>OX155907.1:22920906-23520906 GCA_944588485.1 Phosphuga atrata
ATTGAATCTACAATATTTTGTTATTTAAAAATATTTCAATAGACCCTTTTACGGTTAGTTAAGCGTGTGAAATGTTTAAAAGGCGGCATTATGAAAGTTTCGGGCACATTTTGTTATTTTCACTGGTTATACGTCAAAAAAATTCGGGCACTTTTTTGACGTACATGGCGAAAATTGACGCATGCGTACAAAAAAAAGTTAGAGACTAGACAGACAAGACTAGACAGACAAGACTAGACAGACAAGACTAGACAGACAAGACTAGACAGACAAGACTAGACAGACAAGACTAGACAGACAAGACTAGACAGACAAGACTAGACAGACAAGACTAGACAGACAAGACTAGACAGACAAGACTAGACAGACAAGACTAGACAGACAAGACTAGACAGACAAGACTAGACAGACAAGACTAGACAGACAAGACTAGACAGACAAGACTAGACAGACAAGACTAGACAGACAAGACTAGACAGACAAGACTAGACAGACAAGACTAGACAGACAAGACTAGACAGACAAGACTAGACAGACAAGACTAGACAGACAAGACTAGACAGACAAGACTAGACAGACAAGACTAGACAGACAAGACTAGACAGACAAGACTAGACAGACAAGACTAGACAGACAAGACTAGACAGACAAGACTAGACAGACAAGACTAGACAGACAAGACTAGACAGACAAGACTAGACAGACAAGACTAGACAGACAAGACTAGACAGACAAGACTAGACAGACAAGACTAGACAGACAAGACTAGACAGACAAGACTAGACAGACAAGACTAGACAGACAAGACTAGACAGACAAGACTAGACAGACAAGACTAGACAGACAAGACTAGACAGACAAGACTAGACAGACAAGACTAGACAGACAAGACTAGACAGACAAGACTAGACAGACAAGACTAGACAGACAAGACTAGACAGACAAGACTAGACAGACAAGACTAGACAGACCAAGACTAGACAGACAAGACTAGACAGACAAGACTAGACAGACAAGACTAGACAGACAAGACTAGACAGACAAGGACTAGACAGACAAGACTAGACAGACAAGACTAGACAGACAAGACTAGACAGACAAGACTAGACAGACAAGACTAGACAGACAAGACTAGACAGACAAGACTAGACAGACAAGACTAGACAGACAAGACTAGACAGACAAGACTAGACAGACAAGACTAGACAGACAAGACTAGACAGACAAGACTAGACAGACAAGACTAGACAGACAAGACTAGACAGACAAGACTAACAGACAAGACTAGACAGACAAGACTAGACAGACAAGACTAGACAGACAAGACTAGACTAGACAAGACTAGACAGACAAGAATAGACAGACAAGACTAGACAGACAAGACTAGACAGACAAGACTAGACAGACAAGACTAGACAGACAAGACTAGACAGACAAGACTAGACAGACAAGACTAGACAGACAAGACTAGACAGACAAGACTAGACAGACAAGACTAGACAGACAAGACTAGGACAGACAAGACTAGACAGACAAGACTAGACAGACAAGATTAGACAGACAAGACTAGACAGACAAGACTAGACAGACAAGACTAGACAGACAAGACTAGACAGACAAGAATAGACAGACAAGACTAGACAGACAAGACCAGACAGACAAGACTAGACAAGACCAGACTAGACAGACAAGACTAGACAGACAAGACTAGACAGACAAGACTAGACAGACAAGACTAGACAGACAAGACTAGACAGACAAGACTAGACAGACAAGACTAGACAGACAAGACTAGACAGACAAGACTAGACAGACAAGACTAGACAGACAAGACTAGACAGACAAGACTAGACAGACAAGACTAGACAGACAAGACTAGACAGACAAGACCAGACAAGACCAGACAAGACCAGACAAGACCAGACAAGACCAGACAAGACCAGACAAGACTAGACAGACAAGACTAGACAGACAAGACTAGACAGACAAGACTAGACAGACAAGAATAGACAGACAAGACTAGACAGACAAGCTAGACTAAACAGACAAGACTAGACAGACAAGACTAGACAGACAAGACTAGACAGACAAGACTAGACAGACAAGACTAGACAGAAAAGACTAGACAGACAAGACTAGACAGACAAGACTAGACAGACAAGACTAGACAGACAAGACTAGACAGACAAGACTAGACAGACAAGACTAGACAGACAAGACTAGACAGACAAGACTAGACAGACAAGACTAGACAGACAAGGCTAGACAGACAAGACTAGACAGACAAGACTAGACAGACAAGACTAGACAGACAAGACTAGACAGACAAGACTAGACAGACAAGACTAGACAGACAAGACTAGACAGACAAGACTAGACAGACAAGACTAGACAGACAAGACTAGACAGACAAGACTAGACAGACAAGACTAGACAGACAAGACTAGACAGACAAGACTAGACAGACAAGACTAGACAGACAAGACTAGACAGACAAGACTAGACAGACAAGACTAGACAGACAAGACTAGACAGACAAGACTAGACAGACAAGACTAGACAGACAAGACTAGACAGACAAGACTAGACAGACAAGACTAGACAGACAAGACTAGACAGACAAGACTAGACAGACAAGACTAGACAGACAAGACTAGACAGACAAGACTAGACAGACAAGACTAGACAGACAAGACTAGACAGACAAGACTAGACAGACAAGACTAGACAGACAAGACTAGACAGACAAGACTAGACAGACAAGACTAGACAGACAAGACTAGACAGACAAGACTAGACAGACAAGACTAGACGGACAAGACTAGACAGACCAAGACTAGACAGACAAGACTAGACAGACAAGACTAGACAGACAAGACTGGAGAGACAAGACTAGACAGACAAGACTAGACAGACAAGACTAGATAGACAAGACTAGACAGACAAGACTAGACAGACAAGACTAGACAGACAAGACTAGACAGACAAGACTAGACAGACAGACTAGACAGACAAGACTAGACAGACAAGACTAGACAGACAAGACTAGACAGACAAGACTAGACAGACAAGACTAGACAGACAAGACTAGACAGACAAGACTAGACAGACAAGACTAGACAGACAAGACTAGACAGACAAGACTAGACAGACCACGACTAGACAGACCACGACTAGACAGACAAGACTAGACAGACAAGACTAGACAGACAAGACTAGACAGACAAGACTAGACAGACAAGACTAGACAGACAAGACTAGACAGACAAGACTAGACAGACAAGACTAAGACAGACAAGACTAGACAGACAAGACAAGACAGACAAGACAGAGACAGACAAGACTAGACAGACAAGACTAGACAGACAAGACTAGACAGACAAGACTAGACAGACAAGACTAGACAGACAAGACTAGACAGACAAGGACTAGACAGACAAGACTAGACAGACAGAACTAGACAGACAAGACTAGACAGACAAGACTAGACAGACAAGACTAGACAGACAAGACTAGACAGACAAGACTAGACAGACAAGACTAGACAGACAAGACTAGACAGACAAGACTAGACAGACAAGACTAGACAGACATAGACTAGACAGACTAAGACTAGACAGACAAGACTAGACAGACAAGACTAGACAGACAAGACTAGACAGACAAGACTAGACAGACAAGACTAGACAGGACAAGACTAGACAGACAAGACTAGACAGACAAGACTTAGACAGACAAGACTAGACAGACAAGACTAGACAGACAAGACTAGACAGACAAGGGTATTATAACTAGACAGACAAGACTAGACAGACAAGACTAGACAGACAAGACTAGACAGACAAAGACTAGACAGACAAGACTAGACAGACAAGACTAGACAACAAGACTAGACAGACAAGACTAGACAGACAAGACTAGACAGACAAGACTAGACAGACAAGACTAGACAGGACAAGACTAGACAGACAAGACTAGACAGACAAGACTAGACAGACAAGACTAGACAGACAAGACTAGAGACAGAGACAAGACTAGACAGACAAGACTAGACAGACAAGACTAGACAGACAAGACTAGACAGACAAGACTAGACAGACAAGACTAGACAGACAAGACTAGACAGACAAGACTAGACAGACAAGACTAGACAGACAAGACTAGACAGACAAGACTAGACAGACAAGACTAGACAGACAAGACTAGACAGACAAGACTAGACAGACAAGACTAGACAGACAAGACTAGACAGACAAGACTAGACAGACAAGACTAGACAGACAAGACTAGACAGACAAGACTAGACAGACAAGAACTAGACAGACAAGACTAGACAGACAAGACTAGACAGACAAGACTAGACAGACAAGACTAGACAGACAAGACTAGACAGACAAGACTAGACAGACAAGACTAGACAGACAAGACTAGACAGACAAGACTAGACAGACAAGACTAGACAGACAAGACTAGACAGACAAGACTAGACAGACAAGACTAACAGACAAGACTAGACAGACAAGACTAGACAGACAAGACTAGACAGACAAGACTAGACAGACAAGACTAGACAGACAAGACTAGACAGACAAGACTAGACAGACAAGACTAGACAGACAAGACTAGACAGACAAGACCTAGACAGACAAGACTAGACAGACAAGACTAGACAGACAAGACTAGACAGACAAGACTAGACAGACAAGACTAGACAGACAAGACTAGACAGAACAAGACTAGACAGACAAGACTAGACAGACAAGACTAGACAGACAAGACTAGACAGACAAGACTAGACAGACAAGACTATAGACAGACAAGACTAGACAGACAAGACTAGACAGACAAGACTAGACAGACAAGACTAGACAGACAAGACTAGACAGACAAGGACTAGACAGACAAGACTAGACAGACAAGACTAGACAGGACAAGACTAGACAGACAAGACTAGACAGACAAGACTAGACAGACAAGACTAGACAGACAAGACTAGACAGACAGACAAGACTAGACAGACAAACGACAGACAAGACTAACAGACAAGACTAGACAGACAAGACTAGACAGACAAGACTAGACAGACAAGACTAGACAGACAAGACTAGACAGACAAGACTAGACAGACAAGACTAGACAGACAAGACTAGACAGACAAGACTTAGACAGACAAGACTAGACAGACAAGACTAGACAGACAAGACTAGACAGACAAGACTAGACAGACAAGACTAGACAGACAAGACTAGACAGACAAGACTAGACAGACAAGACTAGACAGACAAGACTAGACAGACAAGACTAGACAAGACTAGACAGACAAACTAGACAGACAAGACTAGATAGACAAGACTAGACAGACAAGACTAGACAGACAAGACTAGACAGACAAGACTAGACAGACAAGACTAGACAGACAAGACTAGACAGACAAGACTAGACAGACAAGACTAGACAGACAAGACTAGACAGACAAGACTAGACAGACAAGACTAGACAGACAAGACTAGACGAGACAAGACTAGACAGACAAGACTAGACAGACAAGACTAGACAGACAAGACTAGACAGACAAGACTAGACAGACAAGACTAGACAGACAAGACTAGACAGACAAGACTAGACAGACAAGACTAGACAGACAAGACTAGACAGACAAGACTAGACAGACAAGACTAGACAGACAAGACTAGACAGACAAGACTAGACAGACAAGACTAGACAGAACAAGACTAGACAGACAAGACTAGACAGACAAGACTAGACAGACAAGAACTAGACAGACAAGACTAGACAGACAAGACTAGACAGACAAGACTAGACAGACAAGACTAGACAGACAAGACTAGACAGACAAGACTAGACAGACAAGACTAGACAGACAAGACTAGACAGACAAGACTAGACAGACAAGACTAGACAGACCAAGACTAGACAGACAAGACTAGACAGACAAGACTAGACAGACAAGACTGAAGACAGACAAGACTAGACAGACAAGACTAGACAGACAAGACTAGACAGACAAGACTAGACAGACAAGACTAGACAGACAAGGACTAGACAGACAAGACTAGACAGACAAGACTAGACAGACAAGACTAGACAGGCAAGACTAGACAGACAAGACTAGACAGACAAGACTAGACAACTAGACAGACAAGACTAGACAGACAAGACTAGACAGACAAGACTAGACAGACAAGACTAGACAGACAAGACTAGACAGACAAGACTAGACAGACAAGACTAGACAGACAAGACTAGACAGACAAGACTAGACAGACAAGACTAGACAGACAAAGACTAGACAGACAAGACTAGACAGACAAGACTAGACAGACAAGACTAGACAGACAAGACTAGACAGACAAGACTAGACAGACAAGACTAGACAGACAAGACTAGACAGACAAGACTAGACAGACAAGACTAGACAGACAAGACTAGACAGACAAGACTAGACAGACAAGACTAGACAGACAAGACTAGACAGACAAGACTAGACAGACAAGACTAGACAGACAAAGACTAGACAGACAAGACTAGACAGACAAGACTAGACAGACAAGACTAGACAGACAAGACTAGACAGACAAGACTAGACAGACAAGACTAGACAGACAAGACTAGACAGACAAGACTAGACAGACAAGACTAGACAGACAAGACTAGACAGACAAGACTAGACAGACAAGACTAGACAGACAAGACTAGACAGACAAGACTAGACAGACAAGACTAGACAGACAAGACTAGACAGACAAGACTAGACAGACAAGACTAGACAGACAAGACTAGACAGACAAGACTAGACAGACAAGACTAGACAGACAAGACTAGACAGACAAGACTAGACAGACAAGACTAGACAGACAAGACTAGACAGACAAGACTAGACAGACAAGACTAGACAGACAAGACTAGACAGACAAGACTAGACAGACAAGACTAGACAGACAAGACTAGACAGACAAGACTAGACAGACAAGACTAGACAGACAAGACTAGACAGACAAGACTAGACAGACAAGACTGGACAGACAAGACTAGACAGACAAGACTAGACAGACAAGACTAGACAGACAAGACTAGACAGACAAGACTAGACAGACAAGACTAGACAGACAAGACTAGACAGACAAGACTTAGACAGACAAGACTAGACAGACAAGACTAGACAGACAAGACTAGACAGACAAGACTAGACAGACAAGACTAGACAGACAAGACTAGACAGACAAGACTAGACAGACAAGACTAGACAGACAAGACTAGACAGACAAGACTAGACAGACAAGACTAGACAGACAAGACTAGACAGACAAGACTAGACAGACAAGACTAGACAGACAAGACTAGACAGACAAGGCTAGACAGACAAGACTAGACAGACAAGACTAGACAGACAAGACTAGACAGACAAACTAGACAGACAAGACTAGACAGACAAGACTAGACAGGACAAGACTAGACAGACAAGACTAGACAGACAAGACTAGACAGACAAGACTAGACAGACAAGACTAGACAGACAAGACTAGACAGACAAGACTAGACAGACAAGACTAGACAGACAAGACTAGACAGACAAGACTAGCAGACAAGACTAGACAGACAAGACTAGACAGACAAGACTAGACAGACAAGACTAGACAGACAAGACTAGACAGACAAGACTAGACAGACAAGACTAAGACAGACAAGACTAGACAGACAAGACCTAGACAGACAAGACTAGACAGACAAGACTAGACAGACAAGACTAGACAGACAAGACTAGACAGACAAGACTAGACAGACAAGACTAGACAGACAAGACTAGACAGACAAGACTAGACAGACAAGACTAGACAGACAAGACTAGACAGACAAGACTAGACAGACAAGACTAGACAGACAAGACTAGACAGACAAGACTAGACAGACAAGACTAGACAGACAAGACTAGACAGACAAGACTAGAGACAAGACTAGACAGACAAGACTAGACAGACAAGACTAGACAGACAAGACTAGACAGACAAGACTAGACAGACAAGACTAGACAGACAAGACTAGACAGACAAGACTAGACAGACAAGACTAGACAGACAAGACTAGACAGACAAGACTAGACAGACAAGACTAGACAGACAAGACTAGACAGACAAGACATACAAGACTAGACAGACAAGACTAGACAGACAAGACTAAGACAGACTAAAGACTAGACAGACAAGACTAGACAGACAAGACTAGACAGACAAGACTAGACAGACAAGACTAGACAGACAAGACTAGACAGACAAGACTAGACAGACAAGACTAGACAGACAAGACTAGACAGACAAGACTACAGACTAGACAGACAAGACTAGACAGACAAGACTACAGACAAGACTAGACAGACAAGACTAGACAGACAAGACTAGACAGACAAGACTATAGACAAGACTAGACAGACAAGACTAGACAGACAAGACTAGACAGACAAGACTAGACAGACAAGACTAGACAGACAAGACTAGACAGACAAGACTAGACAGACAAGACTAGACAGACAAGACTAGACAGACAAGACTAGACAGACAAGACTAGACAGACAAGACTAGACAGACAAGACTAGACAGACAAGACTAGACAGACAAGACTAGACAGACAAGACTACTAGACAGACAAGACTAGACAGACAAGACTAGACAGACAAGACTAGACAGACAAGACTAGACAGACAAGACTAGACAGACAAGACTAGACAGACAAGACTAGACAGACAAGACTAGACAGACAAGACTAGACAGGACAAGACTAGACAGACAAGACTAGACAGACAAGACTAGACAGACAAGACTAGACAGACAAGACTAGACAGACAAGACTAGACAGACAAGCCTAGACAGACAAGACTAGACAGACAAGACTAGACAGACAAGACTAGACAGACAAGACTAGACAGACAAGACTAGACAGACAAGACTAGACAGACAAGACTAGACAGACAAGACTAGACAGACAAGACTAGACAGACAAGACTAGACAGACAAGACTAGACAGACAAGACTAGACAGACAAGACTAGACAGACAAGACTAGACAGACAAGACTAGACAGACAGACTAGACAGACAAGACTAGACAGACAAGACTAGACAGACAAGACTAGACAGACAAGACTAGACAGACAAGACTAGACAGACAAGACTAGACAGACAAGACTAGACAGACAAGACTAGACAGACAAGACTAGACAGACAAGACTAGACAGACAAGACTAGACAGACAAGACTAGACAGACAAGACTAGACAGACAAGACTAGACAGACAAGACTAGACAGACAAGACTAGACAGACAAGACTAGACAGACAAGACTAGACAGACAAGACTAGACAGACAAGACTAGACAGACAAGACTAGACAGACAAGACTAGACAGACAAGACTAGACAGACAAGACTAGACAGACAAGACTAGACAGACAAGACTAGACAGACAAGACTAGACAGACAAGACTAGACAGACAAGACTAGACAGACAAGACTAGACAGACAAGACTAGACAGACAAGACTAGACAGACAAGACTAGACAGACAAGACTAGACAGACAAGACTATACAGACAAGACTAGACAGACAAGACTAGACAGACAAGACTAGACAGACAAGACTAGACAGACAAGACTAGACAGACAAGACTAGACAGGACAAGACTAGACAGACAAGACTAGACAGACAAGACTAGACAGACAAGACTAGACAGACAAGACTAGACAGACAAGACTAGACAGACAAGACTAGACAGACAAGACTAGACAGACAAGACTAGACAGACAAGACAGACAGACAAGACTAGACAGACAAGACTAGACAGACAAGACTAGACAGACAAGACTAGACAGACAAGACTAGACAGACAAGACTAGACAGACAAGACTAGACAGACAAGACTAGACAGACAAGACTAGACAGACAAGACAGACAGACTAGACAGACAAGACTAGACAGACAAGACTAGACAGACAAGACTAGACAGACAAGACTAGACAGACAAGACTAGACAGACAAGACTAGACAGACAAGACTAGACAGACAAGACTAGACAGACAAGACTAGACAGACAAGACTAGACAGACAAGACTAGACAGACAAGACACAGACAAGACTAGACAGACAAGACTAGACAGACAAGACTAGACAGACAAGACTAGACAGACAAGACTAGACAGACAAGACTAGACAGACAAGACTAGACAGACAAGACTAGACAGACAAGACTAGACAGACAAGACTAGACAGACAAGACTAGACAGACAAGACTAGACAGACAAGACTAGACAGACAAGACTAGACAGACAAGACTAGACAGACAAGACTAGACAGACAAGACTAGACAGACAAGACTAGACAGACAAGACTAGACAGACAAGACTAGACAGACAAGACTAGACAGACAAGACTAGACAGACAAGACTAGACAGACAAGACTAGACAGACAAGACTAGACAGACAAGACTAGACAGACAAGACTAGACAGACAAGACTAGACAGACAAGACTAGACAGACAAGACTAGACAGACAAGACTAGACAGACAAGACTAGACAGACAAGACTAGACAGACAAGACTAGACAGACAAGACTAGACAGACAAGACTAGACAGACAAGACTAGACAGACAAGACTAGACAGACAAGACTAGACAGACAAGACTAGACAGACAAGACTAGACAGACAAGACTAGACAGACAAGACTAGACAGACAAGACTAGACAGACAAGACTAGACAGACAAGACTAGACAGACAAGACTAGACAGACAAGACTAGACAGACAAGACTAGACAGACAAGACTAGACAGACAAGACTAGACAGACAAGACTAGACAGACAAGACTAGACAGACAAGACTAGACAGACAAGACTAGACAGACAAGACTAGACAGACAAGACTAGACAGACAAGACTAGACAGACAAGACTAGACAGACAAGACTAGACAGACAAGACTAGACAGACAAGACTAGACAGACAAGACTAGACAGACAAGACTAGACAGACAAGACTAGACAGACAAGACTAGACAGACAAGACTAGACAGACAAGACTAGACAGACAAGACTAGACAGACAAGACTAGACAGACAAGACTAGACAGACAAGACTAGACAGACAAGACTAGACAGACAAGACTAGACAGACAAGACTAGACAGACAAGACTAGACAGACAAGACTAGACAGACAAGACTAGACAGACAAGACTAGACAGACAAGACTAGACAGACAAGACTAGACAGACAAGACTAGACAGACAAGACTAGACAGACAAGACTAGACAGACAAGACTAGACAGACAAGACTAGACAGACAAGACTAGACAGACAAGACTAGACAGACAAGACTAGACAGACAAGACTAGACAGACAAGACTAGACAGACAAGACTAGACAGACAAGACTAGACAGACAAGACTAGACAGACAAGACTAGACAGACAAGACTAGACAGACAAGACTAGACAGACAAGACTAGACAGACAAGACTAGACAGACAAGACTAGACAGACAAGACTAGACAGACAAGACTAGACAGACAAGACTAGACAGACAAGACTAGACAGACAAGACTAGACAGACAAGACTAGACAGACAAGACTAGACAGACAAGACTAGACAGACAAGACTAGACAGACAAGACTAGACAGACAAGACTAGACAGACAAGACTAGACAGACAAGACTAGACAGACAAGACTAGACAGACAAGACTAGACAGACAAGACTAGACAGACAAGACTAGACAGACAAGACTAGACAGACAAGACTAGACAGACAAGACTAGACAGACAAGACTAGACAGACAAGACTAGACAGACAAGACTAGACAGACAAGACTAGACAGACAAGACTAGACAGACAAGACTAGACAGACAAGACTAGACAGACAAGACTAGACAGACAAGACTAGACAGACAAGACTAGACAGACAAGACTAGACAGACAAGACTAGACAGACAAGACTAGACAGACAAGACTAGACAGACAAGACTAGACAGACAAGACTAGACAGACAAGACTAGACAGACAAGACTAGACAGACAAGACTAGACAGACAAGACTAGACAGACAAGACTAGACAGACAAGACTAGACAGACAAGACTAGACAGACAAGACTAGACAGACAAGACTAGACAGACAAGACTAGACAGACAAGACTAGACAGACAAGACTAGACAGACAAGACTAGACAGACAAGACTAGACAGACAAGACTAGACAGACAAGACTAGACAGACAAGACTAGACAGACAAGACTAGACAGACAAGACTAGACAGACAAGACTAGACAGACAAGACTAGACAGACAAGACTAGACAGACAAGACTAGACAGACAAGACTAGACAGACAAGACTAGACAGACAAGACTAGACAGACAAGACTAGACAGACAAGACTAGACAGACAAGACTAGACAGACAAGACTAGACAGACAAGACTAGACAGACAAGACTAGACAGACAAGACTAGACAGACAAGACTAGACAGACAAGACTAGACAGACAAGACTAGACAGACAAGACTAGACAGACAAGACTAGACAGACAAGACTAGACAGACAAGACTAGACAGACAAGACTAGACAGACAAGACTAGACAGACAAGACTAGACAGACAAGACTAGACAGACAAGACTAGACAGACAAGACTAGACAGACAAGACTAGACAGACAAGACTAGACAGACAAGACTAGACAGACAAGACTAGACAGACAAGACTAGACAGACAAGACTAGACAGACAAGACTAGACAGACAAGACTAGACAGACAAGACTAGACAGACAAGACTAGACAGACAAGACTAGACAGACAAGACTAGACAGACAAGACTAGACAGACAAGACTAGACAGACAAGACTAGACAGACAAGACTAGACAGACAAGACTAGACAGACAAGACTAGACAGACAAGACTAGACAGACAAGACTAGACAGACAAGACTAGACAGACAAGACTAGACAGACAAGACTAGACAGACAAGACTAGACAGACAAGACTAGACAGACAAGACTAGACAGACAAGACTAGACAGACAAGACTAGACAGACAAGACTAGACAGACAAGACTAGACAGACAAGACTAGACAGACAAGACTAGACAGACAAGACTAGACAGACAAGACTAGACAGACAAGACTAGACAGACAAGACTAGACAGACAAGACTAGACAGACAAGACTAGACAGACAAGACTAGACAGACAAGACTAGACAGACAAGACTAGACAGACAAGACTAGACAGACAAGACTAGACAGACAAGACTAGACAGACAAGACTAGACAGACAAGACTAGACAGACAAGACTAGACAGACAAGACTAGACAGACAAGACTAGACAGACAAGACTAGACAGACAAGACTAGACAGACAAGACTAGACAGACAAGACTAGACAGACAAGACTAGACAGACAAGACTAGACAGACAAGACTAGACAGACAAGACTAGACAGACAAGACTAGACAGACAAGACTAGACAGACAAGACTAGACAGACAAGACTAGACAGACAAGACTAGACAGACAAGACTAGACAGACAAGACTAGACAGACAAGACTAGACAGACAAGACTAGACAGACAAGACTAGACAGACAAGACTAGACAGACAAGACTAGACAGACAAGACTAGACAGACAAGACTAGACAGACAAGACTAGACAGACAAGACTAGACAGACAAGACTAGACAGACAAGACTAGACAGACAAGACTAGACAGACAAGACTAGACAGACAAGACTAGACAGACAAGACTAGACAGACAAGACTAGACAGACAAGACTAGACAGACAAGACTAGACAGACAAGACTAGACAGACAAGACTAGACAGACAAGACTAGACAGACAAGACTAGACAGACAAGACTAGACAGACAAGACTAGACAGACAAGACTAGACAGACAAGACTAGACAGACAAGACTAGACAGACAAGACTAGACAGACAAGACTAGACAGACAAGACTAGACAGACAAGACTAGACAGACAAGACTAGACAGACAAGACTAGACAGACAAGACTAGACAGACAAGACTAGACAGACAAGACGAGACAAGACTAGACAGACAAGACTAGACAGACAAGACTAGACAGACAAGACTAGACAGACAAGACTAGACAGACAAGACTAGACAGACAAGACTAGACAGACAAGACTAGACAGACAAGACTAGACAGACAAGACTAGACAGACAAGACTAGACAGACAAGACTAGACAGACAAGACTAGACAGACAAGACTAGACAGACAAGACTAGACAGACAAGACTAGACAGACAAGACTAGACAGACAAGACTAGACAGACAAGACTAGACAGACAAGACTAGACAGACAAGACTAGACAGACAAGACTAGACAGACAAGACTAGACAGACAAGACTAGACAGACAAGACTAGACAGACAAGACTAGACAGACAAGACTAGACAGACAAGACTAGACAGACAAGACTAGACAGACAAGACTAGACAGACAAGACTAGACAGACAAGACTAGACAGACAAGACTAGACAGACAAGACTAGACAGACAAGACTAGACAGACAAGACTAGACAGACAAGACTAGACAGACAAGACTAGACAGACAAGACTAGACAGACAAGACTAGACAGACAAGACTAGACAGACAAGACTAGACAGACAAGACTAGACAGACAAGACTAGACAGACAAGACTAGACAGACAAGACTAGACAGACAAGACTAGACAGACAAGACTAGACAGACAAGACTAGACAGACAAGACTAGACAGACAAGACTAGACAGACAAGACTAGACAGACAAGACTAGACAGACAAGACTAGACAGACAAGACTAGACAGACAAGACTAGACAGACAAGACTAGACAGACAAGACTAGACAGACAAGACTAGACAGACAAGACTAGACAGACAAGACTAGACAGACAAGACTAGACAGACAAGACTAGACAGACAAGACTAGACAGACAAGACTAGACAGACAAGACTAGACAGACAAGACTAGACAGACAAGACTAGACAGACAAGACTAGACAGACAAGACTAGACAGACAAGACTAGACAGACAAGACTAGACAGACAAGACTAGACAGACAAGACTAGACAGACAAGACTAGACAGACAAGACTAGACAGACAAGACTAGACAGACAAGACTAGACAGACAAGACTAGACAGACAAGACTAGACAGACAAGACTAGACAGACAAGACTAGACAGACAAGACTAGACAGACAAGACTAGACAGACAAGACTAGACAGACAAGACTAGACAGACAAGACTAGACAGACAAGACTAGACAGACAAGACTAGACAGACAAGACTAGACAGACAAGACTAGACAGACAAGACTAGACAGACAAGACTAGACAGACAAGACTAGACAGACAAGACTAGACAGACAAGACTAGACAGACAAGACTAGACAGACAAGACTAGACAGACAAGACTAGACAGACAAGACTAGACAGACAAGACTAGACAGACAAGACTAGACAGACAAGACTAGACAGACAAGACTAGACAGACAAGACTAGACAGACAAGACTAGACAGACAAGACTAGACAGACAAGACTAGACAGACAAGACTAGACAGACAAGACTAGACAGACAAGACTAGACAGACAAGACTAGACAGACAAGACTAGACAGACAAGACTAGACAGACAAGACTAGACAGACAAGACTAGACAGACAAGACTAGACAGACAAGACTAGACAGACAAGACTAGACAGACAAGACTAGACAGACAAGACTAGACAGACAAGACTAGACAGACAAGACTAGACAGACAAGACTAGACAGACAAGACTAGACAGACAAGACTAGACAGACAAGACTAGACAGACAAGACTAGACAGACAAGACTAGACAGACAAGACTAGACAGACAAGACTAGACAGACAAGACTAGACAGACAAGACTAGACAGACAAGACTAGACAGACAAGACTAGACAGACAAGACTAGACAGACAAGACTAGACAGACAAGACTAGACAGACAAGACTAGACAGACAAGACTAGACAGACAAGACTAGACAGACAAGACTAGACAGACAAGACTAGACAGACAAGACTAGACAGACAAGACTAGACAGACAAGACTAGACAGACAAGACTAGACAGACAAGACTAGACAGACAAGACTAGACAGACAAGACTAGACAGACAAGACTAGACAGACAAGACTAGACAGACAAGACTAGACAGACAAGACTAGACAGACAAGACTAGACAGACAAGACTAGACAGACAAGACTAGACAGACAAGACTAGACAGACAAGACTAGACAGACAAGACTAGACAGACAAGACTAGACAGACAAGACTAGACAGACAAGACTAGACAGACAAGACTAGACAGACAAGACTAGACAGACAAGACTAGACAGACAAGACTAGACAGACAAGACTAGACAGACAAGACTAGACAGACAAGACTAGACAGACAAGACTAGACAGACAAGACTAGACAGACAAGACTAGACAGACAAGACTAGACAGACAAGACTAGACAGACAAGACTAGACAGACAAGACTAGACAGACAAGACTAGACAGACAAGACTAGACAGACAAGACTAGACAGACAAGACTAGACAGACAAGACTAGACAGACAAGACTAGACAGACAAGACTAGACAGACAAGACTAGACAGACAAGACTAGACAGACAAGACTAGACAGACAAGACTAGACAGACAAGACTAGACAGACAAGACTAGACAGACAAGACTAGACAGACAAGACTAGACAGACAAGACTAGACAGACAAGACTAGACAGACAAGACTAGACAGACAAGACTAGACAGACAAGACTAGACAGACAAGACTAGACAGACAAGACTAGACAGACAAGACTAGACAGACAAGACTAGACAGACAAGACTAGACAGACAAGACTAGACAGACAAGACTAGACAGACAAGACTAGACAGACAAGACTAGACAGACAAGACTAGACAGACAAGACTAGACAGACAAGACTAGACAGACAAGACTAGACAGACAAGACTAGACAGACAAGACTAGACAGACAAGACTAGACAGACAAGACTAGACAGACAAGACTAGACAGACAAGACTAGACAGACAAGACTAGACAGACAAGACTAGACAGACAAGACTAGACAGACAAGACTAGACAGACAAGACTAGACAGACAAGACTAGACAGACAAGACTAGACAGACAAGACTAGACAGACAAGACTAGACAGACAAGACTAGACAGACAAGACTAGACAGACAAGACTAGACAGACAAGACTAGACAGACAAGACTAGACAGACAAGACTAGACAGACAAGACTAGACAGACAAGACTAGACAGACAAGACTAGACAGACAAGACTAGACAGACAAGACTAGACAGACAAGACTAGACAGACAAGACTAGACAGACAAGACTAGACAGACAAGACTAGACAGACAAGACTAGACAGACAAGACTAGACAGACAAGACTAGACAGACAAGACTAGACAGACAAGACTAGACAGACAAGACTAGACAGACAAGACTAGACAGACAAGACTAGACAGACAAGACTAGACAGACAAGACTAGACAGACAAGACTAGACAGACAAGACTAGACAGACAAGACTAGACAGACAAGACTAGACAGACAAGACTAGACAGACAAGACTAGACAGACAAGACTAGACAGACAAGACTAGACAGACAAGACTAGACAGACAAGACTAGACAGACAAGACTAGACAGACAAGACTAGACAGACAAGACTAGACAGACAAGACTAGACAGACAAGACTAGACAGACAAGACTAGACAGACAAGACTAGACAGACAAGACTAGACAGACAAGACTAGACAGACAAGACTAGACAGACAAGACTAGACAGACAAGACTAGACAGACAAGACTAGACAGACAAGACTAGACAGACAAGACTAGACAGACAAGACTAGACAGACAAGACTAGACAGACAAGACTAGACAGACAAGACTAGACAGACAAGACTAGACAGACAAGACTAGACAGACAAGACTAGACAGACAAGACTAGACAGACAAGACTAGACAGACAAGACTAGACAGACAAGACTAGACAGACAAGACTAGACAGACAAGACTAGACAGACAAGACTAGACAGACAAGACTAGACAGACAAGACTAGACAGACAAGACTAGACAGACAAGACTAGACAGACAAGACTAGACAGACAAGACTAGACAGACAAGACTAGACAGACAAGACTAGACAGACAAGACTAGACAGACAAGACTAGACAGACAAGACTAGACAGACAAGACTAGACAGACAAGACTAGACAGACAAGACTAGACAGACAAGACTAGACAGACAAGACTAGACAGACAAGACTAGACAGACAAGACTAGACAGACAAGACTAGACAGACAAGACTAGACAGACAAGACTAGACAGACAAGACTAGACAGACAAGACTAGACAGACAAGACTAGACAGACAAGACTAGACAGACAAGACTAGACAGACAAGACTAGACAGACAAGACTAGACAGACAAGACTAGACAGACAAGACTAGACAGACAAGACTAGACAGACAAGACTAGACAGACAAGACTAGACAGACAAGACTAGACAGACAAGACTAGACAGACAAGACTAGACAGACAAGACTAGACAGACAAGACTAGACAGACAAGACTAGACAGACAAGACTAGACAGACAAGACTAGACAGACAAGACTAGACAGACAAGACTAGACAGACAAGACTAGACAGACAAGACTAGACAGACAAGACTAGACAGACAAGACTAGACAGACAAGACTAGACAGACAAGACTAGACAGACAAGACTAGACAGACAAGACTAGACAGACAAGACTAGACAGACAAGACTAGACAGACAAGACTAGACAGACAAGACTAGACAGACAAGACTAGACAGACAAGACTAGACAGACAAGACTAGACAGACAAGACTAGACAGACAAGACTAGACAGACAAGACTAGACAGACAAGACTAGACAGACAAGACTAGACAGACAAGACTAGACAGACAAGACTAGACAGACAAGATTAGACAGACAAGACTAGACAGACAAGACTAGACAGACAAGACTAGACAGACAAGACTAGACAGACAAGACTAGACAGACAAGACCTAGACAGACAAGACTAGACAGACAAGACTAGACAGACAAGACTAGACAGACAAGACTAGACAGACAAGACTAGACAGACAAGACTAGACAGACAAGACTAGACAGACAAGACTAGACAGACAAGACTAGACAGACAAGACTAGACAGACAAGACTAGACAGACAAGACTAGACAGACAAGACTAGACAGACAAGACTAGACAGACAAGACTACACAGACAAGACTAGACAGACAAGACTAGACAGACAAGACTAGACAGACAAGACTAGACAGACAAGACTAGACAGACAAGACTAGACAGACAAGACTAGACAGACAAGACTAGACAGACAAGACTAGACAGACAAGACTAGACAGACAAGACTAGACAGACAAGACTAGACAGACATGACTAGACAGACAAGACTAGACAGACAAGACTAGACAGACAAGACTAGACAGACAAGACTAGACAGACAAGACTAGACAGACAAGACTAGACAGACAAGACTAGACAGACAAGACTAGACAGACAAGACTAGACAGACAAGACTAGACAGACAAGACTGGGCACACAAGACTAGACAGACAAGACTAGACAGACAAGACTAGACAGACAAGGCTAGACAGACAAGACTAGACAGACAAGACTAGACAGACAAGACTAGACAGACAAGACTAGACAGACAAGACTAGACAGACAAGACTAGACAGACAAGACTAGACAGACAAGACTAGACAGACAAGACTAGACAGACAAGACTAGACAGACAAGACTAGACAGACAAGACTAGACAGACAAGACTAGACAGACAAGACTAGACAGACAAGACTAGACAGACAAGACTAGACAGACAAGACTAGACAGACAAGACTAGACAGACAAGACTAGACAGACAAGACTAGACAGACAAGACAAGACAGACAAGACTAGACAGACAAGACTAGACAGACAAGACTAGACAGACAAGACTAGACAGACAAGACTAGACAGACAAGACTAGACAGAATAGACTAGACGACAAGACTAGACAGACAAGACGAGACAGACTAGACAGACAAGACTAGACAGACAAGACTAGACAGACAAGACTAGACAGACAAGACTAGACAGACAAGGACTAGACAGACAAGACTAGACAGACAAGACTAGACAGACAAGACTAGACAGACAAGACTAGACAGACAAGACTAGACAGACAAGACTAGACAGACAAGACTAGACAGACAAGACTAGACAGACAAGACTAGACAGACAAGACTAGACAGACAAGACTAGACAGACAAGACTAGACAGACAAGACTAGACAGACAAGACTAGACAGAGAAGACTAGACAGACAAGACTAGACAGACAAGACTAGACAGACAAGACTAGACAGACAAGACTAGACAGACAAGACTAGACAGACAGACTAGACAGACAAGACTAGACAGACAAGACTAGACAGACAAGACTAGACAGACAAGACTAGACAGACAAGACTAGACAGACAAGACTAGACAGACAAGACTAGACAGACAAGACTAGACAGACAAGACTAGACAGACAAGACTAGACAGACAAGACTAGACAGACAAGACTAGACAGACAAGACTAGACAGACAAGACTAGACAGACAAGACTAGACAGACAAGACTAGACAGACAAGACTAGACAGACAAGACTAGACAGACAAGACTAGACAGACAAGACTAGACAGACAAGACTAGACAGACAAGACTAGACAGACAAGACTAGACAGACAAGACTAGACAGACAAGACTAGACAGACAAGATTAGACAGACAAGACTAGACAGACAAGACTAGACAGACAAGACTAGACAGACAAGACTAGACAGACAAGACTAGACAGACAAGACTAGACAGACAAGACTAGACAGACAAGACTAGACAGACAAGACTAGACAGACAAGACTAGACAGACAAGACTAGACAGACAAGACTAGACAGACAAGACTAGACAGACAAGACTAGACAGACAAGACTAGACAGACAAGACTAGGACAGAATAGACTAGACAGACAAGACTAGACAGACAAGACGAGACAGACTAGACAGACAAGACTAGACAGACAAGACTAGACAGACAAGACTAGACAGACAGACTAGACAGACAAGACTAGACAGACAAGACTAGACAGACAAGACTAGACAGACAAGACTAGACAGACAAGACTAGACAGACAAGACTAGACAGACAAGACTAGACAGACAAGACTAGACAGACAAGACTAGACAGACAAGACTAGACAGACAAGACTAGACAGACAAGACTAGACAGACAAGACTAGACAGACAAGACTAGACAGACAAGACTAGACAGACAAGACTAGACAGACAAGACTAGACAGACAAGACTAGACAGACAAGACTAGACAGACAAGACTAGACAGACAAGACTAGACAGACAAGACTAGACAGACAAGACTAGACAGACAAGACTAGACAGACAAGACTAGACAGACAACACTAGACAGACAAGACTAGACAGACAAGACTAGACAGACAAGACTAGACAGACAAGACTAGACAGACAAGACTAGACAGACAAGACTAGACAGACAAGACTAGACAGACAAGACTAGACAGACAGACTAGACAGACAAGACTAGACAGACAAGACCAGACAGACAAGACTAGACAGACAAGACTAGACAGACAAGACTAGACAGACAAGACTAGACAGACAAGACTAGAGCAGACAAGACTAGACAGACAAGACTAGACAGACAAGACTAGACAGACAAGACTAGACAGACAAGACTAGACAGACAAGACTAGACAGACAAGACTAGACAGACAAGACTAGACAGACAAGACTAGACAGACAAGACTAGACAGACAAGAATAGACAGACAAGACTAGACAGACAAGACTAGACAGACAAGACTAGACAGACAAGACTAGACAGACAAGACTAGACAGACAAGACTAGACAGACAAGACTAGACAGACAAGACTAGACAGACAAGACTAGACAGACAAGACTAGACAGACAAGACTAGACAGACAAGACTAGACAGACAAGACTAGACAGACAAGACTAGACAGACAAGACTAGACAGACAAGACTAGACAGACAAGACTAGACAGACAAGACTAGACAGACAAGACTACACAGACAAGACTAGACAGACAAGACTAGACAGACAAGACTAGACAGACAAGACTAGACAGACAAGACTAGACAGACAAGACTAGACAGACAAGACTAGACAGACAAGACTAGACAGACAAGACTAGACAGACAAGACTAGACAGACAAGACTAGACAGACAAGACTAGACAGACAAGACTAGACAGACAAGACTAGACAGACAAGACTAGACAGACAAGACTAGACAGACAAGACTAGACAGACAAGACTAGACAGACAAGACTAGACAGACAAGACTAGACAGACAAGACTAGACAGACAAGACTAGACAGACAAGACTAGACAGACAAGACTAGACAGACAAGACTGGACACAAGACTAGACAGACAAGACTAGACAGACAAGACTAGACAGACAAGACTAGACAGACAAGACTAGACAGACAAGACTAGACAGACAAGACTAGACAGACAAGACTAGACAGACAAGACTAGACAGACAAGACTAGACAGACAAGACTAGACAGACAAGACTAGACAGACAAGACTAGACAGACAAGACTAGACAGACAAGGACTAGACAGACAAGACTAGACAGACAAGACTAGACAGACAAGACAGACAGACTAGACAGACAAGACTAGACAGACAAGACTAGACAGACAAGACTAGACAGACAAGGACTAGACAGACAAGACTAGACAGACAAGACTAGACAGACAAGACAAGACAGACAAGACTAGACAGACAAGACTAGACAGACAAGACTAGACAGACAAGACTAGACAGACAAGACTAGACAGACAAGACTAGACAGACAAGACTAGACAGAATAGACTAGACAGACAAGACTAGACAGACAAGACGAGACCAGACTAGACAGACAAGACTAGACAGACAAGACTAGACAGACAAGACTAGACAGACAAGACTAGACAGACAAGACTAGACAGACAAGACTAGACAGACAAGACTAGACAGACAAGACTAGACAGACAAGACTAGACAGACAAGACTAGACAGACAAGACTAGACAGACAAGACTAGACAGACAAGACTAGACAGACAAGACTAGACAGACAAGACTAGACAGACAAGACTAGACAGACAAGACTAGACAGAGAAGACTAGACAGACAAGACTAGACAGACAAGACTAGACAGACAAGACTAGACAGACAAGACTAGACAGACAAGACTAGACAGACAAGACTAGACAGACAAGACTAGACAGACAAGACTAGACAGACAAGACTAGACAGACAAGACTAGACAGACAAGACTAGACAGACAAGACTAGACAGACAAGACTAGACAGACAAGACTAGACAGACAAGACTAGACAGACAAGACTAGACAGACAAGACTAGACAGACAAGACTAGACAGACAAGACTAGACAGACAAGACTAGACAGACAAGACTAGACAGACAAGACTAGACAGACAAGACTAGACAGACAAGACTAGACAGACAAGACTAGACAGACAAGACTAGACAGACAAGACTAGACAGACAAGACTAGACAGACAAGACTAGACAGACAAGACTAGACAGACAAGACTAGACAGACAAGACTAGACAGACAAGACTAGACAGACAAGACTAGACAGACAAGACTAGACAGACAAGACTAGACAGACAGACTAGACAGACAAGACTAGACAGACAAGACTAGACAGACAAGACTAGACAGACAAGACTAGACAGAAGACTAGACAGACAAGACTAGACAGACAAGACTAGACAGACAAGACTAGACAGACAAGACTAGACAGACAAGACTAGACAGACAAGACTAGACAGACAAGACTAGACAGACAAGACTAGACAGACAAGACTAGACAGACAAGACTAGACAGACAAGACTAGACAGACAAGACTAGACAGACAAGACTAGACAGACAAGACTAGACAGACAAGACTAGACAGACAAGACTAGACAGACAAGACTAGACAGACAAGACTAGACAGACAAGACTAGACAGACAAGACTAGACAGACAAGACTAGACAGACAAGACTAGACAGACAAGACTAGACAGACAAGACTAGACAGACAAGACTAGACAGACAAGACTAGACAGACAAGACTAGACAGACAAGACTAGACAGACAAGACTAGACAGACAAGACTAGACAGACAAGACTAGACAGACAAGACTAGACAGACAAGACTAGACAGACAAGACTAGACAGACAAGACTAGACAGACAAGACTAGACAGACAAGACTAGACAGACAAGACTAGACAGACAAGACTAGACAGACAAGACTAGACAGACAAGACTAGACAGACAAGACTAGACAGACAAGACTAGACAGACAAGACTAGACAGACAAGACTAGACAGACAAGACTAGACAGACAAGACTAGACAGACAAGACTAGACAGACAAGACTAGACAGACAAGACTAGACAGACAAGACTAGACAGACAAGACTAGACAGACAAGACTAGACAGACAAGACTAGACAGACAAGACTAGACAGACAAGACTAGACAGACAAGACTAGACAGACAAGACTAGACAGACAAGACTAGACAGACAAGACTAGACAGACAAGACTAGACAGACAAGACTAGACAGACAAGACTAGACAGACAGACAAGACTAGACAGACAAGACTAGATAGACAAGACTAGACAGACAAGACTAGACAGACAAGACTAGACAGACAAGACTAGACAGGCAAGACTAGACAGACAAGACTAGACAGACAAGACTAGACAGACAAGACTAGACAGACAAGACTAGACAGACAAGACTAGACAGACAAGACTAGACAGACAAGACTAGACAGACAAGACTAGACAGACAAGACTAGACAGACAAGACTAGACAGACAAGACTAGACAGACAAGACTAGACAGACAAGGACTAGACAGACAAGACTAGACAGACAAGACTAGACAGACAAGACTAGACAGACAAGACTAGACAGACAAGACTAGACAGACAAGACTAACAGACAAGACTAGACAGACAAGACTAGACAGACTAGACTAGACAGACAAGACTAGACAGACAAGACTAGACAGACAAGACTAGACAGACAAGACTAGACAAACAAGACTAGACAGACAAGACTAGACAGACAAGACTAGACAGACAAGACAAGACAGACAAGACTAGACAGACAAGATTAGACAGACAAGACTAGACAGACAAGGACTAGACAGACAAGACTAGACAGACAAGACTAGACAGACAAGACTAGACAGACAAGACTAGACAGACAAGACTAGACAGACAAGACTAGACAGACAAGACTAGACAGACAAGACTAGACAGACAAGACTAGACAGACAAGACTAGACAGACAAGACTAGACAGACAAGACTAGACAGACAAGACTAGACAGACTAGACAGACAAGGCTAGACAGACAAGACTAGACAGACAAGACTAGACAGACAAGACTAGACAGACAAGACTAGACAGACAAGACTAGACAGACAAGACTAGACAGACAAGACTAGACAGACAAGACTAGACAGACCAAGACTAGACAGACAAGACTAGACAGACAAGACTAGACAGACAAGACTAGACAGACAAGACTAGACAGACAAGACTAGACAGACAAGACTAGACAGACAAGACTAGGCAGACAAGACTAGACAGACAAGACTAGACAGACAAGACTAGACAGACAAGATTAGACAGACAAGACTAGACAGACAAGACTAGACAGACAAGACTAGACAGACAAGACTAGACAGACAAGACTAGACAGACAAGACTAGACAGACAAGACTAGACAGACAAGACTAGACAGACAAGACTAGACAGACAAGACTAGACAGACAAGACTAGACAGACAAGACTAGACAGACAAGACTAGACAGACAAGACTAGACAGACAAGACTAGACAGACAAGACTAGACAGACAAGACTAGACAGACAAGACTAGACAGACAAGACTAGACAGACAAGACTAGACAGACAAGACGAGACAAGACTAGACAGACAAGACTAGACAGACAAGACTAGACAGACAAGACTAGACAGACAAGACTAGACAGACAAGACTAGACAGACAAGACTAGACAGACAAGACTAGACAGACAAGACTAGACAGACAAGACTAGACAGACAAGACTAGACAGACAAGACTAGACAGACAAGACTAGACAGACAAGACTAGACAGACAAGACTAGACAGACAAGACTAGACAGACAAGACTAGACAGACAAGACTAGACAGACAAGACTAGACAGACAAGACTAGACAGACAAGACTAGACAGACAAGACTAGACAGACAAGACTAGACAGACAAGACTAGACAGACAAGACTAGACAGACAAGACTAGACAGACAAGACTAGACAGACAAGACTAGACAGACAAGACTAGACAGACAAGACTAGACAGACAAGACTAGACAGACAAGACTAGACAGACAAGACTAGACAGACAAGACTAGACAGACAAGACTAGACAGACAAGACTAGACAGACAAGACTAGACAGACAAGACTAGACAGACAAGACTAGACAGACAAGACTAGACAGACAAGACTAGACAGACAAGACTAGACAGACAAGACTAGACAGACAAGACTAGACAGACAAGACTAGACAGACAAGACTAGACAGACAAGACTAGACAGACAAGACTAGACAGACAAGACTAGACAGACAAGACTAGACAGACAAGACTAGACAGACAAGACTAGACAGACAAGACTAGACAGACAAGACTAGACAGACAAGACTAGACAGACAAGACTAGACAGACAAGACTAGACAGACAAGACTAGACAGACAAGACTAGACAGACAAGACTAGACAGACAAGACTAGACAGACAAGACTAGACAGACAAGACTAGACAGACAAGACTAGACAGACAAGACTAGACAGACAAGACTAGACAGACAAGACTAGACAGACAAGACTAGACAGACAAGACTAGACAGACAAGACTAGACAGACAAGACTAGACAGACAAGACTAGACAGACAAGACTAGACAGACAAGACTAGACAGACAAGACTAGACAGACAAGACTAGACAGACAAGACTAGACAGACAAGACTAGACAGACAAGACTAGACAGACAAGACTAGACAGACAAGACTAGACAGACAAGACTAGACAGACAAGACTAGACAGACAAGACTAGACAGACAAGACTAGACAGACAAGACTAGACAGACAAGACTAGACAGACAAGACTAGACAGACAAGACTAGACAGACAAGACTAGACAGACAAGACTAGACAGACAAGACTAGACAGACAAGACTAGACAGACAAGACTAGACAGACAAGACTAGACAGACAAGACTAGACAGACAAGACTAGACAGACAAGACTAGACAGACAAGACTAGACAGACAAGACTAGACAGACAAGACTAGACAGACAAGACTAGACAGACAAGACTAGACAGACAAGACTAGACAGACAAGACTAGACAGACAAGACTAGACAGACAAGACTAGACAGACAAGACTAGACAGACAAGACTAGACAGACAAGACTAGACAGACAAGACTAGACAGACAAGACTAGACAGACAAGACTAGACAGACAAGACTAGACAGACAAGACTAGACAGACAAGACTAGACAGACAAGACTAGACAGACAAGACTAGACAGACAAGACTAGACAGACAAGACTAGACAGACAAGACTAGACAGACAAGACTAGACAGACAAGACTAGACAGACAAGACTAGACAGACAAGACTAGACAGACAAGACTAGACAGACAAGACTAGACAGACAAGACTAGACAGACAAGACTAGACAGACAAGACTAGACAGACAAGACTAGACAGACAAGACTAGACAGACAAGACTAGACAGACAAGACTAGACAGACAAGACTAGACAGACAAGACTAGACAGACAAGACTAGACAGACAAGACTAGACAGACAAGACTAGACAGACAAGACTAGACAGACAAGACTAGACAGACAAGACTAGACAGACAAGACTAGACAGACAAGACTAGACAGACAAGACTAGACAGACAAGACTAGACAGACAAGACTAGACAGACAAGACTAGACAGACAAGACTAGACAGACAAGACTAGACAGACAAGACTAGACAGACAAGACTAGACAGACAAGACTAGACAGACAAGACTAGACAGACAAGACTAGACAGACAAGACTAGACAGACAAGACTAGACAGACAAGACTAGACAGACAAGACTAGACAGACAAGACTAGACAGACAAGACTAGACAGACAAGACTAGACAGACAAGACTAGACAGACAAGACTAGACAGACAAGACTAGACAGACAAGACTAGACAGACAAGACTAGACAGACAAGACTAGACAGACAAGACTAGACAGACAATACTAGACAGACAAGACTAGACAGACAAGACTAGACAGACAAGACTAGATAGACAAGACTAGACAGACAAGACTAGAAATTGAATGAATTAGTTTAGTGAATCAAAACACTCAAAACCTTGACAAAACCACTCAATAGTTATTTTCCGAAAAAAAATTGTTTAAATATAATTCTTAATTTGTAATTTTTATTTTCAATACTGGCAAGCAAGTGTATTGAAAATCCCTGCAGATAAAAATGAAGAAAGAGTGTCGAAAAGAGAAAAATAAACGAATAAAGTACTATTAATAAGTTCAACCCGGCTCCTCCACCATCTTTGAATTTATACAAACTTTTACAAAAAGTGATATAAAAGCTAAAAGCTTCTTGCAATATATTAGAAAAACCTATTCATAACACTGTCCATACCGATTAACCTTATATCTGTTCCATCCAGTCCCATATCTCTAAGGTATGTTATCAGAAGATCGTGCTTAACATTGTAAAATGCCTTCTCATAGTCATGAAACACATAAAGACATCTTTTCTTTGACCATGTCCATTGACAACAGTGTCCATTAATTCCATAGCCGTCGAGCGCAGCTTCTTTAACTTTTGTTCTACATGAAAGAGATTGAGACAAAAAATTCTTCACAATTTTATGAAAATTTTACAATTTTTTTTTTGCAAGAAAATAATAAAATAAAAGAAATTTTAAAACACAGGTAAATTCTACATACCTTCATAAGAAGAATACATTTTCCTGGGCTGAAAACAATCAATTGTAAGGTATAATATAAATTATTTCACTCAGCACTAGTAGCGAAAGATGTTATGTTCTGGACCCTCCTCACTCCTCGACATTCACATGGAATATTATGATTCCTGTTGTATATGAAATCTGACTAATCAAAACGAGGTCAAACTCTTAAATCCGTACACTTTTAATCCAGTCCATTCACTTTCCATCCACTCCATCCACTTTCCATCCACTCGATCCACTTTCCATCCACTCCATCCACAAAAGCTGTTTAAAGCTGATTAAAAGCTGAATAAAGTAGATGGAAAGTGCTAACTCGGCGGTTCTTATCAACTATTTCAGAATTCATACCTTCCATTCTTGCGCGCGTTTACAAGTTTAATTTCAAACACAAAATTAGTTTGAAGCTTGAGGACTCTCAAAAAGAGTAAGTTTGTGCGGGTCGAGGAGTGAGGAGGGCCTAGAACATGACATCTTTCCCCACTAACACTGTTTTAACACTCGAACAAATAATTACGCGCGAAAATTGCCCCACTTTGAAATTATATCCAGGCTCAGGTACACCCACATAAGACTTTTTAATCCTCATATTAAAAGCACAAGACCCTTCTTTATTCATTCAAAAATTAAGAAAATATAATCTTTATTTTTTGAATTTTGGGATTTCAGACCATTGTGCGCCCCAAAAAAAGGCAGACAAAACTAAACAAAGAAGTTTTAAAAGTAATTTATTCTTAAATTACAAATTTTATCAATATGTTTATAAAATAAAAAGTTTTTAGTAACAAAATGAACAAATTATTTATTTTTAATTGTTGTCCAGGCAATAGGAAAGATATATGGTACAAAAAATTATAATTTACTGCTGTTTGCAATTCTCTTTAGTGTTCTTATCGAGAGTTTCTTTTCCATCCGAATCACCATCATCCCCATCTTCCTCCTCCTCTTCATCCTCATCCAAAAAATCTTCATCAATACCTTCTCCTGTAAAGTACAAAACTGCTCTTGGCACAATTCTCTCCCTGAAGTAATGACCAATTTCTAAATCACTCGTTAACAAATTTTTCAATTCCTCATCAACATTGATATCTTCTGGAATTGTTGGTGGAGCAAAGAAGTTGAAGAATGAATCATTCTGAACAGTTTTAGTTACTGTATGTAGGACTCCTGTGCTCTTATGTTTCTGCTTCTTCTTTACTGTCTTGACAGTTAAATTCTTGCATGGGTTCCAATTTATTGTGCAACCTTTGCATTTAAAGATCTCTGGACCTTCAAAACTTAAAGGATCATCAGCGTCTGGTCTTCATGTAATATTTTTTAGTGAGAAAATTAAAATGTATGTTGGGCTGACGCAAATGGCGTCATTGGGGAGTATAGTATTGATGATAGGATTAATGAATCAAGCTAATCAGTTTATATATTATTTTAATTTGTTGGGCTGACGCAAATGTGGCGTCATTGGGCAGTATATTGATGCGATAGGGTTAATGAATTAAACTAATAAGTTTATATATTATTTTTATTATTTGGTGAACAATACAAAATAAACTTGATACATTTGTAACTCAAATAATGAATTTTTTTAACATTAAAATATAAATAACACAGATACTTGTATCAGATATAAAATATACTATGTGTCAGAAAGAAAAAAAAATTGTTGAGTCCTACAATGAATATTTTTTTTCCAGTAATGTTAGAAAATATAAGTACTCATTAAAATCTACTCATTTATGTATTATATAACATTCATTCAAATATACATTTCACAGATTGATGTACACAAACGTAAATGGAAACTGTATACAACTTTAATAATAACATTTGCAAAGCAGTCGTTTAGTCCGTAAAGCTTAAATAGTGAAGAGATTTTATAATTTTTTTTAATAACTCTGTGCTGTAAATATTATTAAAAAACAAAAAAAAAAAACGAATAAAAAAGAACTTAAACCACTTGAATAATATACAAAATGATAAACGAGATATTTTAATATCTGTTTGTATTCTGGTTGAACTGAGACTGAACAGCAGCTGCTGCTACATTGGACGCAGCTCCTCTAACATGGGAATTTTTCAAAAATTCCTCTGTGAACTCGGCTTGAGCCTTCGCAAAACTAGCTCCAGTACTTCTATACATACGATGAATCTAAAACAAATGTATTGACATTAACACATTGAAAGAAATTAAATTTTCAATCTACCTTTGATATTAAAATTAGGTCAGCTGCAGCGGCACATCCAAAACCAATTGCAACTATTAAAGCATAGATCCCAGTTAAAATTCCAGAGACAGAGCTATCGAATTGTTCTATAGCCAAAAAAACTCCACTGCAAAAAAAAAAAATTAATTTCAAAAAATATTATTTGACAATGTGAATACTTACATAGTACCAGATCCTTTGATTCCAATTGTTTGAACGGTAGTGATAACGAATTGGAAAAAGAAAACGAAGAAGAACACCATGAAATTGAAAGATGAATCTGCTTTGAAAGCTTTATAAGCCGGACGGAACCAACATAAATACGAAAACGGTGTGAATAATAGCATGAACAATATTCCCAATCCAATTATGCTAAAATTTAGTAAAATTATTCCGCCGATAACGTTGAGGATCATTATCATACCATGGACTAAAAACAAAATATAGAAAACGTAAACAAATTCAACTGGATGACAAACATTTGCATACTTACACAACCAGAGATAATAGAGATGTCTCACAATTTTCTGGAATTCCAGTGGGATATCCACATTTATATCTTGGTAGAAGCAAGGTTGAAAACAACATTGTTCGGGTAATGGTGGCCAGTTATTGCGTCGAACATTATAAGAACTTTGTCTCATTTGTTCTTCTCTTCTAGCTAATTCCGCTTCTTTACGTTCTAATTCTTCTTGTTTCCTCTATAACAACAATTAACAAATACATTAGCAATTCAATATTCTCCGAAAATGTTAAAAAAATGATAAATGATAAGAAAATCAAGTGTTTATTTAGGAATCTTTCCTATAATTTATAATAAATTTGCTGGTTAATCTGATATATGGGGCATCATAGATATAGGCAACACAATGTACGCATTATGGGCGTTAGGGCAAGACAGAAAGGCGTAAGGAAAATAAATTTGAAAGGGGAATATAAAAATTGTTTGAAATTGTTTAAAACAGTGGTAGCGAACCTATGGCACGCGTGTCACAGCTGACACGTAGGAAAATTTTATTGGCACGCGAACTACTTCTCACGCATGCCCTTAAAACTTGTTAAACTATCTTTTCTAAAATAAATTTTTAAGTTTCCCAATCTACTTTTGTGCAACAGCAATGGTGTAAAATATAAGACGTGTTCAAAATGCGTCGATTGGTTTGCCCGTAATTGCAAAAGGCGCACATAATTGATTTCTTTTATCGTAATTTATGATTATTTTTAGCTTTTTTACAAGCAATTGTCAAAAATGGTGGTTTGTTACTTAAAGAGATCATTTGTGGCAGTTATATTTAGATATGACACAACGTTGTGTGATTTTATGAAACAAAAGCAGCAATCTTGATTATATAATGCTGTCACTCTGGAAGTCACCTTGTCGTGATGTGAGGGCTTAGTTTCGCAACAAACCGTTATACGTTACCGACCAGAGTACAACTCCGGTCGGAGCGGTCAGCGAACAACCAAGAACTTCCAAACCCTTAATCCAAGGTGTCATGCGACCCGTGCCGGAAGGACTGGTTGGTGGCCAAGGGCAACCGACCATCGCTAACGGAGCCCCTCTGATACCTGGCGACCTCAGAGGGTATCAAGCCTTACCATGTCAAGCAGTGCTCTGACGTGGCGGACCTTTAGTTCCCTTTCTGCTCGTGGGATTTATATGAATTCCAAAAGTAAAAATAATCCAAGTGTGTGGGACCTAACCTACACAGAGAACAAGAAAGTCAGCCCGGATTCCCGGGAAGACGACCTTGACCTCACACTCGTAGACATGAGCAGTCCAGCCATGTCTACAGAGGCAGAGGTAGATGTTCTTGTAGCGACAGAGGAGGACTTGCCGCCTCCTGTCACAAAACAAGAATGACCAGCAGGCGCACCAAAATAGCCCAAGTGAACATCCATCATGCCAAAGCAGCGTCAGCTGTGATGGCTAGGATGTTCACCAAGCAGCACCTAGGGCTAGCGCTGCTTCAAGAACCCTGGACCTACGGAGGTAAGATCAGAGGCCTTAGCAACAGGGAATGTAAGTTGGTATGGGACAGCCGTGAGGTCTCCCCTAGAACTTGCATTATGGTAAGAAATGGCATAAATTACTTATATCTTTCAGAATTTTTAACGCGGGATTTAGTACCGATTCAGGCCCTCATCAAGACCGAGGGTCTCCACCGCGAAGTAGTGATCGCATCAGCATACTTCCCTGGCGATGGTAACAGCATACCACCCATTGAAGTACAAAAGCTGGTGGAACACTGTATTAGGAGAAGGCTGCCACTCATCCTGGGATGTGACGCGAACGCACACAATGAGATGTGGGGCAGCATGGAAACTAATAAAAGGGGTGAGTACCTTTTAGAATACCTCATTAAAGAGAACTTAATTGTGTACAACGTTGGGAACACACCAACATGTGTCACTAAAGTCAGAAATGAGGTACTGGATATTACGGCAGGTAGCGCCAACGTAAGTAAACTAATTAACAAGTGGAGGGTTTCAAGTGAGCCCTCAATGTCAGATCATAGGATCATAGAGTTTGAGCTGGAAGGAGCGATTGAGGAAAACACCCCCATTCGAAACCCAAGACAAACTGTGTGGCCTATGTTTAGTTTCCAACTAAAAGAAAACCTAGAGCAGATGACAGTGCGGGGTAGTATCAAACACTACACCGTGCTGGAGCAGGCTGTAGGAGAAATAAATGTAGCAATCACCACGGCATTTGAATCCAGCTGCCCGGTAAAAACCGCGAAGGAGCATAAGGACGAAAAATGGTCGAACAAAAATTTGTCTACATTAAGAGCAAAAGTACGTAGGCTTTTCAACAAAGCCAAGCAATACGGAAATTGGCTAGAATACTCTGAGGTGCTTACCACCTACAACAAAGAGATCAGAAGGGCAGAAAGGGAAAACTTTAGGACCTTCTGTGAAAACATAGAATCCACGCCGGTGGCAGCTAGACTGCACAAAGCACTAGCAAAGGATAGAGTGGAAATGACAACCACTCTCAAGAAACCGGATGGGACCTTCACGGAGGATGAAGAGCAAAGAGCTCTCCTCCTACTAGAAACCCATTTTCCGGGATGTAGAGGATACAGGGAGACCGAGGGCTTGATGCAACCACGGAAACCAAGCCGGACCGACTGGAAGAGGGCAGCGTCCATCTGTACGGAAAACCGAATCAGATGGGCTATCGGCACTTTCCAGCCTTTTAAGGCCCCAGGTGTGGACGGACTAGTTCCTACCTTCCTACAAAAGAGAGAGAGAAATCTAAATCTAAATATCTTTAGAAGTAGCTTAGCGCTCGGATATATACCGGAGCTATGGAGAAGGGCTAAGGTGGTATTTATACCGAAGGTGGGGAAGAAAGACACCACTCAACCGAAGTCATTTAGACCCATTAGTCTAACATCTTTTATGTTAAAGACAATGGAGAAGGTGATTGATAATTACCTTAGGACTATAGTACTGGTAGGTACACCACTACACAGGAGTCAGCATGCTTACAGAGCAGGGAAATCCACGGAAACCGCCCTGTATCAGCTGACAAACGAAATAGAAGCAGCACTAGAGACAAAGGAAGTAGCGATATGTGCCTTCTTGGATATAGAGGGAGCTTTTGACAACCTCACACGAGGCTGTCAGGGCGGCCCTCGAAATAAGGAATATCGACAGCACTATCTCAAAGTGGATGGGAGAAATGCTGAGAACTAGAACGGCGGAGACACAAGTGGGAAAAGACACCATTAAGATCTCCACAACTCGAGGGTGCCCACAGGGAGGTGTACTATCACCACTAATCTGGAGCCTGGTAGTTGATGAACTACTGGTTAGGCTAAACGACCTAGACATCAAATGTCAAGGTTACGCCGATGACATAGTCATAATGGCTAAAGGGAAATTTGAGGGAACGTTCTGTGAAACTGTTCAGAGAGGCCTCAACGTAACTAGTAGATGGTGTCAAACAGTGGGACTGAAACTCAACCCGAGCAAAGCCACGATGATACCATTTACTAGAAGGAGAAAACTAAACTGCCTACATCCCATACTCATAGATGGGAAGACAGTAGAATACCAACAGGAGATAAGGTATCTGGTATCACACTAGATAGCAAACTCCTATGGAATAGACACGCTGAGGCAGTGGTAGGTAAAGCCAAACGCGGACTAATGGTGTGCAGAAATCTGGCAGGAAAAACGTGGGGTTGTAACCCCACTATCCTGCGATGGATGTACACCATGATAGTGAGACCTGCAATCACTTATGGGGCAGTTGCGTAGGGAAGTAGAATCAAGCTGGCCTCTATGGCCTCTACCGGAAACAGCTTGAGAAGATTCAAAGACTGGCGTGTGTCTGCATCACGATGGGATGGGATGGGGCGATGGGGTCGTGTCCGACAGCAGCATTGGAGCTGCTGCTGGATCTGACTCCGCTGCACCTTGTGGTGGAGAGCGCCGCCAGATCGGTGATCGTAAGATTCAGCAAGGAAGGAATGGGCAGAGGTAAAATAATCGGGAGCAGAGACCGGAACAGCCTCGCTGCCAAGATCCCCTGGCTGGAAGTACCAAAAGACGAAATGGTATGCAAATACCACTTAGAGAAAAACTACACAGCAATGTGTAGTAGCAAAGCCGATTGGAGCGACGAATCCTCAGCATACCACATAGAGCAAAATGCCATCAAGTGGTATACAGATAGTTCAAAGACAAAGGAAGGCACTGGTGCAGGAGTGTTTGGACCTCGTACCAGATACTTCGAATCCATGGGAACATCCCCAAGTACCTTCCAAGCAGAGGTACACGCAATCGAAACATGTGCACAGTTTAACCTCGACAGGAATTACCGCAAAAAACGAATTGCTATCCTGTCAGATAGCCAAGCAGCCATCAAGGCCATTAGCTCATACACCATCAGATCCAAACTGGTATGGGACTGTGTGGGGAAGCTGAACAAGCTTGGCAGGGATAATAAAGTAACGCTATACTGGGTACCAGGACACACTGGTATAGACGGAAACGAAAAAGCCGATCACCTAGCAAACAAGGGATCCAGTTGCCCCTTTATAGATCCGGAACCCTTTTGCGGTATGAGCGTGAAAACCATCTGCAAAAGTTTATATGAAGAAATAAGAGGAAAATGGATGAAAACCTGGAAAGAACTTCCAGGGCTAAGGCAATCCAAAGTGATGCTGGGATCTTTTAACCAGAAGAGAACAAAAGCTTGCCTGAAACTAATCAGGAACAAGCTCAGAATTCTGACAGGAGCCCTGACGGGACACTGCAGACTTAGGAAACATCTCAAGGCCCTAGGCCTAGAGGAGGAGGATGGATGCAGATTCTGTGGCTCAGCAGAGGAAACCCCCATACCGTTCAAGGACTGCGGAGCATTACTCCGCAAGAGACAGATGTACCTTGGGGCTCACTGCTTGAACACAGAGTAGCTGCAGGCCTTGAATCCCACCCAGATCCTGAGATTCCTAAAGGAATCAGGATTAGAGGAGGCGCTCTAAATGGGTAAGTACACCAACACTTGGAGGAGGAGGGTGGGGTACAATAGATCTATAAAGGTCGCAGTACAAGTCGTCACCACCATATCTACAATCTACATCTACAACATTCAACAAATTATTTTCAAGAGGAATATGTAATAAATATTTTGTGTTGCAAAATTGACTTTTGAATATGATATTGTACACATTTCTTCTTAATATTTCAATTTTAGTCTTAAATATTTTTGTTTAAAATTAAATTTTAAATTATAGTGTCAATTTTAAATCAAATTTGCTTAAAAAATCACAGAGTAAAAACATATAAATATGTCATTTTGTTTAAGAAATGACACCATAAAAACATATTAATTTGTCATTTTCTGAAAGAAATGCAGAAATCTTGACTACATAACACTGTTAATTTGACTACATAAACAAATAACAATTTATTTTGAAAAAAAAAAAACAATTTCGCGCTGTAAAATTGACTTTTTACTAAATATGACATTGTAAGCATTTCAGCATAATATTTCAATATTAGTCTTTAATATTTTAGTGTCAAACTTTAAATTATTGGGTCAATTTTTAATCAAATTTGCTTAAAAAATGACATCATAAAAGGATATAATTATGCCATTTTGTTCAAAAAAATGACATAAAAACGTAAATAAGTCATTTTCTAAAACAAAAGCAGTAACCTTGATTGCATAATACTGTCAAATTTTAACAATTTATTTTGAAAAAATATATAATAAACATAATTTCGTGTAGTAAAATAAATAAATAAAAAACCTAACAGAGCTATAATTTTGAAATTTGGCAATTTTTGGGACCTCATAAGAATCATATTCGTCATCTCGTATCATACTCGTATCATCATACTCAAAATCATACTACGTTCAAGGAAAGACACTCCATGGCATACAGGGCTTCTGGTCATAAGACTGATGTGTAGTGCTTTCAGGTTGTGTGACAGGCATTTCTTATTGTAAGTGTTCTTAGTCAGCCAATAGGCTAGTTCTAACTTGTTGACTCTCTTGGATAATGATGCTCTCTCTGATAAGTTGGGTTCAATCCATTCGCCGAGATACTCAAATTTCTCAGTTTTTTTGATGTTTCCCTGTTCTAGTAACATCTCTCTGTTTGCTTCTCTGATGTTGGTGAAGAATTCTGTTTTCTCCAGCGACACTTGAAGACCCACTTTGGCAGCCTGTTTTCTGAGGCAGTTTACCTTCATTGTTGCCATCTCAAGAGAATCAGCAAACAGTGCCATGTCATCTGCAAAGGCCAGGCAATCTACAACCAGCCCATCGTTCTTACGTCCCAGGTAGATACCACTCTGAGCACCCAAATTATTCAGTTCCTTGCGCCATTCTCCCATAACCTTTTCAAGGACACAGTTGAAGAGAAGTGGAGAAAGTCCATCTCCTTGTCTCACTCCAGTTTTTATTTCAAAGCTTTCTGAAATCTCGCCTCTAAATTTAACCTTGGAATGGGTGTTGGTCAAAGTTTCTAGGATTAGTCTGCGGGTTTTCTGTCTAGTGCTAGTTCCTGGGGTACTTTGTTAAGCGTTTCTCTATCAATGGAATCGTAGGCCTTCCTAAAATCAACAAAGGTGCCAACCACCTTGTGGTTTCTCATCTTGGAGTATGCAAGTACAGTTTTAAGATTGAGGATCTGTTCAACACAGGATCGGGTCTTCCTGAAGCCCCCCTGGTATTCTCCAAGTAGACTATCCAACTGATTTTCTGCCCTTGTTTGTAACGCATTCGAGAGAATCTTGTATGTTACCGGGACGAGAGAAATTTCACGGTAGTTGTTTAGATCCGTAAAATCTCCCTTTTTGTGAAGCGGATGGATCAGAGCAGATTTACAATCGGGTGGTAATTTCTCTGTTTCCCAGATGTCCTGGATGATCTCAGTTAGCTTGCGCACGGAATTGTTTCCAGCACCTTTCCACAGTTCAGCAACGATGGAGTTCTCTCCAGCTGCCTTATTATTCTTAAGAAGTTGAATGATCTGGCCAACTGCTTCCAATGAAGGGGGAAGCGAGTCCGGGTTTGGTGTGGTTTGTTTATAGTCGAAGTCTTCGCTGGGTGGGTCACAGTTGAGTAGATTTTTGAAGTTATGAGCCAAAAGGTGGCAGTTGTACTTTGCCTTGTGAGTCTCTGAAGTGGAGGCTTGGTTGAGCGTATTTTCTGAGTGCCTGCTTAAAGGTTCCAAAGAAATCTCTGGAATTATTCTTAGCAAAGCTCTCTTCGATTTGGGTTAGTTGGTTTTGTGTGAAGGTTCGTTTGGTTCCTCGAGTTATTTTGGCTGCAACCTTTCTTTGTTCCAAAAATTTATGCCAATTTTCCTTGGTCTTTTTAGAATTCCACTTCACCCAGGCTATCTGTTTTTGGGCTATTGCATTATCACTGTCTTCAGTCCACCATGGATGCTTCCTTCTTCAAGCGAGAGGGGCGAGTTCATTGGCCGCCTTGACAAGAGTCTCCTTTAGTTGGACCCAGTTGTTTAGGTCTGTGTTGTTCAGTCTCTGACTTAGTTCTTGCCTGTTCTTGAGTCGCTCGACGTCAAATCATTTTGAAGGTTCTGTGTAATCTAGTGTTTCTAGGCTGGAGTCTTATTTTGATCTTTGAGAGATAGTGGTCTGAGTCCAGATTGGCGCTTCTTAGTACCTTCACGTTTTGTATTTCCTTTTAAAATTTTCGTGAAATGGCCACATGATCTATCTGGAATTCACCCAGGTGGGTATTAGGTGAAATCCAAGTCTTCTGCTTCCTTGGCAAGTGTTTGAAGGCTGTAGACTTCTTGATCAACCCAAAAGTCCTACACAGATCCACCAATCGTTCTCCGTTGCGATTGGTTCGCTTATGCCCTGGATAATTGCCCACTATGTTTCTGTATTTTTTCTCTCTTTCCAATGGAGCATTGAAGTCACCAAGCAGTATAATGGTGTGCCTCTCTGGAAGTTTAGAGATAATATCTTCTAAGTCTTCCCAGAATTTATCAGTTCTGTCTGGATTGCGTCTGTTGTCCTGGCTGATTGGGGGCATGGACATTGACTATACTGTAGCCCTTGTTTATGGATTTGAGAGAGAGGATGGATACACGACTACTCGGGGAGGTGTGTGACTGAGTCACACAGACAGAGTCGGTCACTGAATCCACTATCCTGTGACTGATTATAAATCCTGTACCTAAGTGGGGTACGTTCTTCATTACCCCCTGACCCACTTTTCCTTTGAGAATTCTGTAGCCTTGGGACTCGAAGGCATGTTCGTCCGTAAATCTGGTTTCCTGTACTGCTGTCAGTATTATGTTGTGCCGTGTTAGTGAATCAGTCAAATGTTTCAGTTTACCCACTTTTAGCAGTGAGTTGGCATAATTTTTTTTTTTTTTTTATTAATCGTTTCAACATGAAGAAAATACAGTAATTATTAATATTAGTCTTAACTAAACTAACCATTAATTTTGCTCGAATCTACAATACTACGGCGCGTAATCTAGTGTTCACCCAGTGGTGTCCAAAAGCTTTCACTAAGCGTTCCAGGAACATCACACATCGCATACTTAACTCCTCGCACTATACTAGTTCGTGAGGTTTATGTCTTTTCAGTCTTCTTATTCCACGTGTATACAGGAGTCGCTTCGGCGTTGACGTGGTTCTGGAGCCTTAGTTCGTGGTTAGCAGCAAGTCTTTTAATCGCACTGGCAACATCTTCGATGCCAAGGTCCCGATGAATGTCGCTATTTCGTACAAACCACGGTGCATTAACAATATTTCGTGGAACCTTATTTGGAATCGCTGAATTTTGTTTATGAGACATGATTTGGCACACCCCCAGAGTTGAATGCCATAAGTCCACAGTGGTTTTAAAGTCTGGTTATATAATAACACTTTGTTGTATATTGACAATTTTGAGTTGCGACCTATTAGCCAATAAATTTTACGATATTTTATACCTAATGCTTCCAATTTTTTCTCTATATGTTCTTTCCAAAGAAGTTTTGTATCTAGGGTAATACCTAGGTAATTTGCTGTGTTTGAATATGGTATAATGTTATTGTTAATGGTTAAAGGTGTATGGTCCATGATTTTCTTGTTGGTAAAGTTGGTATGAGTAGATTTGATTTCATTCAGGTTTATCTTCCAATTTTGCATCCATCTGGTTATCTTATTTGTAGCTTGTTGAAGTTTTTCTGTAGCTTCAGTTGCATTATTAGCAACTGCCATAAGTGCAGTATCATCGGCAAATGTTGCTGTGGAGATGTTTTCAATTTCTGGTAGATCGCACGTATAAAGAAGATAAAGTATAGGTCCCAGCACACCACCTTGCGGGACACCTGTTCGTATTTCTTTTAGCTCGGTGTAATCATTTTCCTGTTTTATGCGAAACATTCTATCTGTAATGTACGACTTTAGCAGTTCAACATACTGTTTTGGAAGAAGTTGGTTTAATTTGTGAACAAGTCCCTGGTGCCAAACCTTGTTGAATGCCTGTGCAACATCTAAGAAGATCATTACGCAGACTTTCTTTTCTTCTAAAGCCTTTTCGATAATGTCTGTTATTCGATGTACCTGATCTATTGTAGAATGTTTACATCTAAATTAAAATTGATAGTTGGGAATTAGGTTTTTCTTCTCAATGATTGGTTTTAATCTCTTTAAGAGCAGTTTTTCAAAGAGTTTATCGTTAAAAAGGATATGGGCCTATATGATTTGACTTCATGTGGTGGCTTGCCAGGTTTTGGTATCATGACCACTTCAGCTATTTTCCAGATATTAGAAACATGTTTTAATCTAAGCGCTGCATTAAACAGGTACGTTAATTTAACAATACCTTTTCGTGGGAGCTGTTTTAGGATTTCTCCTGTGATTAAGTCGAAGCCTGGTGCTTTCCTTGAGCTTAGGTTTCTTTTTATCTCATTCACAACTTCTTTCGGGGTTTTTAAGGGGATTCTCAATTTGTCTCGGTTAACTATGTCTAGCAGCGTAATGTCTGCTTGTGTTTCATTAGGCATAAAAGTTTCTTCCAGATACTTGGCAAAAAGTTCTGCTTTTTGCATGTTTTCCCGTGCCCAGGAACCATTTTCCATTCTTAACGGCGGGGCTTGGTGGATCAAATTTGGTTTTTTAGCTGCCTTCCATAGGAAGTATTCGGTATCACTATGCACTGTTAGGCCTTCAAGGTAGCTACTAATTGAGTCTCCTTTAATTTTTTTGATTACTCTATTTAGCCACTGTGTTTTTTTATTTAAAATATTTTTATCTATTGGATCCCTAGTTTGTTGCCATACCCTTCTAGCTTTCCTCTTTTCCTTTATCAGTTCCCTTATTTCATTTGGGTAGTTATTTCCCACTGTTTTCCCAATGGAGGTTTTGGTATTATTCCATGCTGCCTTTTGTACGTCTTTCATAAAGTTTACTGCTTCAGTATCAAGGTGCTCTTTGGTTTTAAATTTAACCTTTTAAAGTTTATTAGATTTTCCAAGTCTATTCTAAAACTTTTCCAGTCAATTGTCTTGTTAGTCAGGGTGGGCTTTGCTTCTTTTTAGGGTTCCGTACCGAAAACGGAACTCTGTCTGTCTGTCCATCTGTCTGTCTGTCAAGACCATTTTTCTCAGGAACGCGTAGAGGTAACAAGTTGAAATTTGTATCAAATACTCGGGTCTGCGGGCTCTTTCAGCTGTGAAAACTTGTAAGTCAACGCGATTAAAAGATATGACCGTTTATGTCGCATATTTTGCGATTTCACAAGGGAATCGAAACCTATAGGGTACTTTCCGTTGACTTAGAATCATGAAATTTGGCAAGAAGCGGTGTCTTACAGCACATGTAAAGGGAAAAATCTGAAAACCGTAAATATGTAGTTTAATTACAAGAAAAATGCGAATTTACTATTAGAAACTTATGAAAATACACTAATGTTGTCGTAGTGGTATTGTCAGGCTCCAGAAGCATATGGGTTGCACACAGTTAGGTCCTAAGGTTAAAAAGTATGTGTTGGCACTGATTGGCACCAAGCTGTTTATTCTGAATTTTCTTTGTTTATATTCGTTATGCATTTAATCACGTACGCTCTATATACATAATATATACAGGGTATATATTATGTCTAAATTTTGCTTGTTTATAACCGACATGCGACATACTCAAGTTCTGTAACATTCTGTATATATTATATTTCGTCTAATTTTTCTTTATAATCTACATATACTTAAATCACGTACGCCCTATATTTTTTGGTAGTCAATTGCCCAAAAAGCAGTCAATTGAATAACTGAATGTTAAGAGTATCGAAATAGATCTAGAAATAGTTAATATATTAGTTTATATTAGATCTAGAAACAGTTAGATCTTAATATAAGTTAGTGAATAAGTATAATACTAAAATAAAGTTTTTTTTGTTTGTTTTGGAATCGCTGAATTTTGTTTATGTGACATGATTTGGCACACCCCCAGAGTTGAATGCCATAAGTCCACAGTGGTTTTAAAGTCTGGTTATATAATAACACTTTGTTGTATATTGACAATTTTGAGTTGCGACCTATTAGCCAATACATTTTACGATATTTTATACCTAATGCTTCCAATTTTTTCTCTATATGTTCTTTCCAAAGAAGTTTTGTATCTAGCGAAATACCTAGGTACTTTGCTGTGTTTGAATATGGTTATATGTTATTGTTAATGGTTAAAGGTGTATGGTCCATGATTTTCTTGTTGGTAAAGTTGGTATGAGTAGATTTGATTTCATTCAGCTTTATCTTCCAATTTTGCATTCATCTGGATATCTTATTTGTAGCTTGTTGAAGTTTTTCTGTAGCTTCAGTTGCATTATTAACAACTGCCATAAGTGCAGTATCATCGGCAAATGTTGCTGTGGAGATGTTTTCAATTTCTGGTAGATCGCACGTATAAAGAAGATAAAGTATAGGTCCCAGCACACCACCTTGCGGGACACCTGTTCGTATTTCTTTTAGCTCGGTGTAATCATTTTCCTGTTTTATGCGAAACATTCTATCTGTAATGTATGACTTTAGCAGTTCAACATACTGTTTTGGAAGAAGTTGGTTTAATTTGTGAACAAGTCCCTGGTGCCAAACCTTGTTGAATGCCTGTGCAACATCTAAGAAGATCATTACGCAGACTTTCTTTTCTTCTAAAGCCTTTTCGATAATGTCTGTTATTCGATGTACCTGATCTATTGTAGAATGTTTACATCTAAATTAAAATTGATAGTTGGGAATTAGGTTTTTCTTCTCAATGATTGGTTTTAATCTCTTTAAGAGCAAATTTTCAAAGAGTTTATCGTTAAAAAGGATATGGGCCTATATGATTTGACTTCATGTGGTGGCTTGCCAGGTTTTGGTATCATGACCACTTCAGCTATTTTCCAGATATTAGAAACATGTTTTAATCTAAGCGCTGCATTGAACAGGTACGTTAATTTAACAATACCTTTTCGTGGGAGCTGTTTTAGGATTTCTCCTGTGATTAAGTCGAAGCCTGGTGCTTTCCTTGAGCTTAGGTTTCTTTTTATCTCATTCACAACTTCTTTCGGGGTTGTTAAGGAGATTCTCTCTTCGTCTCGGTTAACTATGTCTAGCAGCATAATGTCTGCTTGTGTTTCATTAGGCATAAAAGTTTTTTCCAGATACTTGGCAAAAAGTTCTACTTTTTGCATGTTTTCCCGTGCCCAGGAACCATTTTCCATTCTTAACGGCGGGGCTTGGTGGATCAAATTTGGTTTTTTAGCTGCCTTCCATAGGAAGTATTCGGTATCACTATGCACTGTTAGGCCTTCAAGGTAGCTACTAATTGAGTCTCCTTTAATTTTTTTGATTACTCTATTTTGCCGCTGTGTTTTGTTATTTAAAATATTTTTATCTATTGGATCCCTAGTTTGTTGCCATACCCTTCTAGCTTTCCTCTTTTCCTTTATCAGTTCCCTTATTTCATTTGGGTAGTTATTTCCCACTGTTTTCCTAATGGAGGTTTTGGTATTATTCCATGCTGCCTTTTGTACGTCTTCCATAAAGTTTACTGCTTCAGTATCAAGGTGCTCTTTGGTTTTTAATTTAACCTTTTAAAGTTTATTAGGTTTTCCAAGTCTATTCTAAAACTTTTCCAGTCAATTGTCTTGTTAGTCAGGGTGGGCTTTGCTTCTTTTTAGGGTTCCGTACCGAAAACGGAACTCTGTCTGTCTGTCCATCTGTCTGTCTGTCAAGACCATTTTTCTCAGGAACGCGTAGAGGTAACAAGTTGAAATTTGTATCAAATACTCGGGTCTGCGGGCTCTTTCAGCTGTGAAAACTTGTAAGTCAACGCGATCAAAAGATATGACCGTTTATGTCGCATATTTTGCGATTTCACAAGGGAATCAAAACCTATAGGGTACTTCCCGTTGACTTAGAATCATGAAATTTGGCAAGAAGCGGTGTCTTACAGCAAATGTAAAGGGAAAAATCTGAAAACCGTAAATATGTAGTTTAATTACAAGAAAAATGCGAATTTACTATTAGAAACTTATGAAAATACACTAATGTTGTCGTAGTGGTATTGTCAGGCCCCAGAAGCATATGGGTTGCACACAGTTAGGTCCTAAGGTTAAAAAGTATGTGTTGGCACTGATTGGCACCAAGCTGTTTATTCTGAATTTTCTTTGTTTATATTCGTTATGCATTTAATATACATAATATATACAGGGTATATATTATGTCTAAATTTTGCTTGTTTATAACCGACATGCGACATACTCAAGTCCCGTAACATTCTGTATATATTATATTTTGTCTAATTTTTCTTTATAATCTACATATACTTAAATCACGTACGCCCTATATTTTTTGGTAGTCAATTGCCCAAAAAGCAGTCAATTGAATAACTGAATGTTAAGAGTATCGAAATAGATCTAGAAATAGTTAATATATTAGTTTATATTAGATCTAGAAATAGTTAGATCTTAATATAAGTTAGTGAATAAGTATAATACTAAAATAAAGTTTTCTTTTTATAAGTTTAAAAATATTCGCGTTATTTAAAAAAAAATACCCTGTATACCTTTATACGGGGTACATATGTATACAGGCAAAATTGAGCAGTAAAAACAAATAGTGAAGTTCCAGAACCCCTAAACAATCATAGTGAATGGGGGATGTGTGGTAATAAAATATTGGGTAGAATTCCATCGTACGACAGCGACATCTTGAGGTAATGCTTGCAGCGGTACTAAGATGGTCGTGATTTCAGGAGGGCCACTTGTCTAGTTAACTGAATGTGCTTGCTACGTCCTCCACAAAAAAAAAGATACCTTACTTACAAGTTCCCTCACGTGGAAGTCACCTTGTCGCGGTGTGAGGGCTTAGTTTCGCAACATACCGTTGGACGTCACGACGGGAACAACTCGGGGCGTTCGGCGGAGGGCGAACAGCCAAGAACTTCCAAACCCTTAATCCCAAGGTGTCATGCGACCCGTGCCAAAGGGACTGGTTGATGGCCAAGGGCAACCGGCCATCGCTTACGGAGCCCCTCTGATACCTGGCGACCTCAGAGGGTATCCAGCCTTACCACTATCAAGCGGGGCTCTGATGTGGTGGACCTTTAGTTCCCTTGCGACTCGTGGGATTTATATGAATTCCAAAAGTAAAAATAATCCATGTGTACGGGACCTAACCGACACAGAGAACAAGGAAGTCAGCCCGGATTCCCGGGAAGACGACCTTGACCTCACACTCGTAGACATGAGCAGTCTAGCCATGTCTACAGAGGCAGAGGTAGATGTTCTTGTAGGGACAGAGGAGGACTTGCCGCCTCCTGTCACAAAACAAGAATGACCAGCAGGCGCACCAAAATAGCCCAAGTGAACATCCATCATGCCAAAGCAGCTTTAGCTGTGTTGGCTAGGATGTTCACCAAGCAGCACCTAGGGCTAGCGCTGCTTCAAGAACCCTGGACCTACGGAGGTAAGATCAGAGGCCTTAGCAACAGGGAATGTAAGTTGGTATGGGACAGCCGTGAGGTCTCCCCTAGAACCTGCATTATGGTAAGAAATGGCATAAATTACTTATGTCTTTCAGAATTTTTAACGCGGGATTTAGTACCGATTCACGCCCTCATCAAGATCGAGGGTCTCCACCGCGAAGTAGTGATCGCATCAGCATACTTCCCTGGCGATGGTAACAGCATACCACCCATTGAAGTACAAAAGCTGGTGGAACACTGTATTAGGAGAAGGCTGCCACTCATCCTGGGATGTGACGCGAACGCACACAATGAGATGTGGGGCAGCACGGACACTAATAAGAGGGGTGAGTACCTTTTAGAATACCTCATTAAAGAGAACTTAATTGTGTACAACGTTGGGAACACACCAACATTTGTCACTAAAGTCAGAAATGAGGTACTGGATATTACGGTAGGTAGCGCTAACGTAAGTAAACTAATTAAAAAGTGGAGGGTTTCAAGTGAGCCCTCAATGTCAGATCATAGGATCATAGAGTTTGAGCTGGAAGGAGCGAGTGAGGAAAACACCCCCATTCGAAACCCCAGACAAACTGTGTGGCCTATGTTTAGTTCCCAACTAAAAGAAAACCTAGAGCAGGTGACAGTGCGGGGTAGTATCAAACACTACACCGTGCTGGAGCAGGCTGTAGGAGAAATAAATGTAGCAATCACCACGGCATTTGAATCCAGCTGCCCGGTAAAAACCGTGAAGGAGCATAAGGACGAAAAATGGTGGAACAAAAATTTGTCTACATTAAGTGCAAAAGTACGTAGGCTTTTCAACAAAGCCAAGCAATACGGAAATTGGCTAGAATACTCTGAGGTGCTTACCACCTACAACAAAGAGATCAGAAGGGCAAAAAGGGAAAACTTTAGGACCTTCTGTGAAAACATAGAATCCACGCCGGTGGCAGCTAGACTGCACAAAGCACTAGCGAAGAATAGAGTGGAAATGACAACCACTCTCAAGAAACCGGATGGGACCTTCACGGAGGATGAAGAGCAAAGAGCTCTCCTACTAGAAACCCATTTTCCGGGATGTAGAGGATACAGGGAGACCGAGGGCTTGATGCAACCACGGAAACCAAGTCGGGCCGACTGGAAGAGGGCAGCGTCCATCTGTATGGAAAACCGAATCAGATGGGCTATCGGCACTTTCCAGCCTTTTAAGGCCCCAGGTGTGGACGGACTAGTTCCTGCCATCCTACAAAAGGGAGAGAGAGAACTAATGCCGTATCTTCTAAATATCTTTAGAAGTAGCTTAGCGCTCGGATATATACCGGAGCTATGGAGAAGGGCTAAGGTGGTATTTATACCGAAGGTGGGGAAGAAAGACACCACTCAACCGAAGTCATTTAGACCCATTAGTCTAACATCTTTTATGTTAAAGACAATGGAGAAGGTGATTGATAATTACCTTAGGACTATAGTGCTGGTAGGTACACCACTACACAGGAGTCAGCATGCTTACAGAGCAGGGAAATCCACAGAAACCGCCCTGTATCAGCTGACAAACGAAATAGAAGCATCACAAGAGATAAAGGAAGTAGCGATATGTGCCTTCTTGGATATAGAGGGAGCTTTTGACAACACCTCACACGAGGCTGTCAGGGCGGCCCTCGAAAGAAGGAATATCGACAGCACTATCTCAAAGTGGATGGGAGAAATGCTGAGAAATAGAACGGCGGAGACACAAGTGGGAAAAGACACCATTAAGATCTCCACAACTCGAGGGTGCCCACAGGGAGGTGTACTATCACCGCTAATGTGGAGCCTGGTAGTTGATGAACTACTGGTTAGGCTGAACGACCTAGACATCAAATGTCAAGGTTACGCCGATGACATAGTCATAATGGCCAGAGGAAAATTTGAGGGAACGCTCTGTGAAATTATTCAGAGAGGCCTCAAACTAACTAGTAAATGGTGTCAAACAGTGGGATTGAGACTCAACCCGAGCAAAACCACGGTGATGCCATTTACTAGAAGAAGAAAACTAAACTGCCTACATCCCATACTCATAGATGGGAAGGCAGTAGAATACCAACAGGAGATAAGGTATCTGGCTATCACACTAGATAGCAAACTCCTATGGAATAGACACGCTGAGGCAGTGGTAGGTAAAGCCAAACGCGCCCTAATGGTGTGCAGAAATCTGGCAGGAAAAACGTGGGGTTGTAACCCCACTATCCTGCGATGGATGTACACCATGATAGTGAGACCTGCAATCACTTATGGGGCAGTTGCGTGGGGAAGTAGAATCAAGCTGGCCTCTATGAGGAAACAGCTTGAGAAGATTCAAAGACTGGCGTGTGTCTGCATCACGGGAGCAGCATTGGAGCTGCTGCTGGATCTGACTCCGCTGCACCTTGTGGTGGAGAGCGCCGCCAGATCGGCGATCGTAAGATTCAGCAAGGAAGGAATGGGCAGAGGTAAAATAATCGGGAGCAGAGACCGAAACAGTCTCGCTGCCAAGATCCCCTGGCTGGAAGTACCTAAAGACGAAATGGTATGCAAATACCACTTCGAGAAAAACTACACAGCAATGTGTAGTAGTAAAGCCAAATGGAGCGACGAATCCTCAGCATACCACATAGAGCAAAATGCCATCAAGTCGTATACAGATGGTTCGAAGACAAAGGAAGGCACTGGTGCAGGAGTGTTTGGACCTCGTACCAGATACTCTGAATCCATGGGAACATCCCCAAGTATCTTCCAAGCAGAGGTACACGCAATCGAAAGATGTGCACAGTTTAACCTCGACAGGAATTACCGCAAAAAACGAATTGCTATCCTGTCAGATAGCCAAGCAGCCATCAAGGCCATTAGCTCATACACCATCAGATCCAAACTGGTATGGGACTGTGTGGGGAAGCTGAACAAGCTTGGCAGGGATAATAAAGTAACGCTATACTGGGTACCAAGACACACTGGTATAGACGGAAACGAAGAAGCCGATCACCTAGCAAACAAGGGATCCAGTAGCCCCTTTATAGGTCCGGAACCCTTTTGCGGTATGAGCGTGAACACCATCCGCAAAAGTTTAGATGAAGAAATAAGAGGAAAATGGATGAAAACCTGGGAAGAACTTCCAGGGCTAAGGCAATCCAAAGTGACGCTGGGATCTTTTAACCAGAAGAGAACTAAAGCTTGCCTGAAACTAAGCAGGAACAAGCTCAGAATTCTGACAGGAGCCCTGACGGGACACTGCAGACTTAGGAAACATCTCAAGGCCCTAGGCCTAGAGGAGGATGATGGATGCAGATTCTGTGGCTCAGCAGAGGAAACCCCCATACATCTGTTCAAAGACTGCGGAGCATTACTCCGCAAGAGACAGATGTACCTTGGGGCTCACTGCTTGAACACAGAGGAGCTGCAGGCCTTGAATCCCACCCAGTTCCTGAGATTCCTAAAGGAATCAGGATTAGAGGAGGCGCTCTAAATGGGTAAGTACACCAACACTTGGACAATAGATCTATAAAGGTCGCAGTACAAGTCGTCACCACCATATCTACAATCTACAATACAATCTACTTACAAGTTTGTACGGAACCCTCGGTGCGCGAGTCACAACTCGCACTTGGCCGGTTTTTTAATGATTCTTTCACTTATGGTTAAAATTATTCCTGTGTGATCAGAATTCAGGTCAAAATTATCTTCGATATTAGTGAAGTTGGGTGATATCTTGCTTGAGGTAAAGAAGTCAAGCAGATCTGGGATTTTGTTACGATCTGTTGGCCAATATGTGGGCTTACCAGTCGAGTGGTAGTTGCATCCAAGTTCTCTTATAGCACTTCTTATTTCTTTACCTTTGGTATTACTGAGCCTAGAACCCCATTCTGTTTGGAATTATAGTCTCCTCCTACAATAAATCTGTCTCCGGCATGCTTGAGTATGTTCTTGTAGTCATCTTTCTTTAAGTTGTACTTGAGTGGGATGTATATTGCCCCAACTAATAGTTTCTGTTTGGATAATTGAATTACTACCATTTTTAGCTGCACTTCTTCTCTTTGGAGGTGTTGTGACTCGTAGTGCTTGATACTATTTTTGATTACGATTGCGCTTCCTCCTTTGGCTTGATTTCGGGGATGAATTGTGTGGTAGACTTGGTATCCCCACAGTTTTATGTGTGAATGGTTTGTAAAGTGTGTTTCTGAAATAAGACATGTCTATGTTCTGTGTGTCCAGGAATAATTGAACTACATTTTGTCTCTCTAGACGCCCATTAGCATTCCAAGTCGCTATTCTTAAAAAATGTGGAACGCTTCACGATTTTGCGTATCATCCTTGCGCAGGGGCCATGCTAATCTTCTCTGTATCGTTCCAATTTTAGTATATGTATTGCCGAAGCAAATACAAATGCATTAAATGTTGCGAAGAATCTTTGCTGTCTTGGTTTGAGTTTACGTCTGGTGATTTCAGGATGCTCCAACTCATCCTTAAGGCATGTTGGTGCGGACTCCCCAGAATCTGAAGGTCCGCTAACGTCACCATAGGTGACGGTGGATTGGTTACCACCTGGGGTAGTGCATTTAGCGAGATTTTCCTTCATGCTCAGTTGAAGAATATTCTTCATGGGACAGTGTCCAAAATACTACCCAAGTTGTTAGGAGGCTGATTATTCGGGGTTGTCACCCCTAGACAGGTCGCCTTCACAATGGCTAATGCCCGCCATACACACAACGGTCCACATGACAGGTCTACCTGTGCAGGTTTGTCTGTGCAGGTAGACCGGTGCGTGTGTGGGAATGGACCTGTGCAGTTTCTTGCGTACGATTGACCTGCGCAGGCAAACCTGCACATGTAACCTGTATGGTAGACCGTAACGTGTATGGCTGGCGTAAGGAGTCCTGTCCACCCCACGATCTCTCCTTTCTATATATTTGTTTTATTTTAAGTATTTATGTAATGTAGTAATAGTTATTTATTGCCAATTTAATGTACTTATATACCCTTATGGGCCCTGCTGCTCGCTGGGTTATTAAACTTTATTATTATTATAATAAATATTGATTTCTTATTAGAAAATGATGTCGTAAGGAATAATAATGGATTAAAATAGTTTATATAAATACCTGAAGTTCAGCGGTGTTTAATACAGGATGTGGTTGTGTTTGTTGTCCGCTGCGAGTGTACATAGGCGGATCTTGTGTGGGTTGCATTATAGCAGGCTGTTCGGTATTTCCCTGGTTATATCCAATCTAAAACAAATTCTTTGTAAATACTATCTGTTTACGAGTGTTGCGAGATATGCTTACAGGTCTTTGATTTGTAGGTTGCGTTTCGAAAGGTTTGTAATCTTCGACTCGGATTTGAGTGTTGGTATTATTTGTGGCCTGTTGAACAGAAGGGTCCTAAAAATGTGCATTTCAAGCAGGAATGAGAACATTTACAGGTTTATAACAATGACATGACAATTAACATCTAAGAAATGTAAAGAAATGGGGAAACTTACAGCAAAAGGATTATCAATTGTTGGATCCCCAAAGGGATTGTCATCGAAACCCGACATTTTGATGGCTCGTTTATTTGAAATTCTTCGTTTTTCTGTTCTAGAAAAATATAGAAACGGCGAAATTCCTTTAATCTATTATCATTCAGACACCATACTTCAATTTTTCTCTATGCCTATGTTGACAACCATCACGAGTTTGCGCACTCCACCTGCACTTCTATCTCTTGCTGTCCCATACAATTCATCATTGCAAAACGAAGATAACTAGTGAGATAATATTTAAATCTGCAGATGGCGCTAATTACTTATGATTCATAAGTTGACGTTGCAAAGGCTTTAATTTGAACATTTTAGATAAGATACATAGATAAAATTGATAACTAAAGCTATTTTTACAATCAATAAATCTATTTTTTTCGAGTGTTTTCACCTTTCATTTAAAATCACAAAGATACAAATTAATAATTTAATTACAGATAACAGTTATCCTTCCTATTTATTAAGAGTTTTCAAATGCTATGTATGTTAAATTGCCTACATAATCAAGGCCCTCTTTCCCACAGGGCACTCGGGGCACGTGCCCAGGGCCTCGCAATCGTAGGGGCCCCCTAGTTCCTGCCAGATAACCAATATTTATTACCGAAAAACATATTTAATTCGGAAAAATCAAGCGATAATAAATCTGACTACAAGGACCTATCTCTAAAGACAATACGTAGAAGCTCACGCCAGATTTTTTTTGACGGCTCTGCGCCGTCAGACCAACTGAATGGAAAAGAGAAATTCTATGGCAACCGGCCATCGCTAACGGAGCCCCTCTGATACCTGGCGACCTCAGAGGGTATCAAGCCTTACCATGTCAAGCGGGGCTCTGACGTGGCGGACCTTTAGTTCCCTTGCCACTCGTGGGATTTACATGAATTCCAAAAGTAAAAATAATCCATGTGTGCGGGACCTAACCGACACAGAGAACAAGGAAGTCAGCTCGGATTCCCGGGAAGACGACCTTGACCTCACACTCGTAGACATGAGCAGTCCAGCCATGTCTACGGAGACAGAGGTAGATGTTCTTGTAGGGACAGAGGAGGACTTGCCGCCTCCTGTCACAAAACAAGAATGACCAGCAAAAGCAGGCGCACCAAAATAGCCCAAGTGAACATCCATCATGCCAAGGCAGCTTCAGCTGTGATGGCTAGGATGTTCACCAAGCAGCACCTTGGGCTAGCGCTGCTTCAAGAACCCTGGACCTACGGAGGTAAAATCAGAGGCCTTAGCAACAGGGAATGTAAGTTGGTATGGGACAGCCGTGAGGTCTCCCCTAGAACTTGCATTATGGTAAGAAAGGACATAAATTACTTATGTCTTTCAGGATTTTTAACGCGGGATTTAGTTCCGATTCAGGCCCTCATCAAGACCGAGGGTCTCCACCGCGAAGTAGTGCACATCGCATCAGCATACTTCCCTGGCGATGGTAACTGCATACCACCCATTGTACAGAAGCTGGTACAAGCCAAGTACAAAAGCTGGTGGAACACTGTATTAGGAGAAGGCTGCCACTCATCCCGGGATGTGACGCGAACGCACACAATGAGATGTGGGGCAGCACGGACACTAATAAGAGGGGTGAGTACCTTTTAGAATACCTCATTAAAGAGAACTTAATTGTGTACAACGTTGGGAACACACCAACATTTGTCAATAAAGTCAGAATTGAGGTACTGGATATTACGGTAGGTAGCGCTAACATAAGTAAACTAATTAAAAAGTGGAGGGTTTCAAGTGAGCCCTCAATGTCAGATCATAGGATCATAGAGTTTGAGCTGGAAGGAGCGAGTGAGGAAAACACCCCCATGTTTAAAACCCCACCCCCAAAGCCGCAAAGCCTATGTTTAGTTCCCATCTAAAAGAAAACCTAGAGCAGGTGACAGTGCGGGGTAGTATCAAACACTACACCGTGCTGGAGCAGGCTGTAGGAGAAATAAATGTAGCAATCACCACGGCATTTGAATCCAGCTGCCCGGTAAAAACCGTGAAGGAGCATAAGGACGAAAAATGGTGGAACAAAAATTTGTCTACATTAAGAGCAAAGGTACGTAGGCTTTTCAACAAAGCCAAGCAATACGGAAATTGGCTAGAATACTCCGAGGTGCTTACCACCTACAACAAAGAGATCAGAAGGGCAAAAAGGGAAAACTTTAGGACCTTCTGTCAAAACATAGAATCTACGCCGGTGGCAGCTAGACTGCACAAAGCACTAGAGAATGATAGAGTGGAAATGACAACCACTCTCAAGAAACCGGATGGGACTTTCACGGAGGATGAAGAGCAAAGAGCTCTCCTCCTACTAGAAACCCATTTTCCGGGATGTAGAGGATACAGGGAGACCGAGGGCTTGATGCAACCACGGAAACCAAGTCGGGCCGACTGGAAGAGGGCAACGTCCATCTGTACGGAAAACCGAATCAGATGTACTATCGGCACTTTCCAGCCTTTTAATGCCCCAGGTGTGGATGGACTAGTTCCTGCCTTCCTACAAAAGGAAGAGAGAGAACTAATGCCGTATCTTCTAAATATCTTTAGAAGTAACTTAGCGCTCGGATATATACCGGAGCTATGGAGAAGGGCTAAGGTGGTATTTATACCGAAGGTGGGGAAGAAAGACACCACTCAACCGAAGTCATTTAGACCCATTAGTCTAACATCTTTTATGTTAAAGACAATGGAGAAGGTGATTGATAATTACCTTAGGACTATAGTGCTGGTAGGTACACCACAACACAGGAGTCAGCATGCTTACAGAGCAGGGAAATCCACAGAAACCGCCCTGTATCAGCTGACAAACGAAATAGAAGCAGCACTAGAGACAAAGGAAGTAGCGATATGTGCCTTCTTGGATATAGAGGGAGCTTTTGACAACACCTCACACGAGGCTGTCAGGGCGGCCCTCGAAAGAAGGAATATCGACAGCACTATCTCAAAGTGGATGGGAGAAATGTTGAGAACTAGAACGGCGGAGACACAAGTGGTTAAAGACACCATTAAGATCTCCACAACTCGAGGGTGCCCACATGGAGGTGTACTATCACCGCTAATGTGGAGCCTGGTAGTTGATGAACTACTGGTTAGGCTAAACGACCTAGACATCAAATGTCAAGGTTACGCCGATGACATAGTCATAATGGCTAGAGGGAAATTTGAGGGAACGCTCTGTGAAATTGTTCAGAGAGGCATCAACGTAACTAGTAGATGGTTTCAAACAGTGGGACTGAAACTCAACCCGAGCAAAACCACAGTGATACCATTTACTAGAAAGAGAAAACTAAACTGCCTACATCCCATACTCATAGATGGGAAGGCAGTAGAATACCAACAGGAGATAAGTTATCTGGGTATCACACTAGATAGCAAACTCCTATGGAATAGACACGCTGAGGCAGTGGTAGGTAAAGCCAAACGCGCCCTAATGGTGTGCAGAACTCTGGCAGGAAAAAACGTGGGGTTGTAACCCCACTATCCTGCGATTGATGTACATCATGATAGTGAGACCTGCAATCACTTATGGGGCAGTTGCGTGGGGAAGTAGAATCAAGCTGGCCTCTATGAGGAAACAGCTTGAGAAGATTCAAAGACTGGCGTGTGTCTGCATAACGGGGGCGATAGGGTCGTGTCCGACAGCAGTATCTGACTCCGCTGCACCTTGTGGTGGAAAGGGCCGCCAGATCGGCAATCATAAGGTTCAGCAAGGAAGGAATGGGCAGAGGTAAAATAATCGGGAGCAGAGACTGAAACAGCCTCGCTGCCAAGATCCCCTCGCTGGAAGTACCAAAAGACGAAATGGTATGCAAATACCACTTCGAGAAAAACTACACTGCAATGTGCAGTAGTTAAGCCGATTGGAGCGACGAATCCTCAGCATACCACATAGAGCAAAATGCCATCAAGTGGTATACAGATGGTTCGAAGACAAAGGAAGGTACTGGTGCAGGAGTGGTTGGACCTCGTACCAGGTACTTCGAATCCATGGGAACATCCCCACCAAGTATCTTCCAAGCAGAGGTACACGCAATCGAAAGATTGCGTGTACCATCAGATCATTAGGCCATTAGATCATACACCATCAGATCCAAACTGGTATGGGACTGTGTGGGGAAGCTGAACAAGCTTGGCAGGGATAATAAAGTAACGCTATACTGGGTACCAGGACACTGGTATAGACGGAAACGAAGAAGCCGATCACCTAGCAAACAAGGGATCCAGTAGCCCCTTTATAGGTCCGGAACCCTTTTGCGGCATGAGTGTCAACAACATCCACAAAAGTTTAGATAAAGAAACAAGAGGAAAATGGATGAAAACCTGGAAAGAACTTCCAGGGCTAAGGCAATCCAAAGTGATGTTGGGATCTTTTAACCAGCAGAGAACAAAAGCTTGCCTGAAACTAAGCAGGAACAAGCTTAGAATTCTGACAGGAGTCCTGACGGGACACTGCAGACTTAGGAAACATCTCAAAGCCCTAGGCCTAGAGGAGGATGACGGATGCAGATTCTGTGGCTTTGCAGAGGAAACCCCCATACATCTGTTCAAAGACTGCGGAGCATTACTCCGCAAGAGACAGCCGTACCTTTGGGCTCACTGCTTGAACACAGAGGAGCTGCAGGTCTTGAATCCCACCCAGATCCTGAAATTCCTAAAGGAATCAGGATTAGAGGAGGCGCTCTAAATGGGTAAGTACACCAACACTTGGAGGAGGAGGGTGGGGTACAATAGATCTATAAAGGTTGCAGTACAAGTCGTCACCACCATATCTACAATGGCTAAACGAGAGTAGGGAAAGATCCTTCGTTCTATTCCCGCCTCCCTTATGGAGATTTACATGTACTCCCCGCCTTAGGGGAAATTACATGTAAAATCTAAGCGCCCCCGCCTTATGGGAAATTACGTGTAAAATTTAGCCTCCCCTCCGTATGGAAAATCCTATACAAAATAGTTCTGACCTTGACCTCGACCCCCACCACTACCTTTTTCTCCACTCAAGCTTCAAACTAATTTTGCGTTTGAACTTGTATATGACTACTAAATGTGAAATACTTGATAAGAACCGCCGAGTAAGCATCTTCGTATTTTAACTTGTATACATTCAGATGTTCGGACGTTTTGTTTACAATGTGGTGGGGGTCGAGGTCAAGGTCAGAACTATTTTGTATAGGCTTTCCAATACGGAGGGGTAGGCTAAATTTTACATCTAATTTCCCATAAGGCGGGGGAGCTTAGATTTTACATGTAATTTCCCATAAGGCGGGGGAGTACATGTAAATCTCAATAAGGGAGGCGGGAATAGAACGAAGGATCTTTCCCTACTAACGAATTGAGACAAAGTTGCAAAGAATTTCCTGAAATCTATTAACGAGAAACAGTTGAAAATGGAATGTCTGCATTTAACAGAATACTTGCAGATTGTAGATATGGTGGTGACGACATGTACTGCGACCTTTATAGATCTATTGTACCCCACCCTCCTGCTCCAAGCGTTGGTGTACTTATCCATTTAGAGCGCCTCCTCTAATCCTGATTCTTTTAGGAATTTCAGGATCTGGGTTTGATTCAAGGTCTGCAGCTCCTCTGTGTTCAAGCAGTGAGCCCCAAGGTACATCTGTCTCTTGCGGAGAAGTGCCCCGCAGTCTTTGAGCAGATGTATGGGGACTTCCTCTGCTGAACCACAGAATCTGCATCCGTCATCCTCCTCTAGACCTAGAGCCTTGAGATGTTTCCTAAGTCTGCAGTGTCCCGTCAGGACTCGAACACTTGTTCCTGCTTAATTTCAGGCAAGCTTTTGTTCTTTTCTGGTTAAAAGATCCCAGCATCACTTTGGACTGCCTTAGCCCTGGAAGTTCTTTCCAGGTTTTCATCCATTGTTTTCTTGTGTCTACATCTAAACTTTTGTGGATGGTATTAACACTCGTGCCGCAAAAGGGTTCCGGACCTATAAAGGGACTACTGGATCCCTTGTCTGCTTTTTTTTATATGTGGTTTAGGGGAAGTTCTACCAGCCTGTGTGTGAGGCTCTCACTCACTAAACCCCTACTTCCTCTCTCTCCAATGGCGCTACAGCCCGAAGCGAGCCCTGGCCTCCACCAAACGTTGTCTCCAGCGTTCCCTTTCCTCTGCCGCCGCCCGCCAGTTCCGCACCCCCAGCATCTCTCTCGCATCCCTTTTCACACTTTCCTCCCATCTCGCCCTTGGCCTGCCCGCTTTCCTTCTACCTTCCGGCACTCTGAGTATTTGTCTCGGCACTGCTGTTGGAGCCATCCGGCACACATGTCCCGCCCATCTTAGCCTGCTTAGTTTTATGTGGGATACCACATCTGGGCTTTTCTATAACTGATATAGTTCGAAGTTCATCCTAATTCTCCAGCCCTCTTCGCTGTTAATTGCCCCATAAATTTTCCTCAGGATCTTTCGCTCAAAAATCTCCAGCATCTTTTCCGATTTCTGGGTCAGCGTCCATGCTTCGCTTCCATATGGGTCGTATGATTGCTTTATATATATTACACTTCGTTTGTCTGCTAGCTAGCTTCGAGTTAAGGATGGATTTAAGAGTGAAGTATGCCCTGTTGGCTTGCATGATTCTATGTTGTACTTCCACCCCTTCGTCGTACTGATCCGTGACGGTTGATCCCAGATATTTAAAGTTGTTGACGACTTCTACAGTGTACTCTCCCATATCCAGATTATTTACTGCGTGTACTGGCGCTCCCGGTCTTACCATTATTACTTTTGTTTTATCCTTGTTTATTGACAGACCTATCTCCTTGGCTCTCTTCTCCATTTTACCGTAAGCATCTTTCATTGCCGTTATCGATCTACCGATGATGTTTAGGTCGTCAGCATAGCCCAAAAGTTGCGTGGATTTATTGTAGATGGTACCGTTGCATCTGAGCTTTCCTTATAGCTTTTTCGAGCGCGATGTTAAATAATATGGGTGGTAGACTGTCTCCTTGTCTCAGACCTGTAATGGTTTCAAACTTGTGCGATGTCGTTTTTTGGATACCGACTTGGTTCCAAGTCTTTTTTAACGTACAATTTACCAATTTAATGATCTTTTGTGGTATCTCGAATTCTTCCATTGTCTTCATGAGAGTTCTTCTATCGATAGTATCATACGCTTGTTTAAAGTGTACGAAGACCTGGTATGTGCTGATGTTCATTTCCCATGTCTTTTCTAGTATTTGTCTGAGTGTAAACATTTGGTCAGTCGTCGACTTTCCTTTCCGGAAACCTGTCTGATACTGTCCTATAATGCTCTCTGCGTACGGTTGGAGTCTTCGTCCGATTATCCATGACAGCACCTTGTAGGCCGTGTTAAGAAGAGTTATACCACGATAATTCTTGCACTCCAGTTTGTTTCCTTTCTTATAGATAGGGCATATCTTCCCCTCCCGCCATTCCTCGGGTATCTCTTCTGTCCTCCAGATTCTTCCTATCAGCTGGTGTAAAGCACAGTTCAGAGCGTCTCCTCCCATTTTGATCATTTCAGATGGTATCATGTCCGGTCCCGGTGCTTTGTGGTTCTTTAGTGCCTTTATCGCCTCGCTTATTTCTCTTTGTGATGGTTCGTTATCTTCTCTCAGATCTCTTATTTCTGGTGTGTGAATTGGGTCGTCTTCAGCTGTTTGTCCGGTTAATTCCACTCGTAGTGAGGTATTCAGGAGTTCGTTAAAATATTCCGCCCATCTACCTACCACTTTACTTTCTTCAGCCAGTAAGGTGCCCTCTTTACTGTTGATTATTGTTGCTCTGGGCTGAAATCCATTTCGCAGGTTGTTCACTATCTTGTAGCATTCTCTAATTTCGTGTTTCTCTTGGTGGTGTCCTATCTGTGCCACCTGGTCGTTAAAATGGGCCCGTTTCTTCTTCCGAAATAATTTGGATGCTTCCTTTCTTTGCTTGTTGTATTCAGCTTGTTTGGCTCTCGTGGGTCTCTGCAAATTCTCTGCCCTAGCTTTCTGTTGTTTCTCGCGTGCTTCTTCACACTCTGCATCGTACCATTGGTTTCGTTTTTTCCTACGGACTTTCCCGAGAGCCTCCTCTGCCGATTCCTTAATCCCCTTTGCAATTTCCGTCCATTGTTCTTCAATACTATGATTTTCCGTCAACACTCCTAGTTTTTCGGCGATCTTTTCTTCGTATCGTTGCCTTACCCTGGTTAAGTTCAGTTTTTCCACATCCCATTTTTCTATTCCGCTGTTTGCTGGCTTTTTCGAGTTGGCTAGCCTTTGTTTTAATTTAATCCTCACCAGGTAATGGTCCGAGTTGCAGTCTGCCCCTTTGCAGCTTCTGACGTCCTGTATGCTGGACATAAATCTTTGTGTTTATTAAGACATGGTCTATTTGATTGAGTGTCCTTCCGTCTGGTGATCTTCATGTCATCTTGTGGATGTCTTTATGTGGGAATAGCGTACTGCTGATTACAAGGTTTCTAGATGCTGCTAGGTCCACTAGTCTCTGTCCATTGTCGTTAGTATTTACGTGTAGGCTGTGTTTTCCAATCGTGGGTCTGTATACGTCTTCTTTCCCTATCTTAGCATTGAAATCCCCCAAGATCATCTTTACGTCGTTGTTGTGTGTCGAATCGAATAGCCTTTCTAGTTTTGCGTAGAAGATCTCTTTTTCGTCGTCTGTTTTCTCTTCGCTCGGTGCATGTACGTTAATTATTGTCAGATTGAAGAGCTTCATTCTTATTCGGATCATGCAGAGTCTGTCATCTACTGCTTGGAAGTCCATAATATCCTTCCCTACACTTTTCTTGAGTATGAAGCCTGTTCCTAACTTGTGCGCCTTCCCATTATTACTGCTTTAACATATCCTATATTTTCCTATATCCATGATGCCGCTATCGCTGCAGTTGGTCTCCTGTAGTGCCACTATGTCGAGTTTGTATCTCTCCATTTCGTTTGTTAAGGCTTTTAGTGCACCTATCTGGTAGAGGCTCCTTACATTCCATGTTACCATCGTAATTTCTTTCGATTTCCTCGTGCATTGCTGTGGTCGTTGCCGAGTAGTCAGTCCAGTCCGAGGCACGTTTGGTGGTTTCGTAACGGTTTCTTTTTTTTTTCTATGGATGACTTGTTGGCCCATCGCAAAACCCCCTTTTGGGAGGACCATTTCACCCGCTCTCGTTGGCCCTGACCGCGCTTTCCATACGGGTTGGTTACCGCATCTCCAGCTTGGTTGCTCAGGTTACCAGGGTTCACCACGTGGAGGTGAGAGTCGGACTTGGGTAGGAGAGGCTATGCTACAATCTCTTCCTGTGCGATTGTCGTGCGGTTGCGCATGCACTACCCTTTGAACCCCAAACCCCTACTTCCACTTGGCTTAAAAAAGTACGCCACCCCGGTATCGCTTGCGCATTCCTTCAGGGTGAGCAGCCCGGACGGTTTTTTTTTGCCGCCCTAGTTGTTGCCGCCCGGTATTCCTTTTTGTAGTTGATTTTTCTCCGTTCGTCTTGTTCTTTTTGTGTCAGGATGTCACGTATCATTATCTCCGTGTATGTCCAGTCCTCTGGCGATCTCAGCATCGCGTCTACCAGTGTTTGCACCTCTAGGATGAGGCCTGTCTGCTCCTTCCATGTGTACCTCTCGGATATCCACCTACTGCATTCAAACACAGTATGAAGTGCACTGTCCACGTCGCCGCAGTATACACAAATTGCGTCACTTGCCCTGCCTAAACTATGTTGATACTCCCTGAAGCATCCGTGGCTGCTGAAGGCCTGTGTTAGATGGTAAGTTATCTCACCATGGTTCCGTGTTAGCCAAGGTTTAAGTTTTGGGATCAATAGTTTGGTCCAATGTCCTGTTTTGGACATACTCCATGACTTTTGCCAGTCTTCATGTATTTGGTTATTTGCAATTTTTTGTCTTTCTGTCCTATTTGCCCAGTTCTTTGTCTTATATAATTGGACTATCTCGTGGATTTTGCTCTCTATCGAGACGATGCCAGCAATCACCAACACAGCTTCCCTGGAGATAGTCCTGTATGCACTGCATACTCTGATGGACATTTTTTTCTGTACAGAGGTGAGCATCTGTTTCATGTACCCCTTTTCAATGGCTCTAGCCCAGACAGGGGCTCCATAGAGAATGGTCGAGTGAACGACAGAGCACAGCAGTCTTCTTTTACTGCTTTTCGGACCGCCGGTGTTATAATTTTCCTAGGGCCGATTTAATTTTTAGGGCTTTTTCTGTAGTTTCACTATTGACCAGAAACTGTCTACAGAAAAAGCCCTACTTTTTCTGTAGACAGTTTCTGGTCAATAGTGATGCCTAGGTACTTGACTTCTTGTTTCGGTTTGATGTCCACTTTTTGAATTTTATAGGTCCTATTTTCCTATTGCCAGTGAGATGTACAGCTTCTGTTTTTTCAGGGGCTAGCTTAAGGTTTTTTCGCTCTAGCCATTCATCGACCTGCTTTATAGCGACGTTTGCCTTTCTCATTAGTTCTTCTTCAGTTTTCCCTGTTGCAACTAAAGCTAGGTCATCCGCGAATCCTAGTATTTCCACCCCCGCGAGGAAAACGAGCCTTAACACGCCATCGTATAGAATGTTTCATAGGCCCAGCACTGAGCCCTGAGGAACACCACTATCTACATCGCATTCGACGACCTCATCGCCGGATTCCAACTGTATTCTCCTATTTGAGAGATAGATGCGCACCAGCCGCAACAGGTATGGGGTAAACTTTCTGTTAGTTAGCTCTTCCATAATCATTTCCCAGGCTGCAGAGTTAAAAGCATTTTTTATGTCTAGGGATATCAGCGCCGTCGTCTTACGTGTTCTTCGTGTGCCGCTTGTGGCTTTCTCTGCCACTTTGATCACCCTCAGAACGGCATCGACCGTGGACCTTCCCTCTCTGAACCCATATTGTCTATCGGAAAGACCTCTACTCTTGTCCAATTCCGCTTTAATTCTGGCTAGAAGCAGTTGTTCAAGTAGTTTCCCGAGGACATCCAGGAAGCATATTGGTCTGTAAGAGGATGGTTCGTGTATGGGCTTTTCACCTTTCCGGAGGAGGATCAACCTTATCTTCCACCTATCCGGCAATCTGCCATCTGCTATTATATTGTTCATGACTTCTAGAACGAATTTTGGTTGTCTGTTTACGGCAATCTTTACAGCTTCTGGTGGGAGATTGTCGGGTCTTGGTGCTCTGCCATTTCGAAGACGTTGGCTGGCCTTGTTCAGCTCCTCAATAGAAAATTCAGGAGTGTTTTTAACTTTCGGTAAAACCCACTGTAGTTTCTGGTGCTTGGGGAAGAGAACCTCCACCACTTCTCGCACCTTTTCCATGGTCATTTTCAGATTTGGAGATCTTACTTTGAGTTCTAGGGTAGCAATGGAATATGCGTCACCCCACACGCTTTCATCTATTTTATCGCAGAGTTGACGCCTGTGGTCCCTTTTAGATCTGTTGATTTCTGTGCGTAAGTTCTTTTTTGCTATGGTGTAAGAATTTCTGTACGTAGTGTCTATGTCTGGGTTGGGATTTCTCTTCCCTTTCCGTTGGTAGGCACGTCTTTTAGCAAAACAGATCTTTCTCATCTCAGCAATTTTCGCGCTCCACCAGTATACCTGTATTCTTTTCGAATGCTTTTTTGGCATAAGGATATCATTACAAGTTTTTTGTAGTACACAGTAGAGAGCATCAGGTGAGCGGTCATTTGTGTTGTCAATTTCCTTGTACAGCTTATTTTCGAATTTGTCCTCGTTTATATTTTTTGCAGATGGCTTTATTGTACCTACGTCTATACGGTATGACAAGTACCTGTGATCACTTAGTGTTTCCCTCTTTAGCTCCTGCCAGTTTTGAATTTTATGCACGAGGTCGGCCGTAGCAAGAGTTAGGTCTAGTACGGAGGACCTGCTCCTGTGTTCAAAAGTGGGTGAGTTTCCTACGTTACTCACATATAGATCGAGTTCTGAGATCCAGTCCAAGATAATTTCTCCGCGTTTATCTGTACCTGAGCAGCCCCAATAGGGGGATTTTGCATTGAAGTCTCCTCCGACTAGTGTGCGCTTGGTTTGGCACCGAATGTCCTGGACGAGGGTGGATACGGATAGCTCTAATTCCTGGGGGCTACTGTTTGGTGATAGATAGCAGCTATATATCACAAGTTATTCTAGCTCGACCCACGCGAAACCGGGTCCACCTCCGTGTTTTAAGACCGCTAGGTCCTTGTTGCATATAAAGATTGCCGCATCATTTTTATCATCCGTGATCCAGCCGTTCTTTATGCTTTTTTTGTTTGGTTCACTGACTATGACAATGTCTATTGTTAGTTCGTGGACGGTAGCCCTTAATAGGTCATGGGCAGCCGGGCTGCGCATGGCATTTATTTGGATTATATTAATCATTGCTCCGATTTGTCTCGTCTTGCTTCCGATAACGCTTTTTTGAATATTGGGCATGCTCCATTGTCTGCTCGGTGGCCAACATGGCTACAGATGGGGCTATGTGATTGTTTCTCACAATCCTTGGCAATAACTTGTACAGTTTTAGACGATCTTAGTCATAGTTTCTTTTGCCATTCCGCTCGTTTCGCCTGCGCTAGAGCTTTTTAAATTCCTGGCACGTTCATGAACCTGCCCGGTGTCCCTTCATATACAGACTGGACAAAACATTTAATTTTTGCATTGAGTTGATTTGTGGCTTTCTTGACCACAGTTATAGCACAGTTTCTGCCTGGTTGGGCCGTTGCACGTACTACCATGGTGCCAACATCTATAACATCTCACCAGTTGGATTCTCTCCCTCACCCTGCATTGAACCTATCTAACCTTTAATGTGCCTTTCTCTAAAAGTTCCTTAGCCTGTTTCTGTGGGAGCGATACAATCGCCACCTGGGTCTCTCCATACGCTGTTTATTTGTTCTTTCTTAACCTCAATTGTGTTTATGACTGCAGCAATTAATTTTTCGCTCGTGGTAACTGTGTCTACGTCTCTGATCAGGGACGCAGGGGCTGCGCATGCAAACCTGCACAGCTAGACCTCTTCGGTGGACCAGTCCTCTACAAATGTGTCAAATTGTGTGTGAAACTTACTAAAATATTTTTTTTAACAAATCCAGACATGTTAATCACGAATTCCGATCAAAACCGAATACAAAAATTTTGAAATATTAAAAAACTCAAAAAAAATATTAACCCTGTAAGGAAAATGAAACATTTCAATGAAACTTTTTCTGAATGTGTGTATCCACCAGAAGTATCAGCTGACAAAATTTCAACGCTCCCCATTCAATGGGGACGGCGTAGCAAATTATTTTGTTTTCAAAGGTTTTTTGCAAATATTTCGTCCACGCCTCAAAATAGAAAATTATAACCGGGATCTCCGTATGTAGGATTTCTGTGTCTACAAAAAAGTATTCTTTTCAAAATTAATAAAAACCTTCGGTTTAGTCGCAAAAGCAAAAAAATTTCCCTCTGACGTGACCTGCACAGGAGCACCGTCGAAAGGATTAATTTTTGGATCTTGCTCCAGTTGCCTGCGCAGGTTCAAAAAACTGCACAGGAATATTCTCACACACGTTTTGGTCTACCTGCGCAGGCAAACCTGCACAGGTAGACCTCTCCGGTGGAGCAATCCTCTACAAATGTATCAAATTTTATTGTTCCACGTTGTATGAAACTTACCAAGATCATTTTTTTAACAAATCCAGACATATCAATCACGAATTCCGATCAAAACCGAACACGCAAATATTAAAAAATTCAAAAAAAAGCATTAACCCTGTAGGGATTTCAATGAAACTTTTTCTGAATGTGTGTATCCACCAGAAGTATCAGCTGACAAAATTTGAGCGCTCCCCATCCAATGGGGACGGCGTAGGGAATTATTTTGTCTTCAAAGGTTTTTTGCAAATATTTCGTCAACGCCTAAAAATGGAAAATTATGACCGGGATCTCCGTATGTAGGATGTCGGTGTCTACAAAAAAGTATTCTTTGCAAATCCAGTAAAACCGTTTGGTTTAGTCGCAAAAGCAAAAAAATTTCCCTCTGAAGTGATATGCACAGGTGCACCGTCGAAAGAATTCATTTTCGATCTTGCTACGGTCGCCTGCGCAGGTTCAAAAAATTGAGACACGCGCAGGTCTACCTGCGCAGTTAAACCTGCACAGGTAGATCTCTCCTGAGGCTGCCAGACGGAGTTACACTCGTCGGGTACGCAGATGACTTGGCGGTTGTCGCTGTCGCAAGAACGGAAAATGAGTAAGGCAATCAGTGGGATTGACCGGTGGATGGGGGAAGAGAGGATTGTCCTCGCTCCCCATAAAACAGAGGTGGTTCTGCTGATTGGGAGAAGAAATCTGCGTGAACTGACAGTGCGAGTGGGAGCAGCGGACGTACCGGCTCGGGAGTCCTTGAGATACCTTGGGATGGAGCTAAACCTCAGGGTGTCCGAACAGGTCAACAGGGTAGTGCGCAAGGCAACAGCGATTGCGAAAGCTCTTGGACGACTGATGCCTAACATAGGTGGGCCATTGGCTTCCAAGAGGAGGGTTATAAATGCAGTCGTGCACTCCATTCTCCTGTATGGGGTGCCGGCATGGATAAGTGCTTTCAGGATTAAATGTTACCGAGACAGACTGATGAAAGTGCATAGGTGTATGCTGCTGCGTGTGTGCAGTACATACAAGACTGTTTCTGGGGACGCCGTGGCGGTCGTCGCTGGAGTCATCCCGTTAGACCTTCTGGCGGAGGAAAGGGTAAGAGTGTGTGAAAGTAATGATCCAAAAACTGAAACGGATGAAACAATGCGCCTATGGCAAGAGCGATGGGAGGAGTCGGATAAGGGAGCCTGGACCAGGCAACTGATTCTGGCTATTGATAAATGGGTCAACCGTGGGCGCGGGGAAGTGAATTGCCACCTCACCCAGGCGCTTACGGGGCATGGTTGTTTTGGGTCTTACCTGGCGCGCATCGGCAAACTGACTGAGGCGCACTGTAAGTACTGTGTAGCTAATGAGGACACAGCTGAGCATACGGTCTTTGGGTGTATGAGATGGGTGCAAACGAGGAGCGAGGCAGAACGCAGCGTGGGGGAGAATGTTAACAAGGAGGGCATGGTGAGGATCATGCTCCGCAGTGAGTATGAATAGGGCGTTCTGACAGGTATGATTGGGTATATAATGAAGAGAAAAGGGAAGGATGAAAGGCATGAGCGCGAGACGGGCCCAGGGGATACCACGTGGGAGCCGCGCGTGCCAGCCGATTCGTTCGACTGGTGTTCGATTCGTTCGTTCCGATCAAAACCGAAAATATTAAAAAATTCAAAAAAAAAGTATTAACCCTGTCAGGATTTCAATGCAAATTTTTTTGAATGTGTGTATCCACCAGAAGTATCAACTGACAAAATTTGAACGTTCCCCCCCCCCCCCAATGAGGACGGCGTAGGGAATTATTTTGTCTTCAAAGGTTTTTTGCAAATACCTCGTCAACGCCTAAAAATAGAAAATTATGAGCGGGATCTCCGTATGTAGGATGTCGGTGTCTACAAAAAAGTATTCTTTGCAAATTTAGTAAAATCGTTCGGTTTAGTCGCAAAAGCAAAAAAAATTTCCCTCTGACGTTACTTGCACAGGTCCACCGTCGAAAGAATTCATTTTCGATCTTGCTCCGATAGCCTGCGCAGGTTCAACTGCACAGGTATATTCCTACACATGTTTTGGTCTACCTGCGCAGGCAAACCTGCACAGGTAAACCTCTCCGGTGGAGCAATCCTCTACAAATGTGTCAAATTTTATTGTTCCACGTTGTGTGAAACTTACTAAGATCTTGACTAAGTTCATAAGGTCAAATTGTTTGAAACAATGTTAATAAATTGTATAAATCAATAATTTTAAGACTTTTAAGCTTTCAGAAAATCTAAAATTAATTCCGCTGCGAAGCCAAGTTAGACCGACACGTGCACGCAATTAATAGCGCAAGTTAACCAGGGGTGTAATCACAAGCCAGAAGGGCTGCAGCGGCATCCAACGTCTGGAAGGCACCAATTTTAAGGGATCCTTCCACCCATTATCCTTCTTTCCTTCAAAAGAGAGGTTTCCAAAATCACGACTTTTTTAATAGACTTTTTGTTAAGCGCACGCGCATCCGCCTCAACAGTGCCATCAGTTTGAAAGACGGGAATATGAAAGTTTCGGGCACATCTTGTTATTTACACTGGCTATACGTCAAAAAGTGCCCGAAAAACATGGCGGAAATTGACACATGCGCACAAAATAATTTCAACTATGAATCACGAATTTTGACATATTATGGATATTGACATATAATACATCAAACGACGCGAAATCTAATAAATATTTAAATAAAAATATTTGTCTGTTTTTGTGACACGTAAGCCTGAATTAGCGATTAAAAATATCGTACTTTCGGATTTTTGACCGAAACTTTTTCGAAAATAATCCAAATTGCCTGAATCTTTTTCTAAATGATTCTAAATTGAATGCAGATTAAAACTATGTGTGATACTTGCAGTTGCAAAGCGAATATACCACGTTTTAAAATAAGTTGCGACAGTATTTATAATAAATGTTGGTTATTATCATCAATGTTATTCATCGTCTGTTTTATTGGGAATGGGAAAATTACACACTTCCCATTCCCAATAAAACAAACGATAGTAGATAGGCTAGGACAGTTCTAGGCCAAAATCCCATAAGGATTTACATAGGGGTCTAAAATTACATTTTTGATGATATATGCAACCAACTGTACACAATATTAATCAGCTTTCGATCAGCTTTAAACCGCAAAGCTGATTGAAAGCTGTTTAAAAGTGTGTATAGTTGGTTGCATATATCATCAAAAATGTAATTTTAGACCCCCTAACCTAGACTAAAAACCCAGCCTAACCCCCTAAAAAACCTAGCCTAACTACTAACGATGAAGTATTTATAATGTTGAAATGTTTTTGATTGTTTTAAACTAATTCTATTGTTTCTTTGTCCGACCAAAGAAGCGACAAAAGGTAAGAACATCGATTAGTAAGTATCAATGTAGTTTGTTGTTGTAACCGTCCGCATGTTGCAATAACCGCTTGGTTTTTAAACGTAACAATTATTATAGTTTGTATACCGAATTATCAATTTCACATAATCATTTCAATCTTACAACAAAAACACAATGAATTACTAACTTTTAATGACAAACATTTACGTTTTATAAGTAATTAGTTTACTTACGCTTATGAACTAACACCAAAGACTCCGGGTGCCACGACCAAAAGGCCTCCTCCGGCGGCCCCCTCGGTCCGAGAAAATCGGTGCATCAGATTCTTATAGCCAAAGAACAGGCGAACGACCCCACGTACGGCGATTTTCGATGAGACCTGCGGATCGCGTCACTTACGAAGTGACAAAAATGAAGAAATTTTTGCAAAAGAAAAGTTGGGTTTAAGCATTTGCTAAGAGAATAAAGCAAAAATGTCGAAAAGTGAGGTGACCGTCAGACGTGCGAAGACGAAAACTGTCCGAGTTGTGGGCGAAAAAGTAGAAAAAACTTAAAAAATCGGTGCAGCAGCCCCCAGAGACGGCAGAGGGTTGAAACTATTTTTAGAAAATAGTTTAATCTCTTGCAGTATTTACAATTTTTGCGCTGCCGCGCGTATGTGGTCTTGGTCAGATAAATTGGTCTTCATCAGAAAAATGAAGACCACAAACGCGCGGCAGCTTGGTCTTGGTCAGATAAATGAATTGATCAGATGAATCAACACCAGATAAATGAAAACCATATATATCAAGGCTACTTACGCACTGCCGCGCGTATGTGGTCTTGGTCAGATAAATTGGTCTTCATCAGAAAAATGAAGACCACATACGCGCGGCAGCTTGGTCTTGGTCAGATAAATGAATTGATCAGATGAATCAACACCAGATAAATCAAGACCATATATATCAAGACTACTTACGCACTGCCGCGCGTATGTGGTCTTGGTCAGATAAATTGGTCTTCATCAGAAAAATGAAGACCACATACGCGCGGCAGCTTGGTCTTGGTCAGATAAATGAATTGATCAGATGAATCAACACCAGATAAATCAAGACCATATATATCAAGACTACTTACGCACTGCCGCGCGTATGTGGTCTTGGTCAGATAAAAAAATTCTGTGTCAAGGCTATTGGAAAAGAAAATACCAAAATGCAAATTTCAATAGAACAATCTATAAGCTACGTCGAACTGAAAGAATTTTGAATATAACTGTCCAAGTTTTCGAACTATAGTTATTTGAATGTCTGACCTCGTGTGCGACTCTGAGTTTGAGGGGCGGCGACCGCCGCCAGATAAAATATTTTGTAAAACTAACTAAGGGATATCATAGACTGACTAATTCTCTACAAATGTGTGAAATTTTATTGTTCCACGTTGTATGAAACTTACTAAAATAATTTTTTAAACAAATACATGTCATGTCAATCACGAATTTCAACCAAAAACGAAAATTTCAAAATATTCAAAAATTACGAAAAAATGAATTAACATTTGAAGGAGTTCGATGAAACTTTTACTGAATGTGGGTATCCACCAGAAGTATCAGTTGACAAAATTTGAACGCTCCCACTCCAATGGGGACGGCGTGAGGAATTATTTTGTCTTCAATAATTTTTTGGAAATATCTCGTCAACGTCTCAAGATAGAAAATTATAACCGTGATATCCATATGTAAGATATCGATGTCTACAAAAAAGTATACTTTGTAAATTTTGTAGAGACTTTCGATTTAGTCGCAAAAGTAAAAAATATAAAATCCCAAAATTTATCGAATTTCTATAGCTTTTACACATTCACTGCTGCCGTGACACCGCTGATCCGGCGGTGTTTTGTCAGCGTGTCGCTGGGTCCCAGGTGTCACGATCCCCAACGAAAGTTCCAGTATCTTTGCTGAATTCTAGGAATGATTTATCGAACTACCGCTTCTGAAATGTTAGTATAATACCTTTGACTGCCATCAGGTGCTCGGGTTTGCATACTTTTTTTTGGCATATTACAGACCAGCACGCCACTGGGTCACCGGTGACCCATTTCGTGAAAATTACCTAAAATAGTTCCCTAAAGAAGGAAAATAAATACCAAATCATTATAACTATCGAAGTGGTTTAAATCGGCGATACAGGAAAGTCATAAAATCAGGCGCGGCAGTGAATATGTTAAGCATCGGCTTCCACCATGGTTTATACTAAAGAAACAGTGGTGCGCAAAATAGAGGATGTTTGAAAAAGAACTCCCTAGTTGTATTGTCTCATAGACACTGTTCAAAGTGATACACACTGTTCTAGTTGGTGGTGTTTGATTCATCAACTGTCCTGGTTTTTTTGAACAAATTTTCAACAATTTTCAACAAATCCAGACATGTCAATCACGAATTCCGATCAAAACCGAACACGAAAATTTTAAAATACTCAAAAATTCCGAAAAAAAGTATAAACCTTGTAAGGATTTCAATGAAACTTTTACTGAAGGTGGGTATCCACCAGAAGTATCCGCTGACAAAATTTGAACGCTCCCCATCCAATGGAGACGGCGTAGGAAATTATTTTGTTTTCAAAGGTTTTTTGCAAATATTTCGTCAAAGCCTCAAAATATAAAATTATAACCGAAACCGTGTTCAAAACCGAACACGAAAATTTTAAAATACTCAAAAATTCTGAAAAAAAGTATAAACCCTGTAAGGATTTCAATGAAACTTTTACTGAAGGTGGGTATCCACCAGAAGTATTAGCTGACAAAATTTGAACGCTCCCCATCCAATGGAGACGGCGTAGGAAATTATTTTGTTTTCAAAGGTTTTTTGCAAATATTTCGTCAAAGCCTCAAAATATAAAATTATAACCAAAACCGTGTTCAAAACCGAACACGAAAATTTTAAAATACTCAAAAATTCTGAAAAAAAGTATAAACCCTGTAAGGATTTCAATGAAACTTTTACTGAAGGTGGGTATCCACCAGAAGTATTAGCTGACAAAATTTGAACGCTCCCCATCCAATGGAGACGGCGTAGGAAATTATTTTGTTTTCAAAGGTTTTTTTGCAAATATTTCGTCAAAGCCTTAAAATATAAAATTATAACCGAAACCGTGTTCAAAACCGAACACGAAAATTTTAAAATACTCAAAAATTCCGAAAAAAAGTATAAACCCTGTAAGGATTTCAATGAAACTTTTACTGAAGGTGGGTATCCACCAGAAGTATCAGCTGACAAAATTTGAACGCTCCCCATCCAATGGAGACGGCGTAGGAAATTATGTTGTTTTCAAAGGTTTTTTGCAAATATTTCGTCAAAGCCTCAAAATATAAAATTATAACCGGGATCTCCGTATGTAGGATGTCGGTGTCTACAAAAAAGTATTTGCAAATTTAGTAAAATCGTTCAGTTTAGTCGCAAAAGCAAGAAAATTTCCCTCTGATGTGAAAAGAATTCATTTTCGATCTTGCTCGGGTCGCCTGCGCACGTTCAAAAAACTGACACACGCTCAGGTCTAGTTGTGCAGTGAAACCTGCACAGGTAGACCTCTCCGGTGGACCGTTGTGTGTATGGCGGGCATTATAGGTTTTTGAGCCAGTGGTTTTGTTTATATTGACACAGTAACATGAGATGCCGTTTCATAATCTTAACCAAATAATCTGCGGTGATCTTACAGACCACACGTCAGCAGTTACAGGTTAAATAATGAAAGAGCAGAAAAATAATCTTACTACTTTATTTCAACTTTCGTACAATTACAATTATGAAATAAAGGAAGATGTTACATATATTGGCAGTTAAAAATTGTCTATTAAAGTAAACAGATACAAGCTTTCTGTTCAATTAATATGTTTTACTGTCCACCTTAAAACAGCGGAGAAGGGCTTGCATTTTTCCCTGTGTTAATTAAAAATAAAAAGTTAATACACTTTGGTTTCCTGAAACAACTGAATCCATAAGTTGCAAAACATAACATTAAGTAAAAATTATACATAAAACGAAATCTAAAAAAAAAAATTCATAACATAAGAGCATTCATTCAATGAAGAAATAAAATAAAGTGAAACAACGAAAAATAAACATACACCCACAAAGAAAATATAGACAAAAATTAACATACATAACATAAAAAATAATAACAATATAAAATATACAATAATTAGTGATTAATAACCGACAAAGTAAAAATGTATCAGAATTAATAAAAAATACCTTGACTTGTATCTATTTTACAATTTAAGTAAATGGCAGTGTGATAATTGTTGTACATTAAAAAAATATATAATACAATAAAAAAGGTGCATTATTTTATGTAGTCAAAATATTGGGGACTTAACACAGCCAGTGAAAAAAATGAAAATATTTGGGAACGAAAAAACCCTGAAAAAATAACCAACATATATTTAAACAATAATAAAAGAAACAAAAAAGACCTGGGATTATCGCTTTTCTTTTGACTATATAAAATATATTTCACTCAGAGCTTTCACGTTTAAACTTGTCTCAGTTTCTTGATCCTATATACAATTGTACTTAAATATTTAAATTATATAATACAGTTAGATCAAAATATACAATGCTATTATAATTAATATGTTACAATTAAATAAAACCGTTTAAGACAATGATAATTTCCTTTTTAAATATTTTTTAATTAATAATAATTTTTTTACAATAATTTAAAAAATAATTTACAATAAATAAATTACCTTGCTTTTTTATCTCACAGATCTTAGTTTTTTTTTTTTGAAATCCGCGAGAGTATTTTTTTGAACACAAATCAACCAGTCTACAAGAATTTGCTATATATTCCTGAATTTCTTTTATTTACAAAAAATTTTGAACTAAATTTTTTTTAACTCAGTCGATGAATTATTTCATGTAAAAATATCCATTAAAAATTGCCCTATTTCTTTTCCATATAATTAATTAATTTTACAGCATAGCATGTAACTTTGTTTAGAGTCAACAAATCACGATTCTTTTGTTTCTATAATTTTGGAGATATAAAAGTTAGTAAATCTCTGTCAGTTCTTGCAATTTGTGTAACGTTTCGATTCCACCCAGTCGTCTGCGTATTGATTGGAATCTGCTTTATGATCCTTGTTCCAATTCCAATCTTTACCTTTCGGTCTGAACTTATCTTTAATTATTTCCTCGTTTTGTTTCTGCCATCCCTCTTCTCTCCACTGCTCGCGATAAAAGAATTTCTTTTTGAAATGCGCGTCGGGCTTCTTCTTGTCTTCGGGTTGTCTCTGATATTTCATTAAAGCTGGATTGCGGTTGGGGCTTTTATCCACAGGACACTCAGGACTGAAATGGACTGCCAGATTGTTCGGGGAGGACGGGGAAGGAGTCCTCGGCGGTCCGGACTCGTCATTTTGTTCGCTGATCGGCGGACTATCCAAGCCCTTTTTCGACGGGATCTTGAATAGCGTTGGTTTCGAATTCGGATTTAGTTTGATTGATTGTTTGGAAGGTACTGGGAGAGTAGCCGGCGGCGGATCACCATGCCCAATGCCGGAATCCGGAGAAGTATTGCAACTGTCGTTACCCTCGGTTGATCGTCTGCGCTTATCTAGCTCCGTTGACGCGAATGCCACCAGACGGTCAAAACCGGAACTGATCCTATCTTGCCACTTCGATTCTTCTCCTTCTTCTTCAACTTCTATTTCTACTGGAAAATATTTGAATCAAATATGTTTATCTATTTTTTACACACTTATTTCAATTATATATATATATATATATATATATATATATATATATATATATATATATATATATATATATATATATATATAAAAATGGTATACAAACTATGCAATTAATAAATTCAATTAAACATAAATTTGATTATTTATAAAAAAACTAGGTAAAAACTAAATAAAAATAAACCACCACCAAAAAAGTAATAAAATTTAAAATAAAATAATGTAAATAATAATAAAGATGCTGAGCAAAATTATAAATAAAATAGCACAAAGCTACTTACCACCAAATTTTATCAGCCATCTAAACTAGTATGGTAGGGATAATATGCATGCGCGATTTTGTGCACTAGAAATTGTGCATGCCTGTACTGTGCTGCCTCCTATTTTAACGCAAACAAACTACAGTAAATATCAAAAATTCCAATTACCATTATCAACACGAATAATTTTTCTCGTTAAATACCCCGAACGAAACAAAACAAAAAAACCACCTCTCCCACAGTTACTTTCTTTACTAGAAAATTTAATCGTGCTATAATGCTTTCATTTAAATTTTCCTAATTCTATTTAGATTACATTTTCATTATAATTATTTTAAGGAGACAAAACAAATTTATATTCAATGTATAAATAAAAAAAAATAAAAATAAAAAAATGAGAAAAACTGAAATGAATGTATATGTATATGAAAAATGACATGCGATGATTTATGTGTGTTTTCTTTTTAATATCCCGATTTCTTTTCCCTAAGCAATCCAAAAGCAAACATCTAACTACCAAAACGTGCAAAAAAAGCAAAAAAAATAACATGCAATTTACTCTACTTGGTGAGCAAAACTCGATATTTCAGCTCCATTATAAGAAAAGGAAAAACGAAAACCTGAAAACAGGTTCTTAAATGCGATTATAATTTATAGCAAATCATTGTATACATATCATCAACAAAGTTGACATCCTTAGTATAACTAAGCTTTCTATAAAATAAACTTTCTTAAAAACAACTACTTCACTGGCAAACACCACGACTGACAATGAATTACATTAAAAAAGTGTTTCACTCAACCATCTCGTTTAGTCCATAACAACTTATTGTGCTGATTGAAAGCTGTTTTAATCCACTTTTAATCAGCTTTAATCCACTTTTAAACAGATTTCAATCAGCTTTAAACAGATTTAATCGCCTTTAAATCAAGTTTAATCCACATTTAAACAGCTTTCAATCAGCTTTAATCCACTTTCCACCTAATCGACGAACCGGACAGTAAATCAAAATTTGAATATCATCATCATCACGTAGCGCTACAACCCTGGGTGGGTCTTGGCTGACTGTACAACTTTTTTCCAATTTGTTCGGTCTTCCATCAACCTAGGGTCAAATGGAATGTTCATTTTCCGGAGATCTGCTTGGATGTTATCTCTCCATCGCATTCTGGGACGTCCGAGCGGTCTCTTGCCTGTGGGAATCTCCTCCCATACCAGTTTTACAAGTCTTTCGTTATGCAGTCTGTGCACGTGGCCTGCCCATCTTAGTCGCTGTGATTTAATTTCTTGGACAATATCGGTGTCGTTGTAGAGTGCTTTTAATTCGATATTGGTTCTGATCTTATACTGGTCTGTGGTGATGTCATGGTGAGATCCGAAGTATTTTTCGTTCAAAGCGTCTGAGCTTTTCTTCGTTTGCTTTGGTCATGGTCCACGTTTCGCATCCGCATGTTATTACAGGTCTGACGATGGATTTATAGATTTTGATCTTTGAACTTCTTGTGAGATTTTTTGATTTTATGAGCTTATTCAGTGCAAATAGACAGCGGTTTGCAGATTGGATTCTGTGTTTTATTTCTTCGGTAACATCGTTGTCCGCTGTGATTACGGCCCCCAGATACTTAAAACGTTGTACTCTTTCGAAATTAAAGGTGTTGATCGTCATATTTTGTCCTATTCTGTCTCTTCGTGTCGTTCTATTTATACACATATATTTCGTTTTCTCTTCATTAATCTTCAGCCCTACTTCACTTGTTGCTCCTTCCACCTTGTTGAAAATGTCTTTCGTGGATAGAATGGAGTCTCCAACGAGATCTATGTCATCTGCATATGCGAGTAACACTTTGGGACCTTGACCCGATAGCAATTCTGTTTTTATTTCGGCCGACCTCATGGCTTTCTCTAATACAAGGTTGAATAGTAGTGGAGATAACGCATCACCCTGTTTAAGTCCACTGTTGATTTCAAAGCTGCCAGACAGTTTATTATTTACACGTACTTTAGATATTCCACCCTTCATACAGACTTTGGTCATCCGAATGAGTTTCTTTGGTATTGAGAACTCCGCCATGGCATTCCATACTTGGCTTCTTTCTACGCTATCATATGCCTGTCGAAAGTCTATGAAAAGATTGTGTATGGGTTTGTTATACTCCCATCCCTTTTCTAGAAGTTGTCTCAGCGTGAATAGTTGATCTATTGTTGATCTGTTTGCCCTAAACCCGGCTTGATATTCGCCTAGGACATTTTCAGCATAAGGGATTAGTCTACTAAGAATGATGTTTGAGAGGGTTTTATATGCCGTGTTTAGGAGTGAGATTCCTCTATAATTCGCGCATTTTGTTTTGTCCCCTTTTTTGTGGATGGGCACTATTATGTTTTCCTTCCATCGTGCTGGTATCCTTTCTTCTAACCATATGTGCGTTATTAGCTGGTGGATTTGGCGATGTAGTGCGTCTCCCCCATATTTCAGAAGTTCTGCTGGTATCTCGTCCGTACCCGGCGCTTTGTGATTTTTTAGCTTATTTAAGGCCTTTTGGGTTTCTTCAAAGGAAGGATTTTTGACGGGCATGTCCGCTGTGATATAGAACTCTTCTTTGTGCTGTTCTTCCTGTATGATGTTTAGAAGGTCTCTAAAATACTTTTTCAAATTAAAAATTTGAATATGCTTATTATAAAATAAACGCACAATTTCTAAGAAATTGAAATTGTTATCAGCAGCAGACTAGACGCAGATAAATATCCCAGAAATTAATTAGACCGGCATAATTTATTGGTTCCACGCTTGTATGTAGCTGATAATATACGGGGGTTTGCTATCGACGGCAGACATTCGGTCACGTCTAACGGTATATCAAAATATTAACGCAGATTATTTCCAAGAAATTGATTACCCTGTGTTTCATAAAATTCGATCCAGTTGAAAAAAGGGTTTAAACAAACATCACATAAATATTTTGTATCATGACGAGATGATTATTTCTCCGCTCGCGCACCGCTGATAAGATAGCAGGGGTTTGTTATCTACGACGGACATCCGGTCCGCCTAATCGACAAGCCGGACAGTAAATCAAAATTTTAGCATGTGTATTAAAATAAACGCACAATTTCTAAGAAATTCAAATTGTTATCAGCAGCAGACTAGACGCAGATAAATTTCCGAGAAATTAATTAGACTGACATAATTTATTAGTTCCACGCTGTATGCAGCTGATAAGACAACAGTGGTTGCTATCTACGGCAGACATTGGGTCACGTCTAACGGCAAATCAAAATAAAATCGCAGATTATTTTCCGAGAAATTAATTACGTTTCACATGCGTTTACAGACAAGTTGGGAATGAACGGCCCTCCTCACCGCGCATTTTTTAATATTCCCTAACGCCATCTTCACATCTACTCGGGCCGCGTTCACAACTGCTGATAAATCGCGGCGCCATCTACACATACTCGCTCGGCCGCGTTCAGAACTAGTATGTTAGGTCAGGGTCAGGGTCAGATCAAGATCAAGACCAGGGCCAGGTTGAAAGGTCGGAGGAGGAGGTGGTTAGGTCAGGCTCAGATCAAGACCAGGGTCAGGGTCAAAGGTCAAAAGACAGGGTCAGGGGTCAAGGTTAAGGGCCAAGGTCGTAGGAGGAGGAGGGTCGAGAACGTGACTTATATCCCTACTGTTGCATACGCACTAAAAAAAAATGTCCGTTAAATCGAAGTTCGTAAAATCGAGCTTTTGCGATATTTAAATATGAAAGTTGTCTAAACGATAAAGTAATTTTCACAGGGGTGGATTTAGGTCTTGCGGGACAGTTTACAGCTTACTGAAGTTCAATGGGGCCCCCATTTTCTGTTAAATTAAGAATCTTCAAAATGGGGTTGGCCTTCTGGCTCCCTTTTTCACCCACTTACAAACAAAATTTCCAAAAATCCTTCCTTAGTGGGTGTTTATGTCATAAAAGAAACATCTTTTCCAAATTTCACGTTCATAAATTACAAAGTTGATAATAATTCAATTTTTCCTCTGGACCTCTGGTGGACCTCTCAGGTTGTGTGTATGGCGAGCATTACTTTATTAAGAAAGTTTTTGGGTTCTATATAACACTGTAATCTTCCCAAAAAAGTTGTGACTCGCGCACTCGCGCACCGAGGGTTCCGTACAAACTTGTAAGTAAGGTATCTTTAGCAGGACCTAACTGTATGCAACCCATATGCTTCTGGTGCCTGACAATACCACGCAACACATTAGTGTATTTTCATAAGTTTCCAATAGTAAATTCGCATTTTTCTTGTAATTAAACTACATATTTACGGTTTTCAGATTTTTCCCTTTACATGTGCTATAAGACACCGCTTCTTGCCAAATTTCATGATTCTAGGTCAACGGGAAGTACCCTATAGGTTTTGATTCCCTTGTGAAATCGCAAAATATGCGACATAAACGGTCATATCTTTTGATCGCGTTGGCTTACAAGTTTGATTTTTTCACAACTGAAAGAGACCGCAGACCCGAGTATTTGATACAAATTTCAACTTGTTACCTCTACGCGTTCCTGAAAAAAAAAATGGTTCTGACAGACAGACAGCCAGACGGACAGACAGACAGACAGACGGACAACAAAGTGATCCTATAAGGGTTCCATTTTCGGTACGGAACCCTAAAATCAATATCTTTATCAAATACAAAAGGGTACAGGACATTGATTTTTTTGGAAAAATTACAGTGTTATATAGAACCCAAAAACTTTCTTAATAAAGTAAGTAATTCAATGTCAGTCGTGGTGTTTGCCAGTGAAGTAGTTGTTTTTAAGAAAGGTTTCTTATAGAAAGATTAGTTGTACTAATGATGTCAAGTTTGACGATATGTATACAATGACTTCCTAGAAATTATAATCTTTGAAGAAAAGATACAAATGTTACTATTTAATATTATCAAGATCTTCAAACTCAACAACATATAAATAATTCTTAAATGGGATTGACTAAGGTTTATTTTAAGCAGAATTTACATATTTTGCCAAATTTAGAAAAAGAAGTACCGTATAACCTTCATAATCCGGCGGTTGGTTAATCCGGCATGTTCAGTAATCTGGTGCTATGGGGGAAACACGTGTCTTTTCTTTACGCTGCCCCGCGCCGTATATAACCTAACTTAAGGGCGCCGCCACGCGCCAAATATAACCTAACCTAACCTCGATAATCCGGCGGTGGGTTTATCCGGCACGTTCATCCAACGCTCTGGGGAAACACGTCTTTTCTTTACGCTGCCCCGCGCCGAATATAACCTAACCTAAGGACGCTGCCTCGCGCCGATTATAACCTAACCAAAAAATAACCCCATCCCCACCATCATGATGTTCTTGGAAAAAGGTCTCGCTACCCTGCCCCGCGCCGAATATAACCTAGCCTAAGGTCGCCGCCCCGCGCCGAATATAACCTAACCTAACCTTGATAATCCGGCGGTGAGTTTATCCGGGACGTTCATCCGGTGCTTTGGAGAAACACGTCTTTTCTTTACGCTGCCCCGCGCCGAATATAACCTAACCTTGATAATCCGGCGGTATGTTAATCCGGTACGTTCAGTAATCCGGTGCTCTGGGGAAACACGTGTCTTTTCTTTACGCTGCCCCGTGCCGAATATAAACCTTGCGCACAGAAGAAATAAAGTCAAAAATAACCCCATTCCCATCATCATTATTTGGAAAAAGGTCTGGCCAAAACACGCTGCATTTAACTCTGAAAACTTGTTTGACGACTCTAACCTTACTAACCCTACTAGCTCACTCCACTACAATGGTCTTATCTATTATGGTTATAATCTATCTGTTCTAAGTTTGTACATATTTTTTTGTATGTACACATTTACCAATATAGGTAGATACATATTTTATTCTTTCTGAAATACAATTGTACATAAAATACGTAAAATTGTTAATGTTTTGTTTTAATCCTGATAATTCGGATTTTTTTGATAATCCGACAAATATGTCGGATTATCAAGACTATACTGTAATGACGTGGCAGGATTTTGTTTTCCCAGAGTAGTTCACCAGCTCCTCCTGAACAGCAAACCAAACAAAAAAAACCGGCCAAGTGCGAGTTGTGACTCGCGCACCGAGGGTTCCGTACAAACTTGTAAGTAAGGTGTCTTTAGGAGGACCTAACTGTATGCAACCCATATGCTTCTGGTGCCTGACAATACCACGCAACACATTAGTGTATTTTCATAAGTAAATTCGCATTTTTCTTGTAATTAAACTACATATTGACGGTTTTCAGATTTTTCCCTTTACATGTGCTGTAAGACACCGCTTCTTGCCAAATTTCATGATTCTAGGTCAACGGGAAGTACCCTATAGGTTTTGATTCCCTTGTGAAATCGCAAAATATGCGACATAAACGGTCATATCTTTTGATCGCGTTGACTTACAAGTTTGATTTTTTCACAGCTGAAAGAGACCGCAGACCCGAGTATTTGATACAAATTTCAACTTGTTATCTCTACGCGTTCCTGAGAAAAATGGTCTTGACAGACAGACGGACCGACAGAAAGACAGACAGACAGACGGACAACAAAGTGATCCTATAAGGGTTCCGTTTTCGGTACGGAACCCTAAAAGGTATGCAAACACCGCCGGGTCACCGGTGTCACGGCAGCAGTGAATGTTTTAACTGTGTGTGTGAGAAAATAGAGCGTGGAACAAAGCCAGTTCGTATTAGAACAATAATTTGTTTCCAAAGGCTACTTGTTTAAATCGTGACGATTCCAAATTTTTGATTTTTTTTTACAAATTCGTTTATAATTTGTTAAAAAATAACTATTTTTGGTACTTACGTATTAACGCCACCACCGCTACATTTTTAAATGCCGCCAATCTACATCTAAAATTTTTATGATAAATCATGAAATAAAACTTTTTATCTAAAATTAAAATATTTTTAAAACTCAAAATATTTTATTTTTTAACCCCGGTCAGATTAGGTTGCCCGCCGCGAAACGGACAGATAAATCAAGACAACATACCCGATCCAATATATAGCAGTGGTGGCGTTAATACGTAAGTACCCTATTTTTTTCTTTACAGTATCTCAGTAAAATTAGCTTTATATTAGCGATATATTAGCTTATATTAGCTATATATTATATTAGCTAAATAGAAAAAATATAGGTATGGTGTTAAATTTTCGAAATATGGAAAAATATGCAAATTCGGTTTAAAATGGACCTTACTGAACCACATAATTTTTCGTTTTTCCTTTTCTTATAATAGAGCTGAGACATCGAGTTTTGCTCACCTTGAACAAAGCTACGAAACAATTAACGACATAAAATTGGAACACATGCAAAAAAACAATTAAAAAATTACTACTCTACTCTACTATACTATACTCTACTATAAAATTAATAAATAAAACAAATATTCACATTAAAATATAATTTGTGTAACAGCAATTATTAGTGGTGTCGAACAGTCGTTATGCAAAACATGTTTAGGAACCCGTGAGCAGCAGAAAAACTTGACAAATGAACAATGAAGTGCTTGATAAGGTGATGGACATGCCGCGTGCATTACCACATTTGTTCTCTCGTGTTAATGCTAAAGATGAAAATCCCTTTTTTAACACAGCTATGATAAAATTCTAATGAGAATGTAATACTTCGCTTTTTAAATCAAAAGGGGGTTTGTAATAAGTGCGTTAAAATATTTGTTGTAAAAAATTATATGTAATCAAGCCGAATCTCATTCTTTTGTTGCAAGACAGAAATTACGAAAATATTATCCGCTAATTAATTGCCAAAAAATTGAGTTTATTTAGAATTGAAATGTATCCAGTCGTGTACATGCAGTTTCTAAATAATATGCGTCAGACTTGTAAATTAAAATTAAATATTCGTTTAATGGCTTCCTAAAATAAAATCAAAAGAAAACAGAAACAAATAAAACGGAGTTTTAATTAAGAGCGTGTTAAGGAAATAAATAAATAAACATGATATAGTAAATCGAAAAAACTGCGTTTTGTTAACATTTAAGCAACATTTATAGAAAGTCACTATGGCAAATTTAAACTCTAGGGCATCTTTTTGTTAAAAATTCTACGAATTTAACAATTTTATTGGAACGAAGTTCCATTAGGGAGGTCTCGTTAAAACGTTACGTTACTCTTTCTCTCAGTGTATATTTCTATACCGCTCGCTCTCTCTTTTCCTTTCTCTTTCTCTCAGTGTATATTTCTATAATGCGTGCTCTCTCTCTGTTTCTTTCGCTGAGTGACAGACGAGCGTGGTCGGTTTATAACCTTAAAACTAAAAAAATCGTTCAAACGTATTTTGTCGTTTAAAGGTCGATTCCCATAAGCGCGACACTCAGCTACGCGACGTCGTGCAACAACGCCTGTCAAATAATGATTACATGGTTTTAAATGGGCACGTCGGGTAGCTGTCACGTAGCCATAGTGAGAACGTGCCCAATTAAAACAATGTAATCATTATTTGACAGACGATGTCGCGTGATATGAGAATCGGCCTTTAAATCATACGAGAGTTATATTGTTTATATTATACTCATTACTTTAATTTGATTTTGAGGAATCGAACATACTGACAAAAGTTAATAAAAAAAATTAAATTGTATAATTTGAAGCAATTTGCTAACTGTTTATGTTAACACATGTTTCTCGTACATGTAATTCGAGTGATTAATATTTAATATATTAATATATGTCGTAGTCATATAGTGAAATCATTCAGATTGTTTAAAACTGAGCCGTTGCATGACCTGTTTACGGTTAGTTAAGCGCATGCGCGTCCGCCATGTTTAAAAGGCGGGAATATGAAAGTTTCGAGCATATTTTGTTATTCTCGCTGGTTATACGTCAAAAAGTGCCCGAAAAACCAGGCGAAATTGACAGATGCGCAGAAAAAAATTTCAACTATGCAAAGGTCTATTATTTTGATGTTTTGTTTTTCATAGCAACTGGTCTTCGGCCGCAAGTTGGACAATGCTGCCCAAAACAAAACCGACAATTTTTTTCATTCATTTATCAAATTGACGTTTCTGTTTCGGCCCGCACTTCAACGTATCTTGCCTCAGTTTGTTCAAATTTTCCAGAACATTCAATCAACACATTAGTCTTGTGGCCCGCGGGCCGTAAGACAAGTTCCAATGCAGCCCAAAACAAAATCGACAATTTTTTCATACATTTATCAAATTGACGTTTCTGTTTCGGCCCGCACTTCAACTTATCTTGCCACAGTTTGCTCAAATTTTCCAGAACATTTAATCAACACTTTTGAGGGAACTTGTCTTGCGGCCCGCGGGCCACAAGTTCCAATGCGGCCGAAAACAAACCGGCAATATTTTTTCATTCATTTATCAAATTGACGTTTTTGTTTCGGCCCGCACTTCAACTTATCTTGCAACAGTTTGCACATATTTTCAAGAACATTCAATCAACGCATTTGTCTTGTAACCCCCTCAAATTTTCCAGAACATTCAATCATCACATTTGTCTTGTGGCCCGCGGGCCGCAAGACAAGTTCCAATGCAGCCCAAAACAAAACCGACAATTTTTTTTATTCATTTATCAACTTGACGTTTTTGTTTTGGCCCGCACTTCAACTTATCTTGCCCCAGTTTGCTCTAATTTTCCAGAACATTCAAACTCATTTGTCTTGTGGCCCGCGGGCCGCAAGACACGTTCCAATGCGGCCCAAAACAAAACCGACAATTTTTTTCATTCATTTATCAAATTGACATTTTTGTTGCGGCCCGCATTTCAACTTATCTTGCAACAGTTTGCTCAAATTTTCCAGAACATTCAATCAACACATTTGGCTTGTGGCCCGCGGGCCGCAAGACAAGTTCCAATGCGGCCCAAAACAAAACCGACAATTTTTTTCATTCATTTATCAAACTGGCGTTTTTGTTTCGGCCCGCACTTCAACTTAGGCTTGTCGCACACTGGGTCCGCTCGTCTCCGCTACGCTCAGCCTTTCAGCCCAGAAAAATATAAAACCCGTGTATTTAAGTAAAAACGCACATACAGCGTCCAATCAGCTCAGCTTGGCTCCGTTCCGCTCCGTATCCTCTGTTTGTCAATAATATTAGGCCGGAGGTCGGATGTTGGCGGATAGTTCACGCAGGCGCAACACCAACGTTTTCATATATGCCGTAAGGCATTTATGCAACCAGGATAGCAGCACATATTTAGCTCTCCCGAAGGAGAGGTGGGAGGGGATTGAGTGTGTGGAAAAGTGACGTAGCTGAGCGACAGTTTAATTTTATCTTCTCACAAGCACACGGATAATCATAAACGGATAAACTTCAACAATGACATTTGCACATAACCTGAGCGAAAATAGTGTCAGTATGACCAGCTGTAATTGTAAATTGGCGATTCAGCGGCAAGCAATGGTCTTAGTTTTTTTGACCTGGAGTGCGAATCCGTTGATGGATTTCAGAAACACAAACGCCATACTGGCCTTTTAGCCGGGCATACACTTCTCAGACTGGAAATGTAAATTTTCCTTTTCGCGTTTTCGTTTGTATGAAAAAAAGGTGACTTTGCGAATTGGGGCCTGCGGAACGTCCCCGGGGGTGTAACGCGCCGAGAGGGGTGTTGTTCGAAAGTAGACACGTGGCGTTATAATCCCCGAAAAGAGCAATACAATTCTAAAACATTTCACCGAATATTGAAGGTTTCAATTTGCTCAATTTTGAAAAATTCGTTTCGAGTTTGGACGGGCGTCGAGACCCCAAAATGCGATCGAGCGGTGTGTCGTTGCTATCGCCTTATACACCATTTCGTTCTCTATTTAGAAATCGCCACAGCGACGCCCTGCTCTTTAATTTAGCGAATCCCTGAGGATTCTCGCGTACGTCCGCAAAACATGTTTTTTTGGGCGTCCCGGCGCCATCCGGCGCGCAATCGCAATTAAACTCCAAAACAAACTAAAAGGCACCATGCCGAATCGATTGGTGCCGGTCCGGTCCCGATCCGACTGTTGGTTATTCCAGGAGAGGGATCCCCGCAAATTAAGTGAAAAAAACAGCGCGTTTTTTCGTTTTTGTGTAAAAATTGATCCAGAGCGGGAATAGGATGCCGCAGGGCCCAGATTTTTCCACCGCCCGTTGCGGGTAAGCATCTCGCATCGAACGAACCGGTTTGGAGACACGGCGCTCTTCAATCAAGAGTACGGCGTCCACAGATGTGATGGAAAAAACGGATTTTTTTCGCTTACATTTTCGTCAAAAAACGTGAAATCGACGCGGCAAGAGGACGTAGTAAAAAAATCGAGCCGCTGACCAAAATTGCTCCTCAAAGGTGCTGGAAACGATATCCTGTTTTTGGCACCTGGAGGACGGCATATGGGACTTGCGAGCGGCAGACGGACACGGGTCGAAGGCCCGTTCAGTTTTACAACAGAAAATGACAATTTCCCGTTTCGGCGCGCAAGAGGAACGGAGTTTTTACGGAAAAAGTGAAAAATTTAAAACAAACTTACAGCCGTGGAAAGTGGAAAAATGACGGAGCTGAGAGGAGCTGACCCGATCGGATCTGATGTGAGCTGAGCGGAGCGGATCCAGTGTGCGACAAGCCTTTCCTTGTCCCAGATTGCTCAAATTTTCCAGAACATTCAATCAACACATTTGTCTTGTGGCCCGCGGGACGCAAAACAAGTTCCAGTGCGGCCCAAAACACAACCGACAATTGTTTTCATTCATTTATCAAATTGACGTTTTTGTTTCGGCCCGCACTTCAACTTATCTTGCCCCAGTTTGCTCAAAGTTTCCAGAACATGCAATCAACATATTTGTCTTGTGGCCCGCGGGCCGCAAAACAAGCTCCAATGCGGCCCAAAACAAAACCGACAATTTTTTTGATTAATTTATCAAATTGGCGTTTTTGTTTCGGCCCGCATTTCAACTTATCTTGCAACAGTTAGCTCAAATTTTCTAGAACATTCAATCAACACATTTGTCTTGTGGCCCGCGGGCCGCAAGAAAAGTTCCAATGCGGCCCACAACAAAACCGACAATTTTTTTCATTCATTTATCAAATTGACGTTTTTGTTTCGGCCCGCATTCCAACTTATCTTGTCCCAGTTTGCTCAAATTTTCCAGAACATTCAATCAACACATTTGTCTTGTAGCCCGCGGGCCGCAAGACAAGTTCCAATGCGCCCCAAAACAAAACCGAATTTTTTTTCATTCATTTATCAAATTGACGTTTTTGTTTCGGCCCGCATTTCAACTTATCTTGCAACAGTTAGTTCAAATTTTCTAGAACATTCAATCAACACATTTCCCTTGTGGCCCGCGGGCCGCAAGAAAAGTTCCAATGCGGCCCACAACAAAACCGACAATTTTTTTCATTCATTTATCAAATTGACGTTTTTGTTTCGGCCAGCATTCCAACTTATCTTGTCCCAGTTTGCTCAAATTTTCCAGAACATTCAATCAACACATTTGCCTTTTGGCCCGCAAGACAAGCTCCAATGCGGCCCAAAACAAAACCGACAATTTTGTTCATTCATTTATCAAATTGACGTTTTGTTTTAGTCTATATCTACATACTAACTGCTTGCGTTGCGAAATTTGCAAACTTAAACTCACAATTTGGTGTCTGAAATAAATGAATGAAAAAAATTGTCGGTTTTGTTTCGGCCCGCATTTCAACTTATCTTGCCCCAGTTTGCTGAAATTTTCCAGAACATTCAATCAACACATTTGTCTTGTGACCCGCGGGCCGCAAGACAACTTCCAATGCGGCCCAAAACAAAACCGACTATTTTTCTCATTCAATTATGAAATTGACGTTTTTGTTTCGGCCCGCACTTCAACTTATTTTGCCCCAGTTTGATCAATTTATCCAGAACAATCAATCAACACATTTGTCTTGTGGCCCGCGGGCCGCAAAACAAGTTCCAATGCGGCCCAAAACAAAACCGACAATTTTTTTCATTCATTTATCAAATTGACGTTTTTGTTTCGGCCCGCACTTCAACTTATTTTGCCCCAGTTTGATCAAATTATCCAGAACAATCAATCAACACATTTGTCTTGTAGCCCGCGGGCCGCAAAACAAGTTCCAATGCGGCCCAAAACAAAACCGACAATTTTTTTCATTCATTTATCACATTGACGTTTTTGTTTCGGCCGCATTTCAACTTATCTCGCCCCAGTTTGCTCAAATTTTCCAGAACATTCAAGCAACTCATTTGCGTGCACTTATTTTAATAATAATTCAAAAAGAAAAGTTGTTCGATTATTAAATGCGCGAGGAACTTCGTTGAAAATCGAAAAAACCTGACCACATACCTTTTTTTATTTCGTTTTGAAAGATTCGTATGTTTTATATGCCCTAGAGTCAATTATTTAGTACCAACACACAATGATAGATATGTTTATGTGTTATCTTAAGATGAGTTATCCATAAACCAATTGTACGTACCTTCAACGAGAAGTTTCCTTTCGGTCTCTAAAGGCGGATTGTTGGGAGGCTGTTCGGGCGATCCTTGAAAATTTCGTTGTCCTTCGGAGATGTAGTTGGACGTTGATCTGTTCCGAATAGGTCCTTGTATCACAGGCGACTCGCGTTTGTATTGACAATCAGTTGGCGTCGTTTCAGTCTTAATATCTTGATATTGCATGTATCTTCTGTCGAAATCTACTTCTTCTTTAATATGCGGACCGTTTAGAACTCGGGCTGCTAAGCCTTCAGGTACAAAATTGCTCCTATTATCACCTTCTGCCATTGGAGGCTTCACATCATTGAAATAGGATTCGTGATACTTAATATCCGCGCGTGGAAGGGGAGTATATTGCTCGTAAGTTTGTCGTGTTTGCGTTGGATAGAGTACCGTTGTTCTAGGGGAGTACTGAGATTGCCTAGGTGAAGCTTGCGGTGGTATGTAAACTTGATGATTGGTTACTTTAACGTGAGGGTGCATGTAAGAAGCTAAGCCTTCTAAACCTTCTGTTGAAGAAGGCCTGGAAATGGGGCTGTAGACTTGTCTGATTGGTTCATTTTCTTTGGGAGTTTCTGGAGCTTTAACGTTCACTCGTTCTGGTCTTGGGAGATTCGTGTTTACTACAGCCCGAGAAATCGCCGTGCCTTGAATATCACTCATATCAACAGCTGCGTTTATAATCGACTGATTTGATATTTCTAAAGTCCGTTCTATTTCACCAGACATTAAATCACCAATCGTCCTTGCTGCTACTAATCCATCTGCAGGTGGATTATATACGTGATGTTGAGCGGCTAGTTTTTCTTGGGATAAATGTCTTCTAAGGGCTAATTTCGCAGGTGATACTTGTGTATAATCAGGTTGCTCTGGATGTTGTTGTTGCTGTTGATTAGTCCTAGTCGCTTGTATAGGAGATATCCTAGGTATATCAGGTTCATTATAACATTCAACCATACTTGCTAATCCTTCTTGATTCTGGATTATTTTTGGATCTTCAGGTCTAACAATTGTTTCACATCTGTTTCCATTGTATTTAAACTTTTTATCGTCATGTTTTGAATTCGGGAATTGATTTGGTGGGTAGGGATATTGAGTCGGGTTGTTGTATGTGGAGGTTGGGATTTGATTGGGACTATAAAGGGATTGGTTTGTTTGTGATTTGGACCTGATTTGTTGGTCTTCATTTAACACTGAAGTAATAATGCTCTTTAAACGATCTTCGAAGTTGGCAATTCTAGGCGGTTCTTGGGAACGTTGTGGTTGCTGTGTATTGCTTATTTTCGGTCTTTTAGCAACAGGTATAGGCGCAGGCATGGTGTTCCTACTTGGTCCTCGCTGAGTGCTCGTACACTGTTTCATATTCATATTAATTTGTGGCAGTTTATTACTTGAAAGTTGTTTGCTGGCTTCTATCATTCTACCCTTTTCCAGGATTTTTTGAGCTAATATTTCGGGGTTCTGCTCTTCAATTTTGGCGATATCAGGTACGTCGGGCCAATCTTGAGATCTCGCTCTGTAATCTCGCGATTTCCTCGAAACTTTATTTGGAGCAACCTGCTGTTGTCGAGCCATCATTGCTTGAGCTTGTTTTCTTTCTTCGCTAGTCTTCTCTAAGGATAAAACTTCACCTTCTAATAAACTAACTTGATTGTGAAGCTTCTTGCGATGTGATAATGTTGAAGATATCTCGCGAAGTATACACTCTTCAGCAATTCTTGGAGATATTTCTTGATTTGCATCTTGTTTCGCGTATTTTTCAGTTATTTCTTGCTGTCGCTCAACAACAAACGCTTTCTGTTTCTCTTCCAAGCTTCCGACTTGCACTTGAAGCTTACTAGCTTTGGCTTGGAGATCTTTATGTCTACAGACAATTTCTTTTGCTTTGGCCAATAAGTCGACTGGGGAAGTGGCGTTAATACCCAATTCACTCATTCTGGCTTTCAATAAAGCTACGCTATCATCTATAAGAACTTTGATTTGCTTTTCTAATTGTGCTGCTCTATTTTGCAAACGCTGATTCCTTTCTTTTTCTTCGGCTATTAATTGTTCAATTGAATTCTTGTAATCTGGAGACTTCATTTGATCTATCATATTCATGTATTGAACTCTATACATGTCCAATAATATTTGAAGAGCGTATGGTGTATTTCCTGGGACTTGTGGTATATCTAATTCATCGTGAACCATTTCAGTGCTTAAGGCAGTTAGTTGTTGATCAACACAACCTGGTGGTGGAGGCAGTTTCTTACCATTAGCTGTAACAATAAAACAAAAATCAGTTTTGTTGAGAAAACTTTTTTTTTAGTAAAGTTTATTATGTTAGATATAATTTCATCGATCCGGCCGGATCCTACCGGATTGGTGGATTCGGTGGCCGGATCTAGTGATTCCAATCCAGTGTCATTTTCAATCCGACCGGATCCGGCTACCGGATCCACCAATCCCCGGATCCGGTCGGAATGAAAATGACACCGGATTGCAATCCCTAGTACTTATAATCGAGATTTTGTTCCCTCGGATTGATGGTTTTTTGATCGAGGTTTATTCTCCTTACTTACATAGTTTTAATCTGCATTTCATTTAGAAGAAAGTAGACAAAAATTTAGATTATTTTGGGAAAAGGAACCGCCACCGCAGCTACAGATTTGAACAAAATGGATGGTTAGATTAGGTTATAAGGGAGCAGATAAATTCAGACTGCATATCGCGCGGTAACGCGACCTCTCGATCCGAAATAAGAAAAAATATAAAGGCTAAATTAGGTTATTAGTTAGAGCAGATAAATCCAAACCACATATTGCGCAGTATCGCGACCACTCGCTGCGGTGGCGTTAATACGTAAGTACTAGGGATTGCTATCCGGTGTCATTTTCAATCCGACCAGATCCGGCCACCGGATCCACCAATCCGGCCACCGGATCCACCAATCCGGCCACCGGATCCACCAATCCGGCCACCGGATCCACCAATCCGTCCACCAGATCCACCAATTCGAGCGGATCCGGCCGGATCGATGGAATTAAATCTGACATAATAAACTTTACTTAATCTGTTGATATCACAACAATTAGGTATATGAGCATGCTAACAAGTCTTATTCTTATATTTATGACAGACATCATCTGTCATGAAATATAATATCTATTTAAATGTCTATTTAGTTTAACCAACTTACTGTAAATACCGTATTTGCCGGTGCATAACGCGCACCCTAAAATTCAACAACTTTTTGTGCGTCTATAACGCGTACCTATGTTTTAGTGCTCAACCTCAACTTCATTGATCTGTCGCTGTCCTATTTTAAAAAATTGTAGGAAATCGGTTTCGGATTTTCGCAGTTTGGTGTTTTTGGAGAAATTTGAGGTTATTAGATTTTCAAAATTCCTCCAAATAGTGTCACAGTAGAGAAAATAGCGAGTCTATGAATGCTAATTTTGTGAAATCTGAACCTCATCTTCATTGATCTTTGGCTGTCTTATTTTTCAAAATATTAACAAAACGGTTTTAGTTTATCAAAATTTGGACTTTTTGGAATAATTTGTGGTTCTTAGATTTCCAAAATTCCTTCAAATAGTTGCACAGTCAGGAAAATAATGAGAGTCTACAGATGTTAATTTTGTAAAATTTCAACCTCATCTTCATTGATTTGTCTTTGCCTTATATTTCAAAATATTAACAAATTTGTTTTAGATTTTCAAAATTTTGACTTTTTGGAGAAATTTGTGGTTTTTAGATTTCCAAAATTCCTCCAAATAGTGACACAATACAGAAACTATTGAGAGTCTACGAATGTTAATTCTGTAAAATCTCAACCTCATCTTTATTAATCTGTGGCTGTCTTATTTTTCAAAACATTAACAAAACGAGTTAAGGTTATCAAAATTTGGACTTTTTGGAGTATTTGGTGGTTCTTAGATTTCCAAAATTCCTTGAAATAGTTGCACAGTCAGGAAAATAATTAGAGTCTACAAATGTTAATTTTGTAAAATTTCAACCTCATCTTCATTGATATGTCTTGCCTTATTTTTCACATTATTAACAAATTGGTTTTAGATTTTCAAAATTTGGACTTCTTGGAGAAATTAGTAGTTTATAGATTTCCAAAATTCCTCCAAATAGTCACACAATACAGAAACTAGTGAGAGTCTACAAATGTTAATTTTGTAAAATCTCAACCTCATCTTCATTGATCTGTGGCTGTCTTATTTTTCAAAATTTTAACAAAACGGATTAAGGTTATGAAATTTGGACTTTTTGGAGTAATTTGTGGTTCTTAGATTTCCAAAATTCCTTCAAAAAGTTGCACAGTCAGGAAAATAATGAGAGTCTACAAATGTTAATTTTGTAAAATTTCAACCTCATCTCTTCATTGGTATGTCTTGGCCTAATTTTTCAAAATATTAACAAATTGGTTTTAGATTTTAAAAATTTGGACTTTTTGGAGAAATTTGTAGTTTTAAAATTTCCAAAATTCCTTAAAATAATCACACAATACAAAAACTAGTGACACTCTACAAATGTAAATTTTGTAAAATCTCAACCTCATCTTCATTGATCTGTGGCTGTCTTATTTTTCAAAATATTAACAAAACGGTTTTAGGTTATCAAAATTTGGACTTTTTGGAATAATTTGTGGTTCTTAGATTTACAAAATTCCTTCAAATAGTTGCACAGTCAGGAAAATAATGAGAGTCTACAAATGTTAATTTTGTAAAATTTCAACCTCATCTTCATTGATTTGTCTTTGCCTTATATTTCGAAATATTAACAAATTGGTTTTAGATTTTTTAAATTTGGACTTTTTGGAGAAATTTGTGTTTTTTAGATTACCAAAATTCCTTCAGGAAACAGTTAGGAAAATAGTGAGAGTCCACAAATGTTAATTTTGCAAAAATGTCAACCTCATCTTCATTGATATGTCGTTGTCTTATTTTTCAAAATATTAACAAATTGCTTTTAGATTTTCAAAATTTGGACTTTTTGGAGAAATTTGTGGTTCTTAGATTTCCAAAATTCCGTCAAATACTTGCACAGTCGTGAAATTTATGAGAGTCTACAAATGTTAATTTTGTTAAATTTCAACCTCATCTTAATTGATTTGTCATTGCCTTATTTTTCATATTATTAACAAATTGGTTTTAGATTTTCAAAATTTGGACTTTTTGGAGTAATGTGTGGTTCTTAGATTTCCAAAATTCCTTCAAATAGTTGCACAGTCAGGAAAATAATGAGAGCCTACAAATCTTAATTTTGTAAAATTTCAACATCAACACATTTAAAATTTCCAAAATTCCTTAAAATAATCACACAATACAAAAACTAGTGACACTCTACAAATGTAAATTTTGTAAAATCTCAACCTCATCTTCATTGATCTGTGGCTGTCTTATTTTTCAAAATATTAACAAAACGGTTTTAGGTTATCAAAATTTAGACTTTTTGGAGAAATTTGTGGTTCTTAGATTTCCAAAATTCCTTCAAATAGTTGCACAGTCAGGGACATAATGAGAGTCTACAAACGTTAATTTTCTAAAATTTCAACCTCATCTTCATTGATATGTCTTTGCCTTATTTTTCAAAATATTAATAAATTGGTTTATGATTTTCAAAATTTGGACTTTTTGGAGAAATTTGTGGTTCTTAGATTTCCAAAATTCCTTCAAATAGTTGCACAGTCAGGAAAATAATGAGAGTCTACAAAAGTTAATTTTGTAAAATTTTAACCTCATCTCCATTGATTTGTCGTTGCCTTATTTTCCACATTATTAACAAAGTGGTTTTAGATTTTCAAAATTTGGACTTTTTGGAGAAATTTTTAGTTTTTAGATTTCCAAAATTCCTGCTAATAGACAAACAATACAGAAACTAATATCTCAACCTCATCTTCATTGAGTTGTGGCTGTCTTATTTTTCAAAATATTAACAAAACGGATTAAGGTTATTCAAATTTGGACTGTTTGGAGTAATTTGTGATTCTTAGATTTCCAAAATCCCTTCAAATAGTTGCAAAGTCAGGAAAATAATGAGAGTCTACAAATGTTAATTTTGTAAAATTTCAACCTCATCTTCAATGATTTGTCGTTGCCTTATTTTTCGCATTATTAACAAATTGGCTTTAGATTGTCAAAATTTGGACCTTTTGGAGAAATTTGTGATTCTTAGATTTCCAAATTTCCTTCAAATAGTTGCACAGTCATGCAATTAATGAGAGTCTACAAATGTTAATTTTGTAAAATTTCAACCTCATCTTCATTGATTTGTCATTGCCTTGTTTTTCACATTATTAACAAATTGGTTTTAGATTTTCAAAATTTTGACTTTTTGGAGAAATTTGTAGTTTTTAGATTTCCAAAATTCCTCCAAATAGTCACACAATACAGAAACTAGTGACAGTCTACAAATGTTTATTTTGTAAAATCTCAACCTCATCTTCATTGATCTTTTGGCTGTCTAAATATTAACAAAGCGGTTTTAGGTTATCAAAATTTGAACTTTTTGGAGTAATTTGTGGTTCTTAGATTTCCAAAATTCCTTCAAATAGTTGCACAGTCAGGAAAATAGTGAGAGTCTACAAATGTTAATTTTGTAAAATTTCAACCTCATCTTCATTGATATGTCGTTGCCTTATTTTTCACAATATTAACAAATTGGTTTTAGATTTTCAAAATTTGGACTTTTTGGAGAAATTTGTTGTTTTTAGATTTCCAAAATTCCTTCAAATAGTTGAACAGTCAGGAAAATAGCGAGAGTCTACAAACGTTAATTTTGCAAAAATTTCAACCTCATCTCCATTGATATGTCGTTGCCTTATTTTTCAAAATATTAACAAATTGCTTTTAGATTTTAAAAATTTTGACTTTTTGCGGAAATTTGTGGTTTTTAGATTTCCAAAATTCCGTCAAATAGTCGCTCAGTGAAGAAAATAGTTAGTGTACAAATGTTAATTTTGCAAAAATTTCAACCTCATCTTCATTGCTCTGTCGCAGCCTTATTTCTCAAAATACTAACAAATAGGGATTGCAATTAACAAATAGGGATTGCAATCCGGTGATCGATGGAATTAAATCTAACATAACAAATATTGCCGGTGCATAGGGCGCCCCCTAAAATTCAACCTACTTTTTGTGCGGCTATAACACGGACCTATGTTTTAGAGGCAATTTTTTGGAAAAAAGATGCGCGTTATAAACCAGCAAATAAGCTAATTATTTTAAATTTACATTATTTATCACAAAATCAATTTTGGTTTTGAAAAAACCCTGTGGCGCCATGCGCACCACGCATTTAAAGTACCTACTCATACAACAGCGCGATTATTTTACCAAAAATCAGCATCACCGGGTCCGGTATATTGGTACCGGATCCGGTATATTGCCACCGGATCCGGTATATCGGTACCGGACCCGGTATATTGGTGCCGGATCCGGTATATTGGTACCGGATCCGGTATATTGGTTCCAGATCCGGTATATTGGTATCGCATCCGGTATATTGGTCCCGTATCCGGTAAACGTTTAGTGAAGTACCGGGAAAAGTAATCTTATTTCCGTCAGTAAACGTAATTTCGGATTGAAAAAAGTTGTACTTCAACAAATATGTTTTCCAAAAAAAAAAAACTTATTAAAATATTATTACCTTGGGGTGATGTGCTGAGTAACGTTTGTGAATGAAGTAAATCCAAGCCATTGATTTTAATTGCTTTTTTCGGTTTGGCTTTCTTGACCCTCCCGCGACGAGGCTTGTTAATAGGTTTGGCAGGCGTGGCTTGATTCTTCCCTCTGGATAGTTTGCGACGCAACTTCTTAGGCTGTCTCTTTCCCTATAAACATATTTCAAGATTCTAAATTTTGCAGCTAAACATAAGCGAAATAGATTCATTACTTTGGTGCTTCCTTCTTCCTCAGATTGACTACTCTTTCCCCTATTAGAACACCAATCAGACCAGGCTCGACGCGTCGTTGGACCAAAAGTACCATCAAGATCATAAAAATCAGAATCTGACGATGAATCCTGTATTTGTTTAGTCAAATCACGTCTGGTTTTCTCACGAGAACCCCTTACATTATTCGTATCTTCATTCTCCTTAAAAATATTCATAAAGTTATAACTTTGAAATAAAAAAATATTTAACCCTTAACCACCTGCCATACGACTCAGGTGAGAAAATTGCTGCTACTTTGGGTCTGAGAGACGTATGTCAGGTGGTTAGGTGTTACTAGTGTTACCTTGACTTTCGGGTTTCTAAGCCTTTGGAAATAACATTCCAGTTTGGTTCTATCAATGATATGTAGATAGTACGATACAGGTTTGCCAGTCCATGAAACGGATCCCCTCAGTGGCGACATTTCTGATACGTGCATGATGGTTCCAATGTCAGTTAAATTCCTATCAGTTATGCGGAAATTTAAGGGACAGAAGCTTTTCGAAGAAACGATTCTGGCTCCGTCCTTTAAATCGGCGAAACGCTCCTTCAACTGGTGGTCGACATTTGGCCCAAACGCGAAATTATTTACGAACACTATGGTTGCCGAATTGATTTTCTCCCGGTGTTCTTCCATCAGGAAATCGCCCTTCATTAATTTGTATTCACCGAATTTTTTGCCATACCAATGCATCCACGCCCGAAAATTTTTATTCATAGCCTACACAAAAACAATATTATAATAAATATAATAAATATTATATTATAATAAATATAAAATTTGTGTTATTTTATTGTTTGTTACCTCAGCATATCTGCTTGGTACTTCTGCTCGTTCTACACCTAAACAGATTTTGCAAGGAGTTGCAGCAGCCATTTGAAGAACAACTTGTCCAACTCCAGATCCCAAATCAATGAAAATATCGTCTGGTGTTATGTCAATCTGATCGATCATCTGGCTGATGAGTTCATAAGAAGTTTCTCCATAAACCTGAAGGAAGAAAAAGATTAGTGAATTGTTTGAACGGATTATTTTAGATACATTACTTGAACCATCTGATTAAAATACGAATTACATTGAATATTGAGTAAGTACAAAGCAATTAAAATAAGAATATGTGTTACCTCTGGAGAAAACGGTTCATATTGGTTTAATTTATCTGGATCAGTGACAGCTTGATTATAAGTTTGTTGTAAAATATGCCGCAGAAGACCTCTACTAGGATATTTATTTAAACGCTGTGCTGGCAGTGAAGTTCCTTTCTCCTAAAACGATTCAATATTCAATAAGAGATTTCTTGCAAGGAAAGAAAAACTTACTAATGCAACCAGGCTATCAATAGCCCTATTAAATCTATCACATAAAGCCTTCATACTCTCGTAACTTCTAGTATCATAATCACATAAAATGTTGTTTTCCATTGGCAGTTTAAGGTCCGGCAGATCTTCACAAACCCACCTACAGTTCAAGCATTTGTTTAGAAAACAATTCGTAACAAAGTTTATTTCAAATTACCTGATGGTATCAACAATTTCAATAGCCCCATCATGACGATCCTATAAACCAAACAAATATTTTCAATTCAAGTAAACAAAATAGCTTTCACTTTATTACACAGTTCTGTGCCTTCAAGGTTTCTTTTCCCATTAATAAATCCAAACACTATTGGAAAATATTTTCAGCCAAGTTTTATTCATTTATTGGCCATAAATAATGAATTTCAAAGAATCTAGCTTTTTGGGTCTAAAACTACCTTCTTGTTTAAAGCAATAAAACAGCAGTTGGGTTGCAACGGGAGAAAGAAAAAATACTACAATACCAATTCATAATCTTACTACAAATGTGAAAGTTGAATATTCAACAACAAATAAAAAAGCTTGATAAAAACATTTGTAAACATGAACTATTACTAAAACAAACATTGCATAACAGTTTATTGAATAATTTATTCTTAGTTCTTTTTTTATGATTTATTACATTTATTTGAAAATTTACATTTATTGAAATAAATTAATGTTCAATAATATTACTGTGCTTTGCGTTCATATTTACTGTAATATTTTGTTCAAATGAATCGTTGTAAATAAAAGTCTATAGTTAGAAGTTCCTCAAAAATGTTTCAATTGCGAATGTTATCGCACCATTGATAATTATTATCCCGTTTGTGTAATAGTAGAATATTTATAGCGTGTTTGTTTGCACTTAATCCTGAACTTTATTTCAAAAGAAATCGCACTTCTGATATTTATTTAACAGAAAATGTTTATTTTACTCAAGTCCCATTCATTTTAAACAAATTAACAAACTCAGAGAAAAACTAAACTAAAAATAAAACTGACGCCAAACCAAAGATAATTATTATTCATAAGCAAATTAAATATATTTCATATAACATTGGCGCTTATGGCACAAGGACCTTGACGTCAGTAGCCAAAACAAAAGTTTCATTTTTATGTGACAATAAATATTATTATTATTATTGGAGCTTAAATTAAATAGCAAGTTATAGATTGTATGTTGTGAAAGACCGAATTTTGGGGAATGTCGACTTTCACCTGTGAATGTCGACATTCACATAGACGCTTGGTGTATGTCCGAAATATTTGTTAAATACCCTTATTTCTGACTTACACCGGTGAATATCGACATTCACCATGTGAACCATGTTTTTATATGACAATAAATATTATTATTATTATAGCTTAAATTAAATAGCAAGTTATACATTGTATGTTGTGAAACACCGAAATTTGGGGAATGTCGACTTTCACCGGTGAATGTCAACATTCACATAGTCGCTTGGTGTACGTCCGAAAAAATTGCTAAATAACCTTATTTCTGACTTACACCGGTGAATATCGACGTTCACCATGTGAACCATGTTTTTATGTGACAATAAATATTATTATTATTATTGAAGCTTAAATTAAATAGCAAGTTATAGATTGTATGTTGTGAAAGACCGAATTTTAGGGAATGTCGACTTTCACCTGTGAATGTCTACATTCACATAGACGCTTGGTGTATGTCCGAAATATTTGTTAAATACCCTTATTTCTGACTTACACCGGTGAATATCGACATTCACCATGTGAACCATGTTTTTATATGACAATAAATATTATTATTATTATAGCTTAAATTAAATAGCAAGTTATAGATTGTATGTTGTGAAACACCGAAATTTGGGGAATGTCGACTTTCACCGGTGAATGTCAACATTCACATAGTCGCTTGGTGTACGTCCGAAAAAATTGCTAAATAACCTTATTTCTGACTTACACCGGTGAATATCGACGTTCACCATGTGAACCATGTTTTTATGTGACAATAAATATTATTATTATTATTGAAGCTTAAATTAAATAGCAAGTTATAGATTGTATGTTGTGAAAGACCGAAATTTGGGGAATGTCGACTTTCACCGGTGAATGTCAACATTGACATAGTCGCTTATTGTAAGTCCGAAAATTTTTCTAAATACCCTTATTTCTGACTTACACCGGTGAATATCGACATTCACCATGTGAACCATGTTTTTATGTGACAATAAATATTATTAATATTATTGGAGCTTAAATTAAATAGCTAGTTATAGATTGTATGTTGTGAAAGACCGAAATTTGGGGAATGTCGACTTTCACCGATGAATGTCAATATTCACATAGTCGCTTGGTGTATGTCCGAAATATTTGCTAAATATCCTTATATCTGACTTACAACGGTGAATATCGACATTCACCATGTGAACCATGTTTTTATGTGACAATAAATATTATTATTAGAGCTTAAATTAAATAACAAGTTATAGATTATATGTTGTGAAAGACCGAAATTTGGGGAATGTCGACTTTCACCGGTGAATGTCAACATTCACATAGTCGCTTGGTGTATCTCCGAAATATTTGCTAAATACCCTTATTTCTGAATTACACCGGTGAATATCGACATTCACCATGTGAACCTTGTTTTTATATGACAATAAATATTATTATTATTATAGCTTAAATTAAATAGCAAGTTATAGATTTTATGTTCTGAAAGACCGAAATTTGGGGAATGTCGACTTTCACCGGTGAATGTCAACATTCACATAGTCGCTTGGTGTTTGTCCGAAATATTTGCTAAATACCCTTATTTCTGACTTACACCGGTGAATATCGACATTCACCATGTTAACCATGTTTTTATGTGACAATAATAATAATTATTATTATTAGAGCTTAAATTAAATAGCAAGTTATAGATTGCATTTTTTTTTTTTTTTAAACATTAGTATTTGAATCTTAACTTCAAAGATTATAACTTCTAAGAAATTTGTTTTATACATACCGTTAACAAAGTTAACATCATTGCGTATAAAACGTATAAATATTCTTTCTTTAACAAACTTTCTTAAAAACAACTACTTCACTGGCAAACACCTCGCGAAGTGAAGTAGTTGTTTTTAAGAAAGTTTGTTAAAGAAAGATTATTTATACGTTTTATACGCAATGATGTTAACTTTGTTAACGATATGTATAAAACAAATTTCTTAGAAATTATAATCTGTGAAGTTAAGATTCAAATACTAATGTTTAAAATTATTAAAAACTTCTAACTCAACAAAAAATATATATTAATATAGATTGCATGTTGTGAAAGACCGAAATTTGGGGAATATCGACTTTCACTGGTGAATGTCAACATTCACATAGTCGCTTGGTGTATGTCCGAAATATTTGCTAAATACCCTTATTTCTGACTTACACCGGTGAATATCGACATTCACCATGTTAACCATGTTTTTATGTGACAATAAGAATAATTATTATTATTATTAGAGCTTAAATTAAATAGCAAGTTATAGATTGCATGTTGTGAAAGACCGAAATTTGGGGAATGCCGACTTTCACCGGTGAATGTCAACATTCACATAGTCGCTTTGTGTATGTCCGAAATATTTGCTAAATACCCTTATTTCTGACTTACACCGGTGAATATCGACATTCACCATGTGAACCATGTTTTTATATGACAATAAATATTATTATTATTATTATTGGAGCTTTAATCAAATAGCAAGTTATAGATTGTATGTTGTGAAAGACCGAAATTTGGGGAATATCGACTTTCACCGGTGAATGTCAACATTCACATAGTCGCTTGGTGTTTGTCCGAAATATTTGCTAAATACCCTTATTTCTGACTTACACCGGTGAATATCGACATTCACCATGTTAACCAGGTTTTTATGTGACAATAATAATAATAATAATTATTATTAGAGCTTAAATTAAATAGCAAGTTATAGATTGCATGTTGTGAAAGACCGAAATTTGGGGAATGTCGACTTTCACCGGTGAATGTCAACATTCACATAGTCGCTTGGTGTATGTCCAAATAACAAATATTTGCTAAATACCCTTATTTCTAACTTTCACCGGTGAATATCAACATTCACCATGCACTAATGGTGAATGTTGAACATGTCGGAGATTTATATTTTCTTCTTCGTAATTCAGTCGCTATAAAACGACACGTAACTTTTTCGCCTTTCCTTCTGACAGGAGTGACCAATAATTTCAAGATATTAAAACAAATCGGCCAAGTGCGAGTTGTGACTGGCGCACCGAGGGTACCGTACAAACTTGTAAGTAAGGTATCTTTAGGAGGACCTAACTATATGCTTCTGGTGCCTGACAATACCACGCAACACATTAGTGTATTTTCATAAGTTTCTAATAGTAAATTCGCATTTTTCTTGTAATTAAACTACATATTTACGGTTTTCAGATTTTTCCCTTTACATGTGCTGTAAGACACCGCTTCTTGCCAAATTGCATGATTCTAGGTCAACGGGAAGTACCCTATGGGTTTTGATTCCCTTGTGAAATCGCAAAATATGCGACATAAACGGTAATATATTATGATCGCGTTGACTTACAAGTTTTATTTTTTCACAGCTGAAAGAGACCGCAGACCCGAGTATTTGATATAAATTTCAACTTGTTACCCCTACGCGTTCCTGAGAAAAACGGTCTTGACAGACAGACAGACAGACGGACAACAAAGTGATCCTATAAGGGTTCCGTTTTCGGTACGAAACCCTAAAAACTAGCGAGAAAATGTATTAACCCTAGAAGGATTTCAATGAAACTTTTACTGAATGTGGATATCCACAAGAAGTACCTTTTGACCAAATTTGAACGCTCCGTCTCCAACGGGGGCGGCGTGGTTAATTATTTTTGCTTCAAAGGTTTTTTGCAGATATCTCGCCGACGCTTCAAAATATAAAATTGTAACCCGGATCGCCGTATGTAAGACGTCGGTGTCTACAAAAAAATATTCTTTGCAAATTTAGCTAAATCATTCGGTTTAGCCACAAAAGCAAAAAAAATTAAAAGCAAAATATTTTTTCCTTCTGCGAATTTCGTTTCTCAATTTACATGACTGTAAATGGTCAGGTCTTGGTGTTGCAATTAACGTATGCTGGGATTGTCACATGCGTGTGTGGTTTCCATATTGTTGCTTAAACAGGAAGCCGCATTTGGGCCAGATTAGGTTGGGGTCGTTATATCCGAGTTTGGTAATAATTATGCATAATTATGCAAATTAAATATATTTCATATAACATGGGCGCTTATGGCACAAGTACCTTGACGTCAGTAGCCAAAACAAAAGTTTTATTTTAATGTGAGAATAAATATTATTATTATTGGAGTTTAAACTAAATAGCAAGTTATAGATTGTATGTTGTGAAAGACCGAAATTTGAGGAATGTCGACTTTCACCGGTGAATGTCAACATTCACATAGTCGCTTGGTGTATGTCCGAAATATTTGCTAAATACCCTTATTTCTGACTTACACCGGCGAATATCGACAATCACCATGAGAACCATGTTTTTATATGACAATAAATATTATTATTATTGGAGCTTAAATTAAATAGCAAGTTATAGATTGCATGTTGTGAAAGACTGAAATTTGGGGAATGTCGACTTTCACCGGTGAATGTCAACATTCGCTTGGTGTATGTCCGAAATATTTGCCAAATACCCTTATTTCTGACCTACACCGGTGAATATCGACATTCACCATGTGAACCATGCTTTTATGTGACAATAAATATTGTTATTATTATTATTCAAGCTTAAATTAAATAGCAAGTTATAGACTGTATGTTGTGAAAAACCGAAATTTGGGGAATGTCGACTTTCACCGGTGAATGTCAACATTCACATAGTCGCTTGGTGTTTGTCTGAAATATTTGCTAAATACCCTTATTTCCGATTTACACCGGTGAATATCGACATTCAACAGGTGAACCATGTTTTTATGTGACAATAAATAATATTATTATTATTATTGGAGCTTAAATTAAATAGCAAGTTATAGATTGTATGTTCTGAAAGACCAAAATTTGGGGAAAATCGACTTTCAGCGGTGAATGTCAACATTCACATAGTCGCTTGGTGTATGTCCGAAATATTTGCTAAATACCCTTATTTCTGACTTACACCGGTGAATATCGACATTCACCATGTGAACCATGTTTTTATGTGACAATAATTATTATTATTATTGGAACTTAAATTAAATAGCAAGTTATAGATTATATGTTGTGAAAGACCGAAATTTGGGGAATGTCGACTTTCACCGGTGAGTGTCAACATTCATATAGTCGCTTGGTGTATGTCCGAAATATTTGCTAAATACCCTTATTTCTGACTTACACCGGTAAATATCGACATTCACCAAGCACTAATGGTGAATGTTGAACATGTCGGAGATTTATATTTTCGTAATTCAGTCGCTATAAAACGTCACTAGGGTGACGTAACTGTTTCGCCGATCCTTCTGAGAGGAGTGACCAATAATTTAAAACCCACAGTACATTCTAAATGAGAAACGAAAATAATGGTAATAAAAAATTACTTAATTATGTGATTAAAATCTTATTTATTGCAACATAAGACTGATAAAGCTGATTGACTCGCATCAGAACAAAGGATTTGGCGGGAGAGAGTCAGTCGCCTCTCTGTCGGCATCTCCATTTTAGACATCCACCAGAGCGTATCTGCGATTGTGGACATACACCGGTGAGGGTCCGAATATACAACAAAGTACCTAATATTCGAACTCTCACCGACGTATTTGGTATGTGTTGACATTCACCGGTGAAAGTCGACATTTTATTGCAACATAAGACTGATAAAGCTGTTTGACTCCCAGCAGAACAAAGGATTTGGCGGGAGAGAGCCAGTCGCCTCTCTGTCGGCATCTCCATTTTGGACCTCCACCAGAGCGTATCTACGATTGTCGACATACACCGGTGAGGGTCCGAATATACAACAAAGTAATGAAATATTCGATCTTTCACCGACGTATTTGGTATGTGTTGACATTCACCGGTGAATGTCGACATTTTATTGCAACATAAGACTGATAAAGCTGATTGACTCCCAGCAGAACAAAGGATTTGGCGAGAGAGAGCCAGTCGCCTCTCTGTCGGCATCTCCATTTTAGACATCCACCAGAGCGTATCTACGATTGTCGACATACACCGGTGAGCGTCCGAATATACAACAAAGTAATGAAATATTCGATCTTTCACCGACGTATTTGGTGTGTGTTGACATTCACCGGTCAAAGTCGACATTCTAAAATTTCGGTCATTCACGGTAACATATACAATAAATATATTTCTTCTAGCTACTACATACAATCTATAAGTTTCTATTTCATATAACAACAAAACCTGTGGCACGCGTGTCACAGCTGACACTTGTAAAAATTGTATTGGCACTGATGGACAGAGAAATAGTTGCTTTTTTAAAATATTTGTAAATTATTATTTCTATTATTAATATCAAATTATATTCAAATAATTAGTTGCCTATTATTATAAATTGTTGATTAAAGAGGAAGCCGAATTTGGACCAGATTAGGTTAGGTTTAAATAGTGGTCTATTATTATATAATGATTTTAGATAGTTACTCGACTAGGGATACAGTGAGACACGCCCAACTAGGCAAGTCTAATTCTAACACCTGGTCCCGTCCTAATTAAGATAAAAGCCAAATTAGGACGACATTAAGTTTCAGTTGACGCATGCAAGTGTAGTTTCATAACTACTGTCTCAAGAGCAAGTTTGGACAAATTCGGTCGGGATTGTCACATGCTAGTGTGGTTTCCAAACTGTTGCTTAAAGAGGAAGCCGAATTTGGGCCAGATTAGGTTAGGTTAGAATAGTGGTCTAGTGGAATAGTGGTTTCCAAACTGTTACTTAAAGAGGAAGCCGAATTTGGGCCAGATTAGGTTAGGTTAGAATAGTTGTCTATTATTGATTTTAGATAGTTTAGACTAGGGATACAGTGAGAACATACTTTAACTTCAACACTTTTCAATACGAAATTCAAAGAAGGGACCCGACCCATTGAAAAATATTTTGCATTTATTTTTTTTGTTTATGTGGCTAAACCGAATGATTTAACTAAATTTGCAAACAATACTTTTTTGTAGACACCGACGTCTTACATACGGCGATCCGGGTTACAATTTTATATTTTGAAGCGAGCTATTTGCAAAAAACCATTGAAGCAAAAATAATTAACCACGCCGCCCCCATTGGAGGCGGAGTGTTCAAATTTGGTCAAAGGGTACTTCTTGTGGATATCCATATTCAGTAAAAGTTTAATTGAAATCCTTCTAGGGTTAATACATTTTCTCGCTATTTTTTATATGTTGAAATTTTTCTGTTCGGTTTTGGTCGGAATTCGTGGTGTTGAAATTAATGTATGCTGACAATCCCGACCAAATTTGAGCATACATTAATTTCGACACCACGAACATCACGAATACCGACCAAAACCGAACAGAAAAATTTCAAAATATTAAAAGATAGCGAGAAAAATTTTCTCGCTAATTAACCCGAGAAGGATTTCAATGAAACTGTTACTGAATGTGTATATCCACAAGAAGTACCCTTTGACCAAATTTGAACAGTCCGCCTCCAATGGGGGCGGCGTGGTTAATTATTTTTGCTTCAAAGGTTTTTTGCAAATATTTTGCCTACGCTTCAAAATATTAAATTGTAACCCGGATCGCCGTATGTAAGACCTCGGTGTCTACAAAAAAGTATTCCTTGCAAATTTAGTTAAATCATTCTGTTTTGCCACAAAAACAAAAAAAATGAAATGCAAAATATTTTTCAATGAGTCCCTTCTTTGAATTTCGTGTTGAAATTAATATATATTGGGCTTGTCACATGCGAGTGTGGTTTCCAAACTGTTGCTTTAAGAGGAAGCCGAATTTGCGCCAGATAAGGTTGAGGTCGTTATATCCGAGTTTGTTTTGCAAACTTCTGCTTAAGAGGAAGCAGATCAATTCTGACCCAACGAGGCCAGGCTAATTCTAACCTGGTCCCGTCCTAATTAAGATAATAGCCAAATTGGGACCACATTAAGTTTCAGTTGACGCATTTTTTTTTTTTTTTTTTTTTTAAAGTTTGGTTCGATGTGAATACCGGGTTTGCCGACCCTTCGAACACGTCGGCCTATTGGTAGCCTATTGTATTCTATCACATTCACTTTAGGCCCAGAAACCTGTTGTTATTGTAAATTGCGCTAATAGCCATTTTACACATTTGTCTTCTGGAACAAATGCGGCCGGCGCTGGGGATAGAACTCGGACCTCTATACCTGTCAGTTAGCGCTCTAACATGAGGCAACGAGCGTCACCACTACACCACTCGCGCCGGCAGTTGACGCATGCAAGTGTAGTTTCATAACTGCTGTGTCAAAAGAAATTCAATTCCGGACAAATCGGTCGGGATTGTCACTGTTGCTTAAAGAGGAAGCCGAATTTGGGCCAGATTAGGTTAGGTTAGAATATTGGTCTATTATTGATTTCAGATAGTTACTCGACTAGGGATACAGTGAGACACGTCGAAAGATCAATTCGGGCCCAATGAGGCAAGCCTAATTCTAGCCTGGTCCCGTTATAATTAAGATAAAAGCCAAATTGGGACCACATTAAGTTACAGTTGACGCATGTAAGTGTAGTTTCATAACTGCTATCTCAAAAGCAAGTTCGCACAAATTCGTTCTGGATTGTCTGCATACATTAATTTCAACACCAGTTCAACATCACGAATTTCGACCAAAACCGAACAGGAAATTTCAAGATATTAAAAAATAGCGAGAAAATTGATTAACCCTAGATGGATTTCAATGAAACTTTTACAGAATGGGAATATCCACACGAAGTACCCTTTGACCAAATTTGAACACTGCGCCTCCAATGGGGGCGGCATGGTTAATTATTTTTGCTTCAAAGGTTTTTTGCAAATATCTCGTCTAAACTTCAAAATATAAAATTGTAACCCGAATCGCCGTATGTAAGACGTCGGTGTCTACAAAAAAGTATTCTTTGCAAATTTAGTTAAATCATTCGGTTTAACCACAAGAACAAAAAAAATAAATGCAAAATATTTTTCAATGGGTCCCTTCCCTTTCGTTACGTAATATACTATTAATGTTTGGAAGTGGGATTTGCAGGACTCTCTGATGCCATAGCTCTTACTACTCCTTTCTGGGCAATAAATAGTTGTTTAGAGCAGCTATTCTCAACCGCTGGTCCACCACGGTCCACGGCGGACCACCAGTGGTCCGCGGAGAAATTTTATTAGTCCGCGGACAATTTTTTCTATCCACGAAAAAAATTTAATTATCAAAAAAAAAAAAAAAAATAATAATATCTAAATTTGAATTTATAAAATTACGAAATACAAATATCTAACAATTAAAATAATTTTAATTCCATGTAATTTATGATTAGTACGGCACTGAAGAAACATAAAAATAATTACATATCTTTACATTTAAATATTATTGTAAGTAAAGGATAATAAAAATGTTACAATTAACTTATGTAGTAGTTCTATAATAACTAGTAAAATTTTGTTGCAAAAAAATATCACTGGTCCGCGAATTATTATTTTTTATTTTACTGGTCCACGGGCCAAAAAAGATTGAGAAACGCTGGTTTAGAGTATGTCATGAGCTTCATACTAAGATTCCCTATACTTGATGTAAGTTGGTATTGTGGAAAAACCAGATCATTTCGGATAGTTTCATTTGGAATAACAACAAAACAGAATTTGTGGAAAAGATTAACCCATTATGTATGGGTTTTTTGATGTTTTATTAAAACATTTAATGTTAGAGAGGAATCTCTAACAATGTCACAAAAATATAGAATCTTGTATGTCACAAAAAAAACCATTTTGAAGTGTTTTTCTGCTGTTTTATAAGAAATTTGTACCCCACAATTGCATTATTAGATGATTTAGAACAATTTTTCAAACTTATTGAAAACGAAATATAGCTTGAATAAATAAATATATTCAAGCTATTCGTAGCTCTATAATATTGTAAAAAGTTGTAAACGTTAAATTGTAAAGTCTTATTGAGCATTGAACAAATGTTATTTGTCTAGTGATGTTAGTGACAGGAAAATGTACTGGGACTAGTAATAACATGCAAATGTATGTTGTATTATTTAATATCCTGTGTGAAATAAGCCAGGAAATGACAATGAAGTGACATGAAAATGTACTGGGACTAGTAATAACATACTAAAGTCTGTTGTATAATTTAATATCCTGTGTGATATTACCCAGGAAGTGACATGAAAATGTACTGGGACTAGTAATAACATGCAAATGTCTGTTGTATAATTTAATATCCTGTGTGAAATAAGCCAGGAAATGACAATTAAGTGACATGAAAATGTACTGGGACTAGTAATAACATACTAAAGTCTGTTGTATAATTTAATATCCTGTGTGATATTACCCAGGAAGTGACATGAAAATGTACTGGGACTAGTAATAACATGCAAATGTCTGTTGTATAATTTAATATCCTGTGTGAAATAAGCCAGGAAATGACAATGAAGTGACATGAAAATGTACTGGGACTAGTAATAACATACTAAAGTCTGTTGTATAATTTAATATCCTGTGTGATATTACGCAGGAAGTGACATGTAAATGTACTGGGACTAGTAATAACATGCAAATGTCTTTAGTATAATTTAATACCCTGTGTGATATTAGCCAGGAAGTGACATGAAAATATATTGGGACTAGTAATAACATGCAAATGTCTAACCTGTGTGTTATTAGCCAGGAAGTAGTTGTTTCAACATGAGATTTGTTCATAGTCTTAATATTATGGAGCTACAAACAGGTTGAATATATTTATAAATTCAAGCAATATTTCGGTTTTAATAAGTTTGTCTCCTTGTATGAACTGTGCGAATTAGCATCGCTGTGCCAAGCGATGACATCTCCAAAATAGTCTTGACTGCAGGAATTCATGATTTCTCTGACGTTATCTAAATTTACAGCTCTGGAATAGATACGCCATTTGTCCCAGGAACGACTCGGACTGACTAGGTTAGGTTAAATTAAAGGACTAGGACGTTGCCGCCTCCAAATCTTCCTGGACGTAAAACTTATCCAAAACTTCACACAAATCGCAAACTCGCAAAATATCACCGGTAAGTCGAAGAAATCAGCAGTTTACTATAACTTGTTCCTTCGGAAATTGCTAGGTGGTGGAAAATTGGTCCTAGGTCAGGAACAAGACATCTTAGGCGGGAAGTTCAGTCAGTCTGAGTCGTTTCTGGGTCAAATGGCGTATCTAGATATCTATTCTAGAGCTGTAAGATAAAGTCTACAAAAAACTAAAGTCTAACTATTCTAGATAAAGTCAGAGAAATCATGAATTCCTTCAGTCAAGACTATTTTGGAGATGTCATCGCTTGGCCCGAATTCGCACAGTTCATACAACGAGACAAACTTATTAAAACCGAAACATAGCTTGAATTTAAAAATATATTCAACCAGTTGGTAGCTCTATAATATTAAGACTATGAACAAATCTCGTGTTGAAACAACTACTTCCTACAACAGAGATTAGCATGTTATTAACAGTCCCAGTATATTTTCATGTCACTTCATTGTCACTTCCTGGGTAATATCACACAGAATATTAAATTATACAACAGACATTTGCATGTTATTACTAGTCCCAGTACATTTTCATGTTACTTCATTGTCACTTTCTGGGTAATATCACACATAATATTAAATTATACAACATACATTTGGGTGTTATTACTAGTCCAAGTACATTTTCATGTAACTTAATTGTCACTGCATGGGTAATACCACACAAGATATTAAATTATACAACAGAGATTTGAATGTTATTACTAGTCCCAGTACACTATCATGTCACTTCCTGGCTAATATCACACAGGATATTAAATTATAACAGAGATTTGCATGTTATTACTAACTCCAGTACATTTTCATATCATTAACGAGTACTAGATAAATAACATTGTTTTTAAAATCATTTAACATCACAATTTTATTGTCTAGTACTTGTTGATAACATGAAAATGTATTGGTACTAGTGATAACATGCAAATGTCTGTTCTATAATTGAATATCCTGCGTGGTATTAGCCAGCAAAATTATTGAAACTCAGAACAAGTGTAGAAATAATGTTCTAATGTGTATTGAACAATGAAAGCTAGTTCCAAAAGCAAAGCAATATTAAAACATTTAAAAACTAGAAATTTCATGTTTTGCTTAAAATAAAAAACATTGTTGAGTTGAAAGTAACTCAGATCGTTTTTGTGATGTTCAATCTGATCGTAGCTCAATAATATTAAGCCTTAAGACTTAAGACTACAAAACAAATCTGCAGTTTACTATAACTTGTTCCTTCGGAAATTGCAAGGTGGTGAAAAATTAGTCTTAGAACAGGAACAAGACATTCTAGGCGGGAAGTTCAGTCAGTCTGAGTCGTTCCTGGGGCAAATGCCACCTGTAAATCTTCATTTAAGTGCCACCTGTAAATCTAGATAACCTCAGAGAAATCATGAATTCTCGCAGTCAAGACTATCTTGGATATGTCATCGCTTGGCCCCAATTCGCACAGTTCATGCAACGAGACAAACTTATTAAAACCGAAATATAGTTTGAATTTATAAATATATTTAACCTGTTGGGAGCTCTATAATATTAAAACTATGAACAAATCTCATGTTGATCTACTTCCTGACTAATATCACACAGGACATACATTACAAAAATTATTACATATTATCACAAACATATGTTTAGATAATAGGGAATGGGAAATTAAATTAAAATTTCAATTTGAACAACAGACATTTGTATGTTATTACTAGTCCCAGTACATTTTCATGTAACTAATTCTCACTTCCTGGCTAATATCACACAGGATATTAAATTATACAACAGACATTTGCATGTTATTACTAGTCCTAGTACATTTTCATGTCACTACATTGTCACTTCCTGGCTAATATCACAGGATATTAAATTACACAACAGATATTTGCATGTTATTACTAGTCCCAGTACATTTGCATGTCACTTCATGGCTAATATTCCACAGCATATTAAATTATATAAAAGACTTTTGCATGTTATTACTAGTCCAAGTACATTTTCATTTCATTTCATTGTCACTTCCTGGCTAATATCACACAGGTTATTAAATTATACAACAGAGATTTGCATGTTATTACTAGTCCCAGTACATTTTCATGTCATTAAAGAGTTCTAGATAAATAACATTGTTTTTAAAATCATTTAACATAACAATTTTATTGTCTAGTACTTGTTAAGAACATGAAAATATATTGGTACTAGTGATAACATGCAAATGTCTGTTGTATAATTGAATATCCTGTGTGGTATTAGCCAGGCAAATATTCTGCTAGGTATTAGCCAGGGAAGTAGTTGTTTCAACATGGGATTTGTTTTGTAGTCTTCTAAGACTTAATATTAGGCAACTTTCGTCGCAAAATTATAAAATATAACAAAATTTTAATTCAGGGATTTATCAATCAAGCAAAGATGCACCGATGACAGGCAAATCTCGAAACGCGCCTGATGATGACTATAACCTATGACTATAATTCACTTAATTTAAACAGAAAGAAATGACACACAACATACATTTGCATGTTATTACTAGTCCCAGTACATTTTCATGTCACTTCCTGGCTAATATAACACAGGATATTAAATTATACAACAAAGATTTGAATGTTATTACTAGTCCCAGTACATTTTCATGTCACTTCATTCTCACTTCCTGCCTAATATCACACATGAAATTAAATTATACAGCAGAGATTTGCATGTTATTACTAGTCCCAGTAGATTTTCATGTCACTTCATTGTCACTTCCTGGCCAATATCACACAGGATATTAAATTATACAACAGACATTTGCATATTATCACTAATCCCATTACATTTTCATGTCACTTTATTCTCACTTCCTGGCTAATATCACACATGATATTAAATTATACAAAAGAGATTTGCATGTTATTACTAGTCCCAGTAGATTGTCAGTAGATGTCACTTCATTGTCACTTCCTGGCTAATATCACACAAAATATTAAATTATACAACAGACATTTGCATGTTATTACTAGTCCCAGTACATTTTCATGTCACTTCCTGGCTAATATCAAACAGGATATTAAATTATACAACAGAGATTTGCATGTTATCACTAATCCCATTACATTTTCATGTCACTTTATTCTCACTTCCTGGCTAATATCACACATGATATTAAATTATACAAAAGAGATTTGCATGTTATTACTAGTCACAGTAGATTTTCATGTCACTTCATAGCTAATATCACACAGGATATTAAATTATACAACAGACATTTGCATGTTATTACTAGTCCCAGTACATTTTCATGTCACTTCATTCTCACTTCCTGGCTAATATCACACATGATATTAAATTATACAACAGAGATTTGCATGTTATTACTAGTCCCAGTAGATTTTCATATCACGTCATTGTTACTTCCTGGCTAATATCACACAGGATATTAAATTATACAACAGACATTTGCATGTTATTACTAGTCCCAGTACATTTTCATGTCACTTCATTCTCACTTCCTGGCTAATATCACACATGAAATTAAATTATACAACAGATATTTGCATGTTATTACTAGTCCCAGTAGATTTTCATGTCACTTCATTGTCACTTCCTGGCTAATATCACACAGGATATTAAATTATACAACAGAGATTTGCATGTTATTACTAGTCCCAGTAGATTTTCATGTCACTTCATTGTCACTTCCTGGCTAATATCACACAGGATATTAAATTATACAACAGACATTTGCATGTTATTACTAGTCCCAGTACATTTTCATGTCACTTCCTGGCTAATATCACACAGGATATTAAATTATACAACAGAGATTTGCATGTTATCACTAATCCCATTACATTTTCATGTCACTTTATTCTAACTTCCTGGCTAATATCACACATGATATTAAATTATACAAAAAAGATTTGCATGTTATTACTAGTCCCAGTAGATTTTCATGTCACTTCATTGTCACTTCATGGCTAATATCACACAGGATATTAAATTATACAACAGACATTTGTATGTTATTACTAGTCCCAGTACATTTTCATGTCACTTCATTCTCACTTCCTGGCTAATATCACACATGATATTAAATTATACAAAAGAGATTTGCATGTTATTACTAGTCCCAGTAGATTTTCATGTCACTTCATTGTCACTTCCTGGCTAATATCACACAGGATATTAAATTATACAACAGAGATTTGCATGTTCTTACTAGTCCTGACACAGGATATTAAATTATACAACAGATATTTGCATGTTATTACTAGGCCCGGTACATTTTCATGTCACTTCATTGTCACTGTATTTATAATTCGTATGGTTTCACCAATATTAAAGTAATTTTTGATATTTTAGATTATTCTTACAAAAAGATGAAGAATATGTTCAATTTTATTTGTTTTTGAGAGTTGGTTTAAAGTAAAAAAATGTATAGGTAATGTTTGCAGTTTCATTTGGCATTAAAACTGATGTTGCTGAACAATTCGATTAAGAACATTAGAAAACATTATTGTTTAGAACATTATTGAACATTAAAAGAGAAACAGAACATTATTGTTAGAGAGGAATCTTGTCTCAGGATAAATCATAAATAGTTTAACTTGTAATAAAACTGAGAGAAATTATAATGAAGAGTAAGGAATATTATGAAAAAGAAGCAATGATTGTTGTAATTAACAATACAAGAGTTAAAGCATTTAGGTGCTAATTCTATTCACAATCATTTGTTTAGTTATTGGGAATGGGAAATCTTAATTCAATTTCGCATTCCCAATAACTAAACAAATGATGAATAAACATAATAATACGAAAAATAGCTTGAATATAAAATATTCAATCTGTTCGTTAATCTACAAAAATTAAGTCCTACTAGGACTAAGACAAATGTCATATTGAAACAACTACTTTCCTGGCTAATACCACGAAGGATATTGAATTACACAATAAACATTTATATGTTATTACTAGTACTACTACTGTTAAATATAATAGTACTACTACTATTAAATATAATAGTACTACTACTAATAATATAATAATAATATAATATAATAATAATAGTACTACTACTATTAAATAACATTAAGATTTCTTTCTACATAAAATAAGGTGACTTAGCCATCTGCAGATGCGTTTCGAGGTAACAATTGCTTAGTCCTAGTAGGACTTAATTTTTGTAGATTAACGAACAGATTGAATATTTTATATTCAAGATATTTTTCATATTATAATGTTTATTTAAATGTAACTAGAAACAGTGAATGACTAAATAGTGAATGAATACTAGGGATGATAAAAACCAATATCTATTCACAAGGTAAATTGTAGTTTCTTTATATATTGTATAGTTTGAAATAACTTGTTTTATTCTTAAAATTGTAAAATTTTGTGTAGCAAATAAATAAATAAATTGGTTTAAGGTGGAACTGGTGGAGTTAAATTTAAGTATTCATTAGTTATTTGGAACAAGAAAGATCCAGAAAATTTATTGTTAGATAAAAATAGTTTCAATGATGATTGTCAAAGTTGGCTCAAAACTATCTGACTCACAGAATTTCAGTGGATCTACAACAAGAGAATTGATAATTATATAATTATGGCTGTTAAAAATGCGTTTGTTTATTACAATTATGAATGTTATCATTATAGTATATATATATATATATATATATATATATATATATATATATATATATATATATATATATATATATATTTGTATAACGTTGCTGTTAGAGTAATTCGAGTTCATAGCTCTATAATATTAAGTCTTATTGAGCATTGAACAAATGTTATTTGTCTGGTGCTGTTAGTGACATGAAAATTTACTGGGACTAGTAATAACATGCAAATGTCTGTTGTGTAATTAAATATCCTGTGTGATATAAGCCAGGAAGTGACAATTAAGTGACATGAAACTGCACTGGGACTAGTAATAACATGCAAATGTCTGTTGTATAATTTAATATCATGTGTGATATTAGCCAGAAAGGGACAATGAAGTGACATAAAAATGTACTGAGACTAGTAATAACATGCAAATGTCTGTCCTGTGTGATATTAGCCAGGAAGTAGTTGTTTCAACATGATATTTGTTCATAGTCTTAATATTATAGAGCTACAAACAGGTTAAATATATTTTTTAATTGAAGCTATATTTCGGTTTTAATAAGTTTGTCTCCTTGTATGAACTTTACGAATTCGGGCCAATCGAACATCTCCAAAATAGCCTTGACTGCAGGAATTCATGATTTCTCTGACGTTATCTAGATTTAGAGCTCTAGAATAGATATCTAGATACGCCATTTGTCCCAGGAACGACTAAGACTGACTGAACTTCCCGCCTAGGTTGTCTTGTTCCTGACCTACGACCAATTTTCCAACACCTAGCAAATTTCCGAAGGAACAAGTTATAGTAAAGAAATCTGCAGTTCTTCGATATGTGATATTTTGCGAGTTTGCAATGTTTCACACAAATCGCAAAATATCACCGGTAAGTCGAAGAAATAAGTTTTCCGTCCAGGTAGATTTGGAGCCGGCAACGTCCTAGTCCTTTAATCTAAGCTAACCTAGTCAGTCTGAGTCGTTCCTGGGACAACTGGCGTATCTAGGTATCTATTCTAGAGCTGCAAATCTAGATAACGTCAGAGAAATCATGAATTCCTGCCGTCACGACTATTTTGGTGATGTCATCGCTTGGCACAGCGATGCGAATTCCCACAGTTCATACAAGGAGACAAAATTATTAAAACCGAAATATTGCTTGAATTTATAAATATATTCAATATGTATGTAGCTCTATAATATTAAGACTATGAACAAATCTCATGTTGAAACAACTACTTCTTGGTTAATATCACACAAGACATTAAATTATACAACAGACATTTGCATGTTATTACTAGTCCCAGTACATTTTCATGTCACTTCATTGTCACTTCCAGGCTAATCTCACACAGGATATTAAATTATAAAAAAGACATTTGCATGTTATTACTAGTCCCATTATATTTTCATGTCACTTCATTGTCACTTCCTGGCTAATAGCATAAAGAATATTAAATTATATAACAGACATTTACGTGTTATTACTAGTCCCAGTACATTATCATGTCACTTCTTGGTTAATATCACACAGGATATTAAATTATACAACAAAGATTTGCATGTTATTACTAGTCCCAGTACATTTTCATGTCACTTCCTGGCTAATATCACACAGGATATTAAATTATACAACAGACATTTGCATGTTAGACCCAGTACATTTTCATGTCACTTCATGGGTAATATCACACAGGATATTAAATTATACAACAGACATTTGCATGTTATTACTAGTCCCAGTATATTTTCATGTCACTTCATTGTCACTTCCTGCCTAATATCACACAGGATATTAAATTATACAACAGACATTTGCATGTTATTATTACCTGTATGTAATTACCATTAGTATGTTATTACCCAGTACATTTTCATGTCACTAGATAAATAACATTGTTTTTAAAATCATTTAACATCACAATTTTATTGTCTAGAACTTGTTAATAACATGAAAATGTATTAGTACTAGTGATAACATGCAAATGTCTGTTGTATAATTAAACATTCTGCGTGTTATTAGCCAACAAAATTATTAAAATTTAGAACTTGAAAGAACAACAAGTGTAGAAATAATGTTCTAACGTGTAATGAACAATGAAAGCTAGTTCCAAAAGCAAAGCAGTATTACAAAATTTTAAAACTAGAAATTTTAAGTTTTGCTTAAAATAAAAACATTGTTGAGATGAAAGTAACTCAGATCGTTTTTGTGATGTTCAACCTGTTCATAGCTCAATAATATTAAGTCTTATTAAGACTACAAAACAAATGATATGTTGAAACAACTACTTGTCTGGCTAATACCGTGCAGGATATTGAATTATACAACAGATATTTGTATGTTATTACTAGCCCCAGTACATTTTCATGTCACTAGATAAATAAAATTGTTTTTAGAATCATTTAGCATCACAATTTTATTGTCTAGAACTTGTTAATAACATGAAAATGTATTAGTACTAGTGATAACATGCAAATGTCTGTTGTATAATTAAACATCCTGCGTGTAATTAGCCAGCAAAATTATTGAAATTCAGAACTTGAAAGAACAAGTGCAGAAAGAATGAAAGCTAGTTAAAAAAGCAAAGCAATATTACAAAATTTAAAAACTAGAAATTTGAAGTTTTGCCCAAAATAAAAAACATTGTTGAGTTGAAAGTAACTCAGATCGTTTTTGTGATGTTCAACCTGTTTGTAGCTCAATAATATTAAGTCTTATTAAGACTACAAAACAAATCCCATGTTGAAACAACTACTTCCTTGGCTAATACCCTGCAGGATATTGAATTATACAACAGACATTTGCATGTTATTACTAGCCCCAGTACATTTTCATGTTACTTCATTGTCACTTCCTGGCTAATATCATATAGGATATTAAATTATACAACAGACATTTGCGTGTTATTACTAGTCCCAGTACATTTTCATGTTATTTCATTGTCACTTCCTGGCTAATATTATACAGGATATTAAATTATACAACAGACATTTGCTTGTTATTACTAGCCCCAGTACATTTTCATGTCATTAACGAGTACTAGATAAATAACATTTCAATTTTATTGTCTAGTATTTGTTAATAACATGAAAATGTATTAGTACTAGTGATAACATGCAAATGTCTGTTGTATAATTAAACATCCTGAGTGGTATTAGACAGCAAAATTATTGAAATTCAGAACTTGAAAGAACAACAAGTGTTGAAATAATGTTCTAATGTGTAATGAACAATGAAAGCGAGCAATATTACAAAATTTAAAAACTAGAAATTTGAAGTTTTGCTTAAAATAAAAAACATTGTTGAGTTGAAAGTAACTCAGACCGTTTTTGTGATGATCAACCTGTTCGTAGCTCAATAATATTAAGCCTTATTAACACCTAACCACCTGACGTACGTCTCTCAGGCCCAAAGTAGCAGTAATTTTCTCATCTGAGACGTATGGCAGGTGGTTAAGGGTTAAGAGTACAAAAAAAAACCATGTTGAAACAACTACTTGCCTGGCTAATACCCTGCAGGAAATTGAATTATACAACAGACATTTGCATGTTATTACTAGTCCCAGTACATTTTCATGTCACTTCATGGCTAATATCACACAGGATATTAAATTATACAACAGACATTTGCGTGTTATTACTAGTCCCAGTACATTTTCATGTCACTTCATTGTCACTTCCTGGCTAATATCACACAGGATGTTAAATTATACAACAGATATTTGCGTGTTATTGCTAGTCCTAGTACATTTTCATGTATCTTCATTGTCACTTCCTGGTTAATATCACACAGGATATTAAATTATACAACAGACATTTGCGTGTTATTACTAGTCCCACTACATTTTCATGTCACTTAATTGCTAATATCACACAGGATATTAAAATATACAACAGACATTTGCGTATTATTACTAGTCCCAGTACATTTTCATGTCACTTCATTGTCACTTCATGGCTAATATCACACAGGATATTAAATTATACAATAAAGTTTTGCATGTTATTACTAGTCCCAGTACATTTTCATGTCACTTCATGGCCAATATCACACAGGGAATTAAATTATACAACAGACATTTGCCTGTTATTACTAGCCCCAGTACATTTTCATGTCACTTCATTGTCACTTCCAGGCTAATCTCACACAAGATATTAAGTTATACAACAGAGATTTTCATGTTATTACTAGTCCCAGTACATTTTCATGTCACTTCATTGTCACTTCCTGGCTAACATCATACAGGATATTAAATTATACAACAGACATTTGCATGTTATTACTAGTCCCAGTACATTTTCATGCCACTTTATTCTCACTTCCTGGCTAATATCACACATGATATTAAATTATATAACAGACATTTGCATGTTATTACTAGTCCCAGTACATTTTCATGTCACTTTATTCTCACTTCCTGGCTAATATCACACATGATATTAAATTATACAAAAGAAATTTGCATGTTATTACTAGTCCCAGTAGATTTTCATGTCACTTCATTCTCACTTCCTGGCTAATATCACACATGATATTAAATTATACAACAGAGATTTGCATGTTATTACTAGTCCCAGTAGATTTTCATGTCACTTCATTGTCACTTCCTGGCTAATATCACACAGGATATTAAATTATACAACGGACATTTGCATGTTATTACTAGTCCTAGTACATTTTCATGTCACTTCCTGGCTAATATCACACAGGAAATTAAATTATACAACAGAGATTTGCATGTTATCACTAGTCCCAGTACATTTTCATGTCACTTTATTCTCACTTCCTGGCTAATATCACACATGATATTAAATTATACAAAAGAGATTTGCATGTTATTACTAGTCCCAGTAGATTTTCATGTCACTTCATTCTCACTTCCTGGCTAATATCACACATGATATTAAATTATACAACAGAGATTTGCATGTTATTACTAGTCCCAGTAGATTTTCATGTCACTTCATTGTCACTTCCTGGCTAATATCACACTGGATATTAAATTATACAACAGACATTTGCATGTTATTACTAGTCCTAGTACATTTTCATGTCACTTTATTCTCACTTCCTGGCTAATATCACACATGATATTAAATTATACAAAAGAGATTTGCATGTTATTACTAGTCCCAGTAGATTTTCATGTCACTTCATTCTCACTTCCTGGCTAATATCACACATGATATTAAATTATACAACATACATTTGCATGTTATTACTAGTCCTAGTACATTTTCATTTCACTTTATTCTCACTTCCTGGCTAATATCACACATGATATTAAATTATACAAAAGAGATTTGCATGTTATTACTAGTCCCAGTAGATTTTCAACATCACTTCATTCTCACTTCCTGGCTAATATCACACATGATATTAAATTATACAACAGAGATTTGCATGTTATTACTAGTCCCAGTAGATTTTCATGTCACTTCATTGTCACTTCCTGGCTAATATCACACAGGATATTAAATTATACAACAGACATTTGCATGTTATTACTAGTCCCAGTACATTTTCATGCCACTTTATTCTCACTTCCTGGCTAATATCACACATGATATTAAATTATACAAAAGAGATTTGCATGTTATTACTAGTCCCAGTAGATTTTCATGTCACTTCATTCTCACTTCCTGGCTAATATCACACATGATATTAAATTATACAACAGAGATTTGCATGTTATTACTAGTCCCAGTAGATTTTCATGTCACTTCATTGTCACTTCCTGGCTAATATCACACAGGATATTAAATTATACAACAGACATTTGCATGTTATTAGTAGTCCCAGTACATTTTCATGTCACTTCCTGGCTAATATCACACAGGATATTAAATTATACAACAGAGATTTGCATGTTATCACTAGTCCCAGTACATTTTCATGTCACTTTATTCTCACTTCCTGGCTAATATCACACATGATATTAAATTATACTAGTCCCAGTAGATTTTCATGTCACTTCATTGTCACTTCCTGGCTAATATCACAGGATATTAAATTATACAACAGATATTTGCATGTTATTACTAGGCCCGGTACATTTTCATGTCACTTTATTGTCACTGTATTTATAATTGGTATGGTTTCACCAATATTAAAGTAATTTTTGATATTTTAGATTATTCTTACAAACAGATGAAGAATATGTTCAATTTTATTTGTTTTTGAGAGTAAAAAGTAAAAAATGTAATGTTATGCAGTTACATTTGGAAGTAAAACTGATGTTGTCGAACAATTCGAGTAAAAGAACATTATTGTTAGAGAGGAATCTTGTCTCAGGATAAATCACAAAGAGTTTAACTTGTGATAAAACTGTGAAAATGAAATTAAAATGAAAAGTAAGGAATGATATGAAAAAGAAACAATGATTGTTGTTATTAACAATACAAGAGTTAAGTTATTTAGGTGCTAATTCTATTGACAATCATTTGTTTAGTTATTGGGAATGGGAAATCTTAATTTAATTTCCAATTCCCAATAACTAAACAAATGATGAATAAACATAATAATACGAAAAATAGCTTGAATATAAAATACTCAATCTGTTCGTTAATCTACAAAAATTAAGTCCTACTAGGACTAAGCAAATGTCAAATTGAAACAACTACTTCCCTGGCTAATACCATGCAGGATGTTGAATTACACAATAGACATTTGTATGTTATTACTAGTACTATTAAATATAATAGTACTACTACTAATAATATAATAATAATACAATAATAATATAATAATAATAGTACTATTACTATTAAATAACATTAAGATTTCTTTCTACATAAATTAGGTTTCGAGTGACATTTGCATAGTCCTAGTAGGACTTAATTTTTGTAGATTAATGAACAGATTGAATAATTTATATTCAAGCTATTTTTCATATTATTATGTTTATTTAAATGTAACTAGAAATAGTGAGGCCCCCACAATTTTCAATTAAATGATGAATACTAGGGATGATAAAAACCAACATGTATTCACAATCTAATTTGTACTTTCTTTATATATTGTATAGTTTGAAATAACTTAATTTTGTGTACCAAATAAATAAATAAATTGGTTTAAGGTGGAAATGGTGGAGTTAAATTTAAGCATTCATTAGTTATTTGGAACAAGAAAGATTGAGAAAATTTATTGTTAGACAAAAATAGTTTCAATGATGATTGTCAAAGTTGGCTCAAAACTATCTGACTCACAGAATTTCAGTGGATTTACAACAAGAGAATTGATAATTATATAATTATGGCGTTTGTTTATTACAATTATGAATGTTATCTCAACCAGTTTTTTTTATTTGGTGTAGATTAAAATACTTGAATAAAAAGTTTGTGTGATACAAAGCACGAATAGTCATTGAACTTTATAATTATTAAATTAAAAATAAGAATAATTAAAAGATCAACAACAAAAATAAATAAGGTTAAACGAAATAGGGGGAGGGAAGGACAGAATAATGTGGGTGAAAATTATTTATTCCAAGTTACACAAGGCCTTAAAACTGTTGGAAATGTTTAAAAATAAAGATGATATTGATGAATAAACTTACATTTCCACGTCCTGAGGTTAACGGCCAAGTATATAAGACAGGTTCAGCCCCCGCGGGAGAATGCAATTTCAGTTGCAACGCCATTCCTCGTGCAAATATCAACTACAAAATAAACCAACACCAACTCCTACACTCATTCGCATCACTTTTACTATATTACAAACACATTTTATAAGAAAAATTAATAAAATAGATTTCAGCAAAAACACGCCATCGCTGAGCGTTCACCCTGCGCACGCATTACCAATCGCACACAACGTTGTCGCACACCAAAATACCTCTAACAAACGTAAACACCAACAAATATTTTACCCTCTCCAACAAACATCCACCACACAATTAAAAACCACAAATAAATATTACCAACAACACTTAATACAAACAATAATTAACAATTAAAACTAAAAATAAATAATTTTCTTTAAAAAAAAAACATTGTTTCCTTGATTAATTCCAAAGAAATTAAAAAGCGTTTATATCTCTATAAGCTTTATTTTAATATAATTATTATCATTTTATTTATATTAATAACGACTAGTTAAAATATACAACAACTTCTTGAATTTGAATTAATTAAATGTATTGATAAGTTTGGGTTAAAATAAATAGATGCGACAACTCTGTGAAATACAGTTTCTAAACAATACAGTGTTACCACCACAAGATTTTTAATTTACCGGTCAGTATTGACTACACAGATGCATTTTCTTGTCATCATTTTCTATTTCATCTATTAGAAACGCGATATCAATATTTGTTTCTACACGTAGGCTCGTGTATCTAATTCGCTATGGCAAACGCGTTTGGTTATTATCGGTGGAAAGCCTTCGTTTGCGCCGTTAAGGCCACGCGAAAATAGCCGTTTATTGTTTATGTTAAATTTGTTTGCAAAGTTTTTTAAATTTAGATTGGCAATCAATTCGAAGGTTCACTGACCTCACGATTTACAGTTTAAATTTGGACAAAAAAAATTGTTATTTAAAATTTAAATAGACAACCGGAAAAAATGATGGGATTGTTTATTTGTTTTCTAAGAAAAGTCTCAATGAAAATATTTAATTACAGCGAAATTTTTGTTCTTGTAAGGTCAATTGTATTTCCCCGAGTAATTTTTGCAACGACGTGACTCACGCTCCTATTACACAATTTATTTAGAACTCCATTATTATTAATACTAATTTGTTACTCACTGTAAATTCACAATTGCGACAATTCTCTAATAACAATTAAACCTATACCGAAACTCATTTTTAGGGTTCCGTACCGAAAACGGAACCCTTATAGGATCACTTTGTTGTCCGTCTGTCTGTCTGTCCGTCCGTCTGTCTGTCTGTCCATTTTTCTCAGGAACGCGTAGATGTAACAAGTTGAAATTTGTATCAAATACTCGGGTCTGCGGTCTCTTTCAGCTGTGAAAAAATCAAACTTGTAAGTCAACGCGATCAAAAGATATGACCGTTTATGTCGCATATTTTGCGATTTCACAAGGGAATCAAAACCTATAGGGTACTTCCCGTTGACCTAGAATCATGAAATTTGGCAAGAAGCGGTGTCTTACAGCACATGTAAAGAGAAAAATATAAATAATATATATATATATATATATATATATATATATATATATATATATATATATATATATATAATGAAAACCGTAAATATGTGGTTTAATTACAAGAAAAATGCGAATTTACTATTAGAAACTTCTGAAAATACACTAATGTGTTGTATTGTCAGGCACCTGAAGCATTTGGGTTGCATACAGTTAGGTCTTTCTGAAGATACCTTACTTACAAGTTTGTACGGAACCCTCGGTGCGCGAGTCACAACTCGCACTTTTGCGACTGTAATAGACTCATAACAGCACCACTCATATGCTTGCGGTTATGACTCGCCGAGTGCGCTACAATTTTTCTCAATATGTATCGGCGATTTTTTTATTTAGAATTGGCATAAAAGGGCGCAAAATAGAAAAAAGAATAAAATAAAGCAAATAAAGCTCCGTCTGGGAGACGGTGTACTACCCTCACACCTCAGCCTTTTGACGACGGCAGTCCCAGACCCACTCCCGGAACTAGTGCCAGTTGGTGCGTCCGCTCCCGCTACTGGTTTGCCGGTCACACGCAGTTGAGGATCAAGTTTGGCTCTAGCGACTACACTCTAGCGACCCACTTATTATGTACCTCTTTTCTTGCGTTGTTTGCAAGCTCGAGGTAGCAGTGCTTGGGGCAACTACTTTGGGTCTAGTAGTTGATCCACTTCCCCCAGAGGTGACCCATTAGGATAAGGAGTCTTATTGCTGCGGCTGTCAACCACAGCGACATCCTCCTCCCCTAATATCTTGTCTTGAACCGAAGTTAGGCCAGTTGGCCCTGGTGCGGTTCTAAGCTGTTCTACTGGGTCTACATCCAGTGGATGTGCCCCTGTAGCTGGTTTGGGAATTTTTGTTTCTTTGTTTTTATTAGGATTCATTTTTGTTCCCACGAGTAGCTAGGGAAATAAGTGGTCCGCCCCTGCAGAGCCCCGCATGCAGGAGTAAGGCTACGTACACCGGGAGGTCAACGGTGCAACGTTAGCTACACTGAAATCACCCCAGTGCTATTCATCCATCAGCACGGTAGCTTACAGCTTGGATTAGGGTTTGAAGGCGCAAAAGATAGATTACAGAAGATCCTTAGATCTGAAGTGAACAAGAGTTAGGCCAAGTGAGGCCTTGACAGTATAGAAAGGGAAGTAAGTGGATAATAAATTCTAATCATGACAGCTGTCCTCTAGTGAAACGAACCAGGAAACGAGAAGTTTCCTGGTGGAGCAAGGAACTTGAACAGAAGAAAAACAAAACGAGAAAGCTCTACAATAGAGCTAAAAAGACAGGGATGTGGATCGAATATACGGCTACACTCACTGATTATTACAAATCTGTACGGAGGGCTAAAAGGGAGTGCTAGAGGAAGATGTATAAGGATGTCGAAAGTACATCTGAAACAGCACGACTCCAGAGACTTCTGATAAAGAATTAACGGGTTGGTACCAAAGAGAACCAAACGGAAAACACACAACCAATGGGAAGGAAAGTATGGAAGTTTTACTCCAAGCTCACTTCCCAGGTTCCTATGTGATCGACCCAACAATGGATAATCCTGACTGTCATGCTATACGCTCTCAAACAAGTGCGACGAGGTATGAGTGGCGGGTGTCCAAGAGGGTTGTCTTTGAATTGTATATGAAAGAATTGAATGGGCCATAAATACCTTTGGCCCATACAAAGCAGCTGGCCCGGACGGTGTCTTCCCCGCCCTTCTGTGGCAGGGGAGGGAAACGCTGCTGCCAATACTGATCAAGCTATACAGGGCAAGTCTGGCATCAGGATATGTGCCAACTCCCTGGAGGCAAGTAAAAGTGGTATTTATACAAAAAGCCGGGCGTCTAGATTACACCCAGGCTAAAGCGTATAGACCAATAATCCTAACCTCCTTTCTACTGAAAACGTTAGAAAAACTGGTTGAAAAGCATCTGAGGGAGACCTGCCTGTTAGACAGGCCCCTACACTCTAATCAGCATGCCTATCAACCAGGAAAATCATGTGAATCTGCTCTACACCAATTAGTGCTTGGAATAGATAACACACTAGAAAACAAGGAATTGGCGCTTGGTGCCTTCCTTGATATCGAAGGTGCGTTTGACAACACCTCCTTCGACAGTATAGCCAATGCAGCCCGCAGCCATGGTGCAAATAAAACATCAATCAGATGGATTAAGTCAAAGTCATTAAGATAAAATAAGCTTTGCAGCCCTTTTTGGTCAGCCCCTTTGGTCTTTCACGGATGCGGAATCTATGTACAGAACCAAAGTGGTTCCCTTAGGATCCGCATTACTGCGGACAATACTCCATTCCTCAACGTTTAAGCCCCTGTTTTGGGTCTTAAGTAGGGGGAGTATTTTAGCTGGCTACCTCGTTCCAAGGAGTTCAGTTGGAAACCAAACCGCCACCTTGGTCGTACGGACAGTATCTCTCGCGGTACTCGCTCTGAGAATTGCTCCCTCCCAAGGTTTAAGCTTGGCCAACTTCTCCAGGAGCCAGACTTTTGCAGCTTCGTCGGCACAGGTAACGTAGACGTAGAAAATGGGGGCCTGTGCCTAGTTCACAGCTCCAGATCTCCCTTATTAGCTCTGATTGCAGAAGCTTACCTTGTTCTTCTGTCATCTTTTCCTCAGGATATTTCTGAAGAACAATAGCCAGTTTGCATTCAGAGAGAGCTCCGCTGTAGGACTGCCTAGGCCTGCTCTGTGAGCTAGCACCAGGTTTGTTCCACAGCGACCCCTCTGTCCTGGGCATTTTAGGCTCCAGAGGCCGAGGATAGCTCCGTCTGGGAGACGGTGTACTACCCTCACACCTCAGCCTTTTGACGACGACAGTCCCAGACCCACTCCCGGAACTAGTGCCAGTTGGTGCGTCCGCCCCCGCCGCCGGTTTGCCGGTCACACGCAGTTGAGGATCAAGTTTGGCTCTAGCGACTACACTCTAGCGACCCACTTATTATGTACCTCTTTTCTTGCGTTGTTTGCAAGCTCGAGGTAGCAGTGCTTGGGGCACCTACTTTGGGTCTAGTAGTTGATCCACTTCCCCCCAGAGGTGACCCATTAGGAGAAGGAGTCTTATTGCTGCGGCTGTCAACCACAGCGACATCCTCTTTCACTAATATCATGTCTTGAACCGAAGTTAGGCCAGTTGGCCCTGATTCGCTTCTAAGCTATTCTACTAGGTCTACATCCAGTGGATGTTCCCCTGTAGCTGGTTTGGGAATTTTTGTTTCTTTGTTTTTATTAGGATTCATTTTTGTTCCCACGAGTAGCTAGGGAAATAAGTGGTCCACCCCTGCAGAGCCCCGCATGCAGGAGTAAGGCTACGTACACCGGGAGGGCAACGGTGCAACGTTAACGACACTGAAATCACCCCAGTGCCATTCATCCATCAGCATGGTAGCTTACAGCTTGGATTAGGGTTTGAAGGCGCAAAAGATAGATTACAGAAGATCCTTAGATCTGAAGTGAACAAGAGTTAGGCCAAGTGAGGCCTTGACAGTATAGAAAGGGAAGTAAGTGGATAATAAATTCTAATCATGACAGCTGTCCTCAAGTGAAGCGAACCAGGAAACGAGAAGTTTCCTGGTGGAGCAAGGAACTTGAACAGAAGAAAAACAAAACGAGAAAGCTCTACAATAGAGCTAAAAAGACAGGGATGTGGACCGAATATACGGCTACACTCACTGATTATAACAAATCTGTACGGAGGGCTAAAAGGAAGTCCTCGAGGAAGATGTATGAGGACTCCAGAGACTTCTGATAAAGAACCCGTTAAATCCGGTTGGTACTATCAGAGGACCAAACGGAAAACACACAACCAATGGGAAGGAAACTATGGAAGTTTTACTCCAAGCTCACTTCCCAGGTTCCTATGTGATCGACCCAACAATGGATAATCCTGACTGTCATGCTATACGCTCTCAAATAAGTGGGACGAGGTATGACTGGCGGGTGTCCAAGCGGGTTGTCTTTGAATTGTATATGAAAGAATTGAATGGGCCATAAATACCTTTGGCCCATACAAAGCAGCTGGCCCGGACGGTGTCTTCCCCGCCCTTCTGTGGCAGGGGAGGGAAACGCTGGTGCCAATACTGATCAAGCTATACAGGGCAAGTCTGGCATCAGGATATGTGCCAACTCCCTGGAGGCAAGTAAAAGTGGTATTTATACAAAAAGCCGGGCGTCTAGATTACACCCAGGCTAAAGCGTATAGACCAATAAGCCTAACCTCCTTTCTACTGAAAACGTTCGAAAAACTGGTTGAAAAGCATCTGAGGGAGACCTGCCTGTTAGACAGGCTCCTACACTCTAATCAGCATGCCTATCAACCAGGAAAATCATGTGAATCTGCCCTACACCAATTAGTGCTTGGAATAGATAACACACTAGAAAACAAGGAATTGGCGCTTGGTGCCTTCCTTGATATCGAAGGTGCGTTTGACAACACCTCCTTCGACAGTATAGCCAATGCAGCCCGCAGCCATGGTGCAAATAAAACATCAATCAGATGGATTAAGTCCATGCTACAGGGTAGAAATGTTGAGGCTACAGTAGCAGATGACACAATAAGGGTGGCTGTCATCAAGGGGTGTCCTCAGGGTGGGGTTCTATCTCCACTGCTTTGGGACATGGTTGTTGATAGCCTGCTTGTGTCACTAAATAATAAAGGATTTTACACCCAAGGCTATGCGGATGACATAGTCATTCTTATCAGGGGTAAATTTCCTTCTATAATAGCAGCGCTTATGCAAGAAGCACTGAACGAGGTGGAGAGTTGGTGCAGGGGGGTCGACCTTCGGGTCAATCCCCAAAAATCCACTCTAGCACCATTCACAAGAATGATAAAAACGAATGGGATAAAGCCCCCAATTTTCTATAACGAGCATCTAAAGGTGAGTGATGAAGTCAAGTATCTAGGTGTAATCCTGGATGCCAAACTGACTTGGAATCAACACCTAAAGAAAGCTACCAACAAGTGTAAAATGGCACTGATGATGACCAAAAGAACACTTGGAAAATCATAAGGACTGAAACCAAGCATGGTATACTGGCTATACACTATGGTAGTTAGACCCATTTTTACATATGGCTCCACAGTATGGTGGACGAAAGTGAAGCAAAAACAGGCCATCAAAGAACTCTCCTATGTGCAAAGACTGGCCTGTTCAGCAATTACGGGAACGTTGAAAACCGCCCCAACTGCGGCTCTGGAGGTGATCCTAGGCCTTCCTCCCCTGGATATCTTTATCATGGGCGAGGCAAGGATGGGAGCTTTCAGATGCATATGCAATGGCACATGGGAATCTCTGGCGAGGTCAGGACACACCATGATAACGAATGTCATATCAGAACCGTACCTCAAAGGGGGATTCGATGCTTAAAAGGCTGTCATTCGATCTACCCTTCAAAACACATGGACAGAAGGCAATCAAATAACCACTTGCCAAAGAGGACTGGATTGATATACAGACGGCTCCAAGAAGGACAGTGGTACTGGTGCAGGAATCTATGGACTGTCCCTGGGGTGCAGCCTATCTGTACCCCTGGGGACACATGCCACAGCATTCCAACCAGAAATACACGCTATCATGGTCTGTGCCCGTGAAAATTTGTGAATGGATTACAAAAGTAGAAACATCCGCATTTTTACGGACAAAGCATAACATGGTCACACTCGCTTGGGTGCCTAGCCACACAGGACTGGTGGGTAACGAAATGGCGGATAAGCTAGCAAAATATGGAGCCTGCAAGGCAAACATCATTGCTGAAAGCGGACCCTACATTACCAAGACCACGACCCGAAATAAAATCTGTAAATGGGTAGCAACTAAGCACCGACTACAGTGGGTTAATTTGAATGGTCTTACACACAGCAAACCTATCGGGAATTCTAACTGCTGAAATCCTGCAACTGCCAAGGAAGCAGATCGCAATTGTGGTAGGCCTTCTTACAGGACACTGCCCTCTACGAGGACACCTGCATAAAATGGGTATCTGGAAGGATGAACCTTTATGCAGGTTATGCTATGAGGAGGACGAAACCGCCGCCCATATAATCTTCCACTGTGAAGCAATTGCACGTAGGAGACACAAGCTTGATATTACAGCTGAGAGAGTCCCCGTGAAAAACATGGCACATAGAATCCTGAGCCTAATAGAGGGACTGGATCTACTTGCATGAAACAAACAATGTGGAGAAATACAATAGGCCAATGGGCCGCAGTGTTTTAAGTGATAACCCCCCTCGACCCACATTGGTTAGAGAGAAAAAAAAAGTGGGTGTCTGCCGTAAGTCAGGAAGAGTTAGACGGCAGTCATCCAGCTAGGGCACCCCGTTTCTGCCAGGAACTGTTTCGCCAGTTGCGAACCCCTCGGGTTAGGAAGTTCTTAGTTGTTCGACACTCAGAGTCCGCCCCGACACGAGTCGCCCTGCCGGAGCAGTGTTCCTCGCATCAGCAACGTCCAAAGGGCAGCACGAACCCAAGCCCCCGCACCACGACAAGGTGACTTCCATTCGCGGGAGAAAATATAGGGATTTTGTAATCGCTTATATTTTCGGTCAATTCACACTTTGCAAGCGATCAATTTATTGTTTTTTTTCTCTAGTAGCATCGGACCTAATGATGATAAAAACCAACATTCAAAAATTTTTAATTTATTTATGAGTTTCGTACAATAAACGTTTCGTAATTCAACAGAATTGGAAACATTTGGTGAAAATTTGGTTAAAAATTTTTGGCATTTTATTTGAAATTTTGGCGGGATATTAAACGTCAGTGATAAAGAAAATGAGAAATACATAACCTTACCTAATAATAATCGTCAGGAAATATTACGTGGAAAAATATGTTTAACAATAAGCAATTCAGTAATAAAAATTTAGAAATAACTTAAACCCCAGCGTTAATTCAATGCCATGAACATAAACATCATTATATTTTCTGTGTTAATATCTGTGATATGTGTGTTACTTGGAGTTGTCCAATATTATTATTTAAACTCGAAACGAATCACATCTGTTAAGCCCTATGAGCCTTACTTCCAAGATTTAATTCTAACTACCCCAAACTACATTCTACAATATGATTCCCAAGCTCTGCCAGAAAATATCATCAAAACCAAGAAAACCATACAGAAGACGACTGATGGCGAAGTCGAGCAATGTTTAAAAGCTGCTTTAGCCTACCGATTGACAGGGAAAGTCGAAAAGGCTCTAAAACTCTTCGAACATGCCGCTGTCTTAGCTCCAAACAACCCAGACGTACTTAATAAATACGGAGAGTTTTTAGAAGAACATCAGAAAGATATCGTCTCAGCAGATGAACTTTATTATAAAGTAAGAAATCAAGTTTTTATTTTGAAATATTTTCAGATTTGTTTCAGGCATTATCACACTCTCCTACGCACAGTGGCGCTTTGGTTAACCGGAAACGCACAGCTCACTTAGTCGACCAATTGGATTTAATTCTGTTCAATCACTTGGATGATAAACGAGATATTCTGAAAAACCATATTGATGCTACAGTCGATTTTGAAACTAAGAAACGAGTCTTCTACTTACATATCTATCATACTGTATGTCATAATTTATCGTATAAATTTTGTTTTAAAACAAACGGAACGCAGTCAGACTATATAAATATATTCCGGAGCTCTATAATAATTTTTAACTCTATAACAAAAAATTGTTATAGAGCTCTGGAAAGACTGAATATATTTATATATTCAGGCTGCGTTCCGTTTGTTTTGTAGATTATAACAGTGGTGCGAACCTATGGCACGCGTGCCACAGCTGACACGTAGGAATATTGTATTGGCACACGATCTATTTCTTACTTACGGCTTTACGGAGAGTCTCATTCCGAGCAGCGGTAACATTTTGTTCATAAATCTGAAGCAACCCGAACTTGCCCGAGCCCAGAACGAGCAGTTCAAATTTACGAAGAAAATGTTACGGCTGCCCGTGTCAGTGTCAAAAAATAGACCTTTTTATAGCTGAAATTTTTTTGTGCGCTTGTGACAACTTGTGACAATTTCCGCCATGTTATACGTGAAAAACTGCGCGAAATTTTTGACGTAAAGATCGTAAAAAAATTATTTTTATTCAATTGGGAATCTTTGGGCAAGATTAATGAATATAATTTTATTATTAAGGACTGATTAGTTATCATGTAATAGTCCTTTTCATAGTTGAATTTTTTTTGTGCGCATGTGTCAATTTCCGCCATGTTATAAGTGAAAAACTGCCCGAAATTTTTGACGTTTAACTAAATATGCGCCCGAAACTTTCATACTCCCGCCTTTTAAACTTGTCCGATGCGCATGCGCTTAACTAACCGTGAAAAGGTCTATGAAGACGAGATTAGAAACGAGACTCTCGGTGAAGTCCCACTTAAACTTAAACCTTCTACTTTTCTAAAAGACATTTAAAAGTTTATCTATCTATATATTGTATCTATCTATATATAGTTGTGCATCATCAAAGGTGTAAAATATTAGACGTGTTATATTCAGTCTAAAGGCCGATTCTCACATACGCGACGTCACGCGACATCGCCTGTCAAATAATGATTACATTGTTTTAAATGGGCACGTTCTCACTATGGCTACGCGACGTGCCCATTTAAAACAATGTAATCATTATTTGACAGACGTTGTCGCACGACGTCGCGTAGCTGAGTGTCGCGCATATGGGATTCGAGTGGTTGGTCTCAAAGTTATTGCTTGTTGCAGACAAATTTGTTACATTTTGACGTCGTTTTAGTCTAAAGGCCGATTCTTATTTACGCGACACTCAGCTACGCGATGTCACGCGACATCACCTGTCAAATAATGATTACATTGTTTTAAATGGGCACGTTCTCACTATAGCTACGTGACTTGCCCATTTAAAACAATGTAATCATTATTTGACAGGCGATGTCGCACGACGTCGCGTACCTGAGTGTCGCGTCGCGAATATGGGATTCGAGTGGTTGGTCTCAAAGTTATTGCTTGTTACAGACAAATTTTCTACATTTCGACGTCGTTTTAGTCTAAAGGCCGATTTTTATTTACGCGACACTCAGCTACGCGACATCGCCTGTCAAATAATGATTCAATTGTTTTAAATGGGCACGTTCTCACTATGGCTACGCGACAGTGACGCGACGTGCCTATTTAAAACAATGTAATCATTATTTGACATGCGATATCGCACGACGTCGGGTAGCTGAGTGTCGCGCATATGGGATTCGAGTGGTTGGTATCAAAGTTATATCTTGTTGCAGACAAATTTTCTACATTTCGACGTCGTTTTAGCCTAAAGGTCGATTCTAATTTACGCTACACTCAGCTACGCGTTGTCACGCGACATCGCCTGTGAAATAATGATTACATTGTTTTAAATGGGCACGTTCTCACTATGGCTACGCGACGTGCCCATTTAAAACAATGTAATCATTATTTGACAGGCGATGTCGCACGACGTCGCGTAGTTGTGTGTCGCGCATATGGGATTCGAGTGGTTAGTCTCAAAGTTATTGCTTGTTGCAGACAAATTTTCTACATTTCGACGTCGTTTTTCGACGTCGCGTAAATGAGAATTGGCCTTAAGACTAAAACGACGTAGTACACTCAGGGACAATTGGCCACGTTCGCACGTTCTCACTATGGCTACGCGACTTGCCCATTTAAAACAATGTAATCATTATTTGACAGGCGATGTCGCTCGACGTCGTGTGGCTGAGTGTCGCGCATATGGGATTCGAGTGGTTGGTCTCAAAGTTATTGCTTGTTGCAGACAAATTTTCTACATTTCGACGTCGTTTTAGTCTAAAGGCCGATGCTTATTTACTCGACACTCAGCTACGCGACATCGCCTGTCAAATAATGATTACATTGTTTTAAATGAGCACGTTCTCACTATAGTTACGCGACTTGCCCATTTAAAACAATATAATCATTATTTGACAGGCGATGTCGCACGACGTCGCGTAGCTGAGTGTCGCGCATATGGGATTCGAGTGGTTGGTCTCAAAGTTATTGCTTGTTGCAGACAAATTTTCTACAATTCGACGTCATTTTAGTCTAAAGGCCGATTCTTATTTACGCGAGACACAGCAACGCGATGTCACGCGACATCGCATGTCAAATAATGATTACATTGTTTTAAATGGGCACGTTCTCACTATGGCTACGCGACGTGCCCAATTAAAACAATGTAATCATTATTTGACAGGCGATGTCGCACGACGTCGCGTAGCTCAGTGTCGCGTCGCGAATATGGGATTCGAGTGGTTGGTCTCATAGTTATTGCTTGTTGCAGACAAATTTTCTACATTTCGACGTCGTTTTAGTCTAAAGGCCGATTTTTATTTACGCGACACTCAACTACGCGACATCGCCTGTCAAATAATGATTACATTGTTTTAAATGGGCACCTTCTCAATATGGCTACGCGACGTGCCCATTTAAAACAATGTAATCATTATCTGACAGGCGATGTCGCGTGACTGAGTGTCGCGTAAATGAGAACTGGCCTTAAGACTAAAACGACGTCGAAAACTCAGCGACACTCAGCTACGCGACATCGCCTATCAAATAATGATTCTCACTATGGCTACGCGACGTGCCCATTTAAAACAAAGTAATCATTATTTGAAAGGCGATGTCGCGTGACGTCGCGTAGCTGAGTGTCGCGTAAATGAGAATTGGCCTTAAGGCTAAAACGACGTCGAACACTCAGCGACACTCAGCTACGCGACATCGCCTGTCAAATAATGATTACATTGTTTTAAATGGGCACCTTCTCAATATCGCTACGCGACGTGGCTACGCGACATCGCCTATCAAATAATGATTACATTGTTTTAAATGGGCCCGTTCTCACTATGGCTACGCGACGTGCCCATTTAAAACAATGTAATCATTATTTGACAGGCAATGTCGCACGACGTCGCGTAGCTGAGTGTCGCGCATATGGAAATCGACCTTAACACGGTCAAAAATAATATACGCCAAAATACATTTGGAAAACATCACAGCTGCATAATAACACATTGAAAATATCATTATAAAGGCCGATTCTTATATACGCGACACTCAGCTACGCGACATCGCCTGTCAAATAATGATTACATTGTTTTAAATGGGCACGTTCTCACTGTGGCTACGCGACGTGTCCATTTAAAACAATGTAATCATTATTTGACAGGCGATGTCGCACGACGCCGCGTAGCTGAGTATCGCGCATATGGGATTCGAGTGGTTGGTCTCAAAGTTATTGCTTGTTGCAGACAAATTTTCTACATTTCGACGTCGTTTTAGTCTAAAGGCCGCTTATTATTTACGCGACACTCAGCTACGCGACGTCACGCGACATCGCCTGTCAAATAATGATTACATTGTTTTAAATGGGCACGTTCTCACTATGGCTACGCGACGTGCCCATTTTAAACAATGTAATCATTATTTGACAGGCGATGTCGCACGACGTCGCGTAGCTGAGTGTCGCGCATATGGGAATCGACCTTAACCCGGTCAAAAATAATACACGCCAAAATACATTTGGAAAACATCACAGCTGCATAATAACACGTTGAAAATATCAGTATAAAGGCCGATTCGTATATGCCACACTCAGCTAAGCGATGTCACGCGACATCGCCTGTCAAATAATGATTACATTGTTTTAAATGGGTACGTTCTCACTATGGCTACGCGACTTGCCCATTTAAAACAATGTAATCATTATTTGACAGGCGATGTCGCCCGACGTCGCGTAGCTGAGTGTCGCGCTTATGGGAATCGACCTTTATACGGTTAGTGATTTTCACTATAAGAAATATTAACTCATTGTTACCTGTCAGCATTTCAAATTAAGGACATTTAAAAAAAAATGGCACGCGGCCTGGTTTGCCACCCCTGATCTGTAACATAGGATGGTTTCACCAATTCTACCAATGTTTTGTTTGTTTAGGTTGGAATAGAAGGAAATACTATGACGGTGGCTCAGTTGAGATATTTGTTAGAAACCGGGAAAGCTGTTACTGGGAAAAGTATTGTGGAACATAACGAGATTTTGGGTTTAGAGTTGGCTCTGCAGTATGTTAAAATATTAGCGAATACGAAATTTATAGGCATTGGTGATATATTGGAGATTCATAAACGGGTCATGGGACATGTTGATCCAATTGCTGCTGGGGCGTTTCGAGACCAACAAGTAAATAAACGATTGGTTTTTAAAAAGAGAAATTGTACATTTTTGTTGCAGGTTTATGTTGGTAGTCACATTCCTCCTCCACCTGAAGAGTTACCAAAATTAATGGAGGGATATATCGATTGGTTAAATTCTGATGAAATAGCAAATATGCATCCAGTGAGATTCGCAGCTTTAGCTCATTATAAATTAGTCGACATCCATCCTTTTACCGATGGAAACGGACGCACAAGTAGATTAATAATGAATTTAATATTGTTGAAGACTGGCTATCCTCCGATCATCATTTACAAGGAAGATAGGCAGAAATATTATGAGTATTTAAACATTGCCAATACAGGAGATGTTCGGCCCTTTGTCCGTTTCATTGCCTACTGCACAGATGAAACTCTCAACACCTACTTAGGCTTAAACAATAAAATTACCGGTGTTACATTGAAAAGTGCTAGTCCAGTTATTGAAATTGATGGAGTATAAAAAACGATTTTATTTATCATAAATTTGGCTTTATTTTTCACCTTCAATTGCAGACAACCTAAACAAATGAAATGTTACATTTTACCAAATCATGTCATCTGAATTTCAAAGAATATTTTAAACTTGATGCAGTTTTATTGCAATTAATGAACAAGCTAGTTACAAACATTTCCAAAATATAAGGCAAAATTAAATTCATTACAAAAATACTAAAATTCATTTATATGTATGTACTTTGAAAATTTTACTTGTATTCTTTTTCCTCACATAGTGCATAATATTTTTCCTTCATTTTAAACAATAGTCGGAGAACGATCAGAAAATAGAAATAGAAACGGCGTTTCTTGATCGACGGAAATTACGAAAAAACGATTCTTTTCTAAATAAATAACATGAACGTGTATAAAAAGGAACATATCAAAATGGTAAAACACCAAATGCTTTTGCATAAAAAAAAACCTAAACAAATTACAACAAATATAAATAACACACACTTCTTTCAAACAAAAGCAAATGAGTTCGTGAACAATATAAAAATAAGTGTAGGCCCTCGAAATTAATATTTTCTCCGTAAATACCAGCACTACCACATATTTTGCACACAGCCTAAATTTTACAATGAAAAAAACAAGCCAAAGGAAATTATTATATATATCACAAAATATTTTATACATTTTTTTAAGTAACATGTAAATCAGTACTAGTTGCTGGCTAAGCTAAAAAAACGAACATACAGAACAAAAATGTAGTAACAAATACCATTAGAGGGTCAGGAAACTATTTATTTAGTTAAAAAAATTAATAAATATATCAATACATAGTAACAAATTAATTGAGATTCTGTATGTTCTATGCATCAATTACATGTAAATTTAGAGAAGACATTCGCAGGAATGTTTTGTTTTTATATAATTATTTGGTATGTTAGTAATACATATAAGCGCCGGACTCAGTTATATAGAGGGCTCAAATAAATTATTCCGTAAGAAAAAGGTAATAAATAACAAAACAAAAAAATATATATAAAAAAACTAGATGTAAAAAACAACGAAAAAATACTAATTATGATTTACATACAGTCTCCGCATTTAATTATAAAGCGTGTTGTTAATTGCGAAAAATGCAATTGTAATCATCGAGGAATCTATAGATAACTCATAAGCTATTATCAAACCTGCAGTAGTTTGCGGAGCATTAGATATTAGATAATCCCATAGTAACATATTACTAGCACTTTAGCCTCTACTTCCGGTTCGTTTTACGACTTAGTTGCTCTTCAGTTGCCATTTTCGCTTTATAGTCTGCAACAATATCTTTCGCCCTCTTCATTATAGCCATTGAACTTTCCAATAAATCTTCCCATGATTTACAATACACTAAAATAAACAAATAATAAGCAACATATTATTATCAAAAATTAAAGTTTAAAAAAAGTAATAAATTTGCTGGTAATAAAAGCCTGCTGCTAAACCTAAATGTTTACAAATTAAAAGTGGCCTGCTTTTACTTACTAACAAGGGGAACTTCCGACGCACAGTGGTCTGAATCTGAAAAAAGTTGGCCAAAAATCGAAAAAATGATGGTCACCGAATGAGTTTATTTCAAAAGAATCTTGTAGAGGATGCTTCAGTGTATGTTATTGTAAAATAAAAGTGGAATATCTTTCGGAATATCTGCGGCTCAGAGCGCACACGTTGTTTATTAAAGTGCGTGTAACTTTTTACTGGAGTATCCTTTTTCGTTTTTGTTTGATGGAGGGTGTTAAGGAAGGTATGTAGAATTTTTACATATATAACGTTTTCATTAATTTATACTAGCGTGTGTTAGAAATCATGTCAAAAATGTGTCTACAACGGTTTTTCTATTAAAAAAAATTCCGTAAATTAGCAAAATAGTTATCACCGCAGCGAAGAATATAAAGTTGAGATATGGAACATATAGATTACAATGTTTTGTAATAGAATGTAGAAGAAAATTTTGCCCATGTCTGCCTTTGTAAAATTGAGATTAAAAATAAGAAGCGCCGGCCGGCTTGGGACGCGCCGAGCAAATTGTTTATTAGTTTACGATCTATCGCCGGCAATTTACACCTAAAATTTTTATGATAAATCATAAAATAAAACATTTTAGTTAAAATTAAAACATTTTTAAAACTCAAAATACTTAATACAAAATATTATTTTTTAACCCGGGTTAGATTTGGTTGCCCGCCGTGAAGCGGACAGATAAATTAAAACAACATACGCGTGGCAGCGCGAACTCTCGATCCAATATATAGCGGTTGTGGCGTTAATACGTAAGTACCATCATTTTTCAAATTAATAATTCTAATAATACTCTGCGAAAATATTATTGTAAATAAATTTCTTAATATTACATCGCTTTATGTCTGCACTTTAGAATCGCGTTTTGATAAAATAATCTGTTCTAGTCGAGAACTGTTCGATTGCATCATACGGAACGATTTGAACTTGTAAGCTTTTGGAGGAAATTTTATCGGGAAGCCAGAAATAATGACATAAAAAATATCGTGAAGGATTTTCCAGAAAAAATTCACGCATAAATGCAATGGAAGATTATAGTAGTGTAAGTATTTCATTGGCTCCTTGTATCTCGGATTCACTTATTTCGAGCTTTACAAAAATGAAATCCAAAAAACCGGCCAAGTGCGAGTTGTGATTGGCGCACCGAGGGTTCCCTACAAACTTGTTAGTAAGGTTTTTTCTCTTTCTTTTCTTTTTTAATCTTTTTTTTGTGGAGGACGTAGCAAGCACATTCAGTTAACTTGACAAGTGGCCCTCCTGAAATCACGACCATCTTAGTACCGCTGCAAGCATAACGTCAAGATGTCGCTGTCGTACGATGGAATTCTACCCTATATTTTATTACCATACATCCCCCATTCACTATGAGTGTTTATGGGTTCTGGAACTTCATTATTTGTTTTTACTGCTCGATTTTGCCTGTATACCTATATACCCTGTATAAAGGTATAAAGGGTATTTTTTTTAAATAATGCGAATATTTTTAAACTTATAAAAAGAAAACTTTATTTTAGTATTACACTTATTCACTAACTTATATTAAGATCTAACTATTTCTAGATCTAATATAAACTAATATATTAACTATTTCTAGATCTATTTCGATACTCTTAACATTTAGTTGTTCAATTGACTGCTTTTGGGCAATTGACTACCAAAAAATATATAGCGTACGTGATTTAAGTATATGTAGATTACAAACAAAAATTACACGAAATATAATATATACAGGATGTTACGGGACTTGGGTATGTCTCATGTCGGTTATAAACAAGCAAAATTTAGACATAATATATACCCTGTATATATCATGTATATACGTGATGAAATGCATAACGAATATAAACAAAGAAAATTCAGAATAAACAGCTTGGTGCCGACACATACTTTTTAACCTTCGGATCTAACCGAGGAGGACCTAACTGTATGCAACCCATATGCTTCTCGTGCCTGACAATACCACGCTACACATTAGTGTATTTTCATAAGTTTATAATAGTAAATTCGCATTTTTCTTGTAATTAAACTACATATTTACGGAATTCAGTATGTTTCCCTTTGTTTCCACATGTGCTGTAAGACATCGCTTCTTGCCAAATTTCATGATTCTAAGTCAACGGGAAGTACCCTATTGGTTTTGATTCCTTTGTGAAATCGCAAAATATGCGACATAAACGATTTTTTCACAGCTGAAAGAGAGACCCGAGTATTTGATACAAATCCGACAGACAGACGGACAACAAAGTGATCCTATAAGGGTTCCGTTTTCTGTACGGAACCCTAAAAATTGGTAAACATTTGTCATCAGCTTTTGCTTTTCCCTGAAGATGATGAGTCTGAAAGTTTCCTAGAAATTTCTGATAAGCTTTGACATTAACTTTGATTTCGAACATGATAATTATCCCGACAGTGATAGCGACTGATTAGTACAATTTTTTCCATTTATGGTTATTTTTCCATAATAACTGCTACATAAACAGTTTATTATGTCGCAAATATAATATTCTAATTGTTATTATCAATATTGAATACCCTTACATAAATATTTATATGAAATTCCGAACAATTTTTAAAGAAGGTCACGTTCATATTCGAACTGCCAAATTGAATTTTAAAATTGCTTTATTAAATTCGTAATCAGTGACCTCGAAAAACCTCATATACCAATTTATTTGAAATTTCGATCAAATTTTAATAAAGTGCTCGGCCATATTGGATCCGCCATTTTGAATTTGAATATAATATTATAAAATTCGTATTTATTGAACTCGAAAACCCTTATATACCAATTTATTTGAAATTTGGATTAAATTTTAATGAAGTAGTCGGCCATATTGGATCCGCACTTCTGAATTTCAAAATTATACTATGAAATTCGTAATCAGCGGCCTGGAAAACCCTTATACACCAATTCACGTTTAAATCTGAAACTTCTTTCTATTCTTGGCCAAGTATTTTGAAATCCAGACCACTGTGCGACGTCTGGATCTTCTTCAAACTTCGTACACTTTTACGAGGGGGATTCGTAAAATAAGGTTCCCATAATTTTTAGTAATAGACAGTTACATTTTTGTTCTTCAATCATTTCAAAGCTTATTTTAAAACTTATGCTACTTTTCTACATAATCGCCGTTTCTGTTCAAACACTTTTGCAGACGATGCTCCAGTTTTTCTATCCCCATGTTAAGAATTCTGCCGCCAATCCTTTGAGGAATCGAGTAACCTCTTCCTTGACTTTATCATCGGTATTGAAGCGTAAACCACCCAAGTGTTCCTTTAATTTTGGGAATAAGTGATACATTTGGGGCTAGGTCGGGACTGTACCCCCCATACATATTGAGAAAATTGTATCGCACTCGGAGAGCCATAACCGCACCCATATGAGTGCTGCTATGAGTCCATTACAGACGCAAAATAGAAAAAGAAATATTACATTGTTCAACTCTTTTAGTTATTCGGGGGCTGATATTAGTATAGTTGTTCGTGATGCCTTAATGCAACCTGTCCGTAAGGTTCAAACTGCAACCCATTTTAAAAAAGTGAGTGGTCCAAGCCCCAAAGATCCGAGCGTTCATGTCTCTGATTTACTTACACCCTGCTCACCCAGAGAAGATGGAGCCATGGAAATGACTTGGATGGACGTCGAGGGAGACAAATTAATGGAACCCCCTAGTTTTAGTCTTATGCGGAAAAAGGGTGACAAATTAAGAGTGTCCTGTTTTTGTTTAATAAAAACAAAGAGAAGTAATGACTCGTTTGCCATAATTTTAACGGTCTAGTATGGCTGAGAAACGTGGTGGTCAGTTTTGGTCGACTCGCTCTCTGGATTTGTCGGCTTTGGATTATTTCTTATGGGGTCATGTTATATCTAAAGTTTATCAGAACCGACCTGAAAGACTTAAAACGGATGCTAGTGGTGAGATTTCACCAGAAATGTGCCAGCGTGCAATGGGTTCTTTTTTGCATTGATCCAGGTCAAGCATTGAAGCAAATGGAGGTCATCTAATAGACATTTTCATAGTTGAATTTTTTTTTTGTGCGCATGTGTCATTTTCCGCCTATAATACTTCAAAAAGTGCCCGAACTTTTTGACGTATAACTAAATATGTGCCCGAAACCTTCATATTCCCTACTTTCAAACTTACGCTTAACTAACCGTAAAAAGGTTTATTGATGTACTTCTTAAGTATTAATTGTAAATTTAAGATTAATGGCGGGAATACGATGAACATAACATAACAAACGTGACGTGACCTTAAACTTAAACACATTGTTTTATATGTGGACGATCGACGCGACGTGGCGTATCAGAACTTAACGTAACGTGAAAGCTGCAAATGTTCAATCTTCGCGCCACGTTACGTTAAGTCAGTCTGTTTTATGTGATTATTTCAGCCAATCAACGCTCTCGATTCCTACGCGCATGCACTAGAATTCAAAAGTGACATTTGGTATGGTGTTGTGACATTTATATTGTGCAATAGCCAGCAACTACAACAGATTTGGATCACTCATTCAGGATTGTGAAGAGGAGGCTTAAAATTTAATAGAACCACTTGAATCTTAAACCTTTATTGTAAATTTTGGTAGTAAGCATAGGTCCTGAAGGGCGATAATTCCTTGACGGATCATCACAATAACATCTTGATGGTGCAGAGCCCCAGGCCCATTCACGAACTCCTTCAGTGCATCTCTCTGTTGAACAACTCTAAGTGCACGGGGGTGGGGCACAACAGTCCAACCAAAATCTCTCAGCAGTTCTTGAGTTTGATGTGAGACATGTGGTCGAGCGTTGTCATGGAGAAGCCTAACACCACTGGGCAATCTTCCTCTCCGGCGGTTATGAATCGCACGTTTCAGTTTTCTTAATGTGCAATAACTGTCGGAGTTATTGCACTGTTGTTCCATGAGCCAAAAAGTCGATCAAAAGCAGACCCTTCCTGTCCCAAAAGACGGTTGCCATGACTTTCCAAGCTTTGTTTAAACTTTTACGGCTTCTGCGAAGTTGAGTGACGCCATTCACGTGGTTGCTGCTTGGATTCGGGGGTAAAGTGATACGCGTCCATGTTGATAGGCGTCTATTGTTGCAAAAACTGCCGGGAACATTCGACACGTTGCTGTTTGTGGTTTTCTGTGAGCATTCGCGATACCCACCGTGCACACACTTTGTGATAGCCTAATTTTTCGGTTAAAACCGCGTAAATTGTAGTGTTGGAAGTCTCAGAAATACAGAAAGCAAGTTCGTTAATGGTGATCCTCCGATCTTCAAGCAATATTCTCTCAACTTTTTCGACAATTCGATCTGAAACTGAAGGCCTTTCGCTCCTATCTTGATCGTGTATTTCCGTGCGGCCTTCACTGAGGTGATCATTTTGAACAGATATTCAATTTTTCCCATAAACTTCGATTAACAGACGATGAATGTCAATAGGTGAAATCCGTTTTGCACTTAAAAGGCTGCTAGGCAGGCACAGAGAGAGGAAGATTTGACAGTGTAAGACCAGCACGTCGCATTATTTCTCAGCAGGATATGGAACCTTATTTTACGAATCCCCCTCCTAGTAGTCCATTAGGACTATATAATTTGCAAATAGGAGTTTTAGAGAAATTTTAGAGGAATTTTCGGAATTTTAGAGAAAATGGCAATTTTCTTTCTTTGAAATTTTCTGCGTCGAATACATACATTTGCGTTGCGTCAACTTGTATAAGATCGAGGTAGCCGAGTGGTTAAGTGCAAGCTTCGTGATCTAGTCCTACACATAATTATCTTTTTTCAACACTGGTCATATTTGTTCTTATAAATAACAATTCAAAGGTAATATAATGAATAAATACGTGTATTTTAATGCGTTTTGATTGAATTTCCAATAATATTTGGCTATTTGATCAATAAAAAAAACCGGCCAAGTGCGAGTTGTGACTCGCACACCGAGGGTTCCGAACAAACTTGTAAGTACGGTATCTTTAGGAGGACCTAACTGTATGCAACCCATATGCTTCTGGTGCCTGACAATACCACGCAACACATTGGTGTATTTTCATAAGTTTCTAATAGTAAATTCGCATTTTTCTTGTAATTAAACTACATATTTACGGTTTTCAGATTTTTGCCTTTACATGTGCTGTAAGACACCGCTTCTTGCCAAATTTCATGATTCTAGGTCAACGGCAAGTACCCTATAGGTTTTGATTCCCTTGTGAAATCGCAAAATATGCGACATAAACGGTCATATCTTATGATCGCGTTGACTTACAAGTTTGTTTTTTCACAGCTGAAAGAGACCGCAGACCCGAGTATTTGATACAAATTTCAACTTGTTACCTCTACGCGTTCCTGAGAAAAATGGTCTTGACAGACAGACAGACGGACAACAAAGTGATCCTACAAGGGTTCCGTTTTCGGTACGGAACCCTAAAAACCGATTGCGGTATCCTTTTCAGGAGGTCATTTCCCTTCGGATACACTTAGAAATACCTTACACCTTAAAAATATTAATTACTTTCCCAGTTCTGTGCTCGGGAAACCAAATTTCGCTCGATTCTGCCACTTTCATCAAGTCATATCTCGCGAACCGAAAGTGCTAGCAAAATGCATATAGTTACAACCAGCAGGGAAAACACTTCCAGACACACTTTGAAATTTTCCATTCACTTAATAAATAATGATTATAAGGAAATACCTTTTCTCGCATTTTCCGCATATATCACGATGCCATAAATTTATCACACAGTTAATTGTTAATTTAAACTTTAGATTTTAGGCCGAGGCCGCACCACGGTTTTTTCCCGCGAGCGGTAACCGCTATAACCGTGAAACCGCTGGAGAAACACACAGTACGCTATGCGAAAAATCAGTCAATCAATCACGTGAGGCCGTTTGTATTGACTTACTTTACTAATAAAACCAGGACACACTGGTATAGATGGAAACGAATAAGCCGATCGCCCAGCAAACAAGGGATCCAGTAGCCCCTTTATAGGTCGGGACCCTTTTAGGGCATGAGTGAGAACACCATCCACAAAAGTTTAGATGAAGAAACAAGAGAACAACGGATGAAAACCTGGAAAGAACTTAAAGGGCTTAGACAGTCCAAAGTGATGCTGGGATCTTTTAACCAGAAGAGAAATTAACACATTCACTGCTGCACCGGTGATCCGGCGGTATTTTGTCAGCGTGCCGCTGGGTCCCAGGTGTCACGGTCCCCAACGGTTCCAGTACCTCTGCTGAATTCTATGATTGATTTATCGAACTACCGCCTCTGAAATGTTAGTATAGTACCGTTGACTGCCACCAGGTGCTCGGGTTTGCATTTACTTTTTTTGCATATTACAGACCAGCACGCCACTGGATCACCGGTGACCCATTTCGTGAAAATCACCTAAAATAGTTCTATGGGGCCCCTAGAGAAAGAAGGTAGATACCAAATTATTATAACTATCGATTTTGTAAAGTGGTTTAAATCGGCGATACAGGAAAGTCATAAAATCAGGCGCGACAGTGAATGTGTTAAGCAGGAACAAGCTTAGAATTCAGACAGGAGTCCTGACGGGACACTGCAGACTTAGGAAACATCTCAAGGTCCTAGGCCTAGAGGAGGATGACGGATGCAGATTCTGTGGCTCAGCAGAGGAAACCCCCATACATCTGCTCAAAGACTGCGGAGCAATACTCCGCAAGAGAAAGATGTATCTCGGGGCTCACTGCTTGAACAAAGAGGAGTTGCAGGGCTTGAATCCCGCTCAGATCCTGAAATTCCTAAAGGAATCAGGATTAGAGGAGGCGCTCTAAATGGGTAAGTACACCAACGCTTGGAGGAGGAGGGTGGGGTACAATAGATCTATAAAGGTCGCAGTACAAGTCGTCACCACCATATCTACAATCTACTCACAAAATCACGGGATTAAAAACCGTGGCGGTTTAGCCGTAGTGCGGCCTAGGCCTTACTCTACAATGTTCAACAAACAATTTATTGTACAACTTATTCCGTTTTTGGATAATTGCAGTTTAAAATCACTCTTAATTTGTCACCCTTTATTCCAATGAGTGCATAATGCAAGTATAATCTCGATAATCCGACACATATGGGACCAGAAAACCGCCGGATTATATGAAAGAGTGGTATGAAGGAAGAGCGCGAGCGGTGTCCAGACCGCCGGATTACCGAACGTGTCGTACGATTAACCAACGGCCGAATTACCGAAAATATACTGTAGTTATAAATAGATCGAATTGTTTTACCTTCTTGGTCATAAGTAACATCATCAGCCATTTTCAGAAGCATTTCGGCCTTTTCAGCGTACAGATAAAGCATTTCTGCCGTTTGCTTGTGGTTATCTAACATGGTATCTTCAGCTGCTTGTAATTCAGAAACCACTTGATGGAAGTTCAACATATCCGGAGTCATATCATTCTCCTAAAAAAAACAAATAAAATTCCAAGTTTCAAAATATAGGCGCGATATATACATTAAGTGATCTTAATTGTAATAAATCTTCATCGTCTTGTTTGTCGTTGAAACCTTCATCTCCCTGATTTGTAATGAGATCTCCAGCGCCAAGTTCTTTGACCCGATCCGCGTATCTGAGAGTGTTTAAAGTGTGCTCGCAACTGGCCACCCCTGGCGAGACCATGGCTATCATGCAAGTACGGGAATTCGGACCAACGAACGAGTCTCTTAATACTTGAGTTAGTTTACTAACTCTAAATGGCAAATGGGCGCCTTTGCGGCCTAAAGCGCGAATGCATTCTTTCAGGGCCAAAAGCGATTTGTTTATTTCAGCTCCCTCCATCCCTAAACAACAATGAATCAGATTATTGAATATTTGTTAGTTTTTATTTTACTTGTTTGTCGGTTAGCTGAAGATGTGTCGGCTCCTCTTTCGTTGCCGGCTAAATCGATGAGCGAGAATTTGCCGTGTATTTTTTGTAAATTATTATTGGCCCTAACTAAGATTTGGAATACAGCGTGTGATCGAGACGAGTTTGAATTCGCAGATGTTTGTCCCGAAGTTCTAGCCTGGTTGCCTTTCTGGATAAGTTTCAGAACTTCTTCCGTTGTCGTAACTACTTTCTCCGTTAAGCCGACAACCTGCACCTGCTGTTTCCCATCTTCTAATATTCTCAGCTTAACTTTATTGTTGAGTAAATCGAACACCTTTCCCGAATAAATCTCGAAGAAACTCGCCGATATAACTAAATTCACGTGTCTGTACTTCGAAGAATTTGCAAACCGGAACACGTCAGACGCAGCCATCGCATAAATCCCTTTATGGCAATCCTGCGTTTTACCAATAAATTCACCACCCATAGTATGAGTTTTACCAGAACCAGTTTGTCCGTATGCAAAACAAGTTGCAAATCCTCCGTCAAATATTGTTTTGATTAATGGTTGGGCCGTATACCTAAAAAACAAATATTAATAAAACAATAATAATAAATAAAAATAATCTCGATAATCCGACACATATGGGACAAGACAATCGCCGACAATATAAGAAAGTGGTGGTGGGAGGGAAGAGCCGGATTACTGGACGTGTCGTCCGAATTACCGAGATTATAAAAAAGTTTTACTATAGAATTTAAGAAATGAAAAAATTGAAATTACTTGTAAACAATTTCATTGGTACATGTTTCATCGAATGCGTAATCGAAACGAAAGATTTGGTTTTCGAGATATTTTGTTAAATCTACTTTGTTCTTTGGTTCATGTACAATGAGTTGGTTCTTCGAGGGTATTGTAATGACGTCGACTTCCTTTTTGGCAGCTTCCTTTTTGTTCAGCGGTCTTTTCCGCACGCACACTGTAATTAGATGATCCTCGACAATATCGGCCTCGGTCAGTGGTTTAATGTCTAAACCTTTTCGATAATCGCTACAAAAGAAAACATTTCGTTAATGAAACTTGATTTATAATTGAAGGAGTTAGAGTTACATGATCATATTTAATAATTCCCAGTAGGGATTTCCGGGTGCCATTTGTAGGAAAGCTTCTTTCTCGGCTTTTTCTTCAGCTTGTCGTTGTCTTCTTTCTTCGCGATTTTTCTTTAACTTCTCCACCTCTTTCACAACATTACTCCTTTTTGAATTCTGCCAGAAACAAACAAATTAATTTCAAGTATTTACGAGGGGAGGCGGAAATACCTGGGCAGCGGTGAAAACATTTACTTTGGAAGCAACATTTTCTTTAGCTGGTTGCACAGGTTCAACTGGTAGTGGTGCCTGAATTTGTGTATGTCGTACATTGAATCTTGTTGACCTCACAGATCCTGAAACAATAAATATATTTCAAAATGTGTGTGTAAAACTTCTTTCAGGGTTGTTTTCAATGTTCTATTCAATTTCGTTTCTCAATTTACATAGACCCGACCGGTTCTACATCACGAATTCCGAACGGAAAATTCAACAAAATTTGGGATTTCAATTAAACTTTTAGTGAAAATGGGTATCACAAGAAGTGCCCTTTGACCCACATTTGAACGCTCCGCCTCCAATAGGGACGGCGTGGGAATTTATTATTGATTCAAAGGTTTTTTGCAAATATCTAGTTAAAGTTTCAAAATACAAAATTGTAACCCAGGTCTCCATATGTAAGACCTCGGTGTTTACAGAAAAGTATTCTTTGCAAATTTGTTTAAATCGTTCGGTTTAGCCACAAAAGTAAAAAATATGAAAACAACTTTTTTTTCCGTCTTTGAATTTCGTTTCTCAATTTACATGAGTTTATATGGTCGGGTCTATAGTCCATTTTTTATTAAGAATGCAGTAACAGAAACCTGATTTACACTATGACAAATGTTCAAACTATAGTTCATTTTTTTTAAGAATGCAGTACAGGGAAGATAGGGCTTATTTGACTTTGCTCTCTGATTGGCTTAAATCAAGGAAAAGTTTACACCGACGATATTTACTTCTCTATCTCTCTCTTTCACATACATTTGCAGTCACGGCCGTAGAATTTCGCGATATGTAATTAAATGAATATAAGACTACGAATAATTTCTAAATATAATAGAACGTTAAATTATACTACGGCTAATAGGTACTATATTATACAATAATGTTTCATATTTAATTTTAAATTTAAAGATGAAAAAATTAATTTACACCAAGTATATTTGTTTCGTACGCCAATGCATGTTTTGTTTTTCATACGCCAATGAGCTGTTAGTTGTCAATGGCTGCCATGTCAAGTCACATTTGTCATCTGATCTGTTTGTATCATTTAGATTTTTTGCGTTTTTCTCCATTTATTTGTTTATATTTTATTACTATTGTTGCCATTTGGTGTATTTAATCTGTATTTTTCAATACAAACAATAGTAGTATTTGTTATTTCTGGTTTTGTTGTTTGAACTCATTGAAGAAAGTGTGCACCCTCCGGGAATTTTGTTTTTTATACTGCCATGGCTGATAACGAGGTGCCCAGTACTTCCAAAGGTATAAAGAAAAATCCGAAGGAAACATTTTTAAAAAGTTGCCAAAATTAATGGCCTACAAGGATATTTGGTCCATAAAAGTAAGGGTACAACAAAAAAAAAGCTCAAGCTGTGGCACTCACTGCAGCAGCTGTTGGAATCTCTGAAAGATCTATATACAAAATTGTTGCGGAAATGGAAAAAACAGGAAAAGTTTCATCACCAAAGAAGAAAAGAATGCGAGAATATTTGCATTCAACATTATCAGAAGATGCGAAAAAAGCTATCTGATATACTGTGCATTCCTTTTTCAAAAGAAATGAAATCCCAACTTTGGATAAAGTATTGCAGGGTAAACTGTTATTTTATTTTTGTGACTCTGCTTGACTTTTATGCATAAATTACATCACCATAACTAAAATATTAAGTGATAACTGAATTACTCTTTCATATTAAAAAACCTAACCTAATGCTAACACAACTAACCCAATGGGATTAAAGCTGATTAAAAGCTACTAAACATAGACCTAAACTTAGACTAAAAATAGACCTCACCCCCTCATTAACGTGGGGCACTATAGACCTCACAACCTGTTTAGCGTGGGGTCACATAGACCTCACACCCTGTTTAGCGTGGGGTCACATAGACCTCACACCCTGTTGAGCGTGGGGTCACATTAGGGTTTCTGGTTCGGATATATCCGAACCGTCATATTTTCTTTTTGATTTTTTTGTATTAGCAAATTTTAAAATTTGATTAACACTTTGATTAAGTAACATGACTATTATTGATTTTAAACAGATGTTATGTATATGAAAATTGTTCCAGGCTATAAATGGTAATGAATTAATTTCCCGTATGTCCCGTTCTACGCTTTTCAAAGTTCTCAAGAAACTAAGATTTGCGTGGGAAAAAAGAATAGCATGCTTATAAAAAGAGATGATATTGTCTTATGGAGAAGACGGTATTCGTATTTTAGACAAAAATTCGTAAATATCGACAGGAAGGGAGGACTATTTATTACCTGGACGAAACGTGGGTGAATGCAGGGCATACAAAAACAAAAGTTTGGAAAGATAAGACTGACTAAATAATAAGATATTTAATCAAACCATTAATAAATTACCAATTTCATATTCAAGTAACTATATTTGAATTTGGCGCCAAATTTTATAACTAGATTGAACATTTGTCATAGTGTAAATCAGGTTTCTAGTTACTGCATTCTTAAAAAAATGGACTATATTTACAAAATTTGGCGCTAAATTCAAATGTAGTTACTTGAATATAAAATTGATAATTTATTAATGGTTTCATTGAATATCTTATTATTATTGATTAAATACTCCAATTGCAACAATAGTAATAAAATACAAACAAATAAATGGAGAAAAATGCAAAAAATCTAAATGATACAAGCAGATCAGATGATAATTGTGAATTGAAACGGCAGCCATTGACAACTAATAGCTGCAATGTATGTGAAAAGAAGAGAATAGAGGTTGAGATGGAGAAGCAAATATCGTCGGTGAGAACTTCACCTCGATTTAAGCCAATCAGAGAACAAGGTCAAATAAGCCCTATCTTCTCTGTACTGCATTCTTAAAAAAAATGGACTATAGATGTTAAAATTAATGTATGCTCCTTTTGTGTGCCTATAACGAGGACTTATGTTTGAAAGACAATTTTCTTTGGAAAAAGTATACATTATTTATTATTTAAGCCGAATTAATGGAGATTTGGTTATTTGTTCTGCCTCAGACAACATAAAACTCCTTGTAGTTTTATATGCCGCTCTAAAATAAACCTACCAAAACATTCATTTATAACTTACCGACTCTTCTCATCAAACGTTATTAACAATTTCCCATGAAATTCATCTTTTATACATTAATAAATATATCATTTTACGACATTATTTTACCAAAAATTAGCATCACGGGATCCGGTGACCGGATCCGATATATTGGAACCGGATCCGGTAAACGTTTAGTGATTCCGGATCCGCCGGATTACCGAATCCGATTTTCCGAATTGCAATCCCTAGTCTGTATCTCTACACCTCTTCTTTGACATTTTACGACACCTTGCTCTTGAATAATTCTCCAATTTTAAGAACAAATTAGTACTTTATTTAAATAATTGTTATAAGTTTAAAAATCTTAGATATTTAACTTTTATTTTGGGAAAATTTTGAAAATAAACAAATGCAATTTTTTGGAAATTAATGGAATAATTTCGAAAAAGTTTCAACCAATTTAGCAAAATAGGTTGAAATTTTGATTATTTTGGAAAAAAAATCGAAGAAGAGGTGTAGAGATACAAACTAGGGATTGCAATTTGGAAAATCGGATTCGGTAATCCGGCGGATTCGGCATCACTAAATGTTTACCGGATCCGGTTCCAATATATCGGATCCGGTCACCGGATCACGTGTTGCTTATTTTTGGTAAAATAATGGCGCTGATGGATGAGTAGGTACTTTAAATACGTGGAGGGCATGGCGTCACACTTTTTCAAAGCCAAAATTGATTTTGTGATAAATAATGTATACTTAAGATAATTGCCGATAACTGAGGTTAGGCATGAAGCGCGCTTTATTCCTAACCTCACGTAGCTTAACCTAATGCTAACCTAACCTAATGCTAACACAACTAACCCAATGGGATTAAAGCTGATTAAAAGCTACTAAACATAGACCTAAACTTAGACGTGGGGCACTATAGACCTCACAACCTGTTAAGCGTGGGGTTACATAGGCCTCACAACCTGTTAAGCGTGGGGTCACATAGACCTCACATCCTGTTTAGCGTTGGGTCACATAGACCTCACACCCTGTTTAGCGTGGGGTCACATAGACCTCACACCCTGTTGAGCGTGGGGTCACATTAGGGTTTCTGGTTCGGATATATCCGAACCGTCATATTTTCTTTTTGATTTTTTTGTATTAGCAAATTTTAAAATTTGATTAACACTTGATTAAGTAACATGACTATTATTGATTTTAAACAGATGTTATGTATATGAAAATTGTTCCAGGCTATAAATGGTAATGAATAAATTTCCCGTATGTCCCGTTCTACGCTTTTCAAAGTTCTCAAGAAACTAAGATTTGTGTGGGAAAAAAGAATAGCATGCTAATAAAAAGAGATGATATTGTCTTATGGAGAAGACGGTATTTAACAAAAATTCGTAAATATCGACAGGAAGGGAGGACTATTTATTACCTGGACGAAACATGGGTGAATGCAGGGCATACAAAAACAAAAGTTTGGAAAGATAAGACTGACTAAATAATAAGATATTTAATCAAACCATTAATAAATTACCAATTTCATATTCAAGTAACTATATTTGAATTTGGCGCCAAATTTTATAACTAGATTGAACATTTGTCATAGTGTAAATCAGGTTTCTAGTTACTGCATTCTCAAAAAAATGTACTATAGTTACAAAATTTGGCGCTAAATTCAAATATAGTTACTTGAATATAAAATTGATAATTTATTTATGGTTTCATTGAATATCTTATTATTATTGATTAAATACTCCAATTGCAACAATAGTAATAAAATACAAACAAATAAATGGAGACAAATCCAAAAAATCTAAATGATACAAGCAGATCAGATGATAATTGTGAATTGAAACGGCAGCCATTGACAACTAATAGCTGCAAATGTATGTGAAAAGAAAGAGAGAATAGAGGTTGAGATGTAGAAGCAAATATCGTCGGTGAGAACTTCACCTCGATTTAAACCAATCAGAGAACAAGGTCAAATAAGCCCTATCTTCTCTGTACTGGATTCTTAACAAAAATGGACTATAGATGTTAAAATTAATGTATGCTCTTTTTGTGTGCCTATAACGCGGAATTATGTTTGAAAGACAATTTTCTTTGGAAAAAGTATACATTATTTATTATTTAAGCCGAATTAATGGAGATTTGATTATTTGTTCTGCCCCAGACAACATAAAACTCCTTGTAGTTTTATATGCCGCTCTAAAATAAACCTACCAAAACATTCATTTATAACTTACCGACTCTTCTCATCAAACGTTATTAACAATTTCCCATGAAATTAATCTTTTATACATTAATAAATATATCATTTTACGACATTATTTTACCAAAAATTAGCATCACGGGATCCGGTGACCGGATCCGATATATTGGAACCGGATCCTGTAAACGTTTAGTGATTCCGGATCCGCCGGATAACCGAATCCGATTTTCCAAATTGCAATCCCTAGTCTGTATCTCTACACCTCTTCTTTGACATTTTACGACACCTTGCTCTTGAATAATTCTCCAATTTTAAGAACAAATTAGTACTTTATTTAAATAATTGTTATAAGTTTAAAAATCTTAGATATTTAACTTTTATTTTGAGAAAATTTTGAAAATAAACAAATGCAATTTTTTGTAAACTAATGGAATAATTTCGAAAAAGTTTCAACCAATTTAGCAAAATAGGTTGAAATTTTGATTATTTTGGAAAAAAAATCGAAGAAGAGGTGTAGAGATACAAACTAGGGATTGCAATTTGGAAAATCGGATTCGGTAATCCGGCGGATTCGGCATCACTAAATGTTTACCGGATCCGGTTCCAATATATCGGATCCGGTCACCGGATCACGTGTTGCTTATTTTTGGTAAAATAATGGCGCTGATGGATGAGTAGGTACTTTAAATACGTGGAGGGCATGGCGTCACATTTTTTCAAAGCCAAAATTGATTTTGTGTTAAATAATGTATACTTAAGATAATTGCCGATAATTGAGGTTAGGCATGAAGCGCGCTTTATTCCTAACCTCACGTAGCTTAACCTAACCTAATGCTAACACAACTAACCCAATGGGATTAAAGCTGATTAAAAGCTACAAAACATAGACCTAAACTTAGACTAAAAATAGACTTCACCCCCTCATTAACGTGGGGCACTATAGAGCTCACAACCTGTTAAGCGTGGGGTTACATAGACCTCACAACCTGTTAAGCGTGGGGTCACATAGACCTCACATCCTGTTTAGCGTGGGGTCACATAGACATCACACCCTGTTTAGCGTGGGGTCACATAGACCTCACTCCCTGTTGAGCGTGGGGTCACATTAGGGTTTCTGGTTCGGATATATCCGAACCGCAAAAACCCCGGTTTTCTGTGCTAAAACCGAAACCGCATAACCGTCATAAAGAACCGCGGTTTTCGGTTTTAACTAAAAATATCTAAAACTTAAATACATAGAATTAGTGTTCTTTCGGACTACAATGTTTACAAGTTCTAAATGTCTAAACATATGTATTAGCTAGTTTAGTTTTTATACATTTGCTCACGTTGTGGTACCCTACAATATTTCAGCTTTAACTTACAATTAGTTGCACCTGTATTTAAACACTAATCTATTTAAGTTTCAATATGTATTCTATATTTTTAATTATTTACCATATTAGTTATATAATTCCATTACGTTTACAGCGTTCTCTAAGAGACTCATTGCGAAGAAACTACTAGATTTTTTCTAGAGGAAGTAAATAATTTCAAATGTTTTTTGAAATAAAATAAAACTGTTCCGATTATATTAAAAAATATATATTCAAAATATCTAATTCTATCATCCTTCTTCAAATATCAGACACTACTACCAAATGTTTTTAAAAACCGAACCCGAAACCGAAACCGCGGTTTTTAATTTTCAAAAACCGAAAACCGCGTTTTTGAAAAAGTACGGATATTCAGAAACCCTAGGTCACATAGACCTCACACCCTGTTTAGCGTGGGGTTACATAGAACTCACACCCTGTTTAGCGTGATGAAAAGTGGATGCAAGTAGATGAAAAGTGGATGCAAGTAGGTGAAAAGTGGATGCAAGTAGGTGAAAAGTGGATGCAAGTAGATGAAAAGTGGATACAAGTAGATGAAAAGTGGATGCAAGTAGATAGAAAGTGGATGCAAGTAGATGAAAAGTGGATGCAAGTAGGTGAAAAGTGGATGCAAGTAGATGAAAAGTGGATGCAAGTAGATGAAAAGTGGATGCAAGTAGGTGAAAAGTGGATGCAAGTAGGTGAAAAGTGGATGCAAGTAGATGAAAAGTGGATGCAAGTAGATGAAAAGTGGATACAAGTAGATAGAAAGAGGATGCAAGTAGATGAAAAGTGGATGCCAGAAAATTGAACTCTGGTTTATATAAATTAAATGCTGGATGTTTCACGTGATTATGTTTATTAAATTAAAACGAAAAACAAGCCTAAGAAATTGATTAGACCACGCTTCATAATTTATTATTTTCTCCGCTAGCGCACCACTGATAAGATAGCAGGAGTTGTAATCAGCGCTAGATGGCCGGCTGCGTCTAATCGCCAAGCCGAAAAACGTTTCGCAGAAATTGATTACACTGACATACACAAACATCCGGCTATGTTTAACTGACTGCTGATAAATTCAAATCTTATTATGTTTATTAAGTTAAACGAAAAAACAAGTGAAAATATATTTTAGTTAAATTAAACAATCCCTTATATATTTTAGTTCAGTCTTATCTAGTCCCATGTATCTAGCCCCGTCTATCTAGTTTCATGTATTTAGCTTCGTCTGCTTAGTCTCATGTATCTAGCCCCATGTATTTAGCTTCATCTGTCTAGTCTCGTTGATATATGCAACCAACTTCACACCTCATTTGTCTCAACAGGATCTAATTTTGAATTTTCTCACCTCGCGTCTGTTTTTTGAATTTTCCCGCGCATTCGGAAGTTCCGGAAATGGCGGCCGGAAGTCAAAACCGGAAGTCGAAACCGGAAACCGGAAGTCGAAACCGAAAGTCGAAACCGGAAGTTTCAAGGTCAAGGTTAGGGGTCCAGGTCAGAGGAGGTTTTAGAACATACTATCTTTCCCTACTTACCCAATTGTGATCTCAGTAAAATAAGAAAAGTTTATTATGTTAGATTTAATAAATTATGTTTTGGAGGCAATTTTTTTTGGAAAAAGTATACATTATTTATCACAAAATCAATTTTGGTTTTGGAAAAACCATGTGACGCCATGCCCTCCACGTATTTAAAGTGCCTACTCATGCATCAGCGCGATTATGTTACCAAAAATTAGCATCACCGTAGATAAACGTTTAGTGATGCCGGATCCGCCGGATCCGATTTTCCGGATTGCAATCCCTAGTCTGTATCTCTTCACCTCTTCTTCGATATTTTTTTCAAAATAATCTAAATTGGTTGAAACTTTTTCGAAATTATTCTATTCGTTCTACTAAAATTATAATTTCTACAAAATTAAAAAATGACAAAAAACGGAAACTGTGTAAAGCAGAAAAAAAAGTTTTTACTTCAAAAAGTGGTTTTCATGAAAACAAAAATTCAATAATAAAATTGTCAAATACGGAAAGTGTTTAAGCGGAATAGAAAATCGGCGGATCCGGCATTACTAAACGTTTACCGGATCCGGTTCCAATATATCGGATCCGGTCACCGGATCCCGTGATGCTAATTTTTGGTAAAATAATCGCGCTGATGCATGAGTAGGCACTTTAAATACGCGGAGGGCATAGCGTCACATTTTTTCAAAACCAAAATTAATTTTGTGATAAATAATGTATACTTAGGATAATTGCCGTATTTGCCGGTGTATATGCGCACCTTTTTAAAAAAAAAATTGCCTCTAAAACATAAGTCCGCGTTATAGGCGCACACAAAGAGCATACATTAATTTCAACACCTAGAACCGACCATATAAACTCATGTAAATTGAGAAACGAAATTCAAAGAGGAAAAAAATGTTGCTTTTAAATTTTTTTACTTTTGTGGCTAAACCCAACGATTTAGCAAAATTTGCAAAGAATACTTTTTTGTAGACATCGACGTCTTACATATGGATATCCGGGTTAGAATTTTGTATTTTGAAACCTTAACTAGATATATGCAAAAAAGCTTTGAATCAAAAAAAAATTCCCACGCCGTCCCTATTGGAGGCGGAGCGTTCAAATGTGGTCAAAGGGTACTTCTTGTGGATACCCACATTCAGTAAAAGTTTAATTGAAATTCCACATTTTATCGCAATTTTTTATTATTTTTAAATTTTCCTTTCGGTTTTCGTCGGAATTCGTGTTGTTGAACTGGTCGTTGAACAAAAAGAGCATACATTAATTTCAACACCTAGAACCGACCATATAAACTCATGTAAATTGAGAAACGAAATTCAAAGAGTGAAAAAAATTTAGCTTTTCATATTTTTTACTTTTGTAGCTAAACCGAACGATTTAGCAAAATTTGCAAATACTTTTTTGTAGACACCGACGTCTTACATATGGAGATCGGAGTTACAATTTTGTATTTTGAAACCTTAACTAGATATTTGCAAAAAACCTTTGAATAAAATGCGGTCAAAAGGGTACTTCTTGTGGATACCCACATTCAGTAAAAGTTTAATTGAAATCCCACATTTTCTTCTCATTATTTTGAAATTTTCCGTTCGGTTTACGTCGGAATTCGTGTTGTTGAACTGGTCGGGTTTAGGTGTTCAAAGTACTGTATGCTTTCCAAGAAAAAGAATGGGAGACCTGTAAAGAGAGACTTCCCAAGGAGTACAAATGGAAGATGCAGCCGGCGCTGAGGGAGAGTGGCTACAGAAGGGCAAAGGGGGGGGGGGGATAGTAACAGGGATCAATTGGGGTATCAGGGAAGTGGAGAGATTACAAGAAGAGGTGGAGGGTATAGTTTTCAGGGAGGTAGAGCTGAAGGGAGGCTGGTGGCAGATAGCCACGGTGTATAACAATAAGGGGCTGGAAAGAATTAAAGAGTGCATAAGGTGTAATATAGAAGGTACGGCATCGACAAACTTGCTGCTAGGAGGTGATTGGAATGTGTGGATAGGAGAGGAGCAGTTCAACACGGTGGATAGAGCTGGTAAAGTACTACGAAGGAAATCTAAGGACAAAACGAGAAATGCGGAAGGAAAAGAATGGGCAGAGTGGGTAAGGGAAAGTCAATGGGATGTCTTGAACGGGTGTGTGGAATGGGACTGGGAGGGGCAGCATACGTTTGGGAGTGCTAGGGGGGTGTCGGTTGTCCTCCTCGGTGGTGTAGTTGACAACATACCCGCTTTTCAATGCGGGAGACCCGGGTTCGATTCCTGGTCGGGGAGACAACAACTAGGGCGGTTTTTCAGTAAACCGTCCGGGCTGCCCACCCTGAATGAATGCAAAATATGCGATACCAGGGTGGCGCATACTAAAGCCAAGGTGGAAGAAAAAGGGGGGTGTCGGTGATAGACATTGCGGTTGTTAACGACTCCGCGAGGCAAGAAATTGGAGAGATGGAGATCGGAGTGAAAGGTGAATCTGACCATATGCCAATACTGATCACGTTAAAGCAGCAGGTAGAAGAGGGGTCCAGGAAAGAAAAATGGTTTACCAGGTGGGATAGCGGCGCGACGAAGCTGTTTAAATTAAGAATGGAGGCAATAGACTTAATTTAAAAGATATAGATATGATAACCGAGGAAATGGAAACAGCAATGGTCAGGAGGAAAGTCACAGAAGGAACAGTGGGAAGATTATGGGCGGATAAGGAATTCATAAGGGAGAAACAAAAATATAGAGGTGACGAGAAGGTGGAGAGTAAGTACGAGAGCGGACTTACGAAACCTGGAGAGGAGAAAGAAAGAAATGTGGGAGAGAAGAGAAGATATATTTTTTTTTGTATGTGGTTTCTATATGCCAGTAAGTTAATAAACAAATAAATACTGTATGCTCATAATCATAAATATATGAATAAGATTTGTTAGCATACTCAAATACCTAATTTTGATCTCAGTAAAATAAGAAAAGTTTATTATGTTAGATTTAATAAATTATGTTTTAGAGGCAATTTTTTTTGGAAAAAGTATACAAAATCAATTTTGGTTTTGGAAAAACCATGTGACGCCATGCCCTCCACTTATTTAAAGTACCTACTCGTGTATCAGCGCGATTATTTTACCAAAAATTAGCATCACCGTAGGTAAACGTTTTCTGATGCCGGATCCGCCGGATTACCGGATCCGATTTTCCGGATTGCAATCCCTAGTCTATCTCTTCTTCGAATTTTTTTTCAAAATAATGTAAATTGGTTGAAAAAGAGGAGAAAGAAAGAAATGTGGGAGAGAAGAGAGCGACAAGGAATACTGGAGATTAAAACTGAAGCGCAGCTGTGGAAATATTTAAAGGAGAAGAGCGGGAAGAAGGAGCGAATTCCAGACAGTATACCTAAGGAAACCTGGTTAGGGCACTATTTTCAATGCGGGAGACCCGGGTTCGAATCCTGGTCGGGGAGGCGACAACTAGGGCGGTTTTCACTAACCGTCCGGGCTGCCCACCCTGAATGAATGCAAAAAATGCGATACCGGGGTGGCGCATACTAAAAGCCAAGGTGGAATAGGGGTTCTATTGGAAGGAGTGGAGATAATGGTGGATCGAGGGAAAGACAGTGTTAGAAGGGAGCAGACTGTTGAAAAAATAGGTGAAGAAGATATTACTGAAGGGGAAGTACACCAGGTAATTGCAGGCTTAAAGCAGAAGAAAGCGGCGGGACCGGACGGAGTTGGAAATGAAGCGTGGAAGTTGGTATCAGAGAAATGTATCGACAAGCTTACGGAGGAGTTCAACAAGATATGGAAAGGGACAAAGGGAATCCCAGAGAGCAGGAAAGAGGGGATAATACAGCCAATCCACAAAAATTGGGACAAGGAAAGGGTGGAGAATTACAGGGGGATCATAGTGATGAACTCTTCCTACAAAATGTTCGCCAAGATTCTAGAAGGGCGGTTGAGAAAAGAGGCAGAGGAAAAGCAATTAATACCAGAGGTGCAAGCAGGATTCAGAGAGGGAAGAGGCACAGTCATAACGCTTAGATTTATAATTGATCAGGAAATTAGATCTGGGAGCCTTTTTGCTCTTTTTATCGACCTGAAAGCAGCGTATGATTCCGTAGATAGAGGGAGATTGTATGAATGTTTGGTTAAAAAGGGTATTTCGGAGGGGTTGAGGAGGAATGTGAGGGAGGTGTATAGGGAAACGGTGTGTAAGATCAGGGTGAATGAGTGTATAACGGAATATTTCGAGAGAAAAAGGGCCTGAGGCAGGGATGTCTACTGAGCCCCACACTTTTCAATCTCTATGTGGCTGATTGGAAAGAGTTTTGGCAAGCGGGCAAGCTGGAGGAGTGGTGGTAGGGAGAACAAAGATGTGGAGTTTAGCTTACGCTGATGATGTAGTTGTATTTGCCAGGACAGCTGGGGAATTGAGAGAGGTGATTGAAAGGGTGAGAGGGCTTTTTGAAAGGAGAGATTTGAGGGTGAATGTGGGAAAAACTAAATGGATGCGGTTCAAAAGAGGTGGGAAGTTCAAGAAAGAGAGGTTTGAATGGAGAGGGAGGGAAATAGAGGAGGTGCAAAGGTTTAAGTATCTGGGGTATGTATTTGGAAATGGAGGTAGCAATAGAGAACATGTGGAGTATGTAGCGAAGAAAGCGTGGGTGGCAGGGCAGCTGGGCGAGTCTGGAATGAATGGAGGAATAAATTCGAAGGAAACTTCAGGGCGGCTGAGACGGTGTGGTGCGAGAAGCATTTTATTGTATGGATCAGAAGTCTGGGGGACGAGAGAGGAGGAGAGGATAGAGAGAGTCCAGTTAAAGTTTTTCAAAAAAATCCTGAAGCTTGATAGGTCGACACCTGGTTACATCGTCCTCCAGGAGGTGAATGCGTGCAAGGTGGCAGTCTTGGCTGCAAGAAAGGTCATAAGGTATGAATATAAGGTGAGTGAAATGGGAGATGAAAGGTTAATAAAAGAGTAATAGAATGGTAAATCGAGTGGGAGGAGGCGGTATGAAAGGGAGTGGACTGGGGTAAGAATAAGAGGAAAATGTATGAAAGAGGTGGTATATCTGGTGAGGGGCTTGAAACGCTAAGGCAGGAAAGGGCAGGGTGGGCCGAAAGGTTGGTAGAACGTTTGCAAGAAGTGGACCTACAGGGGCGGCAAAGCAAAATAGAAAGTAGTAATTTTCATAAAGGGTATGTAAAGATACAGGTACATGGGCGGTTACCAACCTGTTTAAGTGTAAATCAAGAGGACGATGCACAAGTCATGTTAGCAAGGTATAGGTGTGGATGTGAGGAGCGTGGAAGAAGATACTGGATGAGTGAGGAGCATAGAAAGTGTAGTGTTTGTGGGACAACAGAGGATACTTGGGAGCATTGGATGGAAGAGTGTACAAGGGGTGAATGGAATGAGGGAGAGAGGCGAGAAGGAAAGAAATGGGAGGAATGTACGAATGATAGCGGAAAGGGTCTGAAACTGCTGAGACGGATAAAAAGATGGAAAGAGCAAACTGGTAACTGAGAAGGTGTATTATAAAGGAAATTGGAGTTTATTTTGTGTCAGTTGCAGATATTTTTGTATTTTTAAATTTATATTTTTTTTGTATGTGGTTTTTATATGCCAGTAGGTTAATAAATAAATAAATAAATACTGTCTGCTCATAATCATAAATATATGAATAAGACATGTTAGCATACTCAAATACCTAATTGTGATCTCAGTAAAATAAGAAAAGTTTATTATGTTAGATTTAATAAATTATGTTTTAGAGGCAATTTTTTTTGGAAAAAGTATACAAAATCAATTTTGGTTTTGGAAAAACCATGTGACGTATTTAAAGTACCTACTCACGCATCAGCGCGATTATTTTACCAAAAATTAGCATCACCGTAGGTAAACGTTTTGTGATGCCGGATCCGCCGGATTACCCGGTCTATCTCTTCTTCGAAATTTTTTTCAAAATAATCTAAATTGGTTGAAACTTTTTCGAAAATATTTTATTCATGTTCTACTAAAATGAAGTTTCTACAAAATTCAAAATTGACAAAAAACGGAAACTGTGTAAGCAGGATATAGACTTTACTTAAGATTATTTTTAAAAGTTTTTACAAAAAGTGGTTTTCATGAAAACAAAAATTCAATAAAAAAAATTGTCAAATGCGGAAAGCGTTTAAGCGGAATATAGACTTAACCTAAGGTTGGAAAAAAGGAATTACTCTCAGGTTGCGCCTAAAGTAGTTTTACTTCAAATTTTGAGAAATATCAAAATGTTGGAACTGTTAAAGAGCGACATCTATGTAGATGTGACTTAAGCTAACCTTATTTCCGTCAGTCAATGTGACTTCCGATTGGTAAAAATTTTACTTAAGGTTATTTTTAAAAGTTTTTACTTACAAAAAGTGGTTTTCATGTAAACAAAAATTCAATAAAAAAAATTGTCAAATACGTAAAGCGTTTGAATATAGACTTTACTTAACGTTAGAAAAAATGTCGGAATTACTCTCAGGTCGCGTCTAAAGTAGTTTTACTTCAAATTTTGAGAAATATCAAAATGTTGGAACTGTTAAAGAGCGACATCTATGTAGATGTGACTTAAGCTAATCTTATTTCCGTCAGTCAACGTGACTTCTAATTGGAAAAACTTCGCGCCTAAAGAAGTTTTACTTAAAAAACGATTGTTTCTTACCATTTGTGGGTTTGTTGTTTGTAGTCGTTACCATGGCGTGACGAGAGGGATTCTAGAAAGATTAAGAGATTAATAAAAGACAAAAATATTTTGTAAAATAAAAATATTTTGAAAAATTTGTTGTATTTTTGTTGTGAGTGTGATACCGAAAGAGTTGTGGTGTCGGGTGATAGTTGATTGCTATTATACTCGTCGTCGCTTTCGTCTAATTTGTGACTGTAACGTCCAGAAAGCGCCATGGGAGCGCTTATTTCCTCCTCAGAAGATCCAGAAGAATCCTTGTTTATAAGCAGCATTATTAAATAAAAGGATTATTATAGTAGCAGACATATTACATATACAAAATTACAGTTAAGCACAAAGAGAACAAAAGAAGCGTTGTTGAGTTTTCGGTGATTTGAAGTTAACTGAAGTTAATTAGATTCGAATGGCTTCAAATTACCCGAGTATTGATTTAAGATTATCAAGACGGTACGTACAATTGTAAAGAAAAACATGTTGCCAAAAACGCATGTGTTTATTACTTGGAAGGTTTGCGAGGTGTGAAAAAGTTCCACACGAAAATGAATCAGGTGTTCGAGATCGATATTGGTTCGAAAAGCCGTTCGTGGAACTTTTGTGCCAGGCACCAAAAGAAAAATTAACAAAGCAAAAATTAATCTCACCCGTTGTAATTTCGAAGTTTGATTCAATGGTATCGGCTCCGTGTTTATTGTGTCCGGGTTAATAATCACTACGTTTGGGTTCAGGGATTCAATTGCGGCCAAATCCACCTCTTTTCCTTTCGTCTCGCCCTGCTCATACCACTCCACCGTTGCACTCCGCAAATCATAATTAATTCCCGCAACAATTGCAGAATGTACTCGTCCTAAAAAAAAAATTACTACAAATTAATTAACTCTTAAAAACACAATTTAAACAGTAGAATTTGAAATCAATAACCGAAAGCATAAATTGTAGCAAAAACAAATTTAACCCTCCGTTTGGCGCATGGGTCCAGCCAGACCTTCTCCGAATTCATCTGTTTTTTTAATATAATTCTAATTGAGCTATCGACTTAAATTTCCTTGAATTTTCCTAAAATTTCATTAGCTTCCATTTAAAAGAAAAAAATAAAAGGGTACATGTCATTCAAGGGTAATTACAAGGATATGTATTTGAATATACTATATATACGGTTTGGCACATGTGGTCTGTCTGCGCTTGAGATTTTGTCTTACTCGTATATCGTCCTTTGATCTATCTAGCTCGCAAGCCACGTGTTGGGCAAGTTTAGCATCTTACGAAATTTTTGTTTGTTACCTAAAAATGAGTGAGGAAGTTTGTGTATAATACGCGATTACGTTGTGTATAATACGATTACGTAGAAGTTTGGATACTGATTTTCATTCACGATTGGCAGCGGCTTTATCTAACGAAATTCAACGTAATCCTGAAGAGGAGATAGATGAAAATGTTGAACATGATCCATTCAGGAGGAGTAATGTTGGTTTAGGTCTCAGTGTTGCGCGCCGACGCCAATAGGAGTGCAACGCCAAAATACTGGGAAATGCCTTTGAATATTATTCAGCCAACGAATCCTATATCTAGCCTCCTCGCGGCACTCCCGGGGCAATGCAACGATGTTGTAGCTAATAGAGCGGGGTGTGCGAATCTCCGGCGCCATAAAACGGGAACCACTTGGCTAAGAAAAGGAAAACTCCGACAGAAAACCAGGGTAGGTTCGCATGCCTAAAGGTGGCAGCCCCACCGGCGAACTAGGGTACTGAAGGTTGATAGCCTACTTATCCGAAAACAAATTATCACCGAAACTTCAACCAAGAAAATTAACCGGACGGATCTACGGTACACGACCTTTAACATGAAAACACGGACACAAATTGGATGTCAGAACGATGTTTGAGGGAAGCAGACTCGCACAAGTTGCACAAAACATGCAGCAATATAACATCAACATCCTTGGACTTAGCGAAACGCGCTGGAACGGGTTTGGTGAAACCAAATCAAGCAACGGAATGACATTCTTGTATTCTGGAAAAGATAATGAAGATGACGTACATGAGCATGGGATAGGATTTCTTTTAAGCCAGCAAGCCAAGCACGCACTTCTTGAATGGAGACCAGTGACAGAGCGAATTATACTAGCCAGATTCAATACGAGGGCCAGAAAACTGACAATTGTACAATGCTACGCACCAACAGAAGCAGCGGAGATAGAAGTCAAGGAATCATTCTACGGGAAATTGTCAGAAACATTCTTGACAATCCGGAAACAAGACACTGTCATATTAATGGGAGATTTCAATGCACAGCTAGGAAGCAACAACGTTGGTCTAGAAAATATCATGGGAACACATGGAATCAGAAACTGTTCGGACAATGGACAAAAGTTCATTGACTTCTGCAGCCAACAGAATTTGGTGGTAGGTGGAACGCTCTTCCCGCATAAACGATGCCATAAGGTCACATGGATATCCCCCAACGGCCACACCCAGAACCAGATCGACCATATTGCCATTAGTCGAACATGGTGAGGCTCGCTTCTTCAAGTAAGGAACTAGCGAGGAGCCGACATTGACAGCGACCACCACCTATTGCCTGGGGAAATAAGACTTAAAGTTGCAGTCCTTCCCAAACAATTAAACCGCACCAGCAAAAGGTACAACGTTAAAACGCTAAAAGACCCAGAGATTAGAGCCCAATACACCGAGGAGCTAAGAACGATAACAGCTAAAACAAATTTGCAAAATCTGGGAATAGAAGAGACATGGCACCAGATAAAGACCAACTTTACTGAAACCAACAACACTGTACTAGGTTTTACCGAGAAAGGCATGAAGGACTGGATGTCGCCAGAAACATGGAAGCTAATCGCCAACAGAAAGCTGTTAAAAAAGAGTATCTTACAAACCCATTGCCCATTCGATAAAGTTTTACTAAAAGAATTATATAAGCAGGCTCGACTTAACATCAAGCGGAGTGTAAGATCGGATAAAAGAACGTGGGTGGGCAATATTGCAGAAACTGCTCAACGTGCCGCTAACCAAAATAACCTGAGAGAATTGTATAAATCCACCAAGCTGCTGTCAAACAAGAAAACTACAAAAACAAAGCCAATAAAATCAAAAGATGGGAAGCTACTGGTTACAACAGAAAAACAACTCAATAGATGCCAGGAACATTTCCAGGAGATACTCACAGGAATAACTCAAGAACAAAACAACAACGCAAACCATCATGCAACACGGGCACTACTAAACATAGACACAAAACCTCCAACCAGAGCAGAGATAAGCAAGGCCATTAAGGAACTAAAGGACGGGAAAAGTCCAGGCATCGACAACATCACATCTGAAATGATGAAAGCTAACTGCATGACCACGACCGAAATGCTGGCACCTCTAATAAATAAAATTTGGGAATCCGAAACACTACCGAAAGAATGGAACAATGGCCTTCTGGTAAAGCTCCCCAAAAAAGGAGACCTGAGCGATTGCAACAACTGGAGAGGCATAACACTATTAACAACTGCATCGAAAATACTCTGCAAAATAATACTCACCCGAATGAGCAAAGCAATTGAACCTACGTTGAGAGAAGAACAGGCTGGTTTCAGGCCGGGAAGATCCTGCGTAGACCAAATCAATACGTTGCGGATTATAACAGAGCAAGCAGTAGAATGGCAAACCACGGTATTTCTATTATTCGTAGACTTTCAAAAAGCTTTTGATACCATTAAATGGGAAAGCATTTGGGCGGCTTTAGACCGGAGAGGCGTCCCACCCAAAATAGTAAACACCATAAAAGCATCGTATGCGGACTACTCTTGCAACGTGGTACACGAAGGGAATCTCTCAGAAGCGGTCAAAGTGTCTGCTGGTGTCCGACAGGGTTGCTTGTTGTCCCCGCTTTTATTCCTAATGGTACTAGACGAGGCCATGACGAGCGTTACAATACAGCCTCGAGGAATACGCTGGGGACTATCAAGCAGGCTAGAAGATATCGACTACGCCGATGATATCTGCCTCATGTCCCATACACTCACCGACATGATGGACAAAACAGCTAAGCTACAACAAGAAGCTGAAGACATAAACACCACTGCACATAAACACCAAAAAAACAGAGGAAAAACTAGCAGGGACATACAAGTAAACGGCGTAACAGTAAAAAGATGCGAACAGTTCTGCTACTTGGGCAGCATCATAGCAGTGGATGGAGGGGCCGACCTTGACATCGCCAGAAGAATCAACAAAGCGAAGGGAGCGTTCGCCCAACTGAATAACGTTTGGAGCTCTTCAATACTTTCCCGTAAAACGAAACTCAAACTATATAATAGTAACGTCAAATCCATTATGTCCTACGGCAGTGAGACGTGGAAAGTAACTAAAAGCAGCACAAACAAACTGAAAGTTTTCGCAAACTGGTGTTTGAGACGGATCCTTAGAATCCGATGGCCTGAAGTAAACCACGATCTGCTTCGCTCTACAAACCAACTTCCAGTAGACGTTGAAATAAAGAGAAGAAATTTCTTGAATTTGAAGAAATAGAGTGAGCAAACATTACAAAACAAGCATTGGACTGGCATCCCCAAGGCAGTAAGCGAAAGAGAGGAAGGCCAAAAACAACATGGCGACGCACAATTGAAGCCGAAATCACCTCCACCGGCAAATGGTGGAATGAGTTGAAGGTCGTGGCTCGAAATAGAGTCAGATGGCGACAATTGGTAGAAGCCCTATGCCCCACTGGGGGAAACAGGAACTAAGAGAGAGAGAGATGAGATCCATTCAGAGACGAGGACGACGATAATGATATGGATTATGTCCCTGAAGAAGATGCGTCTGATATTGAAGAGGATTTGGTAACCGCACCAAACAAAATTCTAGATTATGACGAAGAAGAAGTAGAGTAAAAATCAACAAGCTATAACAGATGGATTTTTCTTTGGCAAACACGGTACAAAATGGAATAGAATGAATGAATGAACCAGCTGCTGTTGGTCGTTTGCGTCATCACAATATTATACGTTTTCGAGCTGGACCCAAAGAACAAAATTCAGTTTCGATTGAAGTATTCAAGAAATTTTTTTCACAAAACCGAAACGAATCGTTATGCGAAAGATACATTTGGTGGAATCTGAAAAATCCCGATAAAAAAACAAGAGTTTGGAAAGAGCTAACGACCACTGAATTAGATGCATTTGTTGGTGTACTTTTGGGCGCTGGAGTATCACACAATAATATGCAAAAAATCAAAAGTTCTTTGGCATACAAACGGCCTACCCATACTCCGATTAGCTATGTTTCATAAGCGATTGCAACGATATATCCGTTTCGATGATACGCCTATCATTAGCGCCAGATACGCCACACGTGCATTTCGGAAACGAACTGACAAAGCCGCACCAACAATTCGTGATATATGGAATTTTTTTAATGAAAATCTCGCAAAACACTATAACACTTGCATGAAAACTTTTTGATGAACAGCTATTTCCATGCCGCGGCAGATCAAAATTTACTCAATACATTCCATCAAAATATGGCCAAAATATCAACAATTCGTGATATATTTTTAATGAAAATCTCGCAAAACACTATAACACTTGCATGAAAACTTTACTTTTTGATGAACAGCTATTTCTATGCCGCGGCAGATAAAAATTTACTCAATACATTCCATCAAAATATGGCCAAAATATCAACAATTCGTGATATATGGAATTTTTTTAATGAAAATCTCGCGAAACACTATAACACTTGCATGAAAACTTTACTTTTTGATGAACAGCTATTTCCATACCGCGGCAGATCAAAATTTACTCAATACATTCCATCAAAATATGGCAACAAAATTTGGTGGGCATGCGATTCCAAAACAAAATATCCGTTACAAGGAAAATTATACACATGCCGTGAAGATGGAGCAAACAAACTAAACAAGGTTAACTTGAACGTATGTATTGCTGAAGTTAGAAAATCGGTATAGTAACCCTGTTAGTACAGCTATTGCTGATAATTTCATCAATTTTTTGTTTCAATTTTTCACCATATTCTGGCGACTTGCTAAAATTCGGTTTCCATTTGCATTTACGTTCCAAAAAAAAATAGGGCCGTAATATTATTTTCTAATTTCCTTTCCATCGTGCACTACACCAAAAATTGTGTCGGAGGAGCAATGAACGCCTCGAACAATGCGATATTTCCATATGTTTGTATGGAGATATACAGGGGTCTGACCAGACCACATGTGCCAAACCAAAGGTTAGCGGACTATGTTCCAAACGGAGGGTTAAATTGATTGTCCACAAGAAGTGGACCCCCTTTGACCACATTTGAAAGCTCAATAGGGACGGCGTGGGATTTTTTTATTCACAGGTTTTTTGCAAATATCTAGTTAAGATTTCAAAATACAAAATTGTAACCCGGATCTCCATATGCAAGACGTCGGTGTCTACAAAAAAGTATTCTTTGCAAATTTAGTTAAATCGTTCGGTTTAGCCACAAAAGTAAAAAATATGAGGGTATCCCTTCTTTGAATTTCGTTTCTCAATTTACATGAGTATATATGGTCGGGTCTGAATAATGTGATAAATTTTGTGAAAAATTTCAAAATATTAAAAAATGAGGAAACTGAATGAGGGTATCCACAAGAAGTATCCTTTGACCACATTTGAACGCTCCGTCTCCAAAGGGGACGGCGTGGGGAATTATTTTTGCTTCAAACGTTTTTTGCAAATATCTTGTTAAGGCTTCAAAATACAAAATTATAACCCGGATCTCCACATGTAAGACGTCGGTGTCCACAAAAAAGTATTTTTTGCAAATTTAGTTAAATCATTCGGTTTAGCCACAAAAGTAAAAAATATGATGAGGGTACCCCTTCTTTGAATTTCGTTTCTCAATTTACATGAGTTTATATGGTCGGGTCTGAATGTGATAAATTTAAAAATATTAAAAAATAGCGAGAAAATGTGGGATTTCAATTAAACTTTTACTGAATGAGGGTATCCACAAGAAGTACCCTTTGACCACATTTGAACGCTCAGTCTCCAATGGGGACGGCGTGGTGAATTGTTTTTGCTTCAAATGTTTGTTGCAAATATCTCGTTGAGGCTTCAAAATACAAAATTGTAACCCGGATCTCCACATGTAAGACGTCGGTGTCCACAAAAACGTATTTTTTGCAAATTTAGTTAAATCATTCGGTTTAGCCACAAAAGTAAAAAATATGATGAGGGTACCCCTTCTTTGAATTTCGTTTCTCAATTTACATGAGTTTTATGCCGACCATATAGGGTCTGAATAATGTGATATATTTTGTGATAAATTTCAAAATATGTGACGCAAGCTAACGAAAGGGACCTTATCTTGCCAGAGTAAAATTTTCAGTAAGGCCAAAACGTGAACTTAGGTCTAAAGCATTTTCTGCAGGGATCATCAATTTCAGCATGGATGAGGATATTAATTAATAAATTAATTAAGCCCAAATTTGCGCATGGGCACTTTATTAGACTGTCGTAATGTTTGAAAACACGTCCAAAAACTAAGTCAAACTTTAACCTCAATTATCTCGAAACTACCTTTTTTGTACCTTAAATTTCAAAATGCCATAACCTTGGCAATTTTTGACATTTTTGCGCCATTCTTGTGGCGTTCTCTTCAGAATTTTGTTCTTTATCCAGTGGCATCAAAAACTCAATTTTCACCTCTGGCAAGATAAGGTCCCTTTCGTCAGATTGCGTCACATATTAAAAAAACCGGCCAAGTGCGAGTTGTGACTCGCGCACCGAGGGTTCCGTACAAACTTGTAAATAAGGTATCTTTTTTTTTGTGGAGGACGTAGCAAGCACATTCAGTTAACTTGACAAGTGGCCCTCCTGAAATCACGACCATCTTAGTACCACTGCAAGAATTACCTCAAGATGTCGCTGTCGTACGATGGAACTCTACCCTATATTTTATTACCATACATCCCCCATTCACTATAAGTGTTTAGGGGTTCTGGAACTTCACTATTTGTTTTTACTGCTCAATTTTGCCTCTGCATCCGCCGTTGTTCGTTCTTAACATAATCGAGGAGGACCTAACTGTATGCAACCCATATTCTTCTGGTGCCTGATAATACCACGCAACACATTAGTGTATTTTCATAAGTTTGTAATAGTAAATTCGCATTTTTCTTGTAATTAAACTACATATTTACGGTTTTCAGATTTTTCCCTTTACATGAGCTGTAAGACACCGCTTCTTGCCAAATTTAATGATTCTGGGTCAACGGGAAGTACCCTATAGGTTTTGATCCCCTTGTGAAATCGCAAAATATGCGACATAAACGGTCATATCTTTTGATCGCGTTGACTTACAAGTTTGATTTTTTCACAGCTGAAAGAGACCGCAGACCCGAGTATTTGATACAAATTTCAACTTGTTACCTCTACGCCTTCCTGAGAAAAATGGTCTTGACAGAGAGACAGACAGACGGACGGACGGAAGGACAGACAGGCAGACAGATAGACAGACGGACAACAAAGTGATCCTATAAGGGTTCCGTTTTCGGTACGGAACCCTAAAAAGGATGCGCACCTTTTTTCCAAAAAAAATTGCCTGGCCGGCAAATACGGTAATTATTTTAAGTATACATTATTTATCACAAAATCAATTTTGGTTTTGAAAAAACCATGTGACGCCATATCCTCCACGTATTTAAAGTACCTACACATGCATCCGCGCGATTATTTTACCAAAAATTAGCATCACCGGATCCGGTATATTGGAACCGGATCCGGTAAACGTTTAGTGATGCCGGAATACTCATCCTAAAAAAATACTACAAATTAATTAACTCTTAAAAACACAATTTAAATAGTAGAATTTGAAATCAATAACCTAACGCAGGGATGGCGAACCTTTTTCCGGCCGTGTGCCAATTTTTTTTAAATTTTCACATTTTGAAATGCTGACGTGCCAGGTCTACTATTACAATGTGATAGTGAAACAGTTACTGTATTAGCGTGAATATTTGACGTGTTTTGTGCGCCTTTTGAAATTACGGGTAAACCAATCGACGGATTTTGATAAAACGTGGTATGATTTGATAATCTTACGAAATCTCAAAAATTCCCAAATTTCAAAATTGTAACTTTGTGAATACGGCTTTCGTGAATTTTTGAAATTTGTAAATTTTTGTGCGTCTTTTGCTATTAGGGACAAACAAATCGACGGATTTTGATGAAACTTGGTATGAATTGATATTCTTACAAGATATTACAAAATTTGAAAATTGTAGCTTTGTAAATACGGTTTTGGTGAAATTTGGAAATTTTTGTGCGCCTTTTCCAATTACAGGCAAATCAATCCACGGATTTTGATGAAACGTAGTATGATTTGATATTCTTACGAGGTCCCACAAATTGCCAAATTTCAAAATTGTAGCTTTGTAAATACGGCTTTTGTGAATTTTTGAAGTTTGTAAATTTTGGTGTGCCTTATGCAATTACGGATAAACCAATCGACAGATTTTGATGAAGCTTAGTATGATTTGATATTCTTGCGAAATCTCACAAATTGCCAAATTTAAAAATTGTAGCTTTGCAAATACGGCTTTTGTGAATTTTTGAAATTTGAAAATTTTTGTGCGCCTTTTGCAATTACGGACAAACCAATCGACGGATTTTGATAAAACGTGCGGTATGATTTAATATTCTTACGAGGTCTCACAAATTCTCAAATTTCAAAATTGTAGCTTTATAAATACGGCTTTTGTGAATTTTTGAAGTTTGTATATTTTTGTGCGCCTTTTGCAATTACGGACAAACCAACCGATGCATTTTGATGAAACTTGGTATGATTTGAATTCTTACGAGATCTCACAAATTACCAAATTTCAAAATTGTAGCTTTGTAAATGCGGCTTTTGTGAATTTTTGAAGTTTGTAAATTTTTATGCGCCTTTTGCAATTACGGACAAACGAATCTACGGATTTTGATGAAACTTCGTATGATTTGATATTCTTGCATATTGAGCATACATTACTGTCAACACCTAGACCCGACCGGTTCAACATCACGAATTCCGATGAAAACCGAACGGAAAATTTCTAATAAAAAAAAATTGCGAGAAAATGTGGGATTTCAATTAAACTTTTAATGAATGGGGGTATCCACAAGAAGTACCCTTTCGCCACATTTGGACTAGGGTTTTTCGGGTCCGAGTACCCGGACCCGGACTCGACTAGTCCAAGGGTAAATACCCGGTACCCGATCTAAGACTAGACGAGTCTCGGGTCTTGAATGTTTGACATTGTCTAGTACAGTGATTCTCTACGACTGTGCCGCCGCACTTTTATGTGCCGCCAAATTCTTGATGTGTGCCGTCAAATTTTAGCAGTGCAAACAATAACAAATCAGTATAAATCATTAATGAAAATTAATTATTTGGTATGTACTTTGATACAGCATGCTTCTATAGTTTTACTACAAATCTGGGGCTTGTTAAAGAATACGGGTTTTTTGGAAACTTTGTGTTGCGGACTTTTTACCTGGTGTAACTGTTGTTAAACGTCTTTGGCACTCTTTAAAAACTTCTAAAAAAATAATAAACGCGGCAACGTCAGCCTAGTTCGCGTGCGCCTCCACCATTTGTTACTTTGAAAATGGCAATTTTTATTAACAAAAACACGAATATATATTGAACCAGGCAACGTAGAAGCTTAATTTTACTTTCCGATCTTAGTTAAAGAGTGCCAAAGACGATTAACAACAGTTACACCAGGTAAAAAGTCCGCAACACTAAATTACAAAAAACCCGTATTCTTTACCATACCCCAAATCTGGATTAAACCCAGACAAAACTATTTACTAGCAGAGTTTTTGGCTAAAACGTTGCTCGATGCATGTAAGCCATGGCAGAAATTAGAACTAACGTAAAAAGACAATATTTTACTGATTTCACTGGTTTTAACCTAGGTTAGATCAAAGGTTAAATTGGGTAATATTAGAACAGATAGATCCCGACAATATATCGCGCGGTGGCACGACCTCTCGATCCAAAATAAGAAAAAATAATTCAAACAATTTACCTTGCGACTTGAACGCCCTTTTTCTTTGAAATTAAGGTTAAAATGAAGGTTTAAATCGCGAATCTAAATTGAATTATAAACAATTATTATAAACAACCATAAACAACCATTAAACTCATTTTATTGTTAGTGTGTGGCCAAATTTTGATGTTGTTGAAAGTGTACGGTAAGAGAAAAAAGGTTGAGAATCTCTGGTCTAGTACACCGCGTCGTAAAGAAGATCGACGATTTAGCATTAAACTTAATGAATGGACGAGTATGAAAATTCGAACATATCTAAATATCAATTAGCATGGAATTGACTCTGAAGTGTATGATCTCTGTTTATTGAGAATTTTTACTCATGTACTGCTATACAATTAGTCGAAAAAGTAGAACAACACTTAAACATATAATATAAAATTTAAAAAACAAATAGTTGGTTCAAATATAGGTTGGTTGGTGAAAAGTCACGAAACATCACAGGCAGATTTTAGGGGCGCTAAATTTGGGGCCAATATTTGTTTTGTTGTACAGAAATTAAAAAGATTCTTTTTTATATACCTTAATGTAAATGTTATTAGGTCCCCACAAACAATTTAATATATAATATGTTTGACCACACATTGTTAAAATAATTTTTTCTACAATTTGCGTAGTAGTGAGTGGTCCGAAGCAGGATCGACGGGGCCGAGCTGTTAGGGGCATACGCTGCTTAGTGGCGTTGAGTCTGAGAGAGACAGATATAGAGCGGCGATACAAACGAAAAAGCCGCCGAAAAGAAAAGCCTCTGATGATTGAGTCATGCAATTTCTTATACGTATTCATTTTTATTCGGTTGTGTGCTACGGAGGGAAAAATGAAAAGTTCAATAATCTGAATAACGGAAATTATTGTATGATTTCGGAACGGTTGCTCCTTTCTTTTTAAGTTGCTAAAAAACATCACGTGATTAATGGACGACACCTTAGACCCGGACCCGAAAAATCGGACTCGGACTCGACTCGCCGAGTCTGAAAAGACCCGGTATTCCCAAACCCTAATTTGAACGCTCCGCCTCCACTAGGGACGGCGAGTGATTTTTTTTTGATTCAAAGGTTTTTTGCAAATATCTAGTTAACGTTTCAAAATAAAAAATTGTAAACCGGATCTCCATATGTAAGACGTCGGTGTCTACAAAAAAGTATTCTTTGCAAATTTAGTTAAATCGTTCGGTTTAGCCACAAAACTAAAAAATATGAACAGCAAATTTTTTTTCCCTCTTTGAATTTCGTTTCTCAATTTACATGAGTTTATATGGTCGGGTCTGGGTGTTGAAATTAATATATGCTCTTCTTGTGCGCCTATAACGCGGACTTTTTATAACGCGGACCGCATTTTTTTTGAAAAAAGGTGCGCAGTATACACCGGCAAATTCGGCAATTATCTTAAGTATAAAAAAAGCAATTTTTTTTTCAACGGGTACCCCTTCTTTGAATTTCGTTTCTCAATTTACATGAGTTTATATGGTCGGGTCTAGGTGTTGAAATTAATGTATGCTCTTTTTGTGCACCTATACCTAAATAACCACCTAAATAATAATAAAACAGAGAGAAAATGTGGGATTTCAATTAAACTCTTACTGAATGTGGGTATCCACAAGAAGTACCCTTTGACTACATTTGAACGCTCCGTCTCCAATAGGGACGGCGTGGGAATTTTTGTTTTATTTAAAGGTTTTTTGCAAATATCTAGTTAAGGTTTCAAAATACAAAATTATAACCCGGATCTCTATATGTAAGACGTCGGTGTCTATAAAAAAGTATTCTTTGCAAAATTTGCTAAATCGTTCGGTTTAGCCACAAAAGTAAAAAATATGAAAAACTCATTATGAAAAATTAATTTGCGTTTCTCAAATTACATGAGTTTATATGGTCGGGTCTAGGTGTTGAAATTAATATATGCTCTTTTTGTGCGCCTATAACGTGGACTTATGTTTTAGAGGCAATTAAAAAAGCTGCGCATTATACACCGGCAAATACGGCAATTATCTTAAGTATACATTATTTATCACAAAATTCAATTTTGGCATTTGTGAGATCTCGTAAGAATATCAAATCATACCACGTTTTATCAAAATCCGTCGATTGGTTTGCCCGTAATTTCAAAAGGCGCACAAAACTCGTAAAATATTTACGCTAATACAGTAACTGATTTTCACTCTCATATTGTAAAAGTAGACCTGGCACGTCAGCATTTCAGAATGTGAAAATTAAAAAAAAATGGCAAGCGGCCGGAAAAAGGTTCGCCACCCCTGATATTGGTAGTTTACACAAACACACACACATACATTTATAATTAAACAAACAATTAAAAATCTAGTACTGTGTAGGTAAATAGTTAAATTTCACAGATTTTAGTATTTAATTAAATCTAATATAATAAACTTTTCTTAATCTACCGAGATCACAATTAGGTATTTGAGCATGCTAACAAGTCTTATTCATATATTTTATGATTATGGGCATACATTACTTTCAACACCTAGACTCGACCAGTTCAACTTTACCAATTCCGACGAAAACCGAACGGAAAATTTCAAAATAATTATTTTCAAATGATTTGAATTAAACTTTTACTGAATGGGGTATCCACAAGAAGTACCCTTTGGCCAAATTTGAACGCTCCGCCTCCAATAGGGACGGCGTGGGATTTTTTTTTTGATTCAAAGGTTTTTTGCAAATATCTAGTTAAGGTTTCAAAATCCAAAATTGTAACCCGGATCTCCATATGTAAGACATCGGTGTCTACAAAAAAGTATTATTTGCAAATTTAGATAAATCGTTCGGTTTGGCCGCAAAAGTAAAAAATATGAAAAGCAAAATTTGTTTCCCTCTTTAAATTTCGTTTCTCAATTTACATGAGTTTATATGGTCGGGTCTAGGTATTGAAATTAATGTATGCTCTTTTTAAACAGGGCGTTGAAACAGTCACTCATATTCGTAGGGTTTGGATAAAAACCTAGCTCCAAAAATCGACGCGTGTGAAGCCTATAGCTAGTAATTTATACTAGAAATTCTTGACGGTGAAACTGTAGAAGAAAATTTTTGAAAATATTTACATTTATAAGCATTTCACCATGAACCAGTGGAAGTTTATTAATGGGAATTTCATGAGGGTTTTGACTCAAGTCAGAGCGGATGATTTTGAGGATTTTCGGCTCTTGGAACAACCCCATCCGGTCTTGGCCGCCTCGTATTGCGTAGGAATTGCAATCCGGTGTCTTTTTCAATCCGGCCGGATCCGGCCGAATGTCCGGCTCGAATCGATCCGGCCGGATCCGTCCGGATCCGGTCGAGTCGAGGGAAATTCGGTTGATCCAATCAGGATAATTTTCCCTTTTCGTTCCGGATCTCCATATGTAAGACGTCAGTGTCTATAAAAAAGTATTCTTTGCAAAATTTGCTAAATCGTTCGGTTTAGGCACAAAAGTAAAAAATATGAAAAACTATTTTTTTGTCCCTCTTTCATTTGCGTTTCTCAAATTAAATGAGTTTATATGGTCGGGTCTAGGTGTTGAAATTAATATATTCTCTTTTTGTGCGCCTATAACGTGGACTTATGTTTTAGAGGAAATTAAAAAAGCTGCGCATTATACACCGGCAAATACGGCAATTATCTTAAGTATACATTATTTATCACAAAATTCAATTTTGGCTTTGAAAAAACCAAGTGACGCCATGCCCTCCACGTATTTAAACTACCTACTCATGCATCAGCGCGATTATTTCACCAAAAAGTAGCATCACTAGATCCGGTATATTGGAACCGGATCCGCTAAACGTTTAGTGCCGCCGGATCCGCCGGATTACCGGATCCTATTTTCCGGATTGCAATCCCAAGTTTGTATCTCTACACCTCTTCTTCGATTTTTTTTCCAAAATAATCAAAATGTGAACCAATTTTCCTAAATTGTTTGAAACTTTTTCGAAATTATTCCCTTAATTTACAAAAAAATTGCATTTGTTTATTTTGTAAATTTTGTCGTTAAATATCTAAAATTTTTAACCTTATAACAATTATTTATTTAATGTAATAATTTATTCTTAAAATTGGAGAATTATTCAAGAGCAAGGTGTCGTAAAATGATATATTTATGAATGTATAAAAGATGAATTTCGTGGGAAATTGTTAATAACGTTTGATGGGAAGAGTCGGAAGTTATAAATGAATGTTTTGGTAGGTTTATTTTAGAGCGGCATATAAAACTACAAGGAGTTTTATGTTGTCTGAGGCAGAACAAATAACCAAATCTCCATTAATTCGGCTTAAATAATACATAAAACCCGTATTAATTCGTGTTCTGTAAGTAATTGTCTTCTACGAAAAACTTTTTGTCGCTTTTGGATGTAAACAATTTCATTTATTTATAAATATTGATCTTTTGGTGTTTGTAGTTCAATTCCGTTTTTATAGATTGTAGTTAGGCACGACTTACCAATTTCCCGCTATTTTTCCATTAAAACTAATGTAACAAATTTGTATTCTAATTAAGTTCAGAATTTGGTAATAAAATATTCAGACGAAACGGTGACGCAAACGTGTAGATTTGAAGCATTCCTAATATGGACCCTTCACAACTCCTTCGAGGTCGACCTACCTCGTACCTGCTTTTAAATCTTATCCTATTCAAATAAACAAATCTACTGCGACTTCTCACAACTATAAAAACTTCTGTTTTCCACACAGTTCAAATTGTTTTGTTGCGGCAAATTGCTCAAAATTTGAAGGCAACGCAAAATTCACTTCCACGTTCCAACTCTTCATTTTTATTCCTTAACTAACCTTATTAGGATAATAATATTAATATAATATCCTTATTAGGAGTTTTTTCAAATTCAATAAAATAATATTAACCAAAACCAAATTGAATTTCATAATTTCTGACGGCTCATTATTTTTTTTATTGAATTTTTTGTAAATGTATTTTCATGAAAACCACGTTTTGAAGTAAAAACTTTTGAAAATAAGCTTAAGTAAAGTATATATTCCGCTTATACAGTTTCGGTTATTTTTGACATTTTTTAATTTTGTACAAACTAATCATTTTATTAATTGCGCGATGCTCGAAATTCATAACTTCCGCTCGGAATTTCAACAAGATTAACCAGAACCAGATTGAATTCGATTTGCGCGATTTTGTTTTTCGCGATTTCGATTTGCGCGATTTCGGTTTGCGCGATAATTTCTAGCATTCCATTAACCGGAGGATGCCTGTAATATATAACTTCGCTTCAAGATTTCTAATAATTTGTTGAAGTTTTACAGTGGACAATCAATTTAAATTTGTTTTTGCTACAATTTATGTTTTAGGTCAGTGGTGGCGAACCTATGGCACGCGTGTCACAGCTGACACGTAGGAAAATTTTATTGGCATGCGAACTACTTCTAAAATAAATAAACTATCGTTTCTAAAATAAAGTATCTCAATCTACTTTTGTGCAATATCGATGGTGTAAAATATAAGACGTTTTCAAAATGCGATTGGTTTTGCCCGTAATTGCAAAAAGCGCACAAAAATTTTCTAATTTAAAAATTCACCAAAGCCGTATTTACAAAGCTACAACTTTGAAATTTGGGAATTTGTGAGATTTCGTTAGAATATCAAATCATACCACGTTTTATCAAAATCCGTCGATTTGTTTGCCCGTACTCTCAAAAGGCGCCCAAAAATTTCCAAAACATCAACAAAGCCGTATTTACAAAGCTACAATTTTGAAATTTGGCATTTTGTGAGATGTTGCAAGAATATCAAATCATACCAAGTTTCATCAAAATCCGTCGATTGATTTGCCCGTAATTTCAAAAGGCGCACAAAACACGTCAAATATTCACGCTAATACAGTAACTGATTTTCACTTCAAAAATTCACAAAAGCCGTATTTTCAAAGCTAAAATTTTGAAATTTGTGAGATCTCGTAAGAATATCAAATCATACCAAGTTTCATCAAAATCCGTCGATTGATTTGTCCGTAATTGCAAAAGGCGCACAAAAATATAAAAACTTCAAAAATTTACAAAAGCCGTATTTATAAAGCTACAATTTTGAAATTTGGGAATTTGTGAGATCTTGTAAGAATATCAAATCATACTAAGTTTCATCAAAATCCGTCAATTGATTTGTCCGTAATTGCAAAAGGCGCACAAAAATTTACAAACTTCAAAAATTCACAAAAGCCGCATTTACAAAGTTAGAATTTTGAAATTTGGGAACTTGTCAGATCTTATAAGAATATCAAATCATACCAAGTTTCATCAAAATTTATCGATTGGTTAGTCAGTAATTGCAAAAGGCGCACAAAAATTTACAAACTTCAAAAATTCACAAAAGCCGTATTTACAACGCTACAATTTTGAAATTTGGGAATTTGTGAGATCTCGTAAGAATATCAAATCATACCACGTTTTATCAAAATCCGTCGATTGGTTTGCCCGTAATTTCAAAAGGCGCACAAAACACGTCAAATATTCACGCTAATACAGTAACTGATTTTCACTTCAAAAATTCACAAAAGCCGTATTTTCAAAGCTAAAATTTTGAAATTTGTGAGATCTCGTAAGAATATCAAATCATACCAAGTTTCATCAAAATCCGTCGATTAATTTGTCCGTACTTGCAAAAGGCGCACAAAAATATAAAAACTTCAAAAATTTACAAAAGCCGTATTTATAAAGCTACAATTTTGAAATTTGGGAATTTGTGAGATCTTGTAAGAATATCAAATAATACTAAGTTTCATCAAAATCCGTCAATTGAATTGTCCGTAATTGCAAAAGGCGCACAAAAATTTACAAACTTCAAAAATTCACAAAAGCCGCATTTACAAAGTTAGAATTTTGAAATTTGGGAATTTGTCAGATCTTATAAGAATGTCAAATCATACCACGTTTCATCAAAATTTATCGATTGGTTAGTCAGTAATTGCAAAAGGCGCACAAAAATTTACAAACTTCAAAAATTCACAAAAGCCGTATTTACAATGCTACAATTTTGAAATTTGGGAATTTGTGAGATCTCGTAAGAATATCAAATCATACCACGTTTTATCAAAATCCGTCGATTGGTTTGCCCGTAATTTCAAAAGGCGCACAAAACACGTCAAATATTCACGCTAATACAGTAACTGATTTTCACTCTCACATTGTAAAAGTAGACCTCGCACGTCAGCATTTCAGAATGTGAAAATTAAGAAAAAAATGGCAAGCGGCCGGAAAAAGGTTCGCCACCCCTGATATAGGTAGTTTACACAAACACACATTTATAATTAAACAAACAATTAAAAATCTAGTACTGTGTAGGTAAATAGTTAAATTTCACAGATTTTAGTATTTAATTAAATCTAATATAATAAACTTTTCTTAATCTACGAAGATCACAATTAGGTATTTGAGCATGCTAACAAGTCTTATTCATATATTTTATGATTATGGGCATACATTACTTTCAACACCTAGACCCGACCAGTTTAACATTACCAATTCCGACGAAAACCGAGCGGAAAATTTAAAAATAATTATTTTCAAATGATTTCAATTAAACTTTTACTGAATGTGGGTATCCACAAGAAGTATCCTTTGACCAAATTTGAACGCTCCGCCTCCAATAGGGACGGCGTGAGATTTTTTTTTAATCAAAGGTTTTTTTGCAAATATCTAGTTAAGGTTTCCAAATACAAAATTGTAACCCGGATCTCCATATGTAAGACATCGGTGTCTACAAAAAAAGTATTCTTTGCAAATTTAGATAAATCGTTCGGTTTGGCCGCAAAAGTAAAAAATATGAAAAGCAAAATTTGTTTCCCTCTTTGAATTTCGTTTCTCAATTTACATGAGTTTATATGGTCGGGTCTAGGTATTGAAATTAATGTATGCTCTTTTTAAACAGGGCGTTGAAACAGTCACTCATATTCGTAGGGTTTGGATAAAAAACCTAGCTCCAAAAATCGACGCGTGTGAAGCCGCGGGCTATAGCTAGTACTTTATATTAGAAATTCTTGACGGTGAAACTGTAGAGGAAAATTTTTGAAAATATTTACATTTATAAGCATTTCACCATGAACCAGTGGAAGTTTATTAATGGGAATTTCATGAGGGTTTTGACTCAAGTCAGAGCGGATGATTTTCGGCTCTTGGAACAACCCCATCCGATCTTGGACGCCTCGTATTGCTTAGGAATTGCAATCCGGTGTCTTTTTTAATCCGGACGGATCCGGCCGAATGTCCATCGATCCGGCCGGATCCGTCCGGATCCGGTCGAGTCGAGGGAAATTCGGTTGATCCAATCAGGATAATTTTCCATTTTCGTTCGAAAATGGACTGTTTCCAGGATAATCGAGTGAGTGTATTATATAGGTAGTTTAACCAAACACACATTTATAATTAAACAAACAATTAAAAATCTAGTACTGTGTAGGTACATAGTTAAATTTCATAGATTTTAGTATTTAATTAAATCTGACATAATAAACTTTTCTTAATCTACTGAGATCACAATTAGGTATTTGAGCATGCTAACAAATCTTATTCATATATTTATGATTATGGGCATACATTACTTTCAATACCTAGACCCGACCAGTTCAACATTACCAATTCCGAAGAAAACCGAACGGAAAATTTCAAAATAATAATAAAATGGTGAGAAAATGTGTGATTTCAATTAAACTTTTACTGAATGTGGGTATCCACAAGAAGTACCCTTTGACCAAATTTGAACGCTCCGCCTCCAATAGGGATGGCGTGAGATTTTTTTTTTATTCAAAGGTTTTTTGCAAATATCTAGTTAAGGTTTCCAAATACAAAATTGTAACTCGGATCTCCCTATGTACGACGTCGGTGTCTACAAAAAAGTATTCTTTGCAAATTGAGATAAATCGTTCGGTTTGGCCGCAAAAGTAAAAAATATGAAAAGCAAAATTTGTTTCCCTCTTTGAATTTCGTTTCTCAATTTACATGAGTTTATATGGTCGGGTCTAGGTTTGAAATTAATGTATGCTCTTTTTAAGCAGGGCGTTGAAACAGTCACTCATATTCGTAGGGTTTGGATAAAAAACCTAGCTTCAAAAATCGACGCGTGTGAAGCCGCGGGGTATAGCTAGTAATTTATACTAGAAATTCTTGACGGTGAAACTGTAGAGGAAAATTTTTGAAAATATTTACATTTATAAGCATTTCACCATGAACCAGTGGAAGTTTATTAATGGGAATTTCATGAGGGTTTTGACTCAAGTCAGAGCGGATGATTTTGAGGATTTTCGGCTCTTGGAACAACCCAATCCGGTCTTGGACGCCTCGTATTGCGTAGGAATTGCAATCCGGTGTCTTTTTCAATCCGGCCGGATCCGGCCGAATGTCCATCGATCCGGCCGGATCCGTCCGGATCCGGTCGAGTCGAGGAAAATTCGGTTGATCCAATCAGGATAATTTTCCCTTTTCGTTCGAAAATGGACTGTATCCAGGATAATCGAGTGAGTGTATTATATAGGTAGTTTAACCAAACACACTCACATTTATAATTAAACAAACAATTAAAAATCTAGTACTGTGTAGGTACATAGTAAAATTTCACAGATTTTAGTATTTAATTAAATCTGATATAATAAACTTTTCTTAATCTACTGAGATCACAATTAGGTATTTGAGCATGCTAACAAATCTTATTCATATATTTATGATTATGGGCATACATTACTTTCAATACCTAGACCCGACCAGTTCAACATTACCAATTCCGAAGAAAACCGAAGGGAAAATTTCAAAATAATAATAAAATGGCGAGAAAATGTGTGATTTCAATTAAACTTTTACTGAATGTGGGTATCCACAAGAAGTATCCTTTGACCAAATTTGAAAGCTCCGCCTCCAATAGGGACGGCGTGAGATTTTTTTTTTATTCAAAGGTTTTTTGCAAATATCTAGTTAAGGTTTCCAAATACAAAATTGTAACCCGGATCTCCCTATGTACGACGTCGGTGTCTACAAAAAAGTATCCTTTGCAAATTTAGTTAAATCTTTCGGTTTAGCCACAAAAGTAAAAAAGATGAAAAGCAATTTTTTTCCCTCTTTGAATTCGTTTCTCAATTTACATGAGTTTATATGGTCGGGTCTAGGTATTGAAATTAATGTATGCTCTTTTTAAACAGGCCGTTGAAACAGTCACTCATATTCGTAGGATTTGGATAAAAAACCTAGCTCCAAAAATCGACGCGTGTGAAGCCGCGGGCTATAGCTAGTAATTTATACTAGAAATTCTTGACTGTGAAACTTTAGAGGAAAATTTTTGAAAATATTTACATTTATAAGCATTTCACCATGAACCAGTGGAAGTTTATTAATGGGAATTTCATGAGGGTTTTGACTCAAGTCAGAGCGGATGATTTTGAGGATTTTAGGCTCTTGGAACAACCCCATCCGGTCTTGGACGCCTCGTATTGCGTAGGAATTGCAATCCGGTGTCTTTTTCAATCCGGCCGGATCCGGCCGAATGTCCATCGATCCGGCCGGATCCGTCCGGATCCGGTCGAGTCGAGGAAAATTCGGTTGATCCAATCAGGATAATTTTCCCTTTTCGTTCGAAAATGGACTGTATCCAGGATAATCGAGTGAGTGTATTATATAGGTAGTTTAACCAAACACACTCACATTTATAATTAAACAAACAATTAAAAATCTAGTACTGTGTAGGTACATAGATAAATTTCACAGATTTTAGAATTTAATTAAATTAAACGTTTATTAAAATTAATTTAATTAAAATAAAAATAAACGTTTCTTAATCAACTGAGATCACAATTAGGTATTTGAGCATACTAACAAATCTTATTCATATATTTATGATTATGGGCATACATTACTTTCAATAGTAATCCTATCAGGTTTCCAAATACAACATTATAACCCGGATCTCCCTATGTATGACGTCGGTGTCTACAAAAAAGTATTCTCTGGAAATTTAGTTAAATCGTTCGGTTTAGCCACAAAAGTAAAAAATATGAAAAGCAAATTTTTTTTCCTCTTTGAATTCGTTTCTCAATTTACATGAGTTTATATGGTCGGGTCTTGGTATTGAAATTAACGTATGCTCTTTTTGTGCGCCTATAAAGCCCCCCTACACGTGCGAACAATTTGTGCAAATTCGGTGTTTGTGCAAACAGTTTGACCGTCTATGGGGCTGTTTGAATGGTTGCGCGAACTGTTTGAGTAAAATCGGTCAGATCGAAATAATTTGTACAAATACTCCTTGTTTGAGTACTTGTTTGACGTGTATGGTACGGTTTGTGCAAACTTTGGGTTAGTCAACTCCTGCTCCTAGACACTGTCAGGCAGTTTCCTTTCTATTCCGTGGTTGAAAACGCAGTTTCGGTAATTTCCAAGTGTTTGAGCTGCGATGGCAGTTTGAAATTTCAGATCTTCAAAGGAGGCACCGCTTATTAGGTATTTCAAAGTGGCCAACAATCTCAGTTCTGGAGATATTGCGTCTCTCACCATCATGTCACCATTTCGAGTAGCTCGCTGAACGAACCTGCGTCCATTCGAAGGTAGTTTTTGTAGTCTGCAGCTGACGTTATTTTGAGCTCAGTAACCAGGCGGTCATGACTGAATTCGTTCCTCTTCTGGAGCCAACTCTTGACACACACTCTTCGCTTTCTTTTTCTTTAACTACTCGTTTCTCAGCCACTAGGGCCAGAATAATGGCGGCACAGCAATCGTCCGTATCTGACATGTTCAACGAACAACACCACAAATCGAAATGATGTTTGCGCAATAGGTTGCTACGTGTATGTGCTAGCGTATGTACAAACAGGCGTTTCTACAAACACCGAATTTGCGCAAATTGTTCGCATGTGTATGGGGGTTTAACTAGGACTTATGTTTTAGAGGCAAATTTTTTTGGAAAAAAGGTGGCCATTATACACCGGCAAATGCGGTAAATATTTGAAGTATACATTATTTATCACAAAACCAATTTTGGTCTTGAAAAAACCATGTGACGCCATGCCCTCCACATATTTAAAGTGCCTACTCTTGCATCAGCGCGATTATTTTACCAAAAACTAACATCACCGGATCCGGTATATTGGAACCGAATCCGGTAAACGTTTTTATCATTTTACCAAAAATTAACACCACCGGATCCGGTATATTGGAACCGGATCCGGTAAACGTTTAGTGATGCCGGATCCGATTTTTCGGATTGCAATCCCTAGTACGCAAAATTGAATACCTTCATGGGAAGCTCTTTAACCCTTTCACTCCTGACGGGACATGTGCTGTCCCAGTCGACAAAAAATTTAAATTACGGCTGGGACAACGTATGTCCCAGTTACAGTATCTTCATTACGTTTTTAAATGATACGCTTAACTGCACGCGTAAATAAGATGTTGATCATAAAACGAACAATAAAAGCATTATACAATTTGAAAAAGGTCTGAGTTACTCTCAAGTCTCGCCAAAAGTAGTTTTACTTTATGAATAGGATGGTTGCGACAGTTACTACGTGGTAATCCATACTTACATTGAATTGAAAAATTCACTTTGTTTTTTACCACACTTATATAAGTGTGGTAAAAAACAAAGTGCATTTTTCAATTCAATGTAAGTTTTACTTTAATTTTTCAATGTTGAGAAATGTAGAAATGTAAAACTTAAGGAGCGACATCTATGAAGATATGACTTAACATTAACCTAACTGAACTAACGTCAATTTCGAGTATAAGTTACTGTCAGTTGCGACTAAAGAAGTTTTACTTCAAATTTTGTTTTCGATATCTTCCCTATTTCCTTTCTTTTTTCTCAATGAGTCGAAAGAGAACTTACTCTGATGACGAACTGAGGCAGCACGCTTCTATTTATGACACTTTTGAATCTGAATACTCCACATCAGAGAAGTCTGATGTGGAGAATAGTCCACATAGTATCAAAATAGTCCACACCAGAGGAAAGCAGCAAAGAGGAGAGCAACGATGAAATCGTCCCAAACAATCACAAAGATTTGTTTGATGCAAAAGAGATCCAGAACCAGAATCCGCCATCATATTTATGGTCCTGTGCAAGTAACTTTACACCACGTATGCCACTAGTTAACTACATCAAGGGAGAAGCAAATTTCTCTATTGACGACGATGCGACTGAATTGGATTTTTTCTTCAAACTTTTTTCCAAAAGCTTATTCATTTACATCGCCCAATGTACGAAGGAAAGGATAGAAATGGTAAATGCGGATCTCAAGAAAAATGAAGCAAGTTCATCACCAGGCAGTCGAAACGCTGAAGTCAAAACGCATCATATGACTGACCAATTTGAAATCATGACAGTAGTTGTGCAGAGTAATGCTCTGGTACCTTCGGGTACCTCAAATGGTCCACTATTGGTCAGTCAATAGTTCGCTGGGAAATGTAGCCATTCAAAAAGCGATGAGTAGGGATGGCTTCCTCTTTTTGATTTCAAAATTATACTTCAATTCCCCGAAGAAGCCTGCAGATGCTTCGAAATTATATTATATTGAGGAAGTAGCTTCCTGCTTGAAGTACACTTTTCTGAAGAGTTTCACTGACAGCACAAGGCAGTCAGTAGACGAGTCAATGATAAAATTCAAGGGAAGGAGCAGCCTGAAACAGTACGAACCCTTGAAACCAGTAAAGAGGGGTATCAAAGTTTGGGAACGCTGCGATTCTAAAACGGGATTCGTATACGACTTTAATATTTACGCTGGAAAATATCTTCAGTGACCGAAGGAACTCTAGGAGAACGCGTTGTGAAAAAGCTGAAGATTCAACAAATCATAATATGTTTTGACCGATTCTTCACTTCTGCGAATCTGATGTATACCCTGTGCCATGGATGTGTGGGCACCTACACGAAAGGACGAAAAAATACACCAACATTTCCGAATGCAAGAAGAGCAGAAATTCAGAGAGGTGAATCGATTTTACAAGCTACAATCGAGGGAATAATTGCTGTGAAATGGATGGACACTAGAGAGGTTTTCGTCATGTCGAATTGCCATAGCAATGAATTAACTACGGCGATTAGAATTCTAAAAGATGGTTCTCAGAAGGAATTTTCCTGCCTATCAATGGTATCCGTTTACAATGAGTTCATGGATGGGGTTGACCTCTCTGAACAACTGGAACGTGCTACGAGGTGGATCGCAAATCCAACAAATGGTAGAAAATGGTATAGATTACTGATGACCTCGATTGTAAATGCTCACGTTGTTCATCAAGACATTACTGACCCAAAACGTCCCTTACTACCATTCGTCGTTGCTGCTGCTGGAAATCTCCTGAGATTTGGAAGTGCAAGTAAGTGAATGCGCAAAGGCACTCTTCCTGCAAATCCACGTCATCATCAACGCGATCTTCTAATGGAAATATAAGAATCTCGAATGTTGGAGAACATTTCCCAACTAAGGGAAAAACGCGAGGAAGATGTGCGTGGTGCGCAAAAGGCACGCTCAAAAATGCTATGCACCTCTTGCAACGTGGCACTGTGCAAGAAATGTTTCAAGCCCTATCACACCCTGAAGAAATTCAGACTTTAGATGCTACTTTCTATCCTATTATCACGTTGAGGTAGGGTGGAAATGGTGGGGAGAGGACAGGGATGGTCGAGTAGTAGGTGTGAGTTTGCAATCAAAAGCAGCAGAGGGACATATGCTGTCCCAGCACTATCGTCTGTAGGATTACGACCGGGACATACAGTGTCCCTGCATTCAGGTGTTCTGGGATTTTCGGCGGAACATACGTATGTCCCATCAACGAAGCTTGTAAATTCATGCTTGTCGTTGATGTGTCGTTATGAGATCAATTATGTGTCTCTTAGACTTTCAGACAGAAAAGTTATTTCATCGTAATAATCACTTGGAGAAGAAATAACTGTTTCCGGTAATGAGGCGCACTACACTGATTTTTTCGCCGTATTGAAGGAAGAAGCAGCGGGAGCTCAGAAGATTGAAGAAGACTAGATGTAAGACTAGACAAACATGAAACTATATCTATACACCTATATATATCTAAATTTCAAAGAGTGAACGTGTTGGGAAAATTGTGAATATTCTTCATAGCCAAAGCTCAAAGCCACTCGTTTTCAAGATAGATTCAAGATAGTTTACTACACACATTAGTACTCTTTTTGCACATCTAATAAATAGTCATCTCAATAAATATCATATTGACTAGAAAACAGAAATAACTTCGAGGCAACTTAAGCAAGTCCTAAGCAATAAATATTTGCTCAGGACGTTCACTCAACAGTCACTGATATTCGTAGAGTTTGGACAGAAAATCTCACTACCAAAATCGACGTGTGTGAAGCCGCAGGCTATAGCTAGTAATTTATACAATTCTTATGTTATATAATATATAAATTATTGATAATTCTTATACGAAATAATCTTCGAAAATTGAATTTTAGAAATGAAATGAAAATTCGTTTCAGAAATCGATTTTAAAACGAAACATTAGAAATTGATCAAAACTAAATGTCTGCGGACCTCCCACACGAAAAAAAAACATATCAATATTTATTTTCTTACAGGTGAGTCATTGTATGGCAAAGCAAAGCCTTTCACATTGAAATGCAGGAGTTATTGTCGCGAGGAACGGAATCATTTATTGTTAAATAATAAAAGAAATTACGAGTTATCCCAACGCCGTTGCATAGCTAGAAAGTTTCCTTTTGATACGCAATTATTAATTTTTGCAGATCGAAACTCGATTTCCTTGCGGATTAAAAATACTTGTGAATCACATGCACATAAGTGGAAACACATGGTCGAATTTAAAAATAAATTAATAATTTTTCATTAATTAACTGAAAACGTTGTTTTACAATTAATGTTAGTTTTAGTTAGTTAATTGGAACATAAAGGGCATAACTGGTAGATTAATGTATTTGTAATTAATGTTATGTACTGGTAGATTAATTGAAATTTATATTTCGTTAAAAACAAGGGGAAATTATTTCATAAATTGATTAACAACATTTTAGATGGTCGATAGCCTTTTTGTATAAAGTATACAACAAAATATGTGTTATTATTATTAATAACATTTTATAAAATATATTTCTTGCAAAGATTTGTTTAAATGGTTTTTAAACAATTTTTTTGAATTAATAAATGAAATATATTTCAACAATTTCTTGAATCAAACAATTAATAAATAAAATATTATAAAATCGTTTCGACAAATTTTTAAACAATTCCTTGAATTAAACAATTAATAAATAAAATATTATGAAATCGTTTCGACAAATATTTAAAGAATTTTTGAATCATCAATTAGTAAATAAAATCGTTTCATGAAATATTTAAACAAATCTGTAAATTAATCAATTAATAAATAAAATCGTTTCAGCAAATATTTAAACAAATCTTTGAATTGATTGCGTTTCGAGATTTACCTCTCATCAGTGCAGCTTTGCTTTTATTAATAACAATTTGTAAAATACTCACAAAGTTTTACAAATTGTAATTAATAAAAGCAAAGCTGCACTGATGAGAGATAAATCTCGAAACGCGTCTGCAGATGGCTACTTACATATTTTTTTGAATTAATAAATAAAATATTATAAAATCGTTTCGACAAATATTAAAACAATTCCTTGAATCAAACAATTAATAAATAAAATATTATAAAACCGTTTCAACAAATATTTAAAAAAATCTTTGAATCAATTCATAAATAAAATCGTTTCAACAAATATTTAAACAAATCTTTGAATTAATCAATTAATAAATAAAATCGTTTTAGCAAATATTTAAACAAATCTTTGAGTTGATCGCGTTTCGAGATTTATCTCTCATCAGTGCAGCTTTGCTTTTATTAATAACAATTTGTAAAACACTCACAAAAGTTTTACAAATTGTTATTAATAAAAGCAAAGCTGCACTGATGAGAGATAAATCTCGAAATGCGTCTGCAGATGGCTACTTACTTATTTTTTTGAATTAATAAACAAAATATTATGAAATTATTTCAACAAATATTTGAACAATTCCTTGAATTAAATAATTAATAAATAAAATATTATAAAATCGTTTCGACAAATATTTAAACAATTCCTTGAATCAAACAATTCATAAATAAAATATTATAAAATCGTTTCAACAAATATTTAAAGAAATCTTTGTATCAATCAATTAATAAATAAAATCGTTTCAACAAAATATTTAAACAAATCATTGAATCTATCAATTAATCGTTTCAACAAATATTTAAAAAAATCTGTAAATTAATCAATTAATAAATAAAATCGTTTCAGCAAATATTTAAAGAAATCTTTGAATTGATCGCGATTCGAGATTTATCTCTCATCAGTGCAGCTTTGATTTATCAATAACAATTTGTAAAACACTCACAAAGTTTTACAAATTGTTATTAATAAAAGCAAAGCTGCACTGATGAGCGATAAATCTCGAAACGCGTCTGCAGATGGCTACTTACTTATTTTTTTGAATTAATAAATAAAATATTATGAAATCATTCCAAGAAATATTTAAACAATTCTTTGAATCAAATAATTAATAAATAAAATATTATAAAATCGTTTCAAAAAATATTTAAATAAATCTTTGCATCAATCAATTAATAAATAAAATCGTTTCAACCAAATATTTAAACAAATCTTTGAATCAATTCATAAATTAAATCGTTTCAACCAAATATTTCAACAAATCTTTGAATCTGTCAGTTAATCGTTTCAACAAATATTTATACAAATCTTTGAATTAATCAATTAATAAAATCGTTTCAGCAAATATTTAAACAAATCTTTGAATTGATTGCGTTTCGAGATTTACCTCTCATCAGTGCAGCTTTGCTTTTATTAATAACAATTTGTAAAATACTCACAAAGTTTTACAAATTGTTATTAATAAAAGCAAAGCTGCACTGATGAGAGATAAATCTCGAAACGCGTCTGCAGATGGCTACTTACTTATTTTTTTGAATTAATAAATAAAATATTATGAAATCATTCCAAGAAATATTTAAACAATTCTTTGAATCAAATAATTAATAAATAAAATATTATAAAATCGTTTCAAAAAATATTTAAATAAATCTTTGCATCAATCAATTAATAAATAAAATCGTTTCAACCAAATATTTAAACAAATCTTTGAATCAATTCATAAATTAAATCGTTTCAACCAAATATTTCAACAAATCTTTGAATCTGTCAGTTAATCGTTTCAACAAATATTTATACAAATCTTTGAATTAATCAATTAATAAAATCGTTTCAGCAAATATTTAAACAAATCTTTGAATTGATTGCGTTTCGAGATTTACCTCTCATCAGTGCAGCTTTGCTTTTATTAATAACAATTTGTAAAATACTCACAAAGTTTTACAAATTGTTATTAATAAAAGCAAAGCTGCACTGATGAGAGATAAATCTCGAAACGCGTCTGCAGATGGCTACTTACTTATTTTTTTGAATTAATAAATAAAATATTATGAAATCATTTCAACAAATATTTAAACAATTCCTTGAATCAAATAATTAATAAATAAAATATTATAAAATCGTTTCGACAAATATTTAAACAAATATTTGAATCTATCAATTAATCGTTTCAACAAATATTTAAACAAATCTGAATTAATCAATTAATAAATAAAATCGTTTCAAGCAATATTTAAACAAATCCTTGAATTGATCACGTTTCGAGATTTATCTATCATCAGTGCAGCTTTGCTTACAAATTATTATTAATTACAAATTGTTATTAATAAAAGCAAAGCTGCACTGATGAGAGGTAAATCTCGAAACGCGTCAGCAGATGGCTACTTACTTATTTTTTTGAATTAATAAATAAAATATGAAGTCATTTCAGCAAATATTTAAACAATTCCTTGAATCAAATAATTAATAAATAAAATATTATAAAATCGTTTCGACAAATATTTAAACAATTCATTGATTCAAACAATTCATAAATAAAATATTATAAAATCGTTTCAACAAATATTTAAAGAAATCTTTGTATCAATCAATTAATAAATACAATCGTTTCAACCAAATATTTAAATAAATCTTTGAATTAATTAATAAATAAAATCGTTTCAACAAATATATTTAAACAAATCTTTGAATTAATCAATTAATAAATAAAATCGTTTCAAGCAATATTTTAAGAAATCTTTGAATTGATCGCGTTTCGAGATTTATCTCTCATCAGTGCAGCTTTGCTTTTATAAATAACAATTTGTAAAATACTCACAAAGTTTTACAAATTGTTATTAATAAAAGCAAAGCTGCACTGATAAGAGATAAATCTCGAAACGCGTCTGCTGATGTCTACTTACTTATTTTTTTGAATTAATAAACAAAATATTATGAAATTATTTCAACAAATATTTGAACAATTCCTTGAATTAAATAATTAATAAATAAAATATTATAAAATCGTTTCGACAAATATTTAAACAATTCCTTGAATCAAACAATTCATAAATAAAATATTATAAAATCGTTTCAACAAATATTTAAAGAAATCTTTGTATCAATCAATTAATAAATAAAATCGTTTCAACAAAATATTTAAACAAATCATTGAATCTATCAATTAATCATTTCAACAAATATTTAAAAAAATCTGTAAATTAATCAATTAATAAATAAAATCGTTTCAGCAAATATTTAAAGAAATCTTTGAATTGATCGCGATTCGAGATTTATCTCTCATCAGTGCAGCTTTGCTTTTATCAATAACAATTTGTAAAACACTCACAAAGTTTTACAAATTGTTATTAATAAAAGCAAAGCTGCACTGATGAGAGATAAATCTCGAAACGCGTCTGCAGATGGCTACTTACTTATTTTTTTGAATTAATAAATAAAATATTATGAAATCATTTCAACAAATATTTAAACAATTCCTTGAATCAAATAATTAATAAATAAAATATTATAAAATCGTTTCGACAAATATTTAAACAAATATTTGAATCTATCAATTAATCGTTTCAACAAATATTTAACAAATCTGAATTAATCAATTAATAAATAAAATCGTTTCAAGCAATATTTAAACAAATCCTTGAATTGATCACGTTTCGAGATTTATCTATCATCAGTGCAGCTTTGCTTACAAATTATTATTAATTACAAATTGTTATTAATAAAAGCAAAGCTGCACTGATGAGAGGTAAATCTCGAAACGCGTCAGCAGATGGCTACTTACTTATTTTTTTGAATTAATAAATAAAATATGAAGTCATTTCAGCAAATATTTAAACAATTCCTTGAATCAAATAATTAATAAATAAAATATTATAAAATCGTTTCGACAAATATTTAAACAATTCATTGATTCAAACAATTCATAAATAAAATATTATAAAATCGTTTCAACAAATATTTAAAGAAATCTTTGTATCAATCAATTTATAAATACAATCGTTTCAACCAAATATTTAAATAAATCTTTGAATTAATTAATAAATAAAATCGTTTCAACAAATATATTTAAACAAATCTTTGAATTAATCAATTAATAAATAAAATCGTTTCAAGCAATATTTTAACAAATCTTTGAATTGATCGCGTTTCGAGATTTATCTCTCATCAGTGCAGCTTTGCTTTAATAAATAACAATTTGTAAAATACTCACAAAGTTTTACAAATTGTTATTAATAAAAGCAAAGCTGCACTGATAAGAGATAAATCTCGAAACGCGTCTGCTGATGTCTACTTACTTATTTTTTTTAATTAATAAATAAAATATTATGAAATCATTTCAACAAATATTTAAACAATTCCTTGAATCAAATAATTAATAAATAAAATATTATAAAAGCGTTTCAACAAATATTTAAACAATTCCTTGAACCAAACAATTAATAAATAAAATATTATAAAATCGCTTCAACAAATATTTAAAGAAATCTTTGTATCAATCAATTAATAAATAAAATCGTTTCAACCAAATATTTAAACAAATCTTTTAATCAATTCATAAATAAAATCATTTAAAAAAATCTGTGAATTAATCAATTAATAAATAAAATCGTTTCAGCAAAAATTTAAACAAATCTTTGAATTGATTGCGTTTCGAGATTTACCTCTCATCAGTGCAGCTTTGCTTTTATTAATAACAATTTGTAAAACACTCACAAAGTTTTACAAATTGTTATTAATGAAAGCAAAGCTGCACTGATGAGAGATAAATCTCGAAACGCGTCTGCTACTTACTTATTTTTTTGAATTAATAAATAAAATATTATTAAATCATTTCAACAAATATTTAAACAATTCCTTGAATCAAATAATTAATAAATAAATTATTATAAAATTGCTTCGAAAAATATTTAAAGAATTCCTTGAATCAAACAATTAATAAATAAAATATTATAAAATAGTTTCAACAAATATTTAAAGAAATCTTTGTATCAATAAATTAATAAATAAAATCGTTTCAACCAAATATTTAAACAAATCTTTGAATCAATCAATTAATAAATAAAATCGTTTCAACAAATATTTAAACAAATTTGTGAATTAATTAATTAATAAATAAAATCGTTTCAGCAAACATTTAAACAAATCTTTGAATTGACCGCGTTTCGAGATTTATCTCTCATCAGTGCAGCTTTGCTTTTATTAATAACAATTTGTAAAACAATCACAAAGTTTTGCAAAATGTTATTAATAAAAGCAAAGCTGCACTGATAAGAGATAAATCTAGAAACGCGTCTGCAGGTGGCTTCTTACTTATTTTTTTGAATTAATAAATAAAATATTATGAAATCATTTCAACAAATATTTAAACAATTCCTTGAATCAAACAATTAATAAATAAAATATTATAAAATCGTTTCGACAAATATTTAAACAATTCCTTGATGCAAACAATTCATAAATAAAATATTATAAAATCGTTGCAACAAATATTTAAAGAAATCTTTGTATCAATAAATAAAATCGTTTCAACCAAATATTTAAACAAATCTTTGAATCAATCAATTAATCGTTTCAACAAATATTTAAACAAATCTTTGAATTAATCAATTAATAAATAAAATCGTTTTAGGCAATAATTAAACAAATCTTTGAATTGATCGCGTTTGGAGATTTACCTCTCATCAGTGCAGCTTTGCTTTTATTAATAACAATTTGTAGAACACTCACAAAGTTTTACAATTTGTTATTAATAAAAGCAAAGCTGCACTGATGAGAGATAAATCTCGAAACGCGTCTGCAGATGGCTACTTACTTATTTTTTTGAATTAATAAATAAAATATTATGAAATCATTTCAACCAATATTTAAACAATTCCTTGATTCAAATAATTAATAAATAAAATATTATAAAATCCTTTCGACAAATATTTAAACAATTCCTTGATTCAAACAATTAATAAATAAAATATTATAAAATCGTTTCAACAAATATTTAAAGAAATCTTTGTATCAATCAATTAATAAATAAAATCGTTTCAACCAAATATTTAAAAAAATCTTTGAATCAATTCATAAATAAAATCGTATCAACAAATATTTAAACAAATCTTTGAATTAATCAATTAATAAATAAAATCGTTTCAGGCAATATTTAAACAAACCTTTGAATTTATCGCGTTTCGAGATTTATCTCTCATCAGTGCAGCTTTGCTTTTATTAATAACAATTTGTAAAACACTCACAAAGTTTTACAAATTGTTATTAATAAAAGCAAAGCTGCACTGATGACAGATAAATCTCGAAACGCGTCTGCAGATGGCTACTTACTTATTTTTTTGAATTAATAAACAAAATATTATGAAATCATTTCAACAAATATTTGAACAATTCCTTGAATCAAATAATTAATAAATAAAATATTATAAAATCGTTTCAACAAATTTTTAAATAAATCTTTGCATCAATCAATTAATAAATAAAATCGTTTCAACCAAATATTTAAATAAATCTTTGAATCAATCAATTAATCGTTTCAACAAATATTTAAACAAATCTGTAAATTAATCAATTAATAAATAAAATCGTTTCAGCAAATATTTAAACAAATCTTTGAATTGATCGCGTTTCGAGATTTATCTCTCATCAGTGCGGCTTTGCTTTTATTAATAACGATTTGTAAAACACTCAAAGTTTTACAAATTGTTATTAATAAAAGCAAAGCTGCACTGATAAGAGATAAATCTCGAAACGCGTCTGCTGATGTCTACTTACTTATTTTTTTTAATTAATAAATAAAATATTATGAAATCATTTCAACAAATATTTAAACAATTCCTTGATTCAAACAATTAATAAATAAAATATTATAAAATCGTTTCAACAAATATTTAAATAAATCTTTGCATCAATCAATTAATGAATTAAATCGTTTCAACCAAATATTTAAACAAATCTTTGAATCTGTCAGTTAATCGTTTCAGCAAATATTTAAACAAATCTTTGAATTGATTGCGTTTCGAGATTTACCTCTCATCAGTGCAGCTTTGCTTTTATTAATAACAATTTGTAAAATACTCACAAAGTTTTACAAATTGTTATTAATAAAAGCAAAGCTGCACTGATGAGAGATAAATCTCGAAACGCGTCTGCAGATGGCTACTTACTTATTTTTTTGAATGAATAAATAAAATATTATGAAATTATTTCAACAAATATTTAAACAATTCCTTGTATCAAATAATTAATAAATAAAATATTATAAAATCGTTTCGACAAATATTTAAACAATTCCTTGAATCAAACAATTAATAAATAAAATATTATAAAATCATTTCAACAAATATTTAAAGAAATCTTTGTATCAATCAATTAATAAATAAAATCGTTTCAATCAAATATTTAAACAAATCTTGGAGTTAATTAATAAATAAAATCGTTTCAACAAATATTTAAACAAATCTTTGAATTAATCAATTAATAAATAAAATCGTTTCAGGCAATATTTAAACAAACCTTTGAATTTATCGCGTTTCGAGATTTATCTCTCATCAGTGCAACTTAAGTTATCGAAAATATATGATCTTAAAAACAATGTTATTTTTATGGTTTTTATTGAGTGCCACGAAGTTGGATTAAAGGCTGTAAAATAACTAACAAATTTCACATGAAATTTGTTTTCGTAGTCCAGTAATTAAAGAAAAGACTCAGTAATGGTTATAGAGCTCCGGAAAGGTTGAATATATTTATATATTGTTCCGACTGTATTAAGTTTGTAGTTTTTTTAAGATATTTGCAATAAAATTATTGCAAAGGTTCTAAAATCAAATGTATAAGCTATTTGATTATAAAATTATTTTTTAAGAGAATAAATTATGTTATATGTGTATTGTGAATGTTTGTATTGTGGATAAATAAGATTTCCGTTTCCCACGAATTAATTAAAATATTTCTAATAAGCCTTTGGCTCTGGCTGAGCAGGATCAACAACATGCACTAGATCTAATTATAAACGAATTTATACTTGGGCAAAAAGGCGGAATAGCATTGTTTTGGTACTTCTTTTTTAACACTTCTGCTGGTACTCATCGCCAAAAATAAATTCGTAGAACAATCTGAATTTCCAAACAATAGGATTAAAAACGTTATCTTATTTATTTTATCAGTCGTTTTGGTGATGATATCTATGAGTAAACCATGATGAGACAAAAAAAAAAAAATAATTGCTAGAACTTATTTTTTAGCAGATTCGGTATTAATTGATCGGTAATTAAAAGTTTTGGTACTTTTTATCAAGTTCTTAGGCCGAGGCCACACTACGGTTTTTTCCGCGAGCGGTAACCGCTATAACCGCGAAACCTCTCGAGAAACACACAGTACGCTATGGGAAAAAATAGTCGCTGGAAAAAACCGCAAGTGAGGCCGCTTGTATTAGCTTACTTGAGTCACAAAATCACGCGATTAAAAACCGCGGCGGTTTAGCCGTACTGCGGTCTAGGCCTTTAATTCAAATAAATTACTTACTTATTTTTAGTAATTTTGGTACTCAAATTCAGGAATAAAAACAAACAAATGGAACCTATTTTTAACATTGTTGGTACTTATTGTTTAGTAATTATAAGTTTTGGTACTTTTTAACAAGTCATTTTATTAAATAAATTGTTTACTTGCTTATTTTTAGTAATTTTGGTACTCAAATTCAGGAATAAAAACAAACAAATGGAACCTATTTTTAACATTGTTTGTACTTATTGTTTAGTAATTATAAGTTTTGGTACTTTAACAAGTTATTTTATTAAATTAATTGTTTGTGCTTATTTTTAATAATTTTGGTACTCAAATTCAAGAAGAAAAACAAACAAATGGAAACTATTCTTAACATTGTTGGTACTTATTGTTTAATAATTATAAGTTTAGGTACTTTTTAGCAAGTAATTTTATTAAATAAATTTGCTTATTTTTAGTAATTTTGGTACTCAAATTTAGGAACACAAACAAACAAATGGAACATATTTTTAACATTGTTGGTACCTTTTGTTTGGTAATCATAAATTTTGGTACTTCATTTTTTAGAATTGTCTGAATGTATTTCTTAGCGGTTTTTGGTACCTATTTTTGGGTACTTATTTTTAACAGACCTATTAGTAAAACAAAATATCGCAGATGGGTTATTCATTTTTAGTACTTTCAATTTAATTATGGTACTTTAGGTACGCTTTTTCAAAGCTTTTGGTTCTTGAATGTATTTCATAACGGTATTTGGTACCTATTTTTGGGTAACTATTACTTTAGGTACGCTTAATGTAGTGTTGGTACTTTTAAATAAATTGTTACGTGCTTATTTTTAGTAATTTTATACTTAAATTTAGGAACAAAAACAAACAAATGGAACCTATTTTTAACATTGTTGGTACTTTTTGTTTGGTAATTATAAATTTTGGTACTTTTTAGCATGTTCTTTCATTTTTTAGAAATGTATGAATGCATTTCTTCACTGTTTTTGGTACCTATTTTTGGGTACCTATTACTTTAGGTATGCTTTTTCAAAGCTTTTGGCACTTGAATTTATTTCTTAACGGTTTTTGGTACCTATTTTTAGGTACTTATATTTAATAGGCCTATTAGTTAAAAGAAATATCGCAGTTTGTTTATTTATTTTTAGTACTTTCAATTTATTTATGGTACTATAGGTACGCTTTTTCAAAGATTTTGGTACTCATATTTACGTTTTTTGCAGCTCTTAGTACTCACATTTTTCGCAGTCTTGGGTACTCAATCTATGACAACACAAAAATATCAAAGCGAATAAAATTATTTTCGTACTTATTTTTGATAGTTATGGATCATTCAAATCAACCAGTAAATCACAGTAACAAAAATATAGTGTTGGTACCTATTGTTTACTAATTATAAGTTTTGGTACTTTTTAACAATTTATTTTATTACATAAATTGTTTACTTGAATACCCAAATAAATTACCCAAAAAAAAGTACCCAAAAATAAGTAATTTTGGAACAAAAATTAACAAATGGAACCTATTCTTAACGTTGTTGGTACTTTTTGTTTGGTAACCATAACTTTTGGTACTTTTTATCAGGTTCTTTCATGTTTTAGAATTGTATGAATGTATTTCTTAATGGTGTTTGGTACCTATTTTTGGGTACTTATTTTTAATAGATCTATTACTAAAATATCGCAGCTTGTTTATTTATTTTTAGTACTTTTAAATACTTTATTATTTAAATAATTTATTTATGGTACATTAGGTACGCTTTTTCGATGATTTTGTTACTCATATTTACTTTTTTTTGCAGCTCTTAGTACTCACATTTTACGCAGTCTCGAGTACCCAAAGCTCAAATTGAGTAGTAAGAGCTGCAAAAAACGTAAATATGAGTAACAAAAGCTTCGAAAAATCGTGCCTAAAGTACCATAAATAAATTGAAAGTACTAAAAATGAATGACCAAACTTCCATATTTCGTTTCACTAATAAGCCTGTTAAATATAAGTACCCAAAAATAGATACCAAAAATCGATAAGAAATACATTCAAGTACCAAAAGCTTTGAAAAAAAGGTACATAAAGTACCATAAATAAAAGGAAAGTACTAAAAATAAATAAACAAACTGCGATATTTCGTTTTAGTAATAAGACTGTTAAATATAAGTACCCAAAAATAGGTACCAAAAACCGTTAATATATACATTCAAGTACCAAAAGCTTTTAAAAAGCGTACCTAAAGTACCATAAATAAATTGAGAAGTACTAAAAATAAAAAAACAAACTGCGATATTTCGTTTTAATAATAAGCCTGTTAAATATAAGTACCCAAAAAAAGGTACCAAAACCGCTAAGAAATACATTCAGACAATTCGAAAAATGAAAAAACCTGATAAAAAGTACCAAAATTTAAGATTATAAAACAAAAAGCACCAACAAAGTTAGGTACGCTTTTTCGAAGATTTTGGTACTCATATTTTCTTGCAGCTCAGTTTTTTTGCAGCTCTTAGTATTCACATTGGGTACTCAAGACTGCGAAAAATGTGAGTACTAAGTACCAAAAATGTGTGTTTATTTATTTTTAGTGCTTTCAATTTATTAATGGTACTTTAGGTTCGAAGATTTTGGTACTCATATTTAGGTTTTTTTGTAGCTCTTAGTACTCACATTTTTCGCAGTCTTAGGTACTCAATCTTCGAGAATACAAAAATATAATGCAAATAAAATTGTTTTAGTCTTGAGTACCCGGGACTGCGAAAAATGTGAGTACTAAGAGCTGCAAAAAACGTAAATATAAGTACCAAAAATGTGGGTAAAATATCGCAGTTTGTTTATTTATTTTTAGTACTTTTAATTTATTTATGGTACTTTAGGTTCGAAGATTTTGGTACTCATATTTACGTTTTTTTGTAGCTCTTAGTACTCACATTTTTCGCAATCTTGGGTACTCAATCTACGAGAACACAAAGATATAAAGCAAATAAAATTGTTTTCGTACTTATTTTTGATAATTTTGGATAACTCAGTAAAGATAAAAATTTTGGATAACTCAATGTAAGTATGGATTACCACGTAGTAACTGTCGCAACCATCCTATTCATAATATATATATATATATATATAAGAAACAGTTATTTTGTTACTGATCTACCAATGAATTAGAGTAATTCACAATATAGCATCCGATACTAGAAATTACAAACAAATATAACAATTTACGTATTCTCTTGTACTCGTATTTATAAGAAATACATATTTTGTTATTGATATAAAAGTGAATTAGGCCTCCCGTGCACTAGGCAGCCGGGCTGCCGGCAGCCAGTCTAACGGATTTACGCCTGAATGAACGGCAGCCCATTGGCTATGCGCAGACAGAGTGAGTGTAGCTAATATATGTGGCTGCCGTCAGACTCCATGTATTTATTGGAGCAGCCAAACGTATTTTCTGTTCCTAAACTTGTTCAGAAAATGAGACGATAAGGAGAAATGTCGATTGGCTGCTCAATTATTTCGGCCGCCGCAGCCAGGCTGCCTAGTGCGCAGAAGGCCTTACAGTAACACACAATATAGCTTCTTCTTATGCGAATTTAACGAAAAATTTAGGTATTCTCTGGTGCTCGTACTAACAAGAAATGCTTAGAGTAATACACAATATAGCTTCCGATACTCGAATTTACAAATAAATATAACGAACAATTTACGGATTCTCTGGTACTGGTATTTATAAGAAATACTTATTTTGTTATTGATATACGAGTGAATTAGGCCTCCCGCGCACTAGGCAGCCTGGCTACCGGCAGCCAGTCTAACGAATTTACGCCTGAATGAACGGCAGCCCATTGACTAAGCGCAGTCAGAGTGAGTGTGGCGAATGTATGTGGCTGCCGTCAGACTCCATACACTTATCGAAGCAGCCAGTCTAGTCTTGTCCGTCTAGTCCTGTCTGTCTAGTCTTGTCTGTCTAGTCTTGTCTGTCTAGTCTTGTCTGTCTAGTCTTGTCTGTCTAGTCTTGTCTGTCTAGTCTTGTCTGTCTAGTCTTGTCTGTCCAGTCTTGCCTGTCCAGTCTTGCCTGTCTAGTCTTGTCTGTCCAGTCTTGTCTGTCTAGTCTTGTCTGTCTAGTCTCGTCTGTCTAGTCTCGACGGTCTAGTCTTGTCTGTCTCCCGGGTTCGAATCCTGGTCGGGGAGGCGACAACTAGGGCGGTTTTCATTAACCGTCCGGGCTGCCCACCCTGAATGAATGCAATATATGCGATACCGGGGTGGCGCATACTAAAAGCCAAGGTGGAATAGGGGATTTGGTGAGTCTTGTCTGTCTAGTCTTGTCTGCCTAGTCTTGTCCGTCTAGTCTTGTCTGCCTAGTCTTGTCTGTCTAGTCTTGTCTGTCTAGTCTTGTCTGTCTAGTCTTGTCTGTCTAGTCTTGTCTGTCTAGTCTTGTCTGTCTAGTCTTGTCTGTCTAGTCTTGTCTGTCTAGTCTTGTCTGTCTAGTCTTGTCTGTCTAGTCTTGTCTGTCTAGTCTTGTCTGTCTAGTCTTGTCTGTCTAGTCTTGTCTGTCTAGTCTTGTCTGTCTAGTCTTGTCTGTCTAGTCTTGTCTGTCTAGTCTTGTCTGTCTAGTCTTGTCTGTCTAGTCTTGTCTGTCTAGTCTTGTCTGTCTAGTCTTGTCTGTCTAGTCTTGTCTGTCTAGTCTTGTCTGTCTAGTCTTGTCTGTCTAGTCTTGTCTGTCTAGTCTTGTCTGTCTAGTCTTGTCTGTCTAGTCTTGTCTGTCTAGTCTTGTCTGTCTAGTCTTGTCTGTCTAGTCTTGTCTGTCTAGTCTTGTCTGTCTAGTCTTGTCTGTCTAGTCTTGTCTGTCTAGTCTTGTCTGTCTAGTCTTGTCTGTCTAGTCTTGTCTGTCTAGTCTTGTCTGTCTAGTCTTGTCTGTCTAGTCTTGTCTGTCTAGTCTTGTCTGTCTAGTCTTGTCTGTCTAGTCTTGTCTGTCTAGTCTTGTCTGTCTAGTCTTGTCTGTCTAGTCTTGTCTGTCTAGTCTTGTCTGTCTAGTCTTGTCTGTCTAGTCTTGTCTGTCTAGTCTTGTCTGTCTAGTCTTGTCTGTCTAGTCTTGTCTGTCTAGTCTTGTCTGTCTAGTCTTGTCTGTCTAGTCTTGTCTGTCTAGTCTTGTCTGTCTAGTCTTGTCTGTCTAGTCTTGTCTGTCTAGTCTTGTCTGTCTAGTCTTGTCTGTCTAGTCTTGTCTGTCTAGTCTTGTCTGTCTAGTCTTGTCTGTCTAGTCTTGTCTGTCTAGTCTTGTCTGTCTAGTCTTGTCTGTCTAGTCTTGTCTGTCTAGTCTTGTCTGTCTAGTCTTGTCTGTCTAGTCTTGTCTGTCTAGTCTTGTCTGTCTAGTCTTGTCTGTCTAGTCTTGTCTGTCTAGTCTTGTCTGTCTAGTCTTGTCTGTCTAGTCTTGTCTGTCTAGTCTTGTCTGTCTAGTCTTGTCTGTCTAGTCTTGTCTGTCTAGTCTTGTCTGTCTAGTCTTGTCTGTCTAGTCTTGTCTGTCTAGTCTTGTCTGTCTAGTCTTGTCTGTCTAGTCTTGTCTGTCTAGTCTTGTCTGTCTAGTCTTGTCTGTCTAGTCTTGTCTGTCTAGTCTTGTCTGTCTAGTCTTGTCTGTCTAGTCTTGTCTGTCTAGTCTTGTCTGTCTAGTCTTGTCTGTCTAGTCTTGTCTGTCTAGTCTTGTCTGTCTAGTCTTGTCTGTCTAGTCTTGTCTGTCTAGTCTTGTCTGTCTAGTCTTGTCTGTCTAGTCTTGTCTGTCTAGTCTTGTCTGTCTAGTCTTGTCTGTCTAGTCTTGTCTGTCTAGTCTTGTCTGTCTAGTCTTGTCTGTCTAGTCTTGTCTGTCTAGTCTTGTCTGTCTAGTCTTGTCTGTCTAGTCTTGTCTGTCTAGTCTTGTCTGTCTAGTCTTGTCTGTCTAGTCTTGTCTGTCTAGTCTTGTCTGTCTAGTCTTGTCTGTCTAGTCTTGTCTGTCTAGTCTTGTCTGTCTAGTCTTGTCTGTCTAGTCTTGTCTGTCTAGTCTTGTCTGTCTAGTCTTGTCTGTCTAGTCTTGTCTGTCTAGTCTTGTCTGTCTAGTCTTGTCTGTCTAGTCTTGTCTGTCTAGTCTTGTCTGTCTAGTCTTGTCTGTCTAGTCTTGTCTGTCTAGTCTTGTCTGTCTAGTCTTGTCTGTCTAGTCTTGTCTGTCTAGTCTTGTCTGTCTAGTCTTGTCTGTCTAGTCTTGTCTGTCTAGTCTTGTCTGTCTAGTCTTGTCTGTCTAGTCTTGTCTGTCTAGTCTTGTCTGTCTAGTCTTGTCTGTCTAGTCTTGTCTGTCTAGTCTTGTCTGTCTAGTCTTGTCTGTCTAGTCTTGTCTGTCTAGTCTTGTCTGTCTAGTCTTGTCTGTCTAGTCTTGTCTGTCTAGTCTTGTCTGTCTAGTCTTGTCTGTCTAGTCTTGTCTGTCTAGTCTTGTCTGTCTAGTCTTGTCTGTCTAGTCTTGTCTGTCTAGTCTTGTCTGTCTAGTCTTGTCTGTCTAGTCTTGTCTGTCTAGTCTTGTCTGTCTAGTCTTGTCTGTCTAGTCTTGTCTGTCTAGTCTTGTCTGTCTAGTCTTGTCTGTCTAGTCTTGTCTGTCTAGTCTTGTCTGTCTAGTCTTGTCTGTCTAGTCTTGTCTGTCTAGTCTTGTCTGTCTAGTCTTGTCTGTCTAGTCTTGTCTGTCTAGTCTTGTCTGTCTAGTCTTGTCTGTCTAGTCTTGTCTGTCTAGTCTTGTCTGTCTAGTCTTGTCTGTCTAGTCTTGTCTGTCTAGTCTTGTCTGTCTAGTCTTGTCTGTCTAGTCTTGTCTGTCTAGTCTTGTCTGTCTAGTCTTGTCTGTCTAGTCTTGTCTGTCTAGTCTTGTCTGTCTAGTCTTGTCTGTCTAGTCTTGTCTGTCTAGTCTTGTCTGTCTAGTCTTGTCTGTCTAGTCTTGTCTGTCTAGTCTTGTCTGTCTAGTCTTGTCTGTCTAGTCTTGTCTGTCTAGTCTTGTCTGTCTAGTCTTGTCTGTCTAGTCTTGTCTGTCTAGTCTTGTCTGTCTAGTCTTGTCTGTCTAGTCTTGTCTGTCTAGTCTTGTCTGTCTAGTCTTGTCTGTCTAGTCTTGTCTGTCTAGTCTTGTCTGTCTAGTCTTGTCTGTCTAGTCTTGTCTGTCTAGTCTTGTCTGTCTAGTCTTGTCTGTCTAGTCTTGTCTGTCTAGTCTTGTCTGTCTAGTCTTGTCTGTCTAGTCTTGTCTGTCTAGTCTTGTCTGTCTAGTCTTGTCTGTCTAGTCTTGTCTGTCTAGTCTTGTCTGTCTAGTCTTGTCTGTCTAGTCTTGTCTGTCTAGTCTTGTCTGTCTAGTCTTGTCTGTCTAGTCTTGTCTGTCTAGTCTTGTCTGTCTAGTCTTGTCTGTCTAGTCTTGTCTGTCTAGTCTTGTCTGTCTAGTCTTGTCTGTCTAGTCTTGTCTGTCTAGTCTTGTCTGTCTAGTCTTGTCTGTCTAGTCTTGTCTGTCTAGTCTTGTCTGTCTAGTCTTGTCTGTCTAGTCTTGTCTGTCTAGTCTTGTCTGTCTAGTCTTGTCTGTCTAGTCTTGTCTGTCTAGTCTTGTCTGTCTAGTCTTGTCTGTCTAGTCTTGTCTGTCTAGTCTTGTCTGTCTAGTCTTGTCTGTCTAGTCTTGTCTGTCTAGTCTTGTCTGTCTAGTCTTGTCTGTCTAGTCTTGTCTGTCTAGTCTTGTCTGTCTAGTCTTGTCTGTCTAGTCTTGTCTGTCTAGTCTTGTCTGTCTAGTCTTGTCTGTCTAGTCTTGTCTGTCTAGTCTTGTCTGTCTAGTCTTGTCTGTCTAGTCTTGTCTGTCTAGTCTTGTCTGTCTAGTCTTGTCTGTCTAGTCTTGTCTGTCTAGTCTTGTCTGTCTAGTCTTGTCTGTCTAGTCTTGTCTGTCTAGTCTTGTCTGTCTAGTCTTGTCTGTCTAGTCTTGTCTGTCTAGTCTTGTCTGTCTAGTCTTGTCTGTCTAGTCTTGTCTGTCTAGTCTTGTCTGTCTAGTCTTGTCTGTCTAGTCTTGTCTGTCTAGTCTTGTCTGTCTAGTCTTGTCTGTCTAGTCTTGTCTGTCTAGTCTTGTCTGTCTAGTCTTGTCTGTCTAGTCTTGTCTGTCTAGTCTTGTCTGTCTAGTCTTGTCTGTCTAGTCTTGTCTGTCTAGTCTTGTCTGTCTAGTCTTGTCTGTCTAGTCTTGTCTGTCTAGTCTTGTCTGTCTAGTCTTGTCTGTCTAGTCTTGTCTGTCTAGTCTTGTCTGTCTAGTCTTGTCTTTCCAGTCTTGTCTGTCTAGTCTTGTCTCTCTAGTCTTGTCTGTCTAGTCTTGTCTGTCTAGTCTTGTCTGTCTAGTCTTGTCTGTCTAGTCTTGTCTGTCTAGTCTTGTCTGTCTAGTCTTGTCTGTCTAGTCTTGTCTGTCTAGTCTTGTCTGTCTAGTCTTGTCTGTCTAGTCTTGTCTGTCTAGTCTTGTCTGTCTAGTCTTGTCTGTCTAGTCTTGTCTGTCTAGTCTTGTCTGTCTAGTCTTGTCTGTCTAGTCTTGTCTGTCTAGTCTTGTCTGTCTAGTCTTGTCTGTCTAGTCTTGTCTGTCTAGTCTTGTCTGTCTAGTCTTGTCTGTCTAGTCTTGTCTGTCTAGTCTTGTCTGTCTAGTCTTGTCTGTCTAGTCTTGTCTGTCTAGTCTTGTCTGTCTAGTCTTGTCTGTCTAGTCTTGTCTGTCTAGTCTTGTCTGTCTAGTCTTGTCTGTCTAGTCTTGTCTGTCTAGTCTTGTCTGTCTAGTCTTGTCTGTCTAGTCTTGTCTGTCTAGTCTTGTCTGTCTAGTCTTGTCTGTCTAGTCTTGTCTGTCTAGTCTTGTCTGTCTAGTCTTGTCTGTCTAGTCTTGTCTGTCTAGTCTTGTCTGTCTAGTCTTGTCTGTCTAGTCTTGTCTGTTTAGTCTTGTCTGTCTGACCTACCAGTAAAAATAACATATTATTACTGGTAGGTCAGGACTGGTAGGAATTACAGTAATACAGAATATAGCATCTTATTCGAATTTACAAGTAAATCAACAAGTAAACAAACAATTTACGTACTTTTGTCAAAATTTTGGTACTCAAATCTACAAGTTACACGAGCAAAGCAATACACAAGCAAGTACAGTAATACACACAAGATATTAGCATTATGTTGGTAGCTATTTTCAAACGGTTTTGATAATCGTATGTATCAGTACCTACTTAGTATTTATAAGTCCCATAAGAATCTAAATGTATTTGTTTGTATCTATGAATGTCTAACTACCACAGGAAATGTTAACCTCCCTTAAAATTTACGTAAAGTCACTTTTAAAGTATTGATAACGTTGTTGTGATTGTAAATGCGTATTTTCAGTGAAAATATTGTAAAACGAAGTGGATGAATGAAGCAAGAAAAAAACGTGTGTGAAAATCAATGTTGAAGCATCAATCAACCCACACAAAACCAATGGAAGACAACAACAAGCAAAGAAAATCGTCAGGACAGATTGCAAGGTGTCTGATTAATGTAAGAACGTACCCCTAAACCATTGATTAATTTTGTTTAATAAAGAATGAATAGTTTGTTTCAACATGGGCTTACCATCGGTTCGTTTAATGTTAATGCTAGCTCCTACATTTAAAACATCTGCATTATCCATGGTAAATTGCAACCGGTTACAGTTAAAACTGAATATATCACATAGGCTGTTAAAATAAATAAACCACGAAATAATATTAATATTTACAACAATTGGCTTAAAACGTTTCCGATCTAGCGGCGTTTCGACATTAGTATTACGACCACGGCCACGAGACGGTGCACTGTTCTGGCCCTACGGTGAAAAAATGGGTTTTGACGTCTGACATGCGCGCTACCACCCGGGAATTTCAAACGAAAAAACTTCCTGCGCCGATACCAACAGACGTTTAGTTTTATTTGTTTACGCAATGTTTTATATCTTTTTGAAAAAAAGAAAATTATAATAGATTGAAAGTAGGAGATTACCACTACGATATCTTCAAATCTGAGTAGTGGTTTCAATCTATTATTAATTTGGTTCAAACCATGACATCTCATTTTGAAAATTATAATGTTTTGGATAATTTTTGGAACGGAAGTTTTGAAGATAAAATAACGTATTTTAGATAAGATAAACTTATCAATTTTAAATAATTAAACCAGATTTTAGACAAAGCATAAATTGAAAAAAAAACTTACTTTGACTAATTTTTGAAAATCGTGTTAAATAGACCAAAAGTCCAATAAAACAAAAGATTTTTGCAAAATTTGTCCACTCAAATCAACAAATAAACAAGATTTGATTCGAGTCAAAATTTTGGTGTTTGAAAATTTGGCAATATTTGCAAATTGTTTTGAGGTTTTCGTCCAATTTTTACACAAAACAAAAGAATTTTACAAGGTTTGTCCACTCAAATCAACAAAAAAACAGGATTTTTCGAATAAAAATTTTGATTTTTGAAACTTTGGCAATATTTGCCAATTATTTTGACATTTTCGTCCAATTATGAGATAAAACAAATGATTCTTGCAAAATTTGTCCACTCGAATCAACAAATAAACAAGATTTGATTCGAATAAAAATTTTGGTTTTTGAAAATTTGGCAATATTTGCCAATTATTTTGACATTTTCGTCAAATTTTGACATAAAACAAAAGATTTTTGCAAAATTTGTCCACTCAAATCAACAAATAAACAAGATTTGATTCGAATAAAAATTTTGGTTTTTGAAAATTTGGCAATATTTGCAAATTATTTTGACGTTTTCGTCCAATTTTGACACAAAACAAAAGAATTTTGCATGGTTTGTCCATTCAAATTAACAAAAAAACAAATTTTGCTAAACTTCGAATAGAGATTTTCGTTTTTCAAAATTTGATATTATTTGCAAATTATTGCAACTAATACAATGTACTAAAAGTATTCCGCACTGGCTATAATGTAATGTTCAGAATTACTTTTTGGAACTGATGTGTGCTCAATACACATCAGTTCCAAAAAGTAATTCACAGCAATAGGGTTAATTTTGTGCATATTTAAATTTACTTACGCTGTCAGGAGAAATAATAGTTAAACCCGGAGCCCTGAGATAACTCACTGAAACCCGGAGTCTCCGGGACAAACGCGGAGAGGTGGCCACCGTAGCGGCAGCGCGAATTCTCGGTCCAATATAGGTCAATGTGGCAAGGACCGTTGTCCTTAGGTTTTGTCTCGGCAAGCTGTTCGAGAGAATCCTGGTAAAAAGGATCAAATACGAATTGACAGGGAAGGCGGCGCTCTCAGCGAGACAACATGAGTTTAGGAAGGGAAAGTCCCCTGTCGCGGCCGCAAGATAAATCAATCGATTTAATCAAACAGGACCCTTGGTTTAACCCCGGTTAGATTAGGTTGCCCGCCGCGAAGCGAATAGATAAATCAAGCCAACATACATGACATAAACGTATTTTTTGCTCTCCCTCCTTTTTCGACCTAATACACCGTCGTCTCCGCCGTCGTCTGGTCCCAAGCCCAGGGTGTGAAAGGAGGAGGGTGGTCGGCCTGCCGCGCCGACCAGAATCGGGAAACCGAAGAAACTAGGCAAGAAACCGCATGGATACACGACTTAACCACTTACGAATTAATGCTACCGCATCCGGGGCAGCCGATGCGCCAGCTTTGGGAACCAGGGATGCTGGTGAGAAGTGGACTACTGGCCAAAGACTCAGGTTAATCACACCGAAATCAGAAATACGAATCGCCGCATGGAATGTGCGAACGGGACATCACGTTGGTCAAAAGGAAATTATCGCCAAGGAATTATTGAAATGCAAAATATCGATCTGTGCATTATCAGAACTGCGGCTCACAGGATCTGGGACAATGAAGGTTGACCCACCATCAATCGACGAGACGATGACTCTATTCTATTCTGGTGGCGACAAACGAGAAGCGGGCGTTGGCTTTATGGTTGATCGACGGGCCTCTGCCAGTGTTATCGCATTCCAACCGATATCCGAGCGTCTGGCGGTTATCACTATTGATGGAACGATTAAGACCCATATTGTATCCGTCTACGCCCCAACTGAGACCAGCCCGGACACAAACAAGGATGAATTTTATGCCCAGTTTCAACACACACTGGATACAATACCCCAAACCGAATTAATCGTACTTATGGGCGACTTTAATGCACATACGGGTGCAGATCGAACCGGTTGGGAAGAAACGATGGGAAAATTCGGATACGGGGAAATAAATGACAACGGATTACGCCTCTTATCATTTGCAGCGTCAAACAACTTGATCATCGGCAACAGCATCTTTCGTCACCCCCTCAAACATCAACTCACGTGGCGAAATCCATCCGGCAACGATTCGGCGATGTTGGACTACATTTTGGTCAACACCAGATTCCGATCGACGCTCAAAGATGTACGTGCGATGCGTGGACCCGACTGTGGATCAGACCATTATCTTGTCCGAGTGAAACTACAATTGAAATTACAAAGAGCAAAGAAAAAGGCACCACCATCAGCCAAGAGGAACTGGGCCTGTCTGCGAGACCCTGAAACCAGCCGAAAATTTCAAATCGCATTATCCAACAAATTTGCAGCACTCACGATACCAGTCGATATCAACATAGAAGAGAAACAAATTTCTGAGTCTATTGTGGGGTGTGCAACGGAGCTGTGTCCGCCCATCCGTCGACGGACGCAGCAATGGATCTCGGACGACTGTCTCAATCTAGTCGACCAGCGGAAGCAAATGAAACACGTCGATTTCAAACAATACCGACGATTGAACAAAGAAGTTCGACAGAAAATGAAATTGGAACGGGAAGCTTACTGGAATAACATCGCGGCTGACATGGAAGAAGCAGCGTCAAGGCATGAGTACCGGACGCTGTACCAGACAATCCGACGGTTAAGTGGCAAAACAACATCAACAAATGACAATATCAAAAAATTGGATGGAACTTTCGTGACCTCTCCTCAGGAACGTCTACAGCGGTGGAGAGAATTATTTCATCAGCTGTACAACCACAATCCGCCAGTAGGTCCAGCACCCGAACTGCCGATTATTGAGCAGCCGATAAATCAGTTTCCCGATACTGAACCAACAATCAATGAGGTGAAGACGGCAATAAAATCCCTGAAAAATGGTAAAGCGCCGGGAGGAGATCAAGTAACTGCCGAAATGATCAAAGCCGGGGGAGACTTCTTATTACATCAACTTCACGTTCTCACAGTGCATATATGGCATTCAGATTGTGTTCCATCCGTGTGGAAGAAAGCGATTGTTGTGCCTATTTTGAAGAAAGGCGACAGTCGGGAATGCAAGAATTACCGTGGTATTAGCCTCCTCTCGATCGTCGGCAAAGTATTTATGAAAATCATACAATCAAGACTACAGAAACATCGAGAGCAAACAAGCCGGGAAGAACAAGCTGGATTTCGACCACATCGAGGATGCATCGATCATATATTTGCTCTCCGTCAGCTAATGGAAGAAAGAATTCGATGTGGCAAACGAACAGTCATAGTCTTCATCGATTTCAAATCTGCTTTTGATTGCATCGATTGGACAAGCTTGTGGGAAGCCCTGAAGATTGAACACATGCCACTGAAAATCATTCAACTTCTTCAAGCATCGTACGACGGCTCAACCAGCAATGTTCGTATCCGAAACGACATGTCTGAGGAATTCCCGATTCGAACCGGAGTCCGGCAAGGAGACGTGGCTTCGCCGCTCCTTTTTAACATTGTGATCGACACGATTATGCGAAAAGCGTTTGATGGGCGACGCGGAGTTCGATATGATGACAAAAACTTCCTAACCGATCTGATATTCGCCGATGACAGTGCGGTTTTCGCCAACACAGATGCCGAAGCAACAGACACCTTGTATGACATTTCCCGCATTGCCCAGTCATACGGACTGAGAATCAATGCGGATAAGACCAAAGTGCTTACAACGGATGGATCTGAAGCCAGAGTTTACCTCGATGGAACCACAATCGAGCAGGTACCACAGTTCAAATATTTGGGATCACTGGTTGTGGAGAAGAAAGTAGCTTCGACAGCCGAAGTTCACAGCCGGATAGGCCAGGCAACAGCAACGTTTGCTTCACTCAAGTGGTGCATATGGAAGCGGACGAATATTACCATCAAAACCAAAATACGCCTATACCGGACGCTGATCTTCCCAATTCTTCTTTATGGATCGGAAACATGGACATTACTCAAACCAGACCTTAACAAGCTCGAGGCCTTCCAAATGCGATGCCTGAGACAGATTCTCTGCGTCTCACTCCTCAACCACCTCCGAAATGAGGTGGAAAGTCCGCATTGTTTAAAAGGCGGGAATATGAAACTTTCGGGCACATTTTGTTATTATCACTTATTTTAGGCTTACATTTAGTTGATCAGTAAGATTGTCTAATTGACAAGTTAAGAAATAAACATATTTTAAGTAGAAAATTTAATTTGCATCAGCATGTTTTTCCCATATAAAAATTAATCTTTCAGCGGTAAAAAATTTTATATGATGTAGAAATACTATTTGATCAGTTATTTTGTTCAGGAATAAATTCCATATTGATTCTTAACGTTTAACTGACGACGTGGGGGGCCGCGCGGGCCTTGCGAAAGTAATAATTTCGAATTACTCCTTTTTCCCATATGCGACGCATACGGTGCTTCTAGTACCTTCGAGTTTAGTCATTTAGAGACCCCGAGTGGTGGTGTACGCTTCAGTATGCGCAAATTTTTGTGGGCCTTTTTTTGTGGGCCTCCCTGACCCCACGTCGGTATTTACGTAACTTTTCTAAAAGTTTGTAGGAACTACATTTTACATTTCAAACATTTTATTAGAGTCTTTTACAATGGTGGTTTATTTCCATATAAAGACCACGGGCCGTTGATAATAGATCCTTCCAGGTATGGATTATAAAAAATTCCAAATCTCTTTAAAAAATTGTAATGGATCTTTTACGATGGTTTTTTTTTCAAAAATCCTTCCGACAATTTGTAAATCTCGTATTACCTCAGCGTCTCAGAGACTGAAGAACAAGATGACTCGGAGGACGAAGTTCCATTGTCATCAGTACAATCTTACTACGGTAAAAATCGGTACAAATGGGCGCGTCAACATCCAAGCAGAAGAACAGTTAGAACCCCTCAACACAACATTGTACGATGGACTAAATCTTCAAACCTAACAGTAAATGAACTAAAAGACCCTTATTCTATATGGCATAGGTACATGGACGATGAGATGCTGCAAGAGATACTCAAGTGGACTAATGAAAAAATAAAGGAATATCGGACCAAATTTGAGAAAGAAAATCGCTCAGAACTTACAGATTTAGACATGATCGAATTCCAAGCCTTTATTGGTCTTCTTTTTTACGCAGCGGTGTTCAAATCTAATCACGAAAATGCAGATTATATCTTTGCTACTGACGGTAGCGGAAGGGAGATATTCACGTATGTGAGGTCAAAAAATAGATTCTTATTTATTCTACGTTGCATTCAATTTGATAACCCTTCTGATCGTGAAGAACGAAGGCAGTCTGACAAAATAACAGCAATTCATGCCTATTTATAAAATTTGTGCAAAACTGCCAGAAGGTTTGTAGATTGTAGATATGGTGGTGACGACTTGTACTGCGACCTTTATAGATCTATTGTACCCCACCCTCCTCCTCCAAGTGTTGGTGTACTTACCCATTTAGAGCGCCTCCTCTAATCCTGACTCCTTTAGGAATCACAGGATCTGGGTGGGATTCAAGGCCTGCAGCTCCTCTGTGTTCAAGCACTGAGCCCCAAGGTACAGCTGTCTCTTGCGGAGTAATGCTCCGCAGTCTTTGAACAGATGTATGGGGGTTTCCTCTGCTGAGCCACAGAATCTGCATCCATCATCCTCCTCTATGCCTAGGGCCTTGAGATGTTTCCTAAGTCTGCAGTGTCCCGTCAGGGCTCCTGTCAGAATTCTGAGCTTGTTCCTGCTTAGTTTCAGGCAAGCTTTAGTTCTCTTCTGGTTGAAAGATCCCAGCATCACTTTGGATTGCCTTAGCCCTGGAAGTTCTTCCCAGGTTTTCATCCATTTTCCTCTTATTTCTTCATCTAAACTTTTGCGGATGGTGTTCATGCTCATACCGCAAAAGGGTTCCGGACCTATAAAGGGGCTACAGGATCCCTTGTTTGCTAGGTGATCGGCTTCTTCGCTTCCGTCTATACCAGTGTGTCCTGGTACCCAGTATAGCGTTACTTTATTATCCCTGCCAAGCTTGTTCAGCTTCCCCACACAGTCCCATACCAGTTTGGATCTGATGGTGTATGAGCTAATGGCCTTGATGGCTGCTTGGCTATCTGACAGGATAGCAATTCGTTTTTTGCGGTAATTCCTGTCGAGGTTAAACTGTGCACATCTTTCGATTGAGTGTACCTCTGCTTGGAAGATACTTGGGGATGTTCCCATGGATTCGGAGTATCTGGTACGAGGTCCAAACACTCCTGCACCAGTTCCTTCCTTTGTCTTCGAACCATCTGTATACCACATGATGGCATTTTGCTTTATGTGGTATGCTGAGGATTCGTCGCTCCAATCGGCTTTACTACTACACATTGCTGTGTAGTTTTTCTCGAAGTGGTATTTGCATACCATTTCGTGCTTTGGTATTTCCAGCCAGGGGATCTTGGCAGCGAGGCTGCTTCGGTCTCTGCTCCCGATTATTTTACCTCTGCCCATTTCTGCCTTGCTGAACCTTACGATCGCCGATCTGGCGGCGCTCTCCACCACAAGGTGCAGCGGAGTCAGATCCAGCAGCAGCTCCAATGCTGCTGTCGGACACGACCCCATCGCTCCCGTGATGCAGACACACGCCAGTCTTTGAATCTTCTCAAGCTGTTTCCTCATAGAGGCCAGCTTGATTCTACTTCCCCACGCAACCGCCCCATAAGTGATTGCAGGTCTCACTATCATGGTGTACATCCATCGCAGGATAGTGGGGTTACAACCCCACGTTTTTCCTGCTAGATTTCTGCACACTATTAGGGCGCGTTTGGCTTTACCTACCACTGCCTCAGCGTGTCTATTCCATAGGAGTTTGCTATCTAGTGTGATACCCAGATACCTTATCTCCTGTTGGTATTCTACTGCCTTCCTATCTATGAGTATGGGATGCAGGCAGTTTAGTTTTCTCCTTCTAGTAAATGGTATCACCGTGGTTTTGCTCGGGTTGAGTCTCAATCCCACTGTTTGACACAATCTACTAGTTACTTTGAGGCCTCTCTGAACAATTTCACAGAGCGTTCCCTCAAATTTTCCTCTGGCCATTATGACTATGTCATCGGCGTAACCTTGACATTTGATGTCTAGGTTGTTTAGCCTAACCAGTAGTTCATCAACTACCAGGCTCCACATTAGCGGTGATAGTACACCTCCCTGTGGGCACCCTCGAGTTGTGGAGATCTTAATGGTATCTCTTCCCACTTGTGTCTCCGCCACTCTAGTTCTCAGCATTTCTCCCATCCACTTTGAGATAGTGCTGTCGATACTCCTTCTCTCGAAGGCCGCCTTGAAGAGAGGGCCGCCAGAAGGTTTATAACGTCAGCGAGTATGCCACCGTGGACGAAATGTTGGTGCCTTTTCGAGGATGCACACATCTCATGATTTATATGCCAATGAAACCAGCTAAGTACGGGTTGAAATTGATGTGCTTATGTGATGCAAAGAATGGCTATTTTTATAATTGTTACATATATACAGGACGTGGAACGGATGGTGAGGGATTAACAGATGAAGAGAAAAAGTTCCTAGTGCCAACACAATCTGTTATTCGTCTTGCTAAGCCATTGTACGCAAGTAACAGAAATATTACATGCTACAACTGGTTTACGTCAGTGGAACTTGTCGATAATTTGAAGAAAAAGGGTCTAACATGCGTTGGTACTTTGAAAAAAAATAAACGAGAGATACCAAAAGAGTTTCTACCATCAAAACAAAGAGAAGTAGGATCCACCACACTTTATGGTTTTGCCGGCCAAAATACGCTAATGTCTCATGTCCCAAAGAAAACTAAAGCAGTCATCCTTTTGTCTTCAATGCACCACGCTGAAGCCATTGATAAAACTACTGGAAAGCCTGAAATTATACAGTTTTATAACTCAACCAAAGGAGGAGTGGACGAAATTGATAAAAAGTGCTCCATTTATACATGTAGTCGTAGGACTTGACGTTGGCCGATGGTTATTTTTTACCGAATGTTAGATATCAGCTCTGTCAATAGTCACTTATTGTGTGACATACATCACGAAAAGATTTCTGAAAGAGGAATTTTCATAAATTTCCACCAAATTGGCTCGCAATTTGGTGTTGCAACATATGAAAAGAAGAGTGTTGAACGAAAGACTGCCACGTGAACTACGTTTGAGTTTCCAGGAGTTCAAGAAGAAGAGCTGAAACAAAGGAGAAGATGCCAAACGTGACCGTTAAAGCTTCAGAGGAAGTCTACACAAACATGTTATATGTGTAAAAAAAAACCGGCCAAGTGCGAGTTGTGACTCGCGCACCGAGGGTTCCGTACAAACTTGTAAGTAAGGTATCTTTTTTTTGTGCAGGACGTAACTGTATGCAACCCATATGCTTCTGGTGTCTCGCAATACCACTATGACAACATTAGTGTATTTTCATAAGTTTCTAATAGTAAATTCGCATTTTTCTTGTAATTAAACTACATATTTACGGTTTTCAGATTTTTCCCTTTACATGTGCTGTAAGACACCGCACCGCTTCTTGCCAAATTTCATGATTCTAGGTCAAGTACCCTATAGGTTTTGATTCCCTTGTGAAATCGCAAAATATGCGACATAAACGGTCATATTTTTTGATCGCGTAGACTTGCAAGTTTGATTTTTTCTTTTCACAGCTGAAAGAGACCGCAGACCCGAGTATTTGGTACAAATTTCAACTTGTTACCTCTACGCGTTCCTGAGAAAATGGTCTTGACAGACAGACAGACGGACGGACAGACAGACAGACAGACAGACAGACAGACGGACAGACGGACAGCAAAGTGATCCTATAAGGGTTCCGTTTTCGGTACGGAACCCTAAAAAACATGTTTGCATTCAATGCGCAAAGGAAGTCTGTCTAGATTGTGCGTAATTTGTGAAAATTGGTGCCTTGCAGTTTTTTATTTCGCTTGTAGTACGAAAGTTAATTATTACATAGTTTATTAGAGACACTATTGCAGTTTCATAATATAAGTTAATTTGCTTACTTTGTTTAAAATTTTAAGACATACAAAGTGGTTTCGGAGCTCAAGTAAGTTCTGCCAAAAAATGTTAACTACACTTTAATTGTCGAAAATACGTCTTATTTAAATAAAAAATATTAGATAATTCAGTTTGTTTTATTAATATATGCGTATTTAACGTAGTTATTTATTATCTATACCAATAAAACCTCTTAATTCGTTTAAAACATCACAATAATGTAAGGGCCTCTCCAGCCCCCACGTCAGAGTTTACGTAAAATAAAAACCACGTCGTCAGTTAAAGGTTAAAAAAGCTTAAGTTTAATAAAACTTTATGATGTGTACTTTTTTTTTCAATAAGATCAGGTATAATAGTGAAATTGAAATGCAAATGAAAAATTAATGATATGAGGGCGGAGCTTACTGATATACCATAATATCCAGGGGTGGGCTGACAAATTTTGAACAACCGGCTCGCTATTATTTCGAAGAAGAAAAAAACCGGCCAAGTGCGAGTTGTGACTCGCGCACCGAGGGTTCCGTACAAACTTGTATAGTATAGTATTATTATGTGGATTATCAACATATTATGTAGATTATAAAGAAAAATTAGACGAAATAAAATATATACAGGATGTTACGGGACTTGAGTATGTCGCATGTCGGTTATAAAAAAGCAAAATTTAAACATAATATATACCCTGTATATATTATGTATATAAAGCGTACGTGATGAAATGCATAACGAATATAAACAAAGAAAATTCAAAATAAACATAGAATAGGACCTAACTGTATGCAACCCATATGCTTCTGGAGCCTGACAATACCACTACGACATTAGTGAATTTTCATAAGTTTCTAATAGTAAATTCGCATTTTTCTTGTAATTAAACTACATATTTAAGGTTTTCAGATTTTTCCCTTTACATGTGCTGTAAGGCACCGCTTCTTGTTAAATTTCATGATTCTAGGTCAACGGGAAGTACCCTATAGGTTTTGATTCCCTCGTGAAATCGCAAAATATGCGACATAAACGGTCATATCTTTTGATCGCGTTGACTTACAAGTTTGATTTTTTCACAGCTGAAAGAGACCGCAGACTCGAGTATTTGATACAAGTTTCAACTTGTTACCTCTACGCGTTCCTGAGAAAAAGGTCTTGACAGACAGACAGACGGACAGACAGACAGACAGACAGACAGACGGACAACAAAGTGATCCTATAAGGGTTCCGTTTTCGGTAGGGAACCCTAAAAAAAGATAAATGAGTACATTGTTTTCATTTATTTTTGTACAGTATAATTCAGCTTCTGAACTGCTAATAGCAATTGTGGTTGCTATTTTTTAGCCCATAAAATTGAATTAGGTAACTGAACATTTTTCAGTTGTAGTTGTTAATTTTCTAACCATCTCTTCGCCATGGTAACATAATTTTATCTAATGATCAGGTAGAAGGATATAAAATCTCGAAGAGCTGCACAAATTTTTCAAAGTTATAAGTGTCATTGTTTATCATCATTATCCACACTATTATGCCACACGATTATATTTGGACACATTTCAGTTAATTTTGTGGCTACTCCAGATTTTCTTCCTAATATTGACGATGCACCATCTGAACAGAATTCTATGAGATTTCTTTGTAAATAATTTTTATCAAATCCATTTTAGGTACGCGCATGATGTGTGTAGTGTGTTGCGCACATGATATGTTTGCGAGTGTCTGACACAACGGCGCGATGTGCATATTTTGGATAAACATACTATCAAAATGGCTTATTTTTCGGTTTTAGGGGTAATTTAACAAGCGACTCGCCGAGTTTCAAATATTTTAACAACCGGCTCGCACGAGCCGGACTGAGCCGGTTCCAGCCCACCCCTGATAATATCCCAAAAAAAGATGTACGGCATAAACCATGTGACTATGTGGTTGTTCCAACATTGTTGAACGCTTTCAAGAGCAACCGATAGAATATGGTTCAATGGAAGGTGTTCTCGGAGGTTATGAGTGTCTTTTATAACTTTATTAAACCCTTCTACGCCGTTATTAGTGCTTAGTACATGTTTCATTACACCTTCGTAACATTACTTTAATCGGACAGCCACTTTATTTCAAAATAAATCTAAAAAGCATGTTCCACATTCTAAGTTTAACAGCTTTTGAAATATCTCTTTAGATCAGGGGTCTCCAAACTTTCCAGCCTTAGGGGCATACTGATAACTCCAGTAAGTTCCGAGGGCCAAAACCATATTATCATTGTTGCCGGTGGTAAAAAGTGAAATAGTCCACTGATGAAAAAAAAAAGTCCGAAAAAGTACGCAACGTTTAAAAAAGGCTGCAAATCGGACTAAAGTCCGCAAAACGGCAACACTGCATATTATTAATTTTCCTGTCATTATCTGTAATTTCTAGATTAGTCGTAGAGTACGAGCCATGAGGAGTAACGTGACACGACATCTGGTGGACACAAGCGGAAATAGGTAGTACCTTCTATCGCTAACAGATGGCGCTAATAGCACGTACGGAATAATCTCGTTGGTTCGAGAAAGTTCTGGTGTCCACTCACTTCTAGATGGCAGTAATTGGATTATATAAGAAGGCTAGTGGCGCAACCACAAGTCAGTTCCTATGACACTGTTGTGAAATAAAATAGTGCGTACCTCCTTAAAACGTGTTTGTGCGTGTTTAAGTTTAAGACATCTTTGTAACAGTATTTTGATTCGAATTGTTGCTTTTGTGTGTGATTTAGTAGTATGGAAAAGAAGCGAAAAATTGATAGTGAATGCAGAAAATTCAAAGATCAGTGGAACATTCAGTATTTCGTAATTGAGTCCAGTAACAATGCGCTATGTTTGATTTGCATAGAAAGCATAGCCGTTCTCAAGGAATATAACATTAAACGTCATTATGAAACAAAACATTTTCAAAATTACTCAAAATATACAGGAAGTTTGCGGACAGAAAAATTGAAGCTATGAAGCGCGGATTGAAATCGCAGCAATCTTCGTTTACAAAACTCAAAACTGAACAAGAGGCTGCAACTCGTGCCAGCTTTCGTGTGGCTCTTGAAATTGCAAAACGTGGAAAACCATTCACCGATGGAGAAATGATCAAAGAATGCATAATTGCAGTAGCCGAAGAAATGTGCCCTGAAAAGGTAAATTTATTAAAAACTGTCAGTATGTCAGCAAACACTGTGGCTCGAAGGGTAGAAAACATCACTGAAAATATATCCTCTCAACTGTTCGACAAAAATGGACATGTTGAGTGGTTTTCTTTGGCCTTGGATGAGTCAACGGATGTGTCAGATACTGCTCAGGTGTTGATTTATATTTGAGGAGTAGATAAAAGCTATGAAGTGCATGAAGAACTTCTTGATAAATATAGTATTCATGGCACAACTACTGGTACAGATATTTTTAAAGGAGTTGAAACGGCCATTAATCAAAAGAACCTTCGATGGAAAAACTTGAAATGTATTACAACTGATGCAGGCCAAAACATGAGTGGGAAAGATAAAGGAGTGGTCGCTCTTGTGTCAAAGGCTGTAGAAAATGACGGTGGTTCAAAACCATTAGTCTTACATTGTATCATTCATCAACAGTCTTTGTGCGGAAAATGTTTGGATATGTCTGAAGTTCTGAAACCAGTCATATCAACTGTTAATTTTATCAGATCTTTTGGGCTGAATCACCGACAATTCCGACAATTTATTGAAGAGATTGGAGAAAATGACTTAGCTTATCATACTGCCGTACGTTGGCTTAGTTGTGGGAATGTCCTTCAGTGCTTTTTAGAACTTCGAGCAGTGATCGAAATTTTTTTGAATGAAAAGCATCGCCCTCTTACTGAATTACAAAACAACGCATGGCTGTGGAAGTTAGCATTCTATGTTGATTTGACAAAACATGTGAACGAACTGAATTTGAGATTGCAAGGAGAAAACCAGCATCTACCTGATTTATACATTAATATCAAATCATTCCGGAAGAAATTGATACTGTTTCAATCACAACTACGAAGTAAATGTTTTTCGCATTTTAAAACATGTGAAATATTCAGCCACACCACTGAGACTGAGTTTCCTATCGATTTTGCAATCGAAACTTTGAGTGGTTTGAAAATAAATTTTGATACTCGTTTCTCGGACTTTGATGCCATTGCAAATAAAATTAAGATTTTTCAGAATCCTTTTGATACTGACATTGAAACCCTAGCCCCGGAACTTCAAATGGAAATGATTGATCTACAGTGCAGTGATATAATTAAGAACAAATATCAAAACTCATCTTTGTTGGAATTTTCCTTTGTTGGAGTCTTCCACTGACACAATTTGATAATTTGCATAAATTTGCTCGTGGGCTGTTTTCTGTTTTTGGTACTACTTATTTGTGTGAGAAGACCTTCTCCAAAATGAAGTACACAAAAAATGTTTACAGATCTAAATTAACTGATGAGCATCTTAAATCTCTTTTAATAATTGGTACAAGTAAAATTAGTCCACAACTACAAACTATTGTGAGTGGAAAATCTCAATTACATAAATCTCATTAGTATTTCATATGTCATTATGCTTGTTATAAGTTATGTTTTTATTTAAAATGTATAAAATGTTAGTTGGATTCATTTCAATAATTTGTTAGTTATTATATACTGAAATTAAATTTTCTGCATATTATACATGTCTTTACTCATTACAATTCTGTGTTTCTTTATCCAACTTATCACAAAAACAATAACAATAAGCCTACAACAATGTTATGAGTAGTTAGCCCCTGACCATATCAATGTAGATGTCATATTAATAATTATTCAACATAAAATTAGAATACTAAATTAGTAAACTAAATTTAATTTGCTATAAAAAATATGTTTTTTTTAGATCAGTGATTAACTCAAATATCAAGTACGTAATCAAAATTGCACATATGAAACCTCAAAGACATTTTGGATTTGGAGAATGAAACCTACCTTAGAGGTAGGCGCGCGCCCGCTGCGTCCGCCCTTAAATCCGCCCCTGTCTATTGTCTATTGTGCTTTATTGCATAATAAGCATAACAAAATTTCAAAAAATATCATATTTTATTTTCCTCTAATTTTCAAAAAATATACATTTGGTTCATTTTGGTTCATTTATCATTTGGTTTTAAATAAAGTGAAATATGCCAATATATAAATTTTCTCCCATTTTCCTCTCATTTCACGATGTCATAAGCAGGGAAAACACTTTCAGTCACACTTTGAAATTTTCCATTCACTTGATATATAACGATTTTACTAGCTCGCATTTTCCGCGGATTTCACGATCTTGTAACTTTTGAACGGCTCATCGCAGAGACTTCTAGTTTAGGCCAATCGATTCAAAGGCCTTCGGAATAAGTCGAACTAAAAATTAGTCGGAAAGAATATATCAAGTTCCTAGGAAGCTACCGCAATTAAGAAATCACACCGCACCAGCCATCGATCCGGCGGAGGACTCCTACATTTTCATTCACCGCTCGATCAATTTTTAACCGATTTCGACAAAGTTGGGCTCGAAAGATTCGTGGCGAATTGAATGGGGAATTTCAAAGTGTGACTGAAAGTGTTCTCCCTGCTTATGACATCGTGAAATCAGAGGAAAATGGGATAAAATTTATATATTAGCATATTTCATTTTATTTAAAACCAAATTATTAAAAATATATAAAATATATTATATAAAACTAAATTTTTTGAAAATTAGAGGAAAATAAAATATAATTTTTGAAATTTTATTAATAAATATCAATGTAGTGTGCTTATGATGTAATACAGCACAATAGACCTTTATATTGTTGAAATTTTTTTATGCGCATGCGTCAATTTTCGCCATGTTTTCGGGCACTTTTTTTACGTATAACCAGTGAAAATAACAAAATGTGCCCGAAAGTTTCATATTCCCGCCTCACAACGTCAGTGAGTCTTACGCGGTCAAATGCATTCGTAAGATCTATAAAACACATATATGCTGTTTTGTTGTATTCTATAGCCTTTTCAGCAATTTGTCTGATAGCAAAGATGGCATCTACGGTTGATCTGTTTTTTCTGCAGCCATGTTGCTCTTCGCATATGCCATGAGAGGATATATCTTCCTCCAGTATTTTAGTACTGACCTTAAAAGCGTAATTCCTCGATCCAGAAAACTGGTCTTTTTTGCTTCCCTTCTTGAAGATTGGGATGGTTATGCTTTCTTTCCATTCGTTTGGTATTTTTTTGCATTCTATGATTTTGTTAAAGAACACGTGTAGCTCTTTGGATAGTGTGTTTCCTTCGTGCTTCAGTAATTCGTTGGATATTTCGTCTATTCTCCATGGATCAGACCGAGGGGTCATCCACTCTTGCAATACATGTAAATATTTAGATGCATTACTTCACATTACTTTGCATTCCTTAGCAGTACGTAAGTATTACACCACATTACACAAAGTACTCTTGGATTCCTTGAATTACTCTTGTATTCCCTGAATTACGTTCACATTATATTCGCATTACGTCCATGTTACGTCCCCACTACACCCGCATGAGCTCATCATGCGCGTCGTCATGCGCCGCGCCGCAGTAGGGCAGTGAGCTTCTACTAAACTCTTTGTGGGGAAGCTCTGAGAGAAGCTCCCGAGGAAGCTCTTAAAGACAATGGTATCCCTGCCGCAAAAAATATATTTCTTCAGAAAGAGGAAATGATGTAAAGTAATAAATAATTTTGACGTTACGCAATATAAAAAAACTGTTTTTTTTCAAACATACAAAGCGCAATTAAAAAAAAAACCTCTTTTACTCTAATTTCGAGCTAATTTTATTTTTTTGCTTTACGTGACTTTACTTTGCAGTACTAAGAATTTCAAAAATTATCCGACATTATAACGCTTGTGATTTTTCCGAGTACTTCGCATTACCAAAGAATTAGGATAATTACGTGACATTATTACGCTAGTAATTTATTCGAGTACCTCGAATTACCAAAAAATCTGGATAATTGCGAATACACCTGCAACATTTCGGCGAGTGGATGACCCCTCAGATCAGACCATGAGGAACGTTAATAAAAATTTTAAGTTTTCTCTTGATTTTGGATCAGAATAATGGAATTGGAGTTTTTCAGAAATACCTTCATATGGATTGTGGACCGAAGCTTAGGGAACTGAAAAAGTCGTTGGAAGAATTATAAGTTTCTGGTAGATTTTCTTAAAAATCGCTACTTGAATTTTGGACCAGTCGATGAGACACTGTAGAAATTGTCGGAAAATTCTTAATTATTGCTTTATTTTTGGAAAAACTACTGGCTGGAATATTGGACCAACTGAAATATTTTCCGAAAACTTTTAGATTTGGATTTTGACCAGGAAAAAGTGCGTTTTCGCTTTTTTGCCAAATTCTCTAAAACCACATATCCCAGCGAAATTATTTTCGAGACACTGAAACTAGACAACAAGATGAGCAAATCGTTGTCTACATACAGAAAATTTGACTATAATTTGAAAATTTGCCCAAAAAAAATTTCGAAAAAATTAGCCTAAGAGTATTTTTGAAGATTTAATATTAATTATTATTTCTTATTTTTCACAATATCTACAAACTTTGTTTTTATTATTAAAAAACGGCCCCCTTTTTCCTCTGTCCACCTTTTAAATGGTACGAACTGTATAGCATTAATAAAACGATTTAAATTATTTTATAAATGTTTTCGAACTAACGTTTAGTTCCCTAACCCAGTGGTTCCCCAAGTTAGTTCCGTGGAACCCTGGGGTTCCGCGATAAAAACTGGTGGTTCCGCACTACAAATTTTATTTCTTAACAAAATAAGAATGGTGTTTTAATAATTTAATATATTTACATTTTTTTCGGAAAGTTCGAAAATTTTAAATAAGGTGAAGGAAAAATTCCAACCAGGATATCAGTTAATGAACATTTATAGCTGGGTAAGTACAGGTCGACCATATAATTCAGATCGTATTCAGATATATATATATACAGGGTGCTTCAAAAAAATGTATACACACTTTAAACTATTGTAGTTTTCCCGCTCTACAAGGCTAATGTTATATTTCTTCGCCAGGTGCCAGCATAATCGTCCCTCTATGTTATATTATCAGTTGGAATTTGTAATATCAACATGGGGGACGTACGTTTGAGTTTTGAAGAACGTAAGCAGGTTATTAAGTGGTACTGGAAGTTTGAGAATGTAAATGAAGTTCAAAGACAGTGGAGAAGGGAGTATGATACAGAACCACCTTCAAGATTAACAATTACACGCATACGAGACAAATTCGAAGTTCATGGAACAGTGTGTGATGTGCATAAAGGTCATTCAGGTCGGCCTCGAACAGCTACAAGTGATGAGTTATCAACGGCAGTCTTGGAACTGTTTCAACGCTCTCCTAACAAATCTTCAAGGCAAGGGGCACGTGAAAGTGATGTAAGTGCTAGCAGCGTGCTACGCATTCTGAAGAGAGGCAAGTATCGTGTTTACATTCCAAGGCTGGTGCAACAGCTAAATGACGGCGATCCAGATCGAAGGTTGCAATTTTGTGAATGGATTCAGGAGATGGTGATACGTGAACCGGGATTTATGGGTAGCATCATTTGGTCGGATGAAGCCCAATTCAAACTTAATGGAACTGTCAATAGGCACAATTGTGTTTACTGGGGTGAAGAAAATCCTCACATTACAATTGAAAAAGCTGTAAATTTGCCTGGTGTAAATGTGTGGTGCGGTTTGTCTTCAAGGCGACTCATTGGACCTTTTCGATTTGAAGGCACTGTAACTGGTATTAATTACCTAACAATGCTTGCTGATTCCATATTTCCTGCCATTCGTGCATTATACGGTAATGATGATTTTTATTTTCAACAAGATGGTGCTCCGCCGCACTATCACAGGGACGTACGAGCTTACCTGGATCAAAATTTGTCGGGACAGTGGATAGGACGCAGGGGGGCAATCGAGTTTCCAGCACGCTCTCCAGACCTTACACCACTGGATTTCTTCTTGTGGGGCACAGTAAAAGATGAGGTGTACAAACGTAAACCACGTAACCTAGACATTCTTTGGAATGAGATTCAAGCAGTGTGTAGAGAAATCTCATTGGACGTTTTGATACGATGTACAGAATCAGTGGTGACTCGTACTCAGAATTGTATTGATGCTGCAGGTCACCAATTTGAACAGTATTAACATTTGTTATTTATGTTTCATTTACATTGGACTTTCAGCTTTCTATTTTCCTGAAATTTAACTTTGTAGAACGGTAAATAAATTTTCTATGGAAGTTCAAAGTGTGTATACATTTTTTTGAAGCACCCTATATATATATATATATTTCAAATCATTGACACAATAAGGTTAAAACGTTCAGCGCCTGCGTGGAAAAAATTGCTAACTAGTAAACCCGCAAAGTAACGGGGTCTATTTGGTCGTTGTCGTTGAGTAGGGAAAGATATTTCCTACTAGGCCGTCCACCTCAACTGACCTTGACACTTCCGGTTTTGATTTTTCCAGCCTCCGCTGAATTCTGAATTTTTCCGCGCACAGTGCAGGAACCGGAAATGTTGCGGCCGGATGTGGAAAACCCAGATGAGAGAATCCGTAGGTCGGAAACTGGATGAGGGAAACAGGGAAGTGGGAAATCGGAAACGGAAGTCGAAACCGGAAAGGAAGTCGAAACCCGACTTCATACCGAGCCTGGGGTTACAATAGACCTCAAACGTGGGACTACACAGACCGCACCCCCAGCGTGGGGTTACATAGACCTCACACTCTCATGTGTGAAAAACCGGAAGTGAGAAACCTGAAACTGAAGTCGAAACCGGAAGTGTCAAGGTCAATGGAGGTGCAGGACCTAGAAGAAACCATCTTTCCCCACTTCGATGTAATTTAGGTTACAGGTAAAATATATACAGGAAAAAATCGGAAACTGAAGCCGGAACCGGAAGTGTCAAGGTCAATTTAGTTGGAGGGTCTAGAAGGAACCTTCTTTCCTAATCTAGGTTAACCTAGATTTAATCTAGATTAGAATTGCTAAAACCATACTATATAATCATATAAAGTTTATAATCTAGATTAGATTATAGTTAGGTTGCCATAGTAACAACAAACAGAAATCGTTTAATAATGAAACTCCAATTGATTTACATTGGACTTTTACGCACGAATTGGATACTTTACACACCTACTTTGGGGGGTTTGAAAATATTTTCTTTGCTTGAGATTTGAAAATTTAGCTTCTAAATTGTGCTTTAGATTTGAAAATTTTGCTTCTAAGTTTTGGTTCAGATTTGAAAATTTAGCTCCTAAATAGAACATTTTGCTTCTAAATTTTGGTTCTAAATTGAAAATTTTGTTTCAGATTTAAAAATTTTGCTTCTAAATTTTGGTTCAGATTTGAAAATTTTGCTTCTAAATTTAACATGTTGCTTTCTAAATTTAAAATTTTGCTTCAGATTTTAAAATTTTGCCTCTAAACTTAACATATTGCTTCTAAATTGAAAATTTTGCTTTTAAATTTTAGTTCAGATTTGAAAATTTTGCTTCTAAATTTTGGTTCAGATTTGAAAATTTTGTTTCTAAATTTAACATGTTGCTTCTAAATTTTGCTTCAGATTTTAAAATTTTGCTTCTAAACTTAACATTTTGCTTCTAAATTGAAAATGTTGGTTCAGATTTGAAAATTTTGCTTCTAAATTTTGGTTCAGATTTTAAAATTTTGCTTCTAAACTTAACATTTTGCTTCTAAATTGAAAATTTTGCTTTTAAATTTTGGTTCAGATTTGAAAATTTAGCTTCTAAATTTTAAATTTTGATAATAATTTGCACATTTTGCTTCTAAATTGAACATATTGCTTCTAAATTTTAAATTTTGCATATAAATTGAACAATTTGTTTCTAAGTTGAAAATGTTGCTTCTAAATTAAATTTTGCTTATAAATATTTTGCTTTTAAATTGAAAATTTTGCTTCTAAATTTTGTTTCAGATTTGAAAATTTTGTTTCAGATTTGAAAATTTTGCTTCTAAATTTTGATTCAGATTTGAAAATTTTGCTTCTAAATTTAACATGTTGCTTCTAAATTTTAAATTTTGCTTCAGATTTTAAAATTTTGCTTCTAAACTTAACATTTGCTTCTAAATTGAAAATTTAGCTTTTAAATTTTGGTTCAGATTTGAAAATTTAGCTAATAAATTGAACATTTTGCTTCTAAATTATACTTATAAATTGAACATATTGCTTCTAAATTTTAAATTTTGCTTATAAATTGAACAATTTCTTTCTAAATTGAAAATTTTGCTCCTAAATTTTCCTTCAAAATTTAACATTTTGTTTCAATTTTAAATTTTGCTTATAAATTGCACATTTTGCTTCTAAATTCTGCTTCTAATTGAACATATTTATTCTCAATTTTAAATTTTGCTTATAAATTGAACAATTTGTTTCAAAATTGAAAATTTTGCTCCTAAATTTTCCTTCGAAGTTGAACATTTTGCTTCTAAATTTTAAATTTTGCTTATAAATATTTTGCTTTTAAATTAAAAATTTTGCTTATAAATTTTGTTTCAGATTTGAAAATTTTGCTTCTAAATTTTGTTTCAGATTTGAAAATTTTGCTTCTAATGTTTTGGTTCAGATTTGAAAATTTTGCTTCTAAATTGAAAATTTTGCTTCTAAATTGAAAATTTTGGTTCAGATTTGAACATTTAGCTTCTAAATTGAACATTTTGCTTCTAAATTTTAAATTTTGCTTATAAATTGCAAATTTTGCTTCTAAATTCTGCTTCTAAATTGAACATATTGCTTCTAAATTTTAAATTTTGCTTATAAATTGCACATTTTGCTTCTAAATTCTGCTTCTAATTGAACATATTGCTTCTCAATTTTAAATTTTGCTTATAAATTGAACAATTTGTTTCAAAATTGAAAATTTTGCTCCTAAATTTTCCTTCGAAGTTGAACATTTTGCTTCTAAATTTTAAATTTTGCTTATAAATATTTTGCTTTTAAATTAAAAATTTTGCTTATAAATTTTGTTTCAGATTTGAAAATTTTGCTTCTAAATTTTGTTTCAGATTTGAAAATTTTGCTTCTAATGTTTTGGTTCAGATTTGAAAATTTTGCTTCTAAATTGAAAATTTTGGTTCAGATTTGAACATTTAGCTTCTAAATTGAACATTTTGCTTCTAAATTTTAAATTTTGCTTATAAATTGCAAATTTTGCTTCTAAATTCTGCTTCTAAATTGAACATATTGCTTCTAAATCTTAAATTTTGCTTATAAATTTTAAATTTTGCTTATAAATTAAACGATTTGTTTCTAAATTGAAAATTTTGCTCCTAAATTTTCCTTCAAAGTTGAACATTTTGCTTGTAAATTTTAAATTTTGCTTGAACATTTTGCTTGTAAATTTTAAATGTTGCTTATAAACTGAACATTTTGCTTCTGAATTTGAAAATTTTGCTTCTAAATTTTTGTTCTAAATTAAAAATTTTGCTTCTAAATTTTGTTTCAGATTTGAAAATGTTGCTTCTAATGTTTTGGTTCAGATTTGAAAATGTTGCTTCTAAATTGAAAATTTTGCTTCTAAATTGAAAATTTTGGTTCAGATTTGAACATTTAGCTTCTAAATTGAACATTTTGCTTCTAAATTTTAAATTTTGCTTGAACATTTTGCTTGTAAATTTTAAATGTTGCTTATAAACTGAACATTTTGCGTCTAAATTTGAAAATTTTGGTTCTAAATTAAAAATTTTGCTTCTAAATTTTGTTTCAGATTTGAAAATTTTGCTTCTAAATTTTGGTTCAGATTTGAATATTTAGCTTCTAAATTTAACATTTTGCTTCTAAATTGAAAATTTTGGTTAAGATTTGAACATTTAGCTTCTAAATTGAACATTTTGCTTCTAAATTTTAAATTTTGCTTATAAATTGCAAATTTTGCTTATAAATTGCAAATTTTGCTTCTAAATTCTGCTTCTAAATTGAACATATTGCTCCTAAATTTTAAATTTTGCTTATAAATTAAACGATTTGTTTCTAAATTGAAAATTTTGCTCCTAAATTTTCCTTCAAAGTTGAACATTTTGCTTGTAAATTTTAAATTTTGCTTGAACATTTTGCTTGTAAATTTTAAATGTTGCTTATAAACTGAACATTTTGCTTCTAAATTTGAAAATTTTGCTTCTAAAATTTGGTTCTAAATTGAAAATATTGCTTCTAAATTTAACATGTTGCTTCTGAATTTTAAATTTTGCTTCAGATTTTAAAATTTTGCTTCTAAACTTAACATTTTGCTTCTAAGTTGAAAAATTTGCTTTTAAATTTAGGTTCAGATTTGAAAATTTAGTTTCTAAATTGAACATTTTGCTTCTAAATTTTAAATTTTGCTTATAAATTGCACATTTTGCTTCTATATTCTGCTTCTAATTGAACATATTGCTTCTAAATTTTGCTTATAAATTGAACAATTTGTTTCTAAATTGAAAATTTTGCTGCTAAATTTTCCTTCAAAGTTGAACATTTTGCTTCTAAATTTTGAATTTTGCTTATAAATATTTTGCTTTTAAATTGAAAATTTTGCTTCTAAATTTTGTTTCAGATTTGAAAATTTTGCTTCTAAATTTTGGTTCAGATTTGAAAATTTTGCTTCTAAATTTAACATTTTGCTTCTATATTGAAAATGTTGGTTCAGATTTGAACATTTAGTTTCTAAATTGAACATTTTGCTTATAAATTTAAAATTTTGCTTATAAATTACAAATTTTGCTTCTAAATTGAACATATTGCTTCTAAATTTAAAATTTTTCTTATAAATTAAACGATTTGTTTCTCAATTGAAAATTTTGCTCCTAAAATTTCCTTCAAATTTGAACATTTTGCTTATAAATATTTTGTTTTTAAATTGAAAATTTTGTTTCAGATTTGAAAATTTTGCTTCTAAATTTTGGTTCAGATTTGAAAATTTTGCTTCTAAATTTAACATGTTGCTTTCTAAATTTTAAATTTTGCTTCAGATTTGAAAATTTAGCTTCTAAACTAACATTTTGCTGCTAAATTGAAAATTTAGCTTTTAAATTTTGGTTCAGATTTGAACATTTAGCTTCTAAATTGCACATTTTGCTTCTAACTTCTGCTTCTAAATTGAACATATTGCTTCAACATATTGCCGGCCCCCCGGGGGTCCCCTGACCGCATACGTTTTTTTCATTTATTTTTTACATTTTATAAATTATTTCAAAGATGAATTTTTTTATTTGAGTTTTGTTTAATTCAATAAAATCTGAAATACCAGAAAAAATACTAATTTCATTTAATATCAGATAGTAAATTTTAAAAGTCCTTAGGGTTCCACGATAATTGGCAACAAATTTGAGGGTTCCACGACGAAAATAGTTTGGGAGCCACTGCTCTAACCCCATGTAATGTTTCATCCCAGGCTTTAATTAGATTAAGACTTGTTAAGGAGATCACAATAAACTAACGGACACAACCAGTGAAAACCAAAACCACTTATCTAGGATATGATTCGGCAAATTATTTTGAAATTTAACGAATTCTCAGAAAAGAAATAAACGGTTTTAGATAAGACACAAATTGTATAAACAATATTTCCGTTGAAATTCAAATTTTGCATCGAATTAAAAGAAAGAACGAGCTAAAAATGTGCTTTAAACGTGAAATTGATAACCGAATCGATAGAAAAAAAGTTAATGGTCGTTCTTTTTTTGTAACTTACCATTTGTTCGTTTAATGTTAATGGTTGCACCAACATTCAAAGTGCATGTATTTTCATCCATGTCAAATAACAATTCGATTTTATCGCAATTAAAACTTACTATCACACATAAATTAAATTAAAAACCACCAATTTATATTTACAACGAATTGGAACTTATCTAGCGGCGTTTTAACATTACAAACACGACCACGAGACTGTCCTGTTTTGAACTTGAAATCAGCATCTGACATTTGACATGCGCCTTAAAACCCGCCAAATTTAAAAAAGGGGAAAGGGAATATCCTCAATGTTAGTTACTAAAAGATTTGTTTATTGTTTCTCGCTTAAATAAGACTCACACAAAGCAACCGTGTGGTCTAACCCACAGAAAACCCGCTTAACACTAGCACCCAATGCAACCTGTAAATTAAAAAAAATAATTATTGAATTATTAAATAAAATAATTATTATTCTTACCTTTAAAGGGAAATATTGGTCCTTTTTATGTCCTAAACCCAGACACGAGCTTCTGTTTCTACCCCACGTATACAAATCTCCTTTATTGGTAACAGCGCCGAAATGACTCAATCCGCAACTGATCGATTCCACCACACAGTCTGCATTAAAGTCGTTCAACCCGAACAACTGCGCTGGAATACCTATCGGGGTTTTGCTTTCTTGCACTTCTGGACCTGTGCCCAATAATCCAAACCCCCAAACAAACACATTCCCATTCTCTAGCAAGCAAAATCAGTTTTATCAAATTTAAAATATATCAGAAATAACTTACTGTTTAAGATCGAGCAGAAGGAACCTCCTGCAGCTATATCTTTGATAGGTCCTAACTTTTCCAACATTTTTATAGCTGCTGGGTTAGAAATTTGCTGGGAGTTATCAGCCAGTGTTATCTGATTATATTCAGTATTGCCCCATCCAAACACTTCACCCTTATCTACAATGTATATATTACAGTATATGAACATTGCTGATACCAAAATAGCACTATATCCAAAAAGCACTTTAACATATAAGCACATATATTAAGAAAGGTCGCCAAAAAATAATGGTCATCGGTAATCATACTCTATAGTTATCATACTCATAAGTCGATGAGTATGTATATCTGGGACACAACCTCAAGTTTGAAGACAGCCGAAATCACCAGACGTATTGGCTTGACCTGGCTTGAAGAGGAAGGTTTATTACCCCTGCATTTTGCCTGTCGCAACGTATGGGCTCGATACTGTAGCTCTAACGATGTACGGCGCCTGCCAGCGAGCGTTGCTGGGAATCAGCCTCAGAGGCAAAATTCGAAATAAAGGAATCAGGCGGATTAATCAAGATCCTTAATCTTAAAACTGTACTTGCATACTCCAAGATGAGAAACCGCAAGGTGGTCGTCACCTTTGTTGATTTTAGGAAGGCATACGATTCCATTGACAGTGAAACGCTTAACAAAGTACTCCAGGAACTAGCACTAGACAACAAAACCCGCAGACTAATCCTAGAAACTTTGACCAACACCCATTCCAAGGTTAAATTTAGAGGCGAGATTTCAGAAAGCTTCGGAATAAAAACTGGAGTGAGACAAGGAGATGGACTTTTCCCCCTTCTCTTCAACTGTGTCCTTGAAAAAGTTATGAGAGAATGGCACAAGGAACTGAACAATTTTGGTGCTCAGAGTGGTATCTACCTGGGACGTAAGAACGATGGACTGGTTGTAGATTGCCTGGGCTTTGCAGATGACATGGCACTGTTTGCTGATTCTCTTGAGATGGCAACAATGCAGGTAAACTGCCTAAGAAAACAGGCTAACAAAGTGGGTTTTTTTCTTCAATCATCAGAATTCTTCATCAACATCAGAGAAGCAAACAGAGAGATGTTATTAGAACAGGGAAACATCAAGGGGACTGAGAAATTTAAGTATCTCAGCGAATGGATTGAACCCAACTTATCAAAAAGAGCATCATAATCCAAGAGAGTCAGCAAGTTAGAACTAGCCTATCGGCTGACTAAAAACACTTACAATAAGAAATGCCGGTCACGCAACCTGAAACTTAAGCACTACACATCAGTCTTACGACCAGAAGCCCTGTATGCGATGGAGTGTCTTTCCTTGAACCGAAGGGATCTAATAGAGAAATTGGAAATCAGAGAGAGGAGAATCCTCAGTAAGATCCTAGGCCCGGTAAAGGAAGATAGGGAATTCCGAAGAGGGCATAACTCTGAGCTCAACGAACATATTGAGATGCTCTCTGACTGTGCAAGGAGAAGAAGGGTAGCTTTCTATGGCCATGTTGCAAGATTGCCTCCAAACCGACTAACCAACCGTCTGTTCACCTTCTGGCAAAACAAGAAGACAGAGACCGAAAAGGATATTAAATAACTGGGAATAACATATCTCAAAAGCATACAGTCTGTGAGATGCACCCTTAAGGAAGTCCGTGGATTTCAGGAAAAACCTCGAAGGAAATGTGCCCCCTGGACAGAAGAGAAAAAGGAGTTACACCAGCAGCAGATGCGACAATACTGGGCAAAGGTTAAAGCCCAACAGTTGAACAAGCGTGGTCCAAAGTAAGCCTATTCGAAAGAAGAAGAAGAAGAAATCAGGAGAAGAACAAGGGTCGTTGATGTAGTGGAGCAAGTGTGGTCACCATCGGTAATCATTCTCTTAAGAAAGTCGATTTTGACAAAACATTACTGTTTTGCTCGGGTTGACACTAAGGCCCTCCTTCTTGCTTAACATCATCAACTGATGGAGCAAGAAGGAGGGCCTTGGTGTCAACCCGAGCAAAACAGTAATGGTCCCCTTTACCAAAAAGTGGAAGCTGAACTTGAAAGCTCCGAGCATTGATTGTCAGACGTTAGAGTTCTCTGAGGAGGTGAAATATCTAGGGGTAACCTTGGATAAGAAACTCACTTGGAACTCGCATCTGAACAAAACGCTCTCAAAAGCCACAGCGGCCTTTTGGATCTGCTGTAAGCTTTTTGGGAAAACATGGGGACTAAAACCCAAAATGGTCCTATGGTCTTACACAGCAATGGTAAGACCGATTATCACCTACAGTTCACTCATATGGTGGTAGAAAACAAAGGAAATAGAGACCCAAAACATGCTGCAAAAGCTTCAACGGCTTGCGTGCTTGGGTATAACAGGAATCTACTCTTACCACAGCAATGGAAGTTCTGTTGGACCTACTCCCACTGCACAAACAGGTAGAAAAAGAAGGTTTTCTCAGTGCTCTGAGACTAAGGTGTACATCGCCTATTCAGAGACACATGAAAATAAGGGAACAAATCGGAGAGAAATTTCTAAAGCATCCCTGGGACGCAATGTTTACAGAATACGACTTTGACACAGCCGTTGAAGTGGTTATCAATGACCGCCAAAGCAGTGTTCAAAGTATCGAAAACCTGAAAGACAAAGCGTCCATGTGGTACACCGACGCATCAAAAACTGCTAAGGGTACAGGAATTGGCATATACAGCCGGAGTCACAGGGAGTCCACGGCATTGGGCCAGGCTCCCACGGTACCACAGGCTGAAATTATAGCCATTGAAAGATGCGCACAAATCTGCCTAAAGAAACGTCTTAAAAGAGCGCAAATCTACATCCTAACGTACAGCCAGGTAGCTCTAAGGAATTTAAAAGCCCACAACTTTAATTCCAAGTTAACCTGGAACTGTAAACAAACCCTGAAGCAACTGGTGAAAGGTAACAGACTCACGCTAATGTGGTCACCAGGTCATATATGGGAATGAAATTGCCGACGCACTCGCCAAAAGCGGGGCCGAGCCTCCTTGCAGCCAACTTGTGGGCTTACAAAGGCCCACTTAAGGCGGGGGGCTAAGAAATTGGAAGAAGAGCAAAACCAAACCCACTGGAAGAACACGCCAGGACAGAGGCAAGCAAAAATGCTCATAAACTATTCTGCCGCAAAAACGCAGCAGATGCTAAGCTTCTCTAGAAGAGAAGTCAGAACTTTGGTAGGCATACTCACAGGACATTGTCCGGTGAGATATCACCTACACAAAATGGGAAAGGCAGAGGAAGCCCCCCCACCCCCCAAATGGGAAAGGCAGAGGAAGCCCCCCCAAAATGGGAAAGGCAGAGGAAGCCCCCCCTGCCCCTCGCTGGTTACGCCCTTGGGGAGTACAACTGAAGTTTTCGAAATCAATCTCGGCGTAGAGATAGTGTAAGTGTTTATCAACGACATTATTCATCTTAGTCAGACCGGTAGTGACCTACGGGGCAGAGACGATAAACCTAAAAAACGTAGAAATAAGAACCTATATTAGGCTTAAAAAGAATCACTGAAGGGGAACACAGAAGACTAATGGACTCGGAAAAACAAATCATCATAAAACAAGAAAATATCATCATCGTTACTGCTCCTACAGCCTTGAGAGAGCCTCGACCTCCCTTAGTCTTGTCCGCCATTCCTCCCAATTCTGTGCTGCTCTGCCACATATTGTTGCGCCCATTTTCTTGGCGACCCCGTCTCGCCAGCGCAGTTTGGGTCTTCCTCTGCGTCTTCTTCCCTCAGGTTGGGCCGTTAGCATGTACGTTGGAAGGAACATTTCCGTCTCTCTCGCTAAATACCCAGCCCACCTTAATCTTCTCACTTTTATGCATATACCACGTTTCTCCTACTGTCTATATCGTGGTACATGTGCTAGATTTCGTAGTTGTATCTTCTTCACCAGAATCCGCCCTCGTATGTGGGTCCAAATTAGAGATGTGCATGGGACGAGTTTCTCGTTCCAAACGCCATCCCAGCTCATATTTGTTTCGAGGATTATGAAATGAATTATGCATTATGAAATGAAGTATTCATCTGTCGTACAATTTCAGAACTGCTTCTTCGCAGGGTGAGGTTTTAATAATGCAATAGATATTTCTGTGCGACGAGGTGGGTTTTAGGGCAGCTGCCCCCCCTGCCCCTCGCTGGGTACGCCCTTGGGGGATACAACTGAAGTGTTCGAAATCAATCTTGGCGTAAAATAGTGTGAAGAATCCGTATTGATTTCCTTTCATATTCATATCCTATATATTAGTCTTCCTTTTTCCTCCAGGTTCTTTTTCAGTCTCTCGTTTATTATAGTTTCGAACAGCTTCCCGATTCCATCTAGTAGACATATTGGCCTGTATTTTCATCCGCACTTTTATTTGGTTTTGGTATGAGCACAAGTTTTGCTGTCTTCCAATGTGTTGGGAAAACTCTGTCTTGTAGACACTTGTTTAATATCTGCATGATCTCGTTTTTGAGCTATAGTTTTAACCACTTCAGGAAGAATTCCGTCGGGTTCAGATGCCTTATTTGTCTTTATGAGGTTTATTGCATAGTTCATCTCGTCTTCTGTTATGTCTATGTTGTCTTCGATGTTTTCGGTTTTTTGTCTTTGGTCTATTATTTTGCTGTTGTGATAATGAGTTCTTAAAAGATCTTCTCTTTTTCGTCCATTTTTAGGGTTCCGTACCGAAAACGGAACCCTTATAGGATCACTTTGTTGTCTGTCTGTCTGTCCGTCCGTCGGTCTGTCTGTCTGTCAAGACCATTTTTCTCAGGAACACGTAGAGGTAACAAGTTGAAATTTGTATCAAATACTCGGGTCTGCGGTCTCTTTCAGCTGTGAAAAAAATCAAACTTGTAAGTCAACGCGATCAAAAGATATGACCGTTTATGTCGCATATTTTGCGATTTCACAAGGGAATCAAAACCTATAGGGTACTTCCCGTTGACCTAGAATCATGAAATTTGGCAAGAAGCGGTGTCTTACAGCACATGTAAAGGAAAAAATCTGAAAACCGTAAATATGTTGTTTAATTACAAGAAAAATGCGAATTTACTATTAGAAACTTATGAAAATACACTAATGTGTTGCGTGGTATTGTCAGGCACCAGAAGCATATCGGTTGCATACAGTTACGTCCTGCACAAAAAAAAGATACCTTACTTACAAGTTTGTATGGAACCCTCGGTGCGCGAGTCACAACTCGCACTTGGCCGGTTTTTTTAGAGTTATCTTTGGGTAGGTAACGTGCATTTGTTGTCTTATTATCTTGTACGCGTTTCCAAATGTGTCAGTCAAGTTTTCTGCACACTTCCAGCCATTTGTTTCGTTTAGCACTTAGTGTATTTTCCCTTAGTGCTTTTTTAATTTTGTGTACTGAGCTCTGCATGTCTCTCTTTTTTCGTTTTTTTTTGTCTTTGGAATTTTCGTCGTGCAGCCTTGCAATTTTCTATTTCTTTGGCTATTTCATGTGTCCACCAGTATGGCATTTTTGCATGCTCATTTGCCTTATAGAATTTGGCTGTAAGGCGGTACGCCTTTTGCAGGCATTACGTTAGAAATAGTGGGTCTTTTTTTTGGCCTGTTTGACCCCACTGCCTTGAAAAACTTTCCACCAGCTTTTATTTATTCATTGTGTCGTATCCGTAGTTCTTTGTGTTTGTTCCCACTTTGCCCTAACTTTGTCTGGAACAAAATGAAGTCATGTTCAGTTGTCAAGTTTTCTTTCTCGTCGAGGACCTCCCAGGTGAATTCAGTCTTTCATTTCATTTTCAGTTCATTATTTCTTTAGGGACTATAGTGAGGTCTATGTATGAGGAACCATTTTTTCGGCGTAACGTAGGCTTTTTTCCCATCGTTTAAGATCACCAGGTTTAGCGTTTGGGTCATCTCCAGCGTTGGGATGCATTTGTCGTTTGTGACGTTTCCGCCCCAACTTCTGTGATTCGCGTTGAAGTCTCCGCCCACTATTATAGGTTTGGTTCGACCTGCTATATCACCGCTAAGTTCACCAGTGTGTGTCTCAAAAGTATTTTCTGTGCAGTTTGGCTTATGTATACAGAATATAGGAAGGCGCTTTACAGTTCCACACAGGTAAAGCCTTTGCCTTTCGAGAAGCTGTAAATTGGTACTTGGCTTGCATTTATTATAGCTGTGTCTATGTCTGCATCGTGGTACTTGTGTTTGCCTTTTGTTTTTTTCTTGCTTGGCTCGCTAATATGATATGGTCGCAGTTGTTCTTTTTTGTATAGACTACCGCGATTTGTAGGATTTTCGTCTTGGACTGTTTTCCTATTGGGGTCCACTTCCCCCTTTTGCCTTAGACGAAAGTTGCCTGGACATTTGTCGTTCAAGTTTCTTTTCCTCGCGTAGGGCTTTTTGAAAGTATTTGCACTTGCCTACTTCTGGTCTATGCAGAGTCTCGCAGAGTACGCAGAATTATTTTTCTGCCGTGCATTTATTGATTTGCTTGAGTTTCCTCCTGTCCGGTCCATTACAGTCTTCTGTATTATGATCGTATGTCCAGCACTTACAACAGGGGTTTACTTGCACTCTGCGTACTAATCTACAATTGACCAGTCCGATCCTTATGTTTCCTATTGTCATAAGCTTCTCCGCTATTTCTCCGGGTACCATTACCGTTGCTGCCTGCGTGTTTCTTGCATTTTGTCTCATCTCGCTTATCTTGAATTTGTTTGTTGTTCTTTTGCTTCAATAACTTCTGATTTTGACGTTGTGGCATCCATCCCACGTGTTTCGGATTTCAGTTCCTTTGCTGCTTTTTGGTCATCTTCCATTATTATCATCAGTTTCCCGTCCTTCGTCTCTCTTATGTCTTTTAATTTTTTGCTCGCCAAAGTACACCTAACCTAAGTACACAAATTCGTCTACATGCTCAAAGTTGTTATCGTCTACGGTGAGTGGCTGTCTGTTATTCCTGGCTATGTTGTTTGGTTCAGATGGCATGGCCTTCGTTATATCTTTCGTTTATCAACGACATTATTCATCTTCGTCAGACCGGTAGTGACCTATGGGGCAGAGACGATAAACCTAAAAAACGCAGAAATAAGAAGGAGAATATTAGGCTTAAAAAGAATCACTGAAGGGGAACACAGAAGACTAATGGTCTCGGAAAAACAAATCATCATAAAACGAGAAAATATCATCATCATTACTAGTCCTACAGCCTTGACCTCCCTTAGTCTTGTCCGCCATTCTTCCCAATTCTGTGCTCCTCTGCAACAGTTTGTTGCGCCAATTTTCTTGGCGTCCTCGTCTACCCCGTCTCGCCAGCGCAGTTTGGGTCTTCCTCTGCGTCTTCTTCCCACAGGTTGGGCCGCATGTACATTGGAGGGAACATTTCCAGTGCTCTTGCTAAATACCCAACCAACCTTAATCTTCTCACTTTTATGCAGTGTACCACGTTTCTCCTACTGTCTATATCGTGGTACATGTGCTAGATTTCGTAGTTGTATCTTCTTCACCAGAATCCGCCCTCGTATGTGGGTCCAAATTTGAGATGTGCATGGGACGAGTTTCTCGTTCCAAATCCAATCCCGTGGGACGGATCCCTGTCACTGTCCCATCCCAACAAATATCGTTTTTTATCGGCTTTTGATATCGCCCATGTTTCTTCCATATGTGAGGACTGGCAGGATAAATGTTCTGTGTATGAGTAGTTTTGGGCTTGGTAGCGTATTCTATAGATGCTTATGCAGACCGCAGTAACACTTTTGCGCTATTATTAACCTTCTCTTCACTTCCACCGTCGCACAGTGGGACAAAATCCCAGAAAACTGGCCAAAAACCCGAAAAATAATAATTTTTTAATCCGATTCCAAGAATGCATCTCATTAGAGAACCCTTGGGACCATCGGATTCCGGAAACTAAAAGAACCAGGTATTGATAATCAACCCAAACTTTCATACCAAACGAAGCTGTTGAGTGCGTAGAATCGTGCGCGCAACAGTTAGTGAAAATACGTGAAACTTTGATTGTGTATTAAACGGTGAAAAAAATTTCGAATTTAATTTTGCAAAATGGCTGAGGCACAGAAAGGTATGTAGAATTTAAATACAACATTGGCTGTAAATAGATTGTTATTGTGTAGCAAGTATTTAAGAATAATTCATAGCAAAAACCACAACGTTTTGAACTCGAAGATTCAAGTTTATGGAAAGATACAAGAAACGAGGGCAAATGAGTACTCTAAATTAGGTTTGGTGGTGTTAAGAAAATATAGTAACAGACATGCACCAATTTTAACAGGTTTGCATATTTCAGGGGGGGGTTTGAACCCCCCCCCCCCCCCCCCACCGGCTACGTCCATGGTAGGAGGGATCTTTTTTATTTATTGAAAGGTCGTTTTGGTGACAAAATAAGTGAAATATATATTACCGTGGAAAGAGAATTGAGTAATAAATTGAAATACAATTTTGAGTTGACTGAAAAAAAGCAAAACTATTTTACGCATAAATGTGAGAGAAATGCACGAGAAGTGGCAGAAAGTTTCTCGCATAGAAGACAAATTCCTAAATAAATTTAAGGACTGGCTGGACAAGTTTATCATCTTCACTGACGAATCACTATCGGAACCTTCTCAACAATCGACCTCTGAAGCTAGTCGGAGCCGGACTTCCATAGCCATCTCCGAAGCGAGTGAGAGAACAAAACGCAGAAGGACAGAGGACATTCGAAAAGATAGGAGCAGCACAGAACTGGCATATGCAACGCGAATTAGTTTGAGAGCATAGGAAAAATCGGCTGCGGCACAGGTTTTACATGACATCACGTATGGCACTCCATCAAAACCTTCCAAATATAGAAAATCTCAAAAATTTGTGCCAGAACAACAACTTTCTGATGACGAGGCATTATCGCTAATTATGGGATGTGGACTATCAAATTGTCAAGATATGAAAACATTTTGTTTTTGGAAAAATGAATTTTAGATTCGTAATCAGTGCCTCAAAAATCTCATTCCTGTCAAATTTTCGCCATATGGAAACATTTTCTAAGGAGAATGATCGCCATATTGGATCCGCCATTTTTTTTGTGGAAAAATGGAACTCAAATTCGTAATCAGCGACCCAAAAAACCCACCCATACGAAATTTGGTGTGGATAGAATGAAACCTTCCATTTATGACCAGTTTTTTGGGATTTTATCCCACTGTGCGTCGTATTGTTATCACTGGTGATGAGGCCTAAGTACACAAATTCGTCTAAATGCTCAATGTTGTTATCGTCTACAGTGAGTGGCTGTCTATTATTCGTGGCTATGTCGTTTGGTTCAGATGCCATGGCGTTTGTTTGTCTATGTTAATCTGAAGGCCCATGCGTTTTGCAGTCGTAGAGAGTGCGTATGTATATCTGGGACACAACATCAAGTTGGAAAAGGACAATCAGGCTATCGGCTTGACCTGGCCCCAAGAGGAAGGTTTATGACCCATGAATTTTGGCTGTCGCAAAGTATGGACTCGACACTCTAACGGTGTACAGCGTCTGCTAGCGAGCGATGCTGCGAATCAGCCTCAGAGGCAAAATTCGATCAGGAGGAGAACAGGGGTCGTGGATGTGGTGGAGCGAGTAAGGTAATGGGCGGGTCACATAGCGAGAGACAACGTCAAGTGGACTAAAATCCTATTACAATGGAGGCCGCAAAGATCGAAGAGAAGTCAAAAAAAAGAGAAGACAAAATTCGAAATGAAGAAATCAGGAGAAGAACGTGGGTCGTATATGTGGTGGAGCGAGTGACGCAATGGGCGGGTCATATAGCAAGAGACAACGTCAAGTGGACTAAAACCCTATTACAATGGAGGCCGCAAAGATCGAAGATAAGTCATAAAAAGAGAAGAACAAATTCGAAATGAAGAAATCAGGAGGAGAGCAGGGGTCATGGATGTGGTGGAGCGACTGACGCAATAGGCGGGTCACATAGCGAGAGACTACATCACGTGGACTAATGACTAAAATGACGACATCCGACGCCACGCGGGAGGAAACTGGATGAAAGTAAGGGAGAGGCCTATGTTCAGGAGTGGACAAAAACAGTCTATTTGTTTCGAGGATTATGAGGAGGATTATAAATTATGCATTATGAAATGAAGTATCCATCTGTCGTACAATTTCAGAACTGCTTCGCCATGCTCCTTGCACCCAAAGACGTCAGGGTGAGGTTTTAATAATGTTATAGATATTTCTGTGCGGCGAGGTGGGTTCTACCTGCCCCCTCGCTGGGTACGCCCTTGAGGGGAACACAGACTACTCATGAAATCGGAAAAACAAATCATCACAAAAGGAAAAAATATCATCAACATAGGGGGCAACTAGCCCCCTTCCCCAACCCCATGCCCCTCTCTGGGTACGCCCTTGAGACTAATGGACTCGGAAAAACAAATCATCATAAAAGGAGTATCAAAAACTATCATCATCATAGGTCCTATAGCCTTGAGAGAGCCTCGACCTCCCTTAGTCTTATCTGCCATTCTTCCCGATTATGTGCTGCTCTGCGACAGTTTGTTGCGCCCATTTTCTTGGCGTCCTCGTCTACCCCGTCTCACCAGCGCAGTTTGGGTCTTCTTCTGCTTCTTCTTCCCTCATGTTGGGCCGTTAGCATACGCGTCGGAGGGAACGTTTCCGGCGCTCTTGCTAAATACCTAGCCCACCTTAATTTTCCCACTTTTAAGCGGCGTTTTTTCCACTTTTTATATTGCGGCACATGTGGTAGATTTCGTGGTAACTTCTTCGCCAGAACCCGCCCTCGCATGTGGGTCCAAATTAGAGATGTGCATGGGACGAGTTTCTTGTTTCAAATCCCATCCCGTGGGACGAATCCCTGCCACTCTCCCATCTCATCACATTTGCGTCCCACTGTCCCATCGCACAAACTTTTCGCCCCTTCCCATCCCATTCATCCCATCCGATCCCGGCCGCGCGGCCGGTCCCATTTATCCCATTTTTCCCATACAGCAGACTTTCTTTTCGGTTCAGACTTTCTTAACAATAATTCGTTCGAATTTAATATTTCCCAAATTTCTTAATCTGACAATGTTTTTCGTCGCAAATGGATCGTAAGACTTTTCAGGAACAATATCTTTATCATAGAAATTTCCTGGGCTGGACATATTATGGAAATTTTGCGTATTGGCAAGCAAATTTTCACAATCAATTAATTATGCACGAAGTAGATTATCCCCTCCGTCCCATACAAAATTGTCGTTCCACCCCATGGGACGATGGGATGGGATGGGTCGATGGGATCGAATGCTCATTTCTAGTCCAAATATCGTTTTTCATCTGCTCCATTGATGTGGCCACATAAACCGAATGGAAGTCAACAGGGTGGTAAAGATAATTACAATGTGGAGACCAGAGATTAGCAGAGCAAGGCGGCCAGGTAGGATCAGGTATTAGTGGACATCTAAAGATAGAGGCATGGACGAAACTAACAGAGGAGGCAAAGTCAAGCGAGTGTATAGAGTAAGAACACGACAGATGAACGTGTAACGCACCACACGCAATGAGTTTTAAGAGCTTGTAGATGTAACGAGCAGTTGCAACACTGAGAATAACCTCATATAGACAGCATGGTCGTAGCCAGGGTTTAGTTTAGGGGAGGGGCGGGGGTTTTGAAGAAAATACAATAATAGAAATGCGCCCAATAATTGAAATGCACCCCCCGAAGCCCCCGCCCCTGCTACGCTAATGATAGACAGGGTGTTTCATTAATGTCTGGTAGAAATGCTAGGGCGTGTTTCAGAGACCAAAATAAGAAAAAACGTCCCCTAGGGTTGAAATGTAGTAAGAGTGCTCATACGTTTAGCGCCTCCCGTGCCACAATTCAAACTAACGGGATATGACAAAAAACCTCCAGTGGCGCGTAAAAAACGCCACCGTAGCTAGAGATTTGAACAAAATGGATGGTTAGATTAGGTTATATTAGAAGATCAATCAAGACCACATATCGCGCGGCAGTGCGACCCCTCGATCCGAAATAAGAAAAAAGTTTCAATAGTATAAACCATTTTTATATACACCCTTCAAATTTATTTTCCCATCGCCTTTGTTTTGCCTCCAATGAGCATGCGCATAATGCATACATTTGGTTGCCTATATATTCCATGCCTCTTATCCCAGATTTACCGAACATGCCCTAGAACAGCGATAGCAAACCTATGACCCGCCGGTCAGACACTGACCCACACAGGCTTTTTAAATGACCCAGGCATTGATTTTCTAACTTTTATTATTTTCTTATCAAAGTTTCTCAACCACAAAGGTATGGATATTAAATTTTTTTCTTCATCAATTATTGTATTTTAAATTTGTTGTATGTGAAGGAGCATTATTATAATCGTGTATAAAAATCGTGCGTAAAAGTCCAATGTAAATCAAATGGAGTTTCATTATTAAGTGATTTCTGTTTGTTGTTACTATGGCAACAACTCGCGTCACTAAACAAAAAACATAGACGTAGTGAACATTTTCTATGTTTTTTTGAAAAAAACATAGACGTAGTGAAAAATGTGAAAAATAAAATGAAGTTTATTAAAATGGACTTAATTTCAAGTCTCGGCCCCTCAGTCTGGATTTGTCTGGCACTAACATAATTTAATCTAATCCAGATTAAATCTACGTTTACCTAGATTATATCGACAACGACCAAATAGTGTTAGGAACTTTTGCCACGGGGGAAAAATGGGATTTTTTTGGATTTATTCATTCTCATTTTTCATTCATTTTTTTAATTCATTCTCATTTTTATAATCTCGGTAATCCGACACTTATGGGCGCAGACAACCACTGGATTATAAGCAAGAGTGGTGGGAGGGAAGAACTCCGGCTGCGGAACAGCTGGGTGGATTGAGTAGCCCAGCGGCCCGTTGCCGGTCCCAAGCCCGTATAAAGGAGGAGGGTTGGGCGCAGGGTTAACAACCCTGCCCCGTAAAAAAAATATTGTTACGGAATCTCAACATTATGAAAACCAGACAGATCAACGGAGACAACGTCGGCACTGGAAAAGGAAGAATGATTTGATTATATCCACATGGAATGTACGAAGCTTGTATGAGCTTGTATGTTGAAGCGAAATCATATGGGAGATAAGAATAGGGTCGGAGCTATGCAAGAAGTAAAAAATGAACTACTAAGATACAAAGTACATATAGCAGCACTTCAAGAGATAGGATGTAATGGAAAGGTGATAATGGATCTGAAAGAATTTACACTATTTAACAGCGGTAATAGAAATAATACGCTCGGCACAGGGTTCCTAGTCAACACAAAGATGAAGCACATGGTAAAAGATTTCAAAGCGGTAAATGAGAGAACCTGCGCAATAAGAATACAAGGGAAATTTTTCAACGCGACATTCATAAACTGCCACGCACCTACGGAAGAGAAACAAGCAATAATTAAAGATACCTTCTATGAAACCCTGGAAAGGACATACGAGATAGCCCCTAGGCATGACATTAAAGTAATCCTAGGAAATTTAAATGCGAAAATCGGTAACGAAATAGGCTACGGACCAACCGTAGGCAGACATAGCAAACACGATATAAGCAACGAAAACGGAAGAAGATTAATAGATTTTGCGATGCGGAAAAATATGATAATCTCCACCACCTGCTTCCCACACAAACAGATACATAAAGAGACTTGGACAACACCCGATGGAAACACCCGCAATCAAATAGATCATAGATAAAAGACACGCATCAAATATCATCGATGTTAGAAGTTGCGACTCAGATCATTTTATGGTGAAAGGGAAATATAGACAGCGAATAAGAACAATGGAAAAGGGTAATAACTGCAATAAGCGAAGAGTTTATGATAATGAAAAACTAAAAGACTAGGAGACCCAAATCAGATACCAACAAAGAGTCACAGCACTTTTGAACGAAAACACGGGTGACATGGACAGTCAAGAGATGTGGGAAAGAATAACTACAGCTATACACACAGCAGTAAGTGAAATTATAGGGGAAAGTCCAACACGAAAGCGTAATAACTGGTACGACGAAGAATGTAGAGAAGCGCATAAGGAAAGAAACGAAGCTCGAAAGAAAACGATATACACAGAAAAACTAGAGCAAATATGGAAGAATATCAAAATAAGAGAAGGCATTCCCAATACCTGTGCAGAGCAAAGAAAAGAGCATACGAAAATAAGAGAGTAGAAGAACTAGAAGAAGAATACAGAAACCAATGTGTGCGAGCATTTTACCAAAAAGTGAAAGAAGAAAAAGAACAATATCAAGCAAGGTAAAAACAAAGCAGGTGAATTAGTAGCAGACGTGAAAAGTAAAAGTACAAGATGGAAAGAATATTTTGAGGAATTACTAGAGGTTAATGACAGTGAAGAAGAAGAGGAAGCAGAAGAAGATGACGATAATAAAGATACTCAGTACTACGGCCCACACATAAACGTAGAGCCACCAACGAGGAAAGAAGTTGAACAACAAGTGAATAAATTAAAAAAACAGAAATCGCCCGGAGAAGATGAGGTAACAGCGGAACTAGTAAAGAATGGAGGGGAAGAACTAGGAGACAAAATACACGAGCTAATACAAGAGATATGGGTACAAGAGAAAATGCCAGATGGCTGGTCAAATGCAATAATATGTCCCATCTATAAGAAGAAAGGAGATAAGCTGCAGTGCAATAGTTACAGAGGAATATCTCTATTAGGAGTTGTGTACAAAATTATGGCCTCTATAATAGCGGGAAGAATAAATCCATATGCAGAAGAAACATTGGGCGAATACCAATCAAGGCTGAGAAGCGGAAGGTCGACGACAGACCACATATTCACAATAAGAACAAGCCTGGAAAAGTGCTACGAATACAATATCAATGTCCACCAACTGTACATAGATTTTAAGCAGGCATACGACAGCGTCAAGAGAGAATATGTAGAACAGACAATGAAACAATTTGGAATCCCAGAAAAGCTAGTTAACCTAACGAAAATGACAATTCAATACACAAAAAATAGAGTGAGAAACCGAGGGAACCTGTCACAGCAGTTCGAAGTGAAAAGGGGACTGAGGCAAGGCGACCCTCTGTCTACTACGTTATTTAACCTAGTACTCGAAAGATGTATAAGAAAGATAGATACAAATCCAGGAGGGAATATTTATAACAGAACCTGCCAATATCTAGCATACGCAGACGACGTAGTGATACTAACAAGAATAAAAGAAGGCCTGAAGACTGCATATTGTGAATTAGAAAAAGAAGCAAGAAAGGCCGGATTAAAGGTAAATGTAGAAAAAACCAAGTACATGCTGATGATGAGAGACATGAGAAGAGAACAGACGAATATAAGAACAAATAGTAATAATTTCAAAGAAGCACAAAAATTTAAATACCTAGGTAGCACAATCACAAAAGACAATGAAACAAGCGAATAAATAAAAACTAGAATCTCAGCAGGAAATAGAAGCTACTATGCACCAAAAAAGATATTCCAGTCAAGGAATATATCAAGAAATGCTAAAAAGAGAATATATAAAATAATAATAAAACCAGTAGTAACATATGCAAGCGATACGTGGGTTCTAAAACAAGAAGACGAAAAAAACCTGTGTATCTTTGAAAAGAAAATATAAAGACGAGTATACGCACCAGTGCAAGAAGAAGGGGAATGGAGGATACGAATGAATCACGGGTTAAGAAACCTATATGAAGACCCAGATATAGTTGCCACAGTAAAGCCCCAGCGATTGAAATGGTTGGGACACGTAATAAGAATGAAAAATAATCGCGGTCGAAAAATGGCATTTGACAAAAAAACAGAGGGGACGCGAAAGCGAGGCCGACCCAGAAAAAGATGGAGCGATGATGTAGAAAATGAACTAAGAGAATTGAAAATAAGAAGTTGGAGGAGAAAGGCTGTAGATAGAGAGGAATGGAAGGAAGTAATTGAGCAGGCCAAGGTTCTACATGGACCGTAGTGCCGACAGAAGAAGAGAAGGTGAGAGGGAAGAGCGAGAGCGGTCTCCAGACCACCGGATTACTGGAGATGTTGTCCGATTAACCGAGATTATACCGTATACATTTTTTGAATTCGACTTTTATTTTTCGCTCTCCACTTCCAAAGCAGAAGTTGTAAAACAAGAAGGAAACTTGAATTTTATAAAAGCCTTATAAGTAAAAACAAAAAAGTAGTCTTTGACCTCCGTCCTCTTTTCCAAGTGATGCCACTGGCCTAGTGACCCACGAGCTAGTACGCAAAATATAATGAACAAAATTTGACCCAATACTCAAAAAGGTTCGCCATCACTGCCCTAGAACTTCTGCAGGATTTTTATAAAACACCCTGTATACTCTATTTTTTTTGTGTGGGAGTCGTTTGGCTGCAAAGCATTTCTGTACTGCGACCAACTTGATCTATTGTGCTTGACCCTACTACAATTACTCTCCCAGGAATTCAACTTCGTGAACGAAGTCTAAGATATTCCTGAGAGGCTTGCTACTCAGCTCCAAGGTGGTCAATCTTGCGACCCCGAAGTGGGCAAGCCTTATGTGTGCTAGTACATGTGCACATTATGTGTTCAGCGGTTTTTTCATCTGATTCACATAATCTACAGGCAACTTCCTCTGCCTTTACTCTAACATATAAAATGAATAAATATTGTTACCATTCAAAGCCATTACGAAATCAGATCTACAAGCCAATTTGACAATTTTTTCGTTAGCGATATCGCCATTAACTTTGGAAAATCGATATTCGACATTATAGTGTCCTAAACCAGTCTGTCCATCAGCTCCCCATCCACATGAATAAACACAACCATTTTCCAGTAAAATCAATCTAAAAAAATCACGCTGATTAATAAAAAAAACAAACTTTGTTATGAAATATTACGTGTGATCTTGTCCACATTCCACATCAACGATTTTAAATCCGTCAACGTGACTGATACATTGCAATGTTTTATTTCTGGTATAATCCTCATTGTTCACTATTTCCCTGCCACATTGCCCATAAGAGTTGTTTCCTAACATAAATAAACCTTCTTGTGTCAAGGCAGCTGCATGTGCTCTCCCTGCAGATACTTTCAACACTTTGCTGCTTTCATCGATTGGAAGGAAAATTGGTTGGGGCAAGAAAATCACACTCAAAGGCTTATCGGCTCTTACTTCGTGGTAGCCGATTTGGCTGTCGGTGTTTAAACCGGCTCCAAATAGTTTAGTTTCTGGAGAGTTAACAGCAAAGATTGTGAAACCGAAGCCTGCTGCTAAATCTATCACCTAAAAAGTTATTAACAATTGGTTTATAGAAACTGTGTTTGATTTGTTTACTTGGTTTTTTTCGGCGAAGTGTAACCGTTTCGGACATTGTAGGTATTCTATGAACTGCGAGTTTTCTTTTTGTTTAAGTTGGGGGGTTCCCAGGGCTCCTGTTCTAGCGTTGCCCCAAACATACACCCGGTTTTTAAAGCTTGGCAAGGCATATTTCGAAACTAAAAAATTACTTTGAGGTAAAAATGTGAATGCTTTGTTGTAATAACTTACTTGGAACTTCATTTATGTGGTTGGGGTCAATGGGATATTTTCTTTTAACAGAATAACTTCTATTAAAAGTTTTTAACAGATTCAACTTGAGCCTCATTTTCAAATTTGACGTTTGAACATAACCTTAAACAACTGTCAACCTGACGTTTCTAGGTTACCCAAATTATTTCAAAAGCTTCTTTGAATTGGAGATTAAAATGTCTTCGGAAATTGAATGGCCATGGCAATACAATTTTCCACCGTTTTTCACGTAAATATTCAAACCATTCCTTTAATTTCCATTTAACAAATAATTTGTTTTAGATTACAACTGCACAGCGAAACAAAAATGAAACAGATTACTGCATGGAAATCACTAATTTTAGACTATTTCAAAACAAACAAGCTGTGTGTGTTAGATGTAAGAGAATCTGCAGATCTACCACTGTTTAACAATGCAGCAATAAATCGTTCATTAGAAATGAAAGCCTTAATAGAAATCTTAAACAATTTACAAAGCTCCGGCAATGCAAGCCCATTAGATAAACAGAGAAACCGATGGGAAATCTACTGGCACACTTTAGAAGAGTTTGGAACGTTAATATACAACTACGTTAATGATAGCAGTAGTTTGAATACCGTCATGACTATCTTTGAGTTAACGGAAGGTGACCAAGTTCAAGGCGAAGGTCAGTTTGGGCAGTTTAGTTTCAGTTGATACTGATTCGTTTTGTTTCAGAGTTTTACAAGTTGAGTCCAGAAGTGTTTATTAAGGCGTTAAAGGTTTTGGAGAAGGAAGGGAAGTGTGAGATAATCATTTTTGATGACAGCCAAGGTGTTAAATTCTTTTAAGTTCAAATACATTGTGTTCAAATAAAATAAAATGCTTTTCACAACTTTTTTTCGTAATTTGTTGCTACCTCTACTTGGAAGATACTTCTCATGGATTCAAAGTACTTGGAACGAGGTCCAAACACAAGTACCTTGCTTTTTTCTTTGAACCATCAGTATAGCACTTTGCTCAATGTGGTATGCTGAGGATTCGTCGCTCCAATCGGCTGTACTGCTATACATTTCTGTGTAGTTTTTCTCAAAATAGTATTTACATACCATTTCAGGGAATCTTGGTAGCGAGGCTGTTCCGGTATCTGCTCCCGATTATTTTACCTCTGCCTATTCCTTGCTGAACCTTACAATCGCTGATCTGACGGTCAACGCGTCAACGGAATCAGATCCAGCAGTAGTTCCATTGCTGCTACCATGGCCCCGTGATGCAGACGCACGCCAGTCTTGAACCTTCTCAAGCAGCTTCTTCATAGAGACCAGCTTGGTTCTACTTCCCCACGCAACTGCCCCGTAAGTAATCGCAGGTCTCACTATAATGGTGTACATCAACTATAATGGTGTACAGTCCCACGTTTTCCTTGCAAGATTTCCGCACACTTTAGAGCGCATTTGGCTCAACCAGTTCCCTAGCAGCGTGCGTGTTCCATAGGTTTTTGCTATCTAGTGTTACACCCAGCTACCTGTTTGTATTTTACTGTTTTCCCATCTAACAGTACGGGTTTTGCTCAGGTTGTAGATTGTAGATATGGTGTCGACTTCTACTGCAACCTTTATAGATCTATTGAACCCCTCCTCTAAGCTTTGGTGTACTTACCCATTTAGAGCGCCTCCTCAAATCCTGATTCCTTCAGGAATTTCAGGATCTGGGTGGGATTAAAGGACTGCAACTCCTCTGCATTCAGGCAGCGAGCAGATCAGTGGTCTGCAGTCTCTGAGCAGATGTATGGGGGTTTCCTCTGCTGAACCACAGAATCTGCTTCCGTCACCCTCCTTTAGGCCTAGGGCCTTGAGGTGTTTTCTAAGTCTGCAGTGTCCTGTCAGGACTCCTGTCAGAATTCTAAGCCTGTTCCTGTTTAGCTTCAGGCAAGCTCTTGTTCTTCTCTGGTTAAAAGATCCCAGCATCACTTTGGATTGTCTGAACCCTGGAAGTTCTTTCCAGGTTTTCATCCATTGTTCTTGGGATAGATCCTGTCGAGGTTAAACTGATGTGCACATCTTTCGATTGCGCGTACCTCTCCTTGGAAGATACTTGGGAATGTTCCCATAGATTCGAAGTATTTGGTACAAGGTCCAAACACTCCTGCACCAGTATCTTTGTCTTCGAACCATCTGTACACCACTTGATAGCATCTTGCTCTATGTGGTATACTCCGGATTCGTCGCTCCAATTCGCTTTACTACTACACATTGCTGTGTAGTTTTTCTCAAAATGGTTTTTGCATACCATTTCGTCCTTCGGTGCTTCCAGCCGGGGGATCTTGGCAGCGAGGCTGTTTCGGTCTCTGCTCCCGATTATTTTACCTCTGCCTATTCCTTCCTTGCTGAACCTTACAATCGCCGATCTGCCGGCCCTCTCCACGACAATTGCTGCATCCTCAGCTCCATTGTTGCTGTCGGGCACGACCCCATCGCGCCCGTGATGCTGACACACGTCAGTCTTTGAATCTTCCGAAGCTGTTTCCTCATAGAGGCCAACTTGGTTCTACTTATCAGGATCAGTATCAGGTTTCACTACCATGATGTACATCCATCGCAGGATTTTGGGGTTACAACCCCACGTTTTTCCTGCCAGATTTCTGCACACCATTAGAGCGCATTTGGCTTTACCTACCGCTACCTCAGCGTGTCTATTCCATAGGAGTTTGCTATCTAGTGTGATACCCAGGTACCTTATCTCCTGTTTGTATTCTACTGCCCTCCCATCTAACAGTATGGGCTGTAGGCAGTTTAGTTTTCTCTTTCTAGTAAATGGTATCACCGTGGTTTTGCTCGGGTTGAATCTCAGTCCCACTGTTTGACACCATCTATTAAGTTACTTTGAGGCCTCTCTGAACGATTTCACAGAGCGTTCCCGCAAACTTCCCTCTGGCTATTATGACTACGTTATCGGCGTAACCTTAACATTTGATGTCTAGGTCGTTCAGCCTAGCCAGTAATTCATCAACTACCATGTTCCACATTAGTGGTGCTAGCACACCTCCCTGTGGGAACCCTCGAGTTGTAGAGATCTTAATGGTGTCTCTTCCCATTTGTGTAACCGCCGTTCTGGTTCTCAGTATTTCTTCCATCCACTTTGAGATAGTGCTGTCGATACTCCTTTTTTCGAGAGCCGCTTTGACAGCCTCATGTGAGCCCCGCTTAAACATTCCTATTGGGAAACGTTAAATTCTATAGGCTTTTTCAGAATTTGAATAGGAAACATCATATTTAAATAGGAAAAGTTAAGAAATTTCTGGCAACCGGAAAATGCCTAATAGGATTACACAAATCTAAATAGGAAATAAAATGATGATCGTTAACAGTGCCGGATTTCTGCCTAGGCTTACAAGGCCCCGGCCTAGGGGGCCAGTCGGCCTAGGGGCCCCGGTGGCGGAATCTTTACATAAGTTGAAAAGCCTGTCTAGCCAAAAAGCTTTATCGAACATAATACTATAATAAGTATTTTCGAGATATTGGGGGGCGGGCCCAAAAGTGCCTAGGGGCCCTGGGTCTCTAAATCCGGGCCTGATCGTTAACCTATAGGATTTAGAGCTTTCCTATTGACACAACTGAATAGGATTAAGATGATTCTAAAAGGAAGCTAGCGATTCTATAGGAAATGAAGAGTTTTTATAATAAATGAAAGTAGAGATCTAAATATCAAACCAAGTGATTCAATAGGATAATGCGACTTTAATTAAAATATAATATTAAAATAAACAGAAATAAAGATAAATATCTTTATTTCTAAATTTCGCAATGGGATTCTGCATTATTCAATAGGTTTAGCTTCACCAATGTCCAATAGGAGATGAATAGTTGTCAATAGGGAAATACGACTTAGAAATTATTTTTATTTTATAATGATCCTCAATAGGATTTATTCAATAGGATTGACATCTCCAACATCCAATAGGAGATGAATAGATGTCAATAGGGAAATACGACTTAGAAATTATTTTAATTGTCACATAAACTTCAATAGGATTCTACATTATTCAATAGGATATGTGCTCCAAACATCTCCAATATTAGATGAATAAATGTCAATAGGGAAATACGATTTTAATTGTCAAATAAACTTCAATAGGATTTGATAGGATTCTGGATTATTCTATAGGAAATTCAAAGACTGCAATGTTCTCATTGAATAGTATCAAATCCTCTAAATCATTGGAGCATCTAAATGGAATTGCCTCTTTTCAATAGGGCAATTATAATCTGAGAAGTCCTATTCAATTGACTAAAATCCTATTGAAGAATCGAATAGGATTCTGGATTAAGCTATAGTAAATTCTCAGAACACAATATTCCTATTGAATAGTGTTAAATCCTATTGGGAAATCGAATAGAATTTTGCGTATCTCAATAGGACAACTGAATAGGACTCAATAGGACAATCCTTTCATACGATTCAGGAGATTTCTATAGGAAAATAAACCTTCAATAGGAAATTTCCGATGCAATTTCCCTATTGACTAGTATTAAAGGTTTTCAATGAGCTTACCTCTCCCAATAGGATTGTTTAAGCAGGGAGGTGTTGTCAAAGGCTCCCTCTATATCCACGAAGATAAATATCGCTACTTCCTTTGTCTCTAGTGCTGCTTCTATTTCATTCCTAATCTGATACAGGGCGGTTTCAGTGGATTTTCCTGCTCTCTATGCATGCTGACAGTTGTGTAGTGGTGCACCTACCAGCAGTGTTGTCCTAGATTGTAGATATGGTGGTGACGACTTGTACTGCGACCTTTATAGATCTATTGTACCCCACCCTCCTCCTCCAAGTGTTGGTGTACTTACCCATTTAGAGCGCCTCCTCTAATCCTGATTCCTTTAGGAACCTCAGGATCTGGGTGGGATTCAAGGCCTGCAGCTCCTCTGTGTTCAAGCAGTGAGCCCCAAGGTACATCTGTCTCTTGCGGAGTAATGCTCCGCAGTCTTTGAACAGATGTATGGGGGTTTCCTCTGCTGAGCCACAGAATCTGCATCCATCATCCTCCTCTAGGCCTAGGGCCTTGAGATGTTTCCTAAGTCTGCAGTGTCCCGTCAGGGCTCCTGTCAGAATTCTGAGCTTGTTCCTGCTTAGTTTCAGGCAAGCTTTTGTTCTCTTCTGGTTAAAAGATCCCAGCATCACTTTGGATTGCCTTAGCCCTGGAAGTTCTTTCCAGGTTTTCATCCATTTTCCTCTTATTTCTTCATCTAAACTTTTGCGGATGGTGTTCACGCTCATACCGCAAAAGGGTTCCGGACCTATAAAGGGGCTACTGGATCCCTTATTTGCTAGGTGATCGGCTTCTTCGTTTCCGTCTATACCAGTGTGTCCTGGTACCCAGTATACCGTTAATTTATTATCCCTGCCAAGCTTGTTCAGCTTCCCTACACAGTCCCATACCAGTTTGGATCTGATGGTGTATGAGCTAATGGCCTTGATGGCTGCTTGGCTATCTGACAGGATAGCAATTCGTTTCTTGCGGTAATTCCTGCCGAGGTTAAACTGTGCACATCTTTCGATTGCGTGTACCTCTGCTTGGAAGATACTTAGGGATGTTCTCATGGATTCGAAGTATCTGGTACGAGGTCCAAACACTCCTGCACCAGTGCCTTCCTTTGTCTTCGAACCATCTGTATACCACTTGATGGCATTTTGCTCTATGTGGTATGCTGAGGATTCGTCGCTCCAATCGGCTTTACTACTACACATTGCTGTGTAGTTTTTCTCGAAGTGGTATTTGCATACCATTTCGTCTTTTGGTACTTCCAGCCAGGGGATCTTGGCAGCGAGGCTGTTTCGGTCTCTGCTCCCGATTATTTTACCTCTGCCCATTCCTTCCTTGCTGAATCTTACGATCGCCGATCTGGCGGCGCTCTCCACCACAAGGTGCAGCGGAGTCAGATCCAGCAGCAGCTCCAATGCTGCTGTCGGACACGACCCCATCGCCCCCGTGATGCAGACACACGCCAGTCTTTGAATCTTCTCTAGCTGTTTCCTCATAGAGGCCAGCTTGATTCTACTTCCCTACGCAACTGCCCCATAAGTGATTGCAGGTCTCACTATCATGGTGTACATCCATGGCAGGATGTGGGGTTACAACCCCACGTTTTTCATGCCAGATTTCTGCACACCATTAGGGCGCGTTTGGCTTTACCTACCACTGCCTCAGCGTGTCTATTCCATAGGAGTTTGCTATCTAGTGTGATACCCAGATACCTTATCTCCTGTTGGTATTCTACTGCCTTCCCATCTATGAGTATGGGATGTAGGCAGTTTAGTTTTCTCCTTCTAGTAAATGGTATCACCGTGGTTTTGCTCTTGTTGAGTTTCCGTCCCACTGTTTGACACCATCTTCTAGTTACGTTGAGGCCTCTCTGAACAATTTCACAGAGCGTTCCCTCAAATTTCCCTCTAGCCATTATGACTATGTCATCGGCGTAACCTTTACGTTTGATGTCTAGGTTAGCCTAACCAGTAGTTCATCAACTACCAGGCTCCACATTAGCGGTGATAGTACACCTCCCTGTAGGCACCCTCGAGTTGTGGAGATCTTAATGGTGTCTTTTCCCACTTGTGTCTCCGCCGTTCTAGTTCTCAGCATTTCTCCCATCCACTTTGAGATAGTGCTGTCGATATTCATTCTTTCGAGGGCCGCCCTGACAGCCTCGTGTGAGGTGTTGTCAAAAGCTCCCTCTATATCCAAGAAGGCACATATCGCTACTTCCTTTGTCTCTAGTGCTGCTTCTATTTCGATTGTCAGCTGATACAGGGCGGTTTCTGTGGATTTCCCTGCTCTGTAAGTATGCTGACTCCTGTGTAGTAGTGTACCTACCAGCACTATAGTCCTAAGGTAATTCTATAGTCCTAAGGTCCTAAGGTATAAGGTAATTATCAATCACCTTCTCCATTGTCTTTAACATAAAAGATGTTAGACTAATGGGTCTAAATGACTTCGGTTGAGTGGTGTCTTTCTTTCCCACCTTCAGTATAAATACCACCTTAGCCCTTCTCCATAGCTCCGGTATATATCCGAGCGCTAAGCTACTTCTAAAGATATTTAGAAGATACGGCATTAGTTCTCTCTCCCTTTTGTAGGAAAGCAGGAACTAGTCCGTCCACACCTGGGGCCTTAAAAGGCTGGAAAGTGCCGATAGCCCATCTGATTCGGTTTTCGGTACAGATGGACGCTGCCCTCTTCCATTCGGCCCGACTTAGTTTCTGTGGTTGCATCAAGCCCTCGGTCTCACTGTATCCTCTATATCCCGGAAAATGGGTTTCTAGTAGGAGGAGAGCTCTTTGCTCTTCATCCTCCGTGAAGGTCCCATCCGGTTTCTTGAGAGTGGTTGTCATTTCCACTCTACTTTTCGCTAGTGCTTTGTGCAGTCTAGCTGCCACCGGCGTAGATATTCTATGTTTTCACAGAAGGTCCTAAAGTTTTCCCTTTTTGCCCTTCTGATCTCTTTGTTGTAGGCGGTAAGCACCTCAGAGTATTCTAGCCAATTTCCGTATTGCTTGGCTTTGTTAAAAAGCCTACGTACTTTTGCTCTTAATGTAGACAAATTTTTGTTCCACTATTTTTCGTCCTTATGCTCCTTCACGGTTTTTACCGGGCAGCTGGATTCAAATGCCGAGGTGATTGCTACATTTATTTCTCCTACAGCCTGCTCCAGCACGGTGTAGTGTTTGATACTACCCCGCACTGTCACCTGCTCTAGGGTTTCTTTTAGTTGGGAACTAAACATAGGCCACACACTTTGTAAAAAGTATACAATTATTATCTCCCTCTCTATGAATCCATAAAAACTAAAATTTATGGCTCGGTTTGTCTACATTTTGTAACATTTATAAAGCTTACACACTTTTAGTTTTTGAATGCACTTTTTATGAATATTGCAAATTATTTCAATGATTGAAAAAAGGAAAGTTATGGATTGCAGTTATGTAATTGACGTTTTATTAAACGAAAAAATATTGATAAAGGATCCTGTGGAATGTAAAAGAAATACACAAACATATTTCTTTCCAAAGTGAAAATTCTTATTACATGTAATATGTTACTCATGGAAAAAAACAAACTAGTAATACATTGGGAATTTCCAATGCTTATGAACATTGCAATAAAAAAAAAAATTAAACTACACAAAAATTTAAAGGAGATTGCATGTAATACAAGTTTTAAAAAAGTAGTGAAAGTTATAAATAACAAAATATATGCAAAAGAATACAAAATGATTTCCAGCTTGTATTATGCTGTTGAAAGCAGTTGCATATATTTAAAAGAAAACAAAATTATCACAAAATAAATACAGGATACCGTAGCATCAATACAAATCAAAATTAAAAGAACGAAACAGTTAAAAAAAAACAATTTTGTACTAATTTAAAAATACAAATATGATCGTTTTAAATGTACATTCGATTTTCTATTTGGGTTAAAAAATAAATAAATAAGGAGAAATCCTATGAAATAAAACTATACACTCTTTCAAAATCACAAGAAAATTTGATTGCAGTATGTTTTCCGTGTAAGGAAATCCTTACCGATCCGTTTTGAAGCTACAAAAAAATTCAGTTACAATAAAAGTTTGTTTAAAAATATTGAAGTACTTTTAAATATTGATACAATGTAATTTACGAAAATATTATACAATTTGTCCCAAAAAATAAGAGATACTAAGATTGTTTCCTTTCCAAAATCCATTTTTAAATTATCATTATTGCTTTGTTTAGTAACAAAAAAACAAACTACAATTTAAGAAAATATTTGATCTCATAATTATATGTAGTGATGTTATTTTTTTTTTGGAAATTGCGATATATACTAAAAAACTAATTATCTAACATTGTTTTATATCTTTTGAATTTATACAACAATTTTTATAAGACTATGTAAAAAACTGTACATATTTAAAAGTAACTGTACAATATATACATGTCGCAAGTAATTTGCAGGCGTTTCCATTCTTTAAAATCAGTCCCATTGTTACTTTACTCCTTTAAGTAAACTCAAGTTTAATTTCGGCACCTTAAACATATTAATTTTAATTACTCTAAAATCGTATATTTCATAAATAAAAGCTTCCAACAGGAAAATTTCAATCGTTCTTGCATCACTGAAAACAAACAAATTATGAAATGTAGCTGCAGAAGAATATATAAAAATAAACATCGTTGTCTTATCTTTACATAACAACGCACTTCTTTTAAATATATAAACTCTTTAATTTACACCTTTGTACACAGTTTCACATGTATAAAATGTCATATTACACACTTATTTATGCGTGTCCATATTTTTTAAAATATTGCCAACAACGTCATAGGATGGCTCTGAAAGGCGAGGTTTCTTTATTTTAAGTTTCTTGTCAGGACTCTCTTGGCTACTAGTAGCTGTTGAAGATGATGCTGTAGCAAGACTGGCAGGAGTACTGTCAGGCTGACTGGTAGATCCTAATGATGATGAACTAGTTTTCAAACAGAGACTTGGAGTACTAGCCGAACTAAGCGTATCTGACGGAATCTTAGCTTCGGTAAGCGATTTAGCGTCTGAATGTGATGTGCTTATTGTAGTAGTACTGGTTTTAACGTCACTAGTTTTCTTTTCTCTGCTTCTATTAAAGTGTCTATGCTTTCGGCTCTTGTGGTGTTCGGACGAATGTTACCTATCATGTCTAGATTTTTCTTTGTCCTTGTCTTTATCACGCGAACGATGTTTGTGTTTGTGGCGGTCCCTCTTATTTTTATGGTGTTTCTCTCTATGCTCCCGTCTATCCTTATCATCTCTTTTGTGTTTATCACATTTGAGTTCTCTATCTCTATGATCCTTCTTAGGTTTATCTCTATCCCTAAACTTGTCCCTTCTTGCATCATCTTTCTTCTTTTCTGAGATTTTCTCAGTTTCTTTAGGTTTCACAGCCTCGTCATGCTTCCTTTCCTTAGCTTTATCAACTTTTTGTTCATGTTTGCGCAAATGTTTTGTCGGTTTCTTTGGCGATTGAGAAGAAGAAAGTTCAGTTGAAGATACTGCTGATGTCACTGGTTCAGGTTCATCTTCATAATATTGAGTCAGACGCACATGCCTCGCTATAGTATTAATTATCGATATTAATAAATGAATAAAACAATTATTTTAAAAATAACTTACCAAGGCTCGTTACAGTTCTAAACTGATGAATGATATTTCTCCATTTTAGACCCGCTTACCTCATTGTAGAACTTAAGACGCTTTGCGAAACAACCTACGACGACTAAACTCATCATCTCATCTTATTTCATTCCCATCACTCTATTGTTATCTATATATTAACATATACATGCGTATATTCCTTTTAAATCAAATTGTATATCCGGGCAGAAGGAAACGTGGTCGATAGCACTTTGTGTAAAGTATACAATTATTATCTCCTTCTCTATGAATCCATACAAACAAAAATTTATGGCTCGGTTTGTCTAAATTTTGTAACATTTATAAAGCTTACACACTTTTAGTTTTTGAATGCACTTTTTATGAATATTGCAAATTATTTCAATGATTGAAAAAAGGAAAGTTATGGATTGCAGTTATGTAATTGACGTTTTATTAAACGAAAAAATATTGATAAAGGATCCTGTGGAATGTAAAAGAAATACACAAACATATTTCTTTCCAAAGTGAAAATTCTTATTACATGTAATATGTTACTCATGGAAAAAAACAAACTAGTAATACATTGGGAATTTCCAATGCTTATGAACATTGCAATAAAAAAAAAATTAAACTACACAAAAATTTAAAGGAGATTGCATGTAATACAAGTTTTAAAAAAGTAGTGAAAGTTATAAATAACAAAATATATGCAAAAGAATACAAAATGATTTCCAGCTTGTATTATGCTGTTGAAAGCAGTTGCATATATTTAAAAGAAAACAAAATTATCACAAAATAAATACAGGATACCGTAGCATCAATACAAATCAAAATTAAAAGAACGAAACAGTTAAAAAAAAACAATTTTGTACTAATTTAAAAATACAAATATGTTCGTTTTAAATGTACATTCGATTTTCTATTTGGGTTAAAAAATAAATAAATAAGGAGAAATCCTATGAAATAAAACTATACACTCTTTCAAAATCACAAGAAAATTGATTGCAGTATGTTTTCCGTGTAAGGAAATCCTCACCGATCCGTTTTGAAGCTACAAAAAAATTCAGTTACAATAAAAGTTTGTTTAAAAATATTGAAGTACTTTTAAATATTGATACAATGTAATTTACGAAAATATTATACAATTTGTCCCAAAAAGTAAGAGATACTAAGATTGTTTCCTTTTCAAAATCCATTTTTAAATTATCATTATTGCTTTGTTTAGTAACAAAAAAACAAACTACAATTTAAGAAAATATTTGATCTCATAATTATATGTAGTGATGTTATTTTTTTTTGGGACATTGCGATATATACTAAAAAACTAATTATCTAACATTGTTTTATATCTTTTGAATTTATACAACAATTTTTATAAGACTATGTAAAAAACTGTACATATTTAAAAGTAACTGTACAATATATACATGTCGCAAGTAATTTGCAGGCGTTTCCATTCTTTAAAATCAGTCCCATTGTTACTTTACTCCTTTAAGTAAACTCAAGTTTAATTTCGGCACCTTAAACATATTAATTTTAATTACTCTAAAATCGTATATTTCATAAATAAAAGCTTCCAACAGGAAAATTTCAATCGTTCTTGCATCACTGAAAACAAACAAATTATGAAATGTAGCTGCAGAAGAATATATAAAAATAAACATCGTTGTCTTATCTTTACATAACAACGCACTTCTTTTAAATATATAAACTCTTTAATTTACACCTTTGTACACAGTTTCACATGTATAAAATGTCATATTACACACTTATTTATGCGTGTCCATATTTTTTAAAATATTGCCAACAACGTCATAGGATGGCTCTGAAAGGCGAGGTTTCTTTATTTTAAGTTTCTTGTCAGGACTCTCTTGGCTACTAGTAGCTGTTGAAGATGATGCTGTAGCAAGACTGGCAGGAGTACTGTCAGGCTGACTGGTAGATCCTAATGATGATGAACTAGTTTTCAAACAGAGACTTGGAGTACTAGCTGAACTAAGCGTATCTGACTGAATCTTAGCTTCGGTAAGCGATTTAGCGTCTGAATGTGATGTGCTTATTGTAGTAGTACTGGTTTTAACGTCACTAGTTTTCTTTTCTCTGCTTCTATTAAAGTGTCTATGCTTTCGGCTCTTGTGGTGTTCGGACGAATGTTACCTATCATTTCTAGATTTATCTTTGTCCTTGTCTTTATCACGCGAACGATGTTTGTGTTTGTGGCGGTCCCTCTTATTTTTATGGTGTTTCTCTATGCTCCCGTCTATCCTTATCATCTCTTTTGTGTTTATCACATTTGTGTTCTCTATCTCTATGATCCTTCTTAGGTTTATCTCTATCCCTATACTTGTCCCTTCTTTCATCATCTTTCTTCTTTTCTGAGATTTTCTCAGTTTCTTTAGGTTTCACAGCCTCGTCATGCTTCCTTTCCTTAGCTTTATCAACTTTTTGTTCATGTTTGCGCAAATGTTTTGTCGGTTTCTTTGGCGATTGAGAAGAAGAAAGTTCAGTTGAAGATACTGCTGATGTCACTGGTTCAGGTTCATCTTCATAATATTGAGTCAGACGCACATGCCTCGCTATAGTATTAATTATCGATATTAATAAATGAATAAAACAATTATTTTAAAAATAACTTACCAACGCTCGTTACAGTTCTAAGCTGATGAATGATATTTCTCCATTTTAGACCCGCTTACCTCATTGTAGAACTTAGGACGCTTTGCGAAACAACCTACGACGACTAAACTCATCATCTCATCTTATTTCATTCCCATCACTCTATTGTTATCTATATATTAACATATACATGCGTATATTCCTTTTAAATCAAATTGTATATCCGGGCAGAAGGAAACGTGGTCGATAGCACTTTGTGTAAAGTATACAATTATTATCTCCTTCTCTATGAATCCATACAAACAAAAATTTATGGCTCGGTTTGTCTAAATTTTATAAAGCTAACATTTATAAAGCTTACACACTTTTAGTTTTTGAATGCACTTTTTATGAATATTGCAAATTATTTCAATGATTGAAAAAAGGAAAGTTATGGATTGCAGTTATGTAATTGACGTTTTATTAAACGAAAAAATATTGATAAAGGATCCTGTGGAATGTAAAAGAAATACACAAACATATTTCTTTCCAAAGTGAAAATTCTTATTACATGTAATATGTTACTCATGGAAAAAAACAAACTAGTAATACATTGGGAATTTCCAATGCTTATGAACATTGCAATAAAAAAAAAATTAAACTACACAAAAATTTAAAGGAGATTGCATGTAATACAAGTTTTAAAAAAGTAGTGAAAGTTATAAATAACAAAATATATGCAAAAGAATACAAAATGATTTCCAGCTTGTATTATGCTGTTGAAAGCAGTTGCATATATTTAAAAGAAAACAAAATTATCACAAAATAAATACAGGATACCGTAGCATCAATACAAATCAAAATTAAAAGAACGAAACAGTTAAAAAAAAACAATTTTGTACTAATTTAAAAATACAAATATGTTCGTTTTAAATGTACATTCGATTTTCTATTTGGGTTAAAAAATAAATAAATAAGGAGAAATCCTATGAAATAAAACTATACACTCTTTCAAAATCACAAGAAAATTGATTGCAGTATGTTTTCCGTGTAAGGAAATCCTCACCGATCCGTTTTGAAGCTACAAAAAAATTCAGTTACAATAAAAGTTTGTTTAAAAATATTGAAGTACTTTTAAATATTGATACAATGTAATTTACGAAAATATTATACAATTTGTCCCAAAAAGTAAGAGATACTAAGATTGTTTCCTTTTCAAAATCCATTTTTAAATTATCATTATTGCTTTGTTTAGTAACAAAAAAACAAACTACAATTTAAGAAAATATTTGATCTCATAATTACATGTAGTGATGTTATTTTTTTTTGGGACATTGCGATATATACTAAAAAACTAATTATCTAACATTGTTTTATATCTTTTGAATTTATACAACAATTTTTATAAGACTATGTAAAAAACTGTACATATTTAAAAGTAACTGTACAATATATACATGTCGCAAGTAATTTGCAGGCGTTTCCATTCTTTAAAATCAGTCCCATTGTTACTTTACTCCTTTAAGTAAACTCAAGTTTAATTTCGGCACCTTAAACATATTAATTTTAATTACTCTAAAATCGTATATTTCATAAATAAAAGCTTCCAACAGGAAAATTTCAATCGTTCTTGCATCACTGAAAACAAACAAATTATGAAATGTAGCTGCAGAAGAATATATAAAAATAAACATCGTTGTCTTATCTTTACATAACAATGCACTTCTTTTAAATATATATACTCTTTAATTTACACCTTTGTACACAGTCTCACATGTATAAAATGTCATATTACACACTTATTTATGCGTGTCCATTTTCTTTAAAATATTGCCAACAACGTCGTAGGATGGCTCTGAAAGGCGAGGTTTCTTTATTTTAAGTTTCTTGTCAGGACTCTCTTGGCTACTAGTAGCTGTTGAAGACGATGCTGTAGCAAGGCTGGCAGGAGCACTGTCAGGCTGACTGGTAGATCCTAATGATGATGAACTAGTTTTCAAACAGAGACTTGTAGTACTTGCCGAACTAAGCGTATCTGACTGAATCTTAGGTTCAGTAAGCGGTTTAGCATCTGAATGTGATGCGCTTATTGTAGTAGTACTGGTTTTAACGTCACTAGTTTTCTTTTCTCTGCTTCTATCAGAGTGTCTATGCTTGCGGCTCTTGTGGTGTTCGGACGAATGTTTCCTATCATGTCTAGATTTTTCTTTGTCCTTGTCTTTATCACGCGAACGATGTTTGTGTTTGTGGCGGTCCCTCTTATCTTTATGGTGTTTCTCTCTATGCTCCCGTCTATCCTTATCCTCTCTTTTGTGTTTATCACATTTGTGCTCTCTATCTCTATGATCCTTCTTAGGTTTATCTCTATCCCTATACTTGTCCCTTCTCTCATCATCTTTCTTCTTTTCTGAAATTTTCTCAGTTTCTTTAGGTTTCACAGCCTCGTCATGCTTCCTTTCCTTAGCTTTATCAACTTTTTGTTCATGTTTGTGAACATGTTTTGTCGGCTTCTCTGGCGATTGAGAAGAAGAAAGTTCTGTTGAAGATACTGCCGATGTCACTGGTTCAGGTTCATCTTCATAATATTGAGCCAGACGCACATGCCAAGCTATAGTATTAATTATCGATATTAATAAATGATTAAAACAATTATTTTTAAAATAACTTACCAACGCTCGTTACAGCAGTTACCGTTCTAAACTGATGAATGATATTTCTTGGCAAAAAATAAATATCATTATCAAACAGATTGATTCTCGCATATTTAACACCATCACGTCGTAACTGATTCAACTTTGCATCTTCTATCCAAGTTACACACTAAAAATAACAAACATTTTTATATACACTGCTCAAAACAATTAGCGGGTCACTAATGTTTGCCACAAATTTTGAATTCAAATGGGAAATTACAGTATAATCTTGATAATCCGACACATGTGGGACCAGACAACCGCCGGATTATCAGGATTCAACGAAAACATTTTACATATTTTATGTACAGGGTGAGCAAAACTCGATGTCTCAGCTCTATTATAAGAAAAAGAAAAACGTTTTCTTATATTAGAGCTGAGACATCGAGTTTTGCTTACCCTGTACAATTCCATTTCAGAAAGAATAAAATGTTTATCTATACAAGTAGGGAAATGGTTCCTTCTAGGCCCTCCACCTCCACTGACACTTCCGGTTTCAATTTTGAATAGACCAGACCTTTTTCCAAGAACACTGGATGGTGTTGTTTTTGACTTTATTTCTTCTGTGCGCGAGGTTTATATCCGGTGCGGCGCAGCGTAAAGAAAAGACACGTGTTTACTGTACGTAATGTACTTGTCGAATTAACCAATCGCCGGATTATCAAGATTACACTGTAATTGTTATAATGTTGGAGTAATTTAAAAAAATATTTACTTGTGAGATCGGTGGTTCGTGTAAATCTAACTGTAATTTTTCGGATAAAGTATCAAAATCCTTAGCATCGAAAGCAACGACATCTTTGGTGATGCGATTGACGTCCCCTTCGTTCTGTCCTCCGTGAATGGCTTTTAATATGCCGACCGCTGCTGTAGTTTTCCGATCCAGACCATGCCCGACATGATCGGCATGAGCCTTGGTGCGGTCTTCAAATAAATGTTCCCTAGCCTCTGAGAACCTCGGTAAGTATTGCAAATTCCGTAACTCATTGATACCAGTCCTGAAATGACAGTAAGATATTAAAATCAAGCGTCAAAACTCGAATCGTGATATCGCACATCCTACAAAAATGATGCAAATTTTTGAGAACAACTGTTTATCTGCCGTCTTTCTGTTGGAAATCTGCTCAGATGAAAAAAGACACTTCAGCTTTCTGGCGGACAATGATTGAATTAAACCAAAAATCGACTTCATAATACTAAAAACAACATCCTAGATACCCAATTTTCAGTTTAAAAAATGACGATTTTTCATTCGCCATTTCGCACTTGTTTTCGCACTTTTCTGTTGGATGTGCGATATGTGTAGAAATTTATATAACTATGAGTTAGGGGCGAGATGGGCAGACAAAATCCAGGGGGGCGCTCGATCCATGTTCGGAACTCCAAATGGAGAAAGGCGGTTGAGGACAGGGATGGCTGGAGGAAGAAAATAGAGGAGGCCAAGGCCCGATTTGGGCTGTAGCACCATTGGATGGATGAATAAAGGATGAGTTATGGGCGAGATGAGCAGACAAAATCCAGGGGGACGCTCGATCCATGCTCGGAACTCCAAATTGGAGCAAGGCGGCGGAGGACAGGGATGGCTGGAGGAAGAAAATAGAGGGGGCCAAGGCCCGATTTGGGCTGTAGCGCCATTGGATGGATGAATAATAAGTTATATAACATTTTTACATATTATAAGTGTGGTAAAAACATAGTGAATTTTTGAAGCCTGGAAAGTGGTTGTGCTTTTACCTTCTTCGTTTTAAAGGTGATCTGCCATCAACTGTAGGCACTAATTGTTCTCCTGGTCTGCACCAAAGAATTGGACCATCGTTTGACTCTTCTCGTCTCATATGAACGACAGAGAGTTGTCCCCAAGGCATAGTCTAAAATCAACACGTTTATTAAGAACCTTAAAATGATTATTGCGGTTTGTCTTACCAAATCCAAGAAAGGGTTTTCTTCTAAGATATCTAAGAGATCAGGAAAATATCCACCGACTTCTTCATGGGCTGTGCCAACTAAACTAATTTGATGCAAAGGTCCATACCTCACAGTTCCACTATGGTAATGCTTGATAACATTCTCATTGTAAGCTGATAAGGTTGTCGTTTCCAAATCTGACGTTCTGTTGAGTAGTCCATTTTTGACAGTCAGCGTTGGATTATTATCTGCCATGTATTCAAGGAGGTCGGGTAATTTTGATGCTGCCCCATGCACAATGGCCATCACATATATAGCTCGTTTATTTGAGTCTTCTGAGAAAGCTATTTTAAAAAATTCCTGGGCGAGTTCTCGCATTGTTTGGTCATCGAAGTGTTTCAATTCCTCTTGATACATGTGTAACACTAGAGCACCACCGTTTGTGTGCTGTTCCACGTGGTAATATTTTCGGAATTTTAATTTAAGCTGTAACAAATAATTACAATAGTATAAGTATGTTATAGTAATAGTATATTAAAGGACGAGTGCAGTAAGCGCGATTTTACAGCACGCGTCCAAACGAGTTTGGAGCGAGAAGTTTTCTATAGACCCTTTCATAGTTGAAATTTCTTGTGCGCATGCGTCAATTTCTGCCATGTTATACGTCAAAACTGCCCGAACCGACGTATAACTATATATGAGCTCGAAACTTTCATATTCGTGCCTTTCAAACTTGGCAGATGCGCATGCGCTTAACTAACCGTTAAAAGGTCTATTTTGCCTCCTTTTTTATTTATATTTTTGTTCCTATTTTGCACCCTTTTATGCCATTTCTAAATAAAAAAATCGCTGATACATATGAAGAAAATTGTATCGCACTCGGCGAGCCATTAACGAACCCATATGAGTGCTTTAATGACTTCATTATAGAGGCAAAATAGAAAATAGTATATTAAAGAACGAGTTCAATAAGCGTGATTTTTCAGTTTTCTAAGCATGGACGCGTGCTGAAAAATCGCGCTTATTGAACTCGTTCTTTAAAGCATTTTTTCTATTTTGCGCCTTCTTATGCCACTTCTAAATAAAAAAATCGCCGATACATATTGAGAAAATTGTACCGCACTCGGCGAGACATTAACGAACACATATGAGTGCTTTGATGACTTCATTATAAACGCAAAACAGTATATTAAAGAACGAGTTCAATAAGCGCGATTTTTCAGCACACATCCATGTTTAGAAAACGACGAGCGTAGCGAGTTTTGCGCCCTTTTATGCCATTTCTAGATAAAAAAAATCGCCGATACATATTGAGAAATGTGTATCGCATTCGGCGAGACATTAACGAACCTTTATGAGTGCTTTAATGACTACATTATAGACGCAAAATAGAAAATTAAAGAACGAGTTCAATAAGCACAATTTTTCAGCACGCGTCCATGTTTAGAAAAACATGGGCGCGTGCTTAAAAATCGCGCTTATTGAACTCGTTCTTTTATTTTATTTTGCGCTGTTTTATGCCATTTCTAAATAAAATAAATGGCCGATAGATATTGAGAAAATTGTATCGCCCTCGGCGAGCCATAACCGCACACATATGAGTGCTGTTATGAGCATATTACAGACGCAAGGTAAAAATATTTTTTGTAAACTTACATTGCTTGGTGGATGGCTAAAATTGCCACAGGCAAGAAGCATTGGTCTTGGTTCTATCAATCTAACGTAACTTTTACTAGTATCCTTAGAAGGCCTAGCCTGGACCCCAATAGAATTCCTTCCCGGTTTTTTACATTTATCGTATTTAGACCTATAAGTTTTCTTCACAACTTTTTCATCGCGTGGTTTGTCATCAGGCACTTTACATAGTTTGATTAAGTCGAGTTTGAGCAGTTTCATTTTTGGTCCACAATCAGCTGAACGTGGCCTTTTGATGGTCTGGCTAGTCGAGGCTGCAGGTTTCTCATCGATTTCCCAAACAGCAGATTCAACAGACCGTGTACGTTTCCTTGGGGATTCCCTATCACTGTTACTACTAAAATCTGAGGAAGAGAGTGCGAAGAACTCCATTTTCGAAAGATCCTTCGTCTGCTCTTCAATCGCTGTCAACAACTCCAGTCCTTTTTTACCCTCCAGCTTCTTATAGTCGATTTTCTCCTTTATAGCTATTTTTGATTTGCTTTTACCTCTATACTCGTTAAACTTCACCTTCTTTTTATTCTCCTTTTCCTCACCATCATCGACACTATCACCATTTGACTCCAACCGCAACAGCAGCTTCTCGTCTTTAATATTATTGTTCAGATTATCCGAACGATCTTCCAACACATCCTCTTCCTTCACAAGTTTCTTCGGCGAGTTATTCATTGTGTTTTTCACAGGCGAGATTTCAATTTTATGTTTATCAATTCCATTTGTCTGTGGAATCGTTAAATCATCCGACATATACGAATACTTTTGTACGAATAGAGGCGGAGGCTTTACATCCTCTGTACTATATTTAAATTCTTGAACTGGCTGCTTACCTGCAACAAATAAAACATATTAATAATCTTGGATTTTTTTTTCAGATTTTAGTGTAATTAAAGCGTAACATTGCCTCTGTAGTGTTCAAACAAACTTGAATTGTTGTGGTGTGAGCAGGGAATAATTTTAAATCACAGTGTGGATAAACTCACTGGGAGAGTAAAGGGCACAAATTTATTTTGCAGGTATACACGTTTGGAGCAGCGAAAGGTTTAAATTAAGTTTTGTTTAAATGAAGTTATACAGAGTGTTTATGTTAACCTTGCAAGTAATTGAATTGTTGTGGTATACACTGAAATATATACTTAACAAAGTACTCCAACGCTTAACAAAGTACTCCAGGAACTAACACTAGACAACAAAACCCGCAGACTCATCCTAGAAACTTTGACCAACACCCATTCCAAGGTTAAATTTAGAGGCGAGATTTCAGAAAGCTTCGAAATAAAAACTGGAGTGAGACAAGGAGATGGACTTTCCCCACTTCTCTTCAACTGTGTCTTTGAAAAGGTTATGAGAGAATGGCGCAAAGAGCTGAACAATTTGGGTGCTCAGAGTGGTATCTACCTGGGACGTAAGAACGATGGACTGGTTGTAGATTGCCTGGCCTTTGCAGATGACATGGCACTGTTTGCTGATTCACTTGAGATGGCAACAATGCAGGTAAACTGCCTGCCTGCCAGAAAACAGGCTGCCAAAGTGGGTCTCCAAGTGTCGCTGGAGAAAACAGAATTCTTCACCAACATCAGAGAAGCAAACAGAGAGATGTTACTAGAACAGGGAAACATCAAGAGGACTGAGAAATTTAAGTATCTCGGCGAATGGATTGAACCCAACTTATCAGAGAGAGCATCATTATCCAAGAGAGTCAGCAAGTTAGAACTAGCCTATCGGCTGACTAAGAACACTTACAATAAGAAATGCCTGTCACGCAACCTGAAACTTAAGCACTACACATCAGTCTTACGACCAGAAGCCCTGTATACCATGGAGTGTCTTTCCTTGAACCGAAGAGGTCTAATAGAGAAATTGGAAATCAGAGAGAGGAGAATCCTCAGGAAGATCCTAGGCCCGGTAAAGGAAGATGGGGAATTCCGACGGTTGCATAACTCTGAGCTCTACGAACATATTGAGATGCTTTCCGACTGTGCAAGGAAAAGAAGGGTGGCTTTCTATGGCCACGTTACAAGATTGCCTCCAAACCGACTAACCAACCGTCTGTTCACCTTCTGGCAATACAAGACGGTTCGTACCACTCGGGTGTCAGAGACAGAAAAGGATATTAAAGAACTGGGAATAACAGATCTCAAAAACAGACAGTCTGTGAGACGCACCCTGAAGGAAGTCCGTGGATTTCAGGAAAAACCTTGAAGGAAAGGTACCCCTTGGACAGAAGAGAGAAAGGAGTTACACCGGCAGAAGATGCGACAATACTGGGCTAAGGTCAAAGCCCAAAAGTTAAACAAGCGTGGTCCAAAGTAGGCCTATTCGAAAGAAGAAGAAATATATACTAACTGGAACGAGCGCTGCGTCTTGGATTGTGCAGGCCAAGAGAGAGCATCACAAGGTGTCCCTCGTATCGCTCTGTCTTCGTCTAGTACAGTCAGCAAGGAAAACTAAATGTGTGTCTGACGTCCGAAGTCCATTTTTCCTGGCAAATACAACAGTATTTTACCATTGAACCTTTTTGAAAACAACTTTCATTAAAATATATAACTCTTTCGAGTTATCTCCACCTTGACGTGGTGAAGGAGCTTGAGTATCTTAATGACCCTAAGATCTAAGTCGGCGGTAGCACAACTACTGGTGGGGACTCCCGTGCCGAACAGGTCAAAGGTGAAAGATCAGATTAAGAGAGATACACACCCTACCCGGCTGTAGTGTCGTGGCCAAGGGTCTGCACACGGGTTAACGACGCCGGAGCAGTTTATCTTTTGGTGATATCTTTTGGGCTCTCTGCTGTCAGCTGAATTTGTCCTGCCTGTATTGAGTCTGGGGACCTAGGCTTAACCGCCCGGGTCAAGTGGTATGATACCCACAATAATCTTTGTCTCCAAGCTAATGGTGGAACAGCCTATGCCGATAGCTACGTGGCCAAGGGGAAACGGTGGTCGTTAGTAGGGCGAACTCAGGAAAATGGCGAACTCCTGTTTAAACCGGCCTTCTTGTAGTAATGCGGGGCTCTGCTGCAAATGACTGTTTATTTCCCTAGCTTCTCATGGGTTCAAAAATGGATACAACAGAAACAAAATATAAAGGATCGGGTGACTCCTCAAGCTCACCCAAACCAGAGGCTAAAGACCTCGCCAAAAATGCAGAAATGCCTATGGAAAGCACTGGGGTGCATATAAAGGAGATAGAACTCCTATTGAGCAGCGACGAGGAACTCGCTGTCAATCTTAAGGGTCTAAAAACAAAAGACCCAAAGAAGCGGCGGATGAGCGGCGCTGCCAGGAAAAGGATGAAGTTCCTAATCAGATCGGGCTTAACGGGGGAAGAGGCTAGGGATAAGGCATTAGTGCCTATCAATCCCAAACCCTCAGAACCCAATAAACGTCAGCGGTCTGATGGGAGCAGTCCTGATAAGTGACAAAGCAAGCGGGCCAAAAGGCAGGCAGTGCCTATGGCTCAGCAAGCGGAGGCAGAGAAGGCAACTGAAAGGCGCAAAATGCCTAAAGTAAGCGCCGGTACAGCTACCTACAGCCAACTGCTGAACTCCATAAAGGTAGGAATTACCTGCAAAGGCTACCCTGAAAGCCTTATGACAGAGGACCAAATTAAAGCGGTTCAGAAAGCCATTCTGGATGCTATTGTAAATGGGGAGAGGAGGGCTTTCAAGCCCGGAATCTTGCAGGCGCATCAGCGACTAAGATGGTTAGCAGTGACTTGTGCGAACCAAGAGACTGCTGAATGGGTGAAGGGCCTTGAGGCCCAACTCCACCCATGGGAGGGAGCCGATCTGAGGATTTTTGAAGTGGCAGAGATGCCGCGAGACGAAATCTTCATCGGCTACTTCCCAAATAGCCTAGAGGAGAAGTCCGAAAGGATTCTATCTCGAGTAGAAGGTCAAAACGACCTCAAAACTTCGGCGTGTAGGGTCCTTAGGAGAAATCCAATAAGCCCGACGCTGGAAATGACCCTGTCGGTGGACAACGCGTCGGCAGGAAAAATCAGGGAGCTCGGGTCCAGGGTCAACTATGGCTATGGACAGATCTCGTTGAGAGAACGCCGAAAAGTGAAAGGGACGGAATCACAGCCCAGCACTTCCAAATCCGGCGATGGGAAGGGGTCAGCAGACGACACCATAAAAACAATGGCGAAGTCGCAGGACCGTAATGGCCCTAAGAAGCCTAAGAAGTCCGGCGACTAAAGCCTAATAAAAGAATGAGGAGCCATGTTGTGGTGTCAGCAAATAAACCTGCATCACTCCAAAGCGGCGACCAGCGCCCGAGGTTAGGAAGGCCAAAAGGTCATCCTTTGCTCGGCTTTGCGAGCAAATAGAGGAAACCTCAGAAGCCAGCCGACTGCGTAAAATTTTATCTAAGGATCCGGCAGTCCAAAGCTTCATACAGAAGCAAGATGGAAACTGGACAACCTCATGTACAGAAACGCTGGAGCTACTCATGGATACACACTTTCCAAACAATGGAATAAGTGTAGTGGATTCCACCATAACTGCTCCACTTCGGTATCTGGCTGACAGAATTGTAGGTGGAGATAAGCTAACCTGGAGCATCAAAAGCTTCAAACACTTTAAGTCACCTGGACCTGACGGGATCAGTCCAGTTGAGCTGCAAGAGGCCATAGATATAGTTACACCTTGGTTGGAGACTATGTTTAAGGCATGTATAAACCTCTCATACATTCCAAAAATATGGAGAGAGGTCGAAGCGGTCTTCATCCCTAAAGGAGGAAAGGCCTCACACACCTCCCCAAAGACCTGAGACCAATCAGCTTATCATCATACCTGCTAAAGACACTTGAAAGACACTTGATTGACTTGCACATGAAGGAGGCATTACACCCTGAAATGCTGTCAATGTCTCAGCACGCATACACAAAGGGTAAATCCGTGGCAACAGCACTCCACGCCTTGGTAAACCAGATAGAGAGCTCGATGAGGCATAAGGAGTTCACGATGGTTGTCTTCCTCGATATAGAAGGGGCATTTAACAACGTGAAGCCTGAAGCCATAGAATCAGCCTTAACTGGACTAGCCATGGACAATGATCTATGTCACCTGATCGGAAAAATGCTCCGTGAAAGGAACATTAGGGCCACAATGGGAGAATCCCACATAAGAAGGAAGGTGAGTAGGGGAACCCCACAAGGAGGCGTCCTCTCACCATTGCTTTGGAACATCACGCTTAATGAGCTGCTCCTCCAACTTAGGAAATCCGGCTGCAGGGTCGTCGCCTATGCGGATGACGTAGCAATAGCGGCCTCAGGGAAACACCTCAATACAATGTCGCAACTTGTTGAAGGGGCCCTATCGAAACTAGCGCAATGGTGCAAAAGGTGTGGCGTAGATGTCAACCCGGCGAAAACCGAGCTAGTCGTTTTTTCTAACATCCCAGAATTCAGGCCCCCAATCCTAAAGGGCACTGAACTGGCGATCAAGGAGAGCGCCAAGTACTTAGGTCTCATACTAGACCGAAAGTTATCTTGGAAGCTCAACATAAACGAAAGAGTACGGAAAGCAACGGTGGCGCTGTACTCTTGCAAGAGAGCGGTGGGGAAGTCTTGGGGCCTCAACCCCAAGATTACCTTCTGGCTATACAGAGCCGTAGTTACAACAATACTCTACTACGGCGTTTTCATATGGTGGCCGGCACTTAATAAAAGAGTCCATCAAATGGCGCTTACAAAAGTGCAGAGAATGGCGGCGCTCATGATAACGGGAGCCATGAGAACGACGCCTACGAAAGCCTTGGAGACAATCCTGGACATAGCCCCGGTCGATTTAATGGGCAAGCAACTTGCCATTACCACAGCACTGAGACTAAAGTCAGTGCGAATGTTGACATCGGACTATCGTGGACACGCCGGAATAATCAATGAATTTAAAGGGGTGCCCAAAAACATAGACCGATGTCTAGCAACACCTGCTTTTGGTAACAACTTCTCATACCACATACCCTCTAAAGAGGAGTGGATGGAAAAGAAAGAGGTACCAGCAGGACACACGCAGGTCTTTACAGACGGCTTACGGAGGGAGGACAAAGTGGGCAGCGGAGTTTTCTCCAACGACCTCAACCTCAGAATTAGCTTACGCCTGCCAGACTACTGCAGCGTTCTACAGGCGGAGGTAACCGCCATAAAAGGGGCAGCAGAGTGGCTGATGGTAAATGGGGACCCTGGTGAACAGATCCACATTTACACCAATAGCCAAGCTGCTCTCCGGGCAGTTACTAGCGTGTGCACCAGCTCAGCAGTGGTCTCTGGCTGTCGGAGAAAGCTGAATGAGCTCGCAGCACACGCAAACGTGAGACTCACGTGGGTACCAAGCCACAGTGGGATCCCAGGTAACGCAAAACCGGATGAGCTTGCAAAGAACGGCACAAGCCTGCACTCAACCGAAATATTACAGGATATTGGTATTCCATTTGCCTCGTGCAAGGAGACCATAGCCGAAATAACCTCGAACCTAGCGGAGCGAAGGTGGAGGGATGAAGACACCTGCAAGGTAACCAGGCAAATATGGCCTCACCGAAACAGGAAAAGAAGCACCAACATCGTCTCTCTAAAAAGAAAAGATATCAGACTGGCAGTGGGAGTCATCACGGGACACTGTCCCATTGGTAAGCACGCTGAGAGACAGGGCATAGCGAAGCGGGATTACTGCAGAGGCTGCCTGGACGAGGAGGAAGAGGAGAGTGTTCAGCATTACCTATGCCAATGCCCCTCTCTGACCGCAACACGATTGCTCTTCTTAGGCCGACCTTTCTTGGATGATCTCTCTGACCTCGCATCACTAGATGCGCAGACTCTCATGAGGTTCATCCACGACTCGAAATGGTTTGACAAAATCCCCTGAGGAGGGTTGTACTGCAAGTACCGTGGTAACACAACGGGCCCATCTGAGGCCTATGTAAGCATTAGCTGCCACTTAAACCTAACCTAACCTAACCGAGAACAGAAAGTAGGAGTCACATAACCTTTTATTTTAACATACCTAGCACATTTCACCACTTCAATTCCCCATTGATTAGGTGCCTCAGACTCTACAATAATTTATATTCACAAAACTCGGAGTTTGATTTATTGCACGTCCAGTTCAATAAACGTGCAGTTAAGAAGCAATTAACTGCCCATTTTGCTACTTGACCTACACCTTAATATCGTGATATCTTAGTTAATTTCGTAATGTATCTTATGTATTTTTATTATGATCTGTCCATTATCTTGTTACCTATATGTATTTTTATTATGATTTGTCCATTATAGACAAATATTGTCTGCTGGAAATAAACTTATTATTATTATTATTATATATGGGAATGAAATGGCCGACGCACTCGCCAAAAGCGGGGCCGAGGCTCCCTTCTTGGGCCCGGAGCCAACTTGTGGGTTTACAAAGGCCCACTTAAGGCAGGGGGCTAAGAAATCGGAAGAAGAACAAAAGCAAACCCACTGGAAGAACACGCCAGGACAGCGGCAAGCTAAAATGCTCATAAACTATTCTGCCGCAATAACGCAGCAGATGCTAAGCTTCTCTAGAAGAGAAATTAGAACTATGGTAGGCTTCCTCACAGGACATTGTCCGGTGAGATATCACCTACACAAAATGGGAAAGGCAGAGGAAGCTGCTGGTAGATTATGTGAATCAGATGAAGAACCACTGAACACATAATGTGCACATGTGAAGCACTAGCTCACATAAGGCTTGTCCACTTCGGGGTTGCAAGATTGACCACCTTGGAGCTGAGTAGCAAGGAATATTTTAGACTTCGTTCACGAAGTTGAATTCCTGGGAGAGTAATTGTAGTAGGGTCAAGCACAATAGATCAAGTTGGTCCCAGTGTAGAAAGGCTTTGCAGCCAAACGACCCCCACACAAAAAAATATATATATATATAAACTTCGGTTTATAATTTGCTCACCGATTGAACGATTTCACTCTCTTTCTTGATACAACTCAATACAACTAGCTTTTCGCTCTAACTGTATCACATCCTCCCACTCCCGACTACACTCTTTATTCGAAGTATTCGAACGTGTCGAACGCATGCCAAATAGCTCCACAATAATATCACTTTATACACTGTTGGCTAGACAAGGATCCCCTTGGGATCTCTCGGCCTGCACAAGCTTACAGGCCAGCACTCGTTCCAGTTAGTATATATTTCAGCGGTAGTATATGAGCAACGAATAATTTTAAATCACGCCATGAATAAACTCACTGGGCGAGTATGGGTGGCATTTTTATATTGCGGGTATACACGTTTGGAGCAGCGAAAGGTTTAAATAATGGTTTGTTAAAGTTGCACAGAGTTTATATGTTAACGATTAGAGATGTTTGGAAGTAAATGAATATTAGAGGTTGAAATAATTTGTTGTGATTGTAAATGAAACATAGGTGACGAAGAGGATAAACATTGTAATCAGTTGGAATTTGTTTATAAGAGAATGATTCAGTGCAATGGTTGTGATTGTAAAAATAGTTAGATATATAATTGGATGAGTGATTTTATGAAAATGCGTAAAATGTTTGAGCATGCTTTGAGTAATTGTTTACAAATATACGTACCAGTAGAACCATTGACTCCATTTGTGACACTTGTCATAGTGCAATTGCACGTAAACGATTTTGTGTTACACGTACAACAACCTTTTTCCTCCTTCTCGTCGTCATTTGGAAGGTACAAATTCTTTTCCTTCAAGTTATTTCCAGGTGGACTTTCTGGCTCCTCTCCGGACGCCATTGTACATCACGCTAAGTAAAAGCCCGGGTAACCAATTTACTTCGTATTTTCAAAACACCGACAATAACTGCACCCCGCTTATTTACATCGCGCACAACTCACTCTGTACTATTTTACTGCACAAAACTTCCACACAAATATTTATATCGTCAAAAACGTCCTAGCAAAAAAAGATTAAAACAGCAATAACACTGCACTTGCCGCCATGTTTATAACCGGTGTGAAACTCATCTCATAGTCGTATCAAAAACAATTGTTGCAAACTTCACCAACACAAAAATCTAACAATTCCAACAAATCTTATACAACTGCTAGTTAATTAAACGACCGATTTTTAATTAACTCGTTTTAAAACTGAATTAAATGCGTTATATTCAAATTAAAGAAATTTATTTTTGTTAGAAATTTATTACTTCTACGCTACTGTGTAAACAATACCAATAAACGAGCGAAGTTAGCAACAATCATTTTTAAAAATTAAAATAAATAAATGAATTGCCGCAATTATAAACGAAGCTTATAAACAAAAACATGCAATTCAAAGTAATTTTGCACTGAATTACTTAGCTTATTCTACCGAGACGTTTTGTGTGAGTAGCGTGCGTAAGGTCACGTACACATTCACTTGGCGCGAAATTTGAATAAAACTACGTTTTATTTAAAAAACGGAGACGCAAAACACGTAGTAGCAATATTATAATTGTTTTTTCTAGGAATTTATTTCGAAATGTTGGTGGGAAAGCATTTGTCGCGTAGATTTATTTACAAATATTATGTGTGAATTTGCTATTTAACAAAGGTGTAATAACTACAAATATAATAATTTGAATACTAAAAAGTAAACGTAACCTTGCGAATTGAAAACAGTATTATAATATATTCGTTTTTTTTTTTAGTTTTAATCGTAGTTTAATGCATAATTTGTTATAAAATGTCACTACAAAACACTAAATTTATCACTAAATTATACGACGTTGTTATAGATATCACAAATTACTAGCGAAAATGGAAAAGTTATTTCTTTGTTTGAAAGGAAACTTCGTCATTGGGATTTCCCTGATTATTCGTCAGTTGTACCAACTATCTTAGATAATGACTAGTACGATTTGGCTCCTGCATTTGACTGCTAAAGGGAAGTCAAGTGTGCCCATAAGGTGGTCATGTGTGCTGACAAAATTTATCTAAAAAAGTCCCAATTTTTGTTTTTTTTAGAGGTTTTTTTTTAAAAATCACCCCGTCGAGACTTTAAGTCGCAAAATGGCCTAACTCGCACCCCAGGTATAAAAAAGACTGAGCTACACGGTGAAGGTGTCGGTTTTCTGAATGGACCGCGTCTTGGTAGTGTGCGGGCGTTGAAAAATGATTGAAAGGTTTTCATATATAATTTCCCTATAAAAGTCCCAATTTTTAGAAACTATCTTAGATATCTTAGATAATGACTAGTACGATTTGGCTCCTGCATTTAACTGCTAAAGGGAGGTCAAATGTGCCCACAAAATTTCTCTATAAAAGTCCCACTTTTTGTTTTTTTTTAGAGGTTTTTTTTAAAAAATCACCCCGTCGAGACTTTAAGTCGCAAAATGGCCTAACTCGCAGCCCAGGTAGAAAAAAAACTGGGCTACACTGTGAAGGTGTCGGTTTTCTGAATAGACCGCGTCTTGGTAGTTTGCGGGCGTTTTTAAAAAAGAGTCAAAATATCTCTACATCTTCGGTCGACCATAACCCGGCGCCGCGGCGCTCGACTGCGGCGCCGACTACACTGCCGCAAAGCAAAGGTTCAATCCACGGGACTGCGTTAAAAAATGGTTGAAAACTGATCATGTGTGCCCACAAAATTTCTCTATAAAAGTCCCAATTTTTTTTTTTTTTTAAATCACCCCGTCGAGACTTTAAGTCGCAAAATAGCCCAACTCGCACCCCAGGTAGAAAAAAGACTGGGCTACACGATGAAGGTGTCGGTTTTCTGAATAAACCGCGTCTTGGTAATTTGCGGGCGTGTTTAAAGGAGTCAAAATATCTCTACGTCCTCGCTCGACCATAACCAGGCGCCTCGGCGGCGGCGCCGACTACACTGCCGCAAAGATAAAGGTTCAATCCACCGAAGTGCGTAGAAAAATGGTTGAAAAGTGGTCATGTATGCCCACAAAAGTTTTCTATAAAAGTCCCAATTTTTGTTTTATTTTAGAGGTTTTTTTTTAAAATCACCCCGTCGAGACTTTAAGTCGCAAAGTGTCCAAACACGCACCCCAAGGAGAAAAGAGATTGGGCTACATGGTGAAGGTGCCGCTTTTCTGAATAGACCGCGTCTTGGTAATTTGCGGACGTGTTAAAAAGGGTCAAAATATCTCTACGTCTTCGGTCGACCATAGCCCGGCGACGTGGCGCTCCACGGCGGCGCCGACCACACAGCCGCAAAGATAAAGGTTCAATCCATCGGGCTGCGTTAAAAAATGGTTGAATAGTGGTCATGTATGCCCACAAAATTTCTCTATAAAAGTCCCAATTTTTGTTTTTTTAGAGGTTTTTTTAAAAAATCACCCCGTCGAGACTTTAAGTCGCAAAATGTCCAAACTCGCACCCCAGGTAGAAAAGAGATTGGGCTACACGGTGAAGGTTTCGGTTTTCTAAATAGACCACGTCTTGGTAGTTTGCGGGCGTGTTAAAAAAAGGGTCAAAATATATCTACGCCTTCGGTCGACCATAACCCGGCGCCGCGGTGCTCGACGGCGGCGCCAACTACACTTCCGCAAAGATAAAGCTTCAATCCACCGAACTGCGTTGAAAAATGGTTGAAAAGTGGTCATGTGTTCCCACAAAATTTCTCTATAAAAGTCCCAATTTTTTGTTTGTTTAGAGGTTTTTTTAAAAAATCACCCCTTCGAGACTTTAAGTCGCAAAGTGGCCAAACTCGCACTCCAGCTAGAAAAAAGACTGGGCTACAAGGTGAAGGTGTCGGTTTTCTGAATAAACCGTGTCTTGGTAGTTTGCGGGCGTGTTAAAAAAAGAGTCAAAATATCTCTACGTCTTCGGTCGACCATAACCCGGCGCCGCGGCGCCGACTACACAGCCGCAAAGATAAAGCTTCAATCCACCGAACTGCGTCGAAAAATGGTTGAAAAGTGGTCATGTGTGCCCACAAAATTTCTCTGTAAGTCCCATTTTTTTTTAAATCGCCCCGTCGAGACTTTAAGTCGGAAAATGGCCAAACTCGCACCCCAGGTAGAAAAAAGATTGGGCCACACGGTGAAGGTGTCGATTTTCTGGATATACCGCGTCTTGATATTGTGCGGGCGTGTTTAAAAAAGAATAAAAATATCTCTACATCTTCGGTCGACCATAACCCGGCGCCGCGGCGCTCGACGGCGGTGGTGACTACACTGCTGCAAAGATAAAGGTTGAATCCACCGAACTGCGTTGAAAAATGGTTGAAAAGTGGTCATGTGTGCCCACAAAATTCCACTATAAAAGTCCTAATTTTTGTTTTTTTAAAGGTTTTTTTAAAAAATCACCCCGTCGAGATTTTAAGTCGCAAAATGGCCAAACTCGCACCCCAGGTAAAAAAAAGACTGGGCTACGCGGTGAAGGTGTCGGTTTTTCTGAATAGACCGCGTCTTGGTAGTTTGCGGGCGTGTCAAAATATCTCTACGTCTTCGGTCGACCATAACCCGGCGCGACTACACTGCCGCAAAGATAAAGGTTCAAAGCACCGAACTGCGTTGAAAAATCGAAAGTCCGCCACGGCATGTTCAACCCAGAAGGCGGCAAACTCGGGGTGCAGTTTTACGTTGCACCCTACACATTTATGCTTATCTTTCCGGAACGCAAGGCCCGACTGAAATGCGGTTCGGTTTTTCAAATTGTCGCATCTTTTTCTTTAATTTAATTTATATAATAATAATACAGAACATGACACCCCCACACAAGTCCGCTCTTCACATTACTGCAGGGCAAAGATGAGCATGGGATCCCATCGACCTAGTGATTGCAATACCGGCATACCGGGATACCTAATACCGGTATTTCGTGCTATTTTGCAATTTCGTGAAACCGGTATTTGATAAGTTAAAATACCGTTAAAATAATAAGATTAATATTTTCGGTATTGGGTAAAAAATATGCTGGCAAGATGCTAATCATGTTCAAGTATTATTACAGTTTTTGAAAGAATTACAAGCCGACTACATACATATTTAAATACAGAACTTACATTGATTTATTAAAAAGACGTGGTGTTCAAAAAACGCATCGACAGCTGCATGAGGGCCTTTCAAAGACGCATCGTCGTCGGCGGCGGCCTTTCAAAGCTTTGAAAGATGCCGGGCGGCGTTTTATAGCGCTTTAAACCAGGCAACGTTCTCATTGGTCGTCTTCCTTCCACCAAGAATCCGAGACAAGTTTAAAGAAGTCCTGTGAAGTTAGCAACCGAATTTGTAAAATTATAAAATTACATCAGAGTTCCCGGCAGATATGAAATAGTTTGTGCAAAATTTCAATAGTTCTGCAGAATTTCCCGAAAAAAATGGAAAATACCAAAATTGAGCTAGCAACCGCTTTTGAGAAAAACTGTGCGATTTTTACATATTCCTGTACCTCGACCATAGTTCTCGAGTACTTGATCAATATTGCAAAAAGTTCTGCAAAAATTGACATTTTGCAAAAAAATTGAATTTTTAAACTTGCACAAACAGTTCTATTCGCGGATCTGAATAGCACCCTAAGAGTTCTATCAAAGATCCCTTTGTTATTTTTTGATAAAAACCTTGGTTCAAAAGATATTTGCAATAATAAGGAACCCATTATTTTGAATGAAAATTTATAAAAATCGCAGAACAGTTCTGTTTGCAGTATCCTCAGTAACTCTAAGAGTTCTATCGAAAACCCTTATAATTTTTTTCTGTAAAGTTAAAAATTAGAAAGATTTGCGAAAAATTAGACTTCACCAATGCGACGAAGTGAAGATGAAAAAAAAAATCGCGCGACAGTTCTGTTTGTAGTTCCCAGTAGAACTCTTAGAGTTCTATCGAAAATCCTTATAACATTTTTCTGTAAAATTATAAATAGAAAATTTTACGAAAAAATTGACTTTTATTTACCGACGCGACGAAGTGAAGAGAAAAAAATCGCGGACCAGTTCTGTTTGCAGATCCCGGTAGAAGTTCTATGGAAAGTCCTTACAAGATTTTTCTGTAAAATTAAAAATTAGAAAGAAATGCGAGAATTTCGACTTCCCCGATGTGACGTAATGAAGAGAAAAATCGCACAACAGTTCTGTTTGCAGTTCCCTGTAGAACTCTTAGAGTTCTATCGAAAATCCTTATAACATTTTTCGTCAAAGTTAATAATTCGAAAGATACGCGAAAAATTAGACTTCACCGATGCGACGAAGCAAAGAGAAAATAATCGCGCAATAGTTCTGTTTGCAGTTCCTGGTAGAACTCTTAGTGTTCTATTGAAAATCCTTATAACATTTTTCTTCAAAGTTAAAAATTCGAAAGATACGCGAAAAATTATACTTCACCGAAGCAAAGAGAAAAAAATCGCGCAATAGTTCTGTTTACATTTCCTGGTAGAAATCTTAGAGTTCTATCGACAATCCTTATAACATTTTTCGTCAAAGTTAAAAATTCGAAAGATACGCCAAAAATAAGACTTCACCGATGCGACGAAGCAAAGAGAAAATAATCGCGTAATAGTTCTGTTTGCAGTTCCTGGTAGAACTCTTAGAGTTCTATCGAAAATCCTAATAACATTTTTCTCTAAAGTTAAAAATTCGAGAAATATGGGAAAATTATACTTCACCGATGCGACGAAGCAAGGAGAAAATAATCGCGCAATAGTTCTGTTTGCTGATCCTGGTAGAACTCTTAGAGTTCTATCGAAAATCCTTATAACATTTTTCTGTAAAGTTAAAAATTGGAAAGATATACGAAAAATACAAGTTCACGATTGAATTTCGAATTCACCATTGAAGTGAAACATTTTCCCATATCTCTCGAATTTTTAACTTTGGAGAAAAATGTTAGAAGGATTTTCGATAGAACTCTAACAGTTCTACCAGGAACTGCAAACAGAACTATTGCGCGATTATTTTCTCTTTGCTTCGTCGCATCGGTGAAGTCTAATTTTTCGCATATCTTTCGAATTTTTAACGTTGACTAAAAATGTTAGGAGGATTTTCGATAGAACTCTAAGAGTTCTACCAGGAACTGCAAACAGAACTATTGCGCGATTATTTTCTCTTTGCTTCGTCGCTTCGGTGAAGTCTAATTTTTCGCGTATCTCTCGAATTTTTAACTTTGAAGAAAAATGTTAGGAGGATTTTCGATAGAACTCTAAGAGTTCTACCACGAACTGCAAACAGAACTATTGCGCGATTATTTTCTCTTTGCTTCGTCGCATCGGTGAAGTCTAATTTTTCGCATATCTTTCGAATTTTTAAAGTTGACTAAAAATGTTATGAGGATTTTCGATAGAACTCTAAGAGTTCTACCAGGAACTGCAAACAGAACTATTGCGCGATTATTTTCTCTTTGCTTCGTCGCTTCGGTGAAGTCTAATTTTTCGCGTATCTCCCGAATTTTAAACTTTGAAGAAAAATGTTATAAGGATTTTCGATAGAACTCTAAGAGTTCTACTAGGAACTGAAACAGAACTATTGCGCGATTATTTTCTCTTTGCTTCGGTGAAGTCTAATTTTTCGCGTATCTCTCGAATTTTTAACTTTGAAGAGAAATGTTATAAGGATTTTCCATAGAACTCTAAGAGTTCTACCAGGAACTGCAAACAGAACTATTGCGCGATTATGTTCTATTTGCTTCGTCGCATCGGTGAAGTCTAATTTTTCGTATATCTTTCGAATTTTTATCTTTGAAGAAAAATGTTATAAGGATTTTCGATAGAACTCTAAGAGTTCTACCAGGAACTGCAAACAGAACTATTGCGCGATTATTTTCTCTTTGCTTCGGTGAAGTCTAATTTTTCGCGTATCTTTCGAATTTTTAACTTTGAACAAAAATGTTATAAGGATTTTCGATAGAACTCTAAGAGTTCTACCGGGAACTGCACACAGAACTATTCCGCGATTATTTTCTCTTTGCTTCGTCGCATCGGTGAAATCTAATTTTCCCATATCTCTCGAATTTTTAACTTTGAAGAAAAATGTTATAAGGATTTTCGATAGAACTCTAAGAGTTCTACCAGGAACTGCAAACAGAACTATTGCGCGATTATTTTCTCTTTGCTCCGTCGCATCGGTGAAGTCTAATTTTTCGTATATCTTTCGAATTTTTAACTTTGAAGAAAAATGTTATAAGGATTTTCGATAGAACTCTAAGAGTTCTACCAGGAACTGCAAACAGAACTATTGCGCGATTATTTTCTCTTTGCTTCGTCGCATCGGTGAAGTCTAATTTTTCGCATATCTTTCGAATTTTTAACGTTGACTAAAAATGTTATGAGGATTTTCGATAGAACTCTAAGAGTTCTACCAGGAACTGCAAACAGAACTATTGCGCGATTATTTTTTCTTTGCTTCGTCGCTTCGGTGAAGTCTAATTTTTCGCGTATCTCTCGAATTTTTAACTTTGAAGAAAAATGTTAGGAGGATTTTCGATAGAACTCTAAGAGTTCTACCAGGAACTGCAAACAGAACTATTGCGCGATTATTTTCTCTTTGCTTCGTCGCATCGTTGAAGTCTAATTTTTCGCATATCTTTCGAATTTTTAACGTTGACTAAAAATGTTATGAGGATTTTCGACAGTTCTTTTGACATTTTTGCAGTTCTACCAGGAACTGCAAACAGAACTATTGCGCGATTATTTTCTCTTTGCTTCGTCGCTTCGGTGAAGTCTAATTTTTCGCGTATCTCTCGAATTTTTAACTTTGAAGAAAAATGTTAGGAGGATTTTCGATAGAACTCTAAGAGTTCTACCAGGAACTGCAAACAGAACTATTGCGCGATTATTTTCTCTTTGCTTCGTCGCATCGGTGAAGTCTAATTTTTCGCATATCTTTCGAATTTTTAAAGTTGACTAAAAATGTTATAAGGATTTTCGATAGAACTCTAAGAGTTCTACCAGGAACTGCAAACAGAACTATTGCGCGATTATTTTCTCTTTGCTTCGTCGCTTCGGTGAAGTCTAATTTTTCGCGTATCTCCCGAATTTTTAACTTTGAAGAAAAATGTTATAAGGATTTTCGATAGAACTCTAAGAGTTCTACTAGGAACTGCAAACAGAACTATTGCGCGATTATTTTCTCTTTGCTTCGGTGAAGTCTAATTTTTCGCGTATCTCTCGAATTTTTAACTTTGAAGAGAAATGTTATAAGGATTTTCGATAGAACTCTAAGAGTTCTACCAGGAACTGCAAACAGAACTATTGCGCGATTATTTTCTCTTTGCTTCGTCGCATCGGTGAAGTCTAATTTTCCCATATCTCTCGAATTTTTAACTTTGAAGAAAAATGTTATAAGGATTTTCGATAGAACTCTAAGGGTTCTACCAGGAACTGCAAACAGAACTATTGCGCGATTTTTTTCTCTTTGCTTCGGTGAAGTATAATTTTTCGCGTATCTTTCGAATTTTTAACTTTGAAGAAAAATGTTATAAGGATTTTCGATAGAACTCTAAGAGTTCTACCGGGAACTGCACACAGAACTATTGCGCGATTATTTTCTCTTTGCTTCGTCGCATCGGTGAAGTCTAATTTTCCCATATCTCTCGAATTTTTAACTTTGAAGAAAAATGTTATAAGGATTTTCGATAGAACTCTAAGAGTTCTACCAGTAACTGCAAACAGAACTATTGCGCGATTATTTTCTCTTTGCTTCGTCGCATCGGTAAAGTCAAATTTTTCGTATATCTTTCGAATTTTTAACTTTGAAGAAAAATGTTATAAGGATTTTCGATAGAACTCTAAGGGTTCTACCAGGAACTGCAAACAGAACTATTGCGCGATTTTTTTCTCTTTGCTTCGGTGAAGTATAATTTTTCGCGTATCTTTCGAATTTTTAACTTTGAAGAAAAATGTTATAAGGATTTTCGATAGAACTCTAAGAGTTCTACCAGGAACTGCAAACAGAACTATTGCGCGATTATTTTCTCTTTGCTTCGTCGCATCGGTGAAGTCTAATTTTTCGCATATCTTTCGAATTTTTAAAGTTGACTAAAAATGTTATAAGGATTTTCGATAGAACTCTAAGAGTTCTACCAGGAACTGCAAACAGAACTATTGCGCGATTATTTTCTCTTTGCTTCGTCGCTTCGGTGAAGTCTAATTTTTCGCGTATCTCCCGAATTTTTAACTTTGAAGAAAAATGTTATAAGGATTTTCGATAGAACTCTAAGAGTTCTACTAGGAACTGCAAACAGAACTATTGCGCGATTATTTTCTCTTTGCTTCGGTGAAGTCTAATTTTTCGCGTATCTCTCGAATTTTTAACTTTGAAGAGAAATGTTATAAGGATTTTCGATAGAACTCTAAGAGTTCTACCAGGAACTGCAAACAGAACTATTGCGCGATTATTTTCTCTTTGCTTCGTCGCATCGGTGAAGTCTAATTTTCCCATATCTCTCGAATTTTTAACTTTGAAGAAAAATGTTATAAGGATTTTCGATAGAACTCTAAGGGTTCTACCAGGAACTGCAAACAGAACTATTGCGCGATTTTTTTCTCTTTGCTTCGGTGAAGTATAATTTTTCGCGTATCTTTCGAATTTTTAACTTTGAAGAAAAATGTTATAAGGATTTTCGATAGAACTCTAAGAGTTCTACCGGGAACTGCACACAGAACTATTGCGCGATTATTTTCTCTTTGCTTCGTCGCATCGGTGAAGTCTAATTTTCCCATATCTCTCGAATTTTTAACTTTGAAGAAAAATGTTATAAGGATTTTCGATAGAACTCTAAGAGTTCTACCAGTAACTGCAAACAGAACTATTGCGCGATTATTTTCTCTTTGCTTCGTCGCATCGGTAAAGTCTAATTTTTCGTATATCTTTCGAATTTTTAACTTTGAAGAAAAATGTTATAAGGATTTTCGATAGAACTCTAAGAATTCTACCAGGAACTGCAAACAGAACTATTGCGCGATTTTTTTCTCTTCACTTCGTCGCTTTGGTAAAGTCCAATTTTTCCCAAAATTTTCTATTTTTAATTTTACAGAAAAATGCTATAAGGATTTTCGATAGAACTCTAAGAGTTCTACCGGGAACTGCAAACAGAATTGTCGTGCGATTTTTTTCTCTTCATTTCGTTACATCGGGGAAGTCGAAATTCTCGCATTTCTTTCTAATTTTTAATTTTACATAAAAATCTTGTAAGACTTTCCATAGAACTATAAGAGTTGTACCGGGATCTGCAAGCAGAACTGTTGCGCGATTTTTTTCTCTTCACTTCGTCGCGTCGGTAAAGTCCAATTTTTCGCAAAATTTTCTATTTTTAATTTTACAGAAAAATGTTATAAGGATTTTCGATAGAACTCTAATAGTTCTAGTGGGAACTACAAACAGAACTGTCGCGCGATTTTTTTAAATTTTCATTCAAAATAATGGGTCCCTTATTATTGCAAATATCTTTTGAACTAAGGTTTTTATTAAAAAATGACAAAGGGATCTTTGATAGAACTCTTAGGGTGCTATTCAGATCCGCGAATAGAACTCTTTGTGCAAGTTTCAAAATTCAATTTTTTTGGCAAAATGTCAATTTTTGCAGAACTTTTTGCAATATTGATCAGCTACTCCAGAACTATGGTCGAGGTACAGGAATATGTAAAAAACGCACAGTTTTTCTCAAAAGTGGTTGCTAGCTCAATTTTGGTATTTTCCATTTTTTTCGCGTAATTCTGCAGAACTATTGAAATTTTGAAATATTATTTTTGAAATTTATTGAAACTAATGAGCAACTTCTTAAACGATGCGGAGAAGAAACAATAGAGCACGACATTAAGAAAAGAAAAGGGGGATGGATCGGCCACATTCTAAGAAGAAAACCAGACGACATTGCAAGGGCAGCACTAGACTGGAATCCCCAAGGAACGAGACGACGAGGAAGACCGGCTCAAACATGGAGGAGAACAGTGTTAGATGAACTAAAAGCCCAGAAAACCTCTTGGAGTGAAGCCAAAGCAATGGCCCAGAATAGGGTACGCTGGAGGGTGCTTATGGAGGCTCTATGCTCCACCTAGGAGTCCAGAACCCATATATATATATATATATATATATATATATATATATATATATATAAATATTGAAATTTTGCACATGGTACTCTAGAACTATTTTATATCTGCCGGGAACTCCGATGTAATATTATATTTTTGCAAATTCGGTTAAGCAACTTCACAGGACTGTTTAAAGGGTACAAATTCTAATTCGCCTAAAAATTAATGATATTAATAAACTAAAGATAAGTAGCCTCACATTGTTGTAGTGAAATTGTGCTTATTGTTAGTGTTTTAAATATTTAAACGTTTGGATATTTTTTAAATTGGTGAGTTGAAAAATGTGTAGAAGTAGTTAACTGCAAATTGGAGGAACATGGATTATCTCTGAATGAAGATAATGTCTGCAAAACAACTGATGGAGCAGCGGTTATGAAAAAAGTTGGGAAGTTGATTGATGCAAATCATCAATTATGCTATGCTCATGGAATTCAACTTGGAGTAATCAGTGTACTATATAAACAAAATCAAGAGCAGAAAAAGCAAAGGATTTAGACACATCTGATTCTGATTTTGAAGAGTCAGACAATGAAGAAAATAATAATACAACTGTTGAAAGTACCTTATTTGGATATGAAGAAGATACTAGCAACGAGGGCGAAATATTAACTTATCAAGGATTGCTTCCTATAATTAAGAAAATTCGAAAAGTCGTTAAGATATTTAAACGTTCCCCTACTAAAAATGCCGTTTTACAAAAATATATACTTACTGAAATGAAGAAAGAACTTAGGTTAATGTTGGATTCAAAAACACGCTGGAACAGTTTGCTCATGATGATGAAACGATTTTTGAAATTAAAAAATTCAATTATGAAAACATTAATTGATTTAAATTTAAACATTATTTTTTCCGATAGTGAATTCGATTTAATGTCTAAAACGGTGTCAGCTCTGCTTCCAATAAAGCTGGCTGTGGAGGCATTCTAACTTATTAACGGCGAATGCAACAATAAATTTTATGTTGCAATCACTTAAAGATCAGGACACACCACTATCTAAGGAATTATACAGCGCATTGCAAATTCGCATAGATGAAAGGCATATTGAACTAGAAAATGTTTTAAGGTATTTACATAGTTATAATGAATTTAAAAGAGAAAACGAAAAGGAAGAAAAGAGGATAACAATGTCGAATTTAATTAAATTCGTCGTAAATTTCCACAAAAAAAATTTATGAAAAGAAACACAAACCTATCCAGAGGAATTTATTGAAGATGATGTTGATGTTAATATCGGAATAGAATTATCTCTCGAAATGAAATTACAATTAGCTATAAATAAAAAATTGGCTGCCCAAACAATAATACAAAAGTAATACAAAAAATGATTTATCTAAAACCATCAGACGAGAAATCGAGTTATTAGAAGATGAAAGACTTCGAGGAAAATATTTTGAGGTAGTATATCGCTCATTATTAACAATACCACCAACCAGCGTGGATGCGGAAAGAGCATTTTCAACTGCAGGTAATTCCTGCACAAAAATACGTTGGAGACAATGACAGTTCAATAGATGCATTATGTTTTTTACGATCACATTTCAAAAATATGTAGTTAATTAATTAGTTTATGTTTTTTTGTCTATACATAGATATTATTTATGTACCTACAACAAGTTTGTGATACTTACTCTTAATATTATTGTAATACTACATATTTATATGTTTTGTTTCTTTATTGTGTTGTAGTACTCTAATCCTGTAATTGTTTATTTTTTGTTTCGAATGTTCTAAATTCTTATGTTACTGCTCTTATTAATAATATTTGATTATTATTTCTTTCTATTGTTTATATTTGTATAACAAATTTGTTTATATTTTTATAGTTTACACTTTTTTGTATAAAACTAATATGGCAAAGAAGAACTGTGTTTATGTACATTTTTCAAAAATTCCTAATACCGGTATCAATACCGGTATAACGTTTAAAAAATACCGAATACCGGTATAGTATTTTTGGTCCGGTATTGCAATCACTACTCGCATCCCAGGTAGAAAAAAGGCGGGGCTACACGGCGAAGGTGTCGGTGTTCTGAATAGATAGCGTCTTGGTAGTTTGCGGGCGTGTTTAAAAGAGTCAAAATATCCCTATGTCTTCGCTCGACCTTAACCCGGCGCCGTGGCGCCCGACGGCGGCTCTGACTACACTGCCGCAAAGATAAAGGTTCTATCCACCGAACTGCGTTGAAAAATAGTTGAAAAGTGGTCATGTCAATTTTTGTTTTTTTAGAGGTTTTTTTTAAAAATCACCCCGTTGAGACTTTTAGTCGCAAAATGTCCAAACTCGCACCCCAGGGAGAAAAAAGACTGGGCTACACGGTGAAGGTGTCGGTTTCCTGAATAGACCGCGTCTTGGTAGTTTGCGGGCGTGTTTAAAAGTCAAAATATCTCTACGTCTTCGGTCGACCATAAACCGGCGCCGCGGCGCTCAACGGCGGCGCCTACTACACTGCCGCAAAGATAAAGGTTCAATCCACTGAACTGCGTTGAAAAATGGTTGAAAAGTGGTCAGGTGTGCCCATAAAATTTCTCTATAAAAGTCCCATTTTTTGTTTTTTTTTAGAGTTTTTTTTTTTAAATCACCCCGTTGAGACTGTAGGTCGCAAAATAGCCCAACTCGCACCCCAGGTAGAAAAAAGACTGGGCTACACGGTGAAGGTGTCGGTTTTCTGAATAGACCTCGTCTTGCTAATTTTCGGGCGTGTTTTAAAGAGTCAAAATATCTCTATGTCTTCGGTCGACCATAACCCGGCGCCGTGCCGCTCCACGGCGGCGCCGACTACACAGCCGCAAAGATAAAGGTTCAATCCTCAGCACTGCGTTGAAAAATGGTTGAAAAATGGTCATGTGTGACCACAAAATTTCTCTATAAAAGTCCCAATTTTTGGTTTATTTTTAGAGGTTTTTTTAAAAAATCACCCCGTCGAGACTTTGTCGCAAAATGGCCAAAATCGCATTCCAGATAGAAAAAAGACTGGACTACACGGTGAAGGTGTCGGTTTCCTGAATAGACCGCGTCTTGGTAGTTTGCGGGCGTGTTTAAAAAAGAGTCAAAATATATCTCCGTCTTCGGTCGACCAAAAACCGGCGCCGCGGCGCTCAACGGCGGCGCCTACTACACTGCCGCAAAGATAAAGGTTCAATCCACAGAACTGCGTTGAAAAATGGTCATGTGTGCCCACAAAATTTCTCTATAAAAGTCCCAATTTTTGTTTTTTTTTAGAGGTTTTTTTAAAAAATCACACCGTCGAGACTTTTAGTCGCAAAATGGCCAAACTCGCACCCCAGGTAGAAAAAAGACTGGGTTACATGGTGAATGTGTCGGTTTTATGAATAGACCGCGTCTTGGTAGTTTGCGGGTGCGTTTAAAAAGGAGTCAAAATATCTCTACGTCTTCGGTCGACCTTAACCCGGCGTCGCGCCACCCGACGGCGGCGCCGACTATACTGCCACAAAGATAAAGGTTCAAAAGTGGTCATGTCAATTTTTGTTTTTTTAGAGGTTTTTTTTAAAAATCACCCCGTCGAGACTTTTAGTCGCAAAATGTCCAAACTCGCACCCCAGGGAGAAAAAAGACTGGGCTACACGGTGAAGGTGTCGGTTTTCTGAATAGACCTCGTCTTGCTAATTTGCGGGCGTGTTTAAAAGAGTCAAAATATCTCTATGTCTTCGGTCGACCATAACCCGGCGCCGTGCCGCTCCACGGCGACGCCGACTACACAGCCGCAAAGATAAAGGTTCAATCCACAGAACTGCGTTGAAAAATGGTTGAAAAATGGTCATGTGTGCCCACAAAATTTCTCTATAAAAGTCCCAATTTTTGGTTTATTTTTAGAGGTTTTTTTAAAAAATCACCCCGTCGAGACTTTAAGTCGCAAAATGGCCAAAATCGCATTCCAGGTAGAAAAAAGACTGGACTACACGGTGAAGGTGTCGGTTTCCTGAATAGACCGCGTCTTGGTAGTTTGCGGGCGTGTTTAAAAAAGAGTCAAAATATCTCTACGTCTTCGGTCGACCAAAAACCGGCGCCGCGGCGCTCAACGGCGGCGCCTACTACACTGCCGCAAAGATAAAGGTTCAATCCACAGAACTGCGTTGAAAAATGGTCATGTGTGCCCACAAAATTTCTCAATAAAAGTCCCAATTTTTGTTTTTTTTTAAAATCACCCCGTCGAGACTTTAAGTCGCAAAATGGCCAAACTCGCACCCCAGGTAGAAAAAAGACTGGGCTACATGGTGAAGGTGTCGGTTTTCTGAATAGACCGCGTCTTGGTAGTTTGCGGGTGCGTTTAAAAAGGAGTCAAAATATCTCTACGTCTTCGGTCGACCTTAACCCGGCGTCGCGCCACCCGACGGCGGCGCCGACTATACTGCCGCAAAGATAAAGGTTCAATCTATTATATTATAAATATCATAAATAAGTAGCGAACATTGAAAAGTTATTTCTTTGTTTAAAAGGAAACTTCGTCATTGGGATTTCCCTGAATATTCGTCAGTTGTACCAACTATCTTAGATGATGACTAGTACCATTTGGCTCCTGAAATTAACTGCTAAGGGAGGTCATGTGTGCCCACAAAATTTATTTATAAAAATTATACGACGTTGTTATAGATATGACAAATTAGTAGCGAAAATGGAATAGTTATTTCTTTGTTTAAAAGGAAACTTTGTCATTGGGATTTCCCTGAATATAAGTCAGTTGTACCAACTATCTTAGAGGATGACTAGTACGATTTGGCTCCTGCATTTAACTGCTAAGGGAGGTCATGTGTGTCCACAAAATATCTCTATAAAAATTATACGACGTTGTTATAGATATGACAAATTAGTAGCGAAAATGGGAAACTTATTTCTTTGTTTAAAAAGAAACTTCGTCATTGGGATTTCCTTGAATATTCGTCAGTTGTACCAATTATCTTAGATAATGACTAGTACGATTTGGCTCCTGCATTTAACTGCTAAGGGAGGTTATGGGTGCCAACAAAATTTCTCTATAAAAATTATACGACGTTGTTATAGATATGACAAATTAGTAGCGAAAATGGAAAAGTTATTTCTTTGTTTAAAAGGAAACTTCGTCATTGGGATTTCCCTGAATATTCGCCAGTTGTACCAACTATCTTAGATAATCACTAGTACGATTTGCCTCCTGCATTTAACTGCTAAGGGTGGTCATGTGTGCCCACAAAATTTCTCTATAAAAGTCCCAATTTTTGTTTTATTTTTGGGGTTTTTTTCTTAAATTTACCCCGTAGAGAATTTGAGTCGCAAAATGGCCAAACTTGCACACCAGGTAGAAAAAAGCCTGGGCTACACGGTGAAGGTATCGGTATTCTGAATAGACCGCTTCTTGGTAGTGTGCGGGCGTATTTAAAAAAGAGTCAAAATATCTCTACATCTTCGGTCGACCATAACCCGGCGCCGCGGCGCTAGACGACGGCGCCGACTATATTGCTGCAAAGATAAAGGTTCAATCCACTGAACTGCGTTGAAAAGTGATTGAAAGGTAGTCATGTGTGCTGATAAAATTTCTCTATAAGTCCCAATTTTCGTTTTTTTAGAGGTTTTTTTTTTAATCGCCCCGTCGAGACTTTAAGTAGAGACTTTAAGTTTAAAACCCCTATTCCACCTTGGCTTTTAGTATGCGCCACCCCGGTATCGCATATTCTGCATTCATTCAGGGTGGGCAGCCCGGACGGTTAATGAAAACCGCCCTAGTTGTTGTCTCCCCGACCAGGATTCGAACCCGGGTCTCCCGCATTGAAAGGCGGGTATGTTGTCAACTACACCACCGAGGAGAAGTTTAAAACCCCAAACAAACTAAAAGACACCATGCCGAATCGAATGTCGCTGGTCCTGTGGTGATCCGACTGGGGGCCTCGGAGGAGTAAGAATCCCCGCAAATGGTCTTGAAAATATCGCGTTTTCCAGATATTTCGCGATGAAATTGACATGTAGCGGGAACAGGACGTCGCAGTAACGGGATTCTTTCACCGGCCTTTGTTGGCAACGCTCCCGCATCAAACGAACCTATTTTCAGACCTGGAGCCCTTCTAATAAACGAATCGCGTCCCCAAATGTAAACGTAGAAACGAATTTTTCTTTCCGCTGCATCGTATGAACCGACTTTTTCCAGATTTTTCGCGATGAAATTGACATGAATCGGGAACAGGGCGTCGCAGTAACCGGATTCTTTCACCGGCCTTTGCGGCCAACCCTCCCGCACGGAACGAACCTAGGACATTCAGACATGGAGTCCGCTGCGATCGAATGGCGCCTCACACGTTTCCCTTGTATATAATACTATCGCTATGTCGTCGCGTCAGTATCGCTGCGTTAGTGACGCCAGAGCTGCTTTGCTCGGAAGTCTACCTTTAATTTACTCATTTGTTTTGTTTTGTGCAGTGAGTTTTCGCGGACGTCGCGACAGCCGCAAAAGACGCAACGCAATGCCGCTTCCACTAAACAATAGAACTTTCAATTCTCTGCGGGAATTGCGTGAAATCGTCGTCGCGTAGTTGGCGATTCTGTGCGAGTTTACTTGGACGTTCAAAAAAGTAGGTTTTTATGGCATCGCGACGCCATCTTAAACGCAATCGCGATTAAACCGCCACACAAACTAAAAGACACCATCCCGAATCGAATGGCGCTAGTCTTGTGGTGATCCGACTGGCGGCCTCGGAGGAGTTAGAATCTCCGTAAATGCTCTTGAAAAAATAGCGATTTCTAGATTTTTCGCGATGAAATTTACATGGAGCGGGAACAGGACATCGCAGTAACGGGATTCTTTCACCGGTCATTGAGGGCAACCCTCCCGCACCGAACGAACCTATTTTTAGACCTGGAGCACTTCCAATAACCGAACCGCATCCCCAAATGTAAACGGAAAAACGAAATTTTCTTTCCGATGCATCGGACGAACCGACGGTCGCATACTTGTCCGCAAAATGTCGAAAGACATGCCAGGGACGCGGCCAGATGATGCAAGAAAAGAATCGAGCCTTGGACCAAAGTTACTCCTCATATCGTCCACAAAGCGGATTTTAGTTTTTCATATCTGGAGGACGATTGGTGGGACTTGTACGCGGCAGACTGACACTATTGAAAAGCCCATTTTGTCCTACGCCGGAAAATGATATTTTCCCGTTTCGCCGTGCAAGAAGAAAGGAGATATCGCGGAAAATTTGAGGAAATACAATGCACCTACGGTGTTGTAAAACTTATTATTATATAACCTAATTTTCTGCTCGATCTGATGCAAAAAAAAATCTCGGGAAAAACTGAATTTTTAACCAAATTTTCACTAAAATCTTTTTAGAGTTAGATTCCCCGCAAATGGTATTGAAAAAATCGCGTTTTCCAGATTTTTTCGCGATGAAATTGACATGGAGCGGGAACAGGACGTCGCAGTAACTGGATTCTTTCACCGCCTTTGCGGACAACCCTCCCGAATCGAATTAACTATTTTCAGACCTGGACATAGGTGGGCATTAACTCGTTAATCTGTTAATCGTTAATTAACGAAGTTAATAAAATTCTTAACTGATTAACTTTTAAGTTAACTCAATAAAATATTAACGCTTTTCTTAACTTCCGTTAAATTGATCTTCCGTTAACGTTAGTCGACTACATTGATTGTTTGTGACATTGATGTTGTCATATTTGTTTTTTTTAATTATGCGCCCCCCAAAGAGTAAATATCCAGAGAAAAGGCGAGACAGCCGTTCACTGATGGCCCTTTGCCCTATTATCTGGCATAAAAAAAAAGATTTGAACGCTTTATGGAAGATGAAGATGCCAGCTGGCTCGACGGCCACAATCATCAGAAAAATCCGACACTACAAAACGGTAATCGAACCAATGGCACTATACGCAAGTGAAACACTAGCACTCAACCTAAAAAGACAACTTGAAGAAAGAAGAAGAGAAAATCATTCGAAAAATATTTGGCCCGAGAAAACAGAAGAAATAGACAAAGAAAAGTAGGGCAAAATTAAAAAAAAAGAAAATGAAGATGCCAGCTGGCTGCAGCGTTTCACAAAAAAAGCCCCAAAACAAAGCCCAGAATTTGGGGAGAACTTGGCTGGACTCAAAGCCAAAAGAATCTTTTACGGATGCAGCCTTTCTAGGTGAACAAGTTTTATTTAACTAATCTTTTTTTAGGGTTCCGTACTGAAAACGGAACCCTTATAGGATCACTTTGTTGTCCGTCTGTCTGTCTGTCCGTCCGTCCGTCTGTCTGTCTGTCAAGACCATTTTTCTCAGGAACGCGTAGAGCTAACAAGTTGAAATTTGTATTAAATACTCGGGTCAGCGGTCTCTTTCAGCTGTGAAAAAATCAAACTTGTAAGTCAACCCGATCAAAAGATATGACCGTTTATGTCGCATATTTTGTGTTTTCACAAGGGAATCAAAACCTATAGGGTACTTCCCGTTGACCAAGAATCATAAAATTTGACAAGAAGCGATGTCTTACTGCATATGTAAAGGGAAAAATCGTAATTGAAAACCGTAAATATGTAGTTTAATTACAAGAAAATGCGAATTGACTATTAGAAACTTCTGAAAATACACTAATGTGTTGCGTGGTATTGTCAGGGACCAGAAGCATATGGGTTTCATACAGTTAGGTTCTCCTAAAGATACCTTACTTACAAGTTTGTACGGAACCCTAGGTGCGCGAGTCACAACTCGCACTTGGCCGGTGATTTTTTAAATATAATACTGCAATCCCATCAAGCACCAAAGTAGAACGACTTTTTTCTACACGGAAAGATATTTTAAGAGCTAAACGCTCTTCACTGTCAGATGACAATTTTAATATGCTTATGTTCAGGAAAGGCATTGTGAACATGCAACTAATGCAAAATTATGAATAAAGAGCCTTTTTCTTCCATAGTAGGTATATGCTCTGCTACCAGTGGTGTATTGGGGGGGGAACGTGGCGGAACGACGTTCCGGTACCTTTTTTCAGAAACGGAACGCGTTCCGGTACTTTTTTTGGTAGTCATTTTCTTAATTTTAAATGAAAATTATATTTTAAATTGGCGTATTTGTAAAAACATTTCAAATGATATGTTGATTAATGCAGAATTTATCTAAACAGAGAAATTACCACCCGATTGGAAATCAGCTCTGATCCATCCGCTTCACAAAAAGTGAGATTTTACTGATCTAAACAACTACCGTGGAATTTCTCTCGTCCCGGTAACATACAAGATTCTCTCAAAGGCGTTCCAAACAAAGGCAGAAAATCAGCTGGATAGTCAACTGGGACAATACCAGGGGGGCTTCCGGAAGACCCGATCCTGTGTTGAACAGATCCTCAATCTTAAAACTGTACTTGCATACTTCAAGATGAGAAACCGCAAGGTGGTCGTCATCTTTGATGATTTTAGGAAGGCCTATGATTCCATTGATAGAGAAACGCTTAACAAAGTACTCCAGAAACTAGGGCTAGACAACAAATCCCGCAGACTCATCCTAGAAACTGTGAACAACACCCATTCCAAGGTAAAATTTAGAGGCGAGATTTGAGAAAGCTTCGAAATAAAAACTGGAGTGAGACAAGAAGATGGACTTTCCCCACTTCTATTCAACTGTGTCCTTCAAAAGGTTTTTGGGTGCTCAGAGTGGTATCTACCTGGGACGTAAGAACGATGGACTGGTTGTAGATTGCCTGGCCTTTGCAGATGACATGGCACTGTTTGCTGATAGTCTTGAGATGGCAGCAATGCAGGTAAACTGCCTCAGAAAACAGGCTGCCAAAGTGTCGCTGGAGAAAACAGAATTTTTTACCAACATCAGAGAAGGAAACAGACAGATGTTACTAGAACAGGGAAACATCAAGAAGACTGAGAAATGTAAGTATCTCGGCGAATGGATTGAACCCAACTTATCAGAAAGAGCATCATTATTAGAACTAGCCTATCGACTGACTAAGATCACTTACAATAAGAAATTCCTGTCACGCAACCTGAAACTTAAGCACTACACATCAGTCTTACGACAGAAGCCTGTATGCCATGGAGTGTCTTTCCTTGAACCGAAGAGGTCTAGTAGTGAAATTAGTTAGAAATCAGAGAGAGAGGAGAATCCTCAGGAAGATACTAAGCACGGTAAAGGAAGGTGGAGGCGTAATTCCGAAGGCGGCATTCCTCTGAGCTCGACGAACATATTGAGATGATCTCTGACTGTGCAAGGAAAAGAAGGGTAGCTTTCTATGGCCACGTAGCAAGATTGCCGCCAAATCGACTAACCAACCGTCTGTTCACCTTCTGGCAAAACAAGAAGGTTCGTACCAGTTGGTTGACAGAAACCGAGAAGGATATTAAAGAACTGGGAATAGCAGATCTCCAAAACAGATAGCCTGTGAGACGTACCCTGAAGGAAGTCCGTGGATTTCAGGAAAAAACCCGTAGGAAAGGTACCCCTTGGACAGAAGAGAGAAAGGAGTTACACCGGAAGAAGATGCGACAATAGTGGGCAAAGCCCAACAGTTGAAGAAGCGTGGTCCAAATTATGCCTATTCGAAAGAAGAAGAAGAAGAGAATTTATCTTGCATTTAGAATCTTGTTTCCTTTACCTTTTGAATCAAATCAACATCATTTGTCCTGTGTTAGCTATTCTACATACCATACTACTAAACTATAAACTTCAACAATAGTGTGATTGCGCAAATCTGCTGTAGTTCGAATCCCGTCAATTACTATTTCATTGCGAATTGCGTCAATAACCAGTAACGATTTAGTCTGTGCCAGCAACGTTGTTGTTTAGATTGTGTTATTGTGTATAATGCCAAAGTTGTTTTGGTAGTTTGTGGTTTCTATTTCCATTATAAATTATAAGGTAGTTTAATTATTTTTGAATGGATTAAATATAATGCATATTGATTTTTATTATTGCAGCAATATTTCGAAAAATCTACAATAATTTTTTTTTTGTACTAAAAATTTAAAATGAGCGTAAAACGTAAACAACCCGCTTTGGACACTTTCTATGGAAAAAAACTTAAAACGCAACAAGAAGAAAATGTGCAAGTGCTGAAAACTATGGAAAAACATATGGATATTCCATCAACTTCAACAGAAAATGTTCAAAAAGAAGCAGCATCCACATTAATAAATTGGCCCAGTATTTGAACTGTAGATATGTGGTTCGAAAAGAAAAAATTATGCTTGTCTAAAATGCGATTCGGGAAAATTAGGATGTCTGACTAGTTCAGCTAATACCACTTCGAGAAAAACTACACAGCAATGTGCAGTAGTAAAGCCGATTGGAGCGACGAATCCTCAGCATACCACATAGAGCAAAATGCCATCAAGTGGTGTACAGATGGTTCGAAGACAAATGAAGGTACTGGTGCAGGAGTGTTTGGACCTCGTACCAGGTACTTCGAATCCATGGGAACATCCCCAAATATCTTCCAAGCAGAGGTACACGCAATCGAAAGATGTGCACAGTTTAACCTCGACAGGAATTATCGCAAAAAACGAATTGCTATCCTGTCAGACAGCCAAGCAGCCGCTAAGGCCATTAGCTCATATATCATCAGATCCAAACTGGTATGGGACTGTGTGGGGAAGCTGAACAAGCTTGGCAGGGATAATAAAGTAACGCTATACTGGGTACCAGGACACACTAGTATAGACGGACACGAAGAAGCCGATCACCTAGCAAACAAGGGATCCAGTAGCCCCTTTATAGGTCCGGAACCCTTTTGCGGCATGAGTGTCAACACCATCCACAAAAGTTTAGATAAAGAAATTAGAGCAAAATGGATGAAAACCTGGAAAGAACTTCCAGGGCTAAGGCAATCCAAAGTGATGCTGGGATCTTTTAACCAGAAGAGAACAAAAGCTTACCTGAAACTAAGCAGGAACAAGCTTAGAATTCTGACAGGAGTCCTGACGGGACACTGCAGACTTATGAAACATCTCAAGGCCCTAGGCCTAGAGGAGGATGACGGATGCAGACTCTGTGGCTTAGCAGAGGAAACCCCCATACATCTGTTGAAAGACTGCGGAGCATTACTCCGCAAGAGACAGATGTACCTTGGGGCTCACCGCTTGAACACAGAGGAGCTGCAGGTCTTGAATCCCACCCAGATCCTAAAATTCCTAAAGGAATCAGGAATAGAGGAGGCGCTCTAAATGGGTAAGTACACCAACACTTGGAGGAGGAGGGTGGGGTACAATAGATCTATAAAGGTCGCAGTACAAGTCGTCACCACCATATCTACAATCTACACAATCTAGTTCAGCTTTTCAAAATTTAGGACCTCTAAAGACGCCGGGTGTAAGCATCTCAAAAGAATGGAGAGGCACTCAGATATCAGGTTATGGAAAGGATAAAGCCGCACAATTAACTTCTTTGCAAAAAAAAATACAAGCATTGCAAAAAGATTTTCACAAACAACGGCTGAGAAAATCTTAAAAGAAACAGACAAGCAAAAGCTTGAAATTATTTGAGATCAGTTGAAAGATTCTGAAATTTGTAGCACCAGTAAGGTTTTTAGTGCTTTAAAACTGCTTATTATATTGCAGTATTACTGCAATTGATTGATACTGCTTATAATATTACTAAACATGATCGTCCATATTTTGATAATTTTATTGAAACTTCAAGAAATCTATATTAAGTGCAACAGAAATAATTGATCATATAGGAACTCAAGTGAAATCCAATATTTGCCAACAAATAGTAAAAGTTCAAGGAATCTATTATCATAGATGAATCTACCATTTTAACACCTAACCACCTGACATACGTCTCTCAGACCCAAAGTAGCAGTAATTTTCGCACCTGAGACGTATCGCAGGTGGTTAAGGGTTAAGCAAAAAGTCTGGTCTTTATTTGGCATTTATTTAAAATGCGAAACCGATAAAAAGAAAGATCCTCATTTCTTGTTTCTTGATTTAATTTAATTGCAGGATCAAACAGCTAACACCATAACAGAGGTTTTTTACTAATATGTTTGGAAAAAATGGCTTTGATGATAATTATTTAAAACACCATTTAATTTCATTTACAAGCGACATTTACAAGCGATTCACAGTTTCTGCTTGTGAAATAATACAATTATCTTTAATTTCGTTAACGGATAATAAAATGGCAAAATTGATTTACAGAAATCAATTCTTAATTAGTATTATTAATAGTATGAGGAATAGGCTAAACACTACATCTGTAAATTGTTCAGGTTCAGACGGAATTTTGACTTCCGACATTGTTAAAGAATTGCGAATTCTTGAACCAAACGAATGGCCATCTGAAATTAATATGGAATTTGGAGCAAAAGAAGTAAAATCTCTGAGCCAACGATTTAATTTACCTTTGGGGAAAATTTTAAATATCTTTAGAGATTACTTGGCTTGTGGTGGTCGTAACATTTCAGACGATTTGAAAAATATTCTAAAATTACAGCTTGCAGTTCTTCAGAATGCGAGCGTACTTTCAGCAGCATGAATTTGATTATAACGGAATTTTGAAATCCAATTTTATACGTAAAAACCCGGTTGCGTTCTGATCGATCCTCTACTGACCAGCAAACTAAAAGAGCAGGGGCAAATGATGAAATTGTGTGTGATCCTATTTGCGAGTTTCACTATAAGTGTACTACATAAAAATAATATCTTTGAGATTCTTATTTTTATCTTTTTTCGAATTTCTTATTTTTGTGTTTGTTAATATTTTCTATCGCAAGAATAAAAAAAACTCACAAGGAAAACAAAAGTTTGCTTAAAGCACGATGATCTCCAAAAAAATTTCAGGAAGCTGGAAGTCGCGGACAATATTTTTTCTCTCACCATGCGTTCCGTTACTTCTTATTTTACCAATACACCACTGTCTGCTACCCGTGCGAATTTACGGTGGACCACTATTGTGGCTTGTAATAATTAAATCAATTAATCTATATACTTGATTTTGTTTTATTTACCGATGTATCCCATCCCAAAAGGTACCAAAAGCAGTATACGTTTTGGATGGTTAACTTTTAACGGTTAACTTGCGTTAAATTTTAGTAATTTTAACGCTTTAATGATTAACGAAGTAAACTTTTTTATTAACGAGTTAACTTTTGGATTAACTGTGCCCACCTGTGGACCTGGAGCCCTTCTAATAAACGAACCGCGTCCCCAAATGTAAACGTAGAAAAAACATTTTCTTTCCGCTGCATCGGACAAACCTGCATTTCGAAAGACATGCCAGGGACGCGGCCAGAGGATGGAAAAAAATCGAGACAGGAACCCAAGTTGCTCCTCAAATCGTTCAAAAAGCGGATTTTAGTTTTTCGTATCTGGAATACGATTGGTGGGACTTGTGGGCGGCAGACTGACACTGATGAAAAGCCGATTATGTCCTACGCCGGAAATAGTTGTTTACATTAGAGTGTGGAAAGTTTGATTTTACAACGCTTTAGCTGGAGCGCTGTAAAATCATTTTCGCACGAAATTTGCATAAATTTTTTTTTTGCAGACAATTATTATTTAAGAAACAAATAGACCCTCCGCCTCCGCTTCCGGTCCCCCACTCCCGCCCCACGTCCGGAACCGGAAGTGAAGTGTGAACTGGAAAAGGTGATGGGAACCGGAAGTGTGAGTGGGAACCGAAAATTAGGATGGGAACTGGAAGTGGTAGCGTGGTGGTGGGCCGGAATTGGAGGGTCCAGAACGAACCATCTTTCCCAACTATTTAGATTATTTACAATATTGGAAATTATTTTATTTGGCATAATGTTGTAAAGTACGGCTACAATGCGGGAAAGTGACATTACCGCATTGTAGCCGGACTTTTCAATATTGTGTATGTATACACGTTGTATATGTTACAGTCAAAGCGTTAACTCAGTCGGTGTATACGGTCACTGGCCAAAGCATACATTAACTGTAACATTTAGACAAAGTATGCAGAAATTAATTTATGAATACTTTCACTAGATAATCTATACACTCATTTAAAATCAGATAAAGTATTCATGGGACTATTTTACTATAAAATGTTAATTTTTTAAGAGGAACTCAGGAATAACTTAAATATTGTTGAATGAATATGAAATTGGAAATGAACTAATAATTACATAATTAAATAGTGATTAAAATATAGTGTGTAAACTATTAACAAATGAAAATTAAGAAGATGAAAATTTAGTTCGAGAAGAATTACCAACTATAAATATTAATAAACAGATCATTGAATAAATGTAAAAAGTGTGAAATAAAGCTCGAATTATTGGAAGGTGTTATTATGTTCATAACAAAAAAATATTCACGTAGGAATATTACAAAAACAAAAAGCGAAAGAAGAGGTTCAAATTCAAGGCAAAAATGAAGCATATTTTTATCTAATGCCTCGACGGGAAAGTATGCATCTTGTTTTTCAATTGATACTTTGCCAAAAAATATACGTAGAAGTGCATTGACTAGTGCAGGGGTCGGCAAAGTATGGCTCGCGAGCCACATGTGGCTCTTTTGATGTGAGCTTATGGCTCTTCAGAAATAAATTGAGATATAAACAAAAATCACAAAAAGGTACAAAACAATATCTGTAGTCTTACGACCGCCGCGGCGAAAAAAGCCGCCGTCGCCAAGTTCACAACTCATAGTCACCGCTCGTACATGTTATCTCAAATTTTGGTTGTTTTAGTTATTGTGTCCCGCAGTCAAGTCTCGCATAGTGCGGGGATTTGCTTGAACGATTTTGCGATAACTTACATCCTATGTGTAAGTGATGATAAGAAGTCTGAAGAAAAATTACATCCCATTACTGAAATTGTTGCAATTGCAACAGATGAGCTAAAAGTATGGTGGGTAATAAAAAAGGACTTGTCAGAATTTTAAAAGAAAAAAATTGATGTGGACTGGACTGGACTGGGATGTTTTATACGCAAATCTAATCGTATTTTCCAAACTAAACGTGGTTTTAATAGAAAATTCTCTACAACTTTTATTTGAAACTTTTTTTTTAATTTTCGCCGGTTTGGAAGAAATTGACAGATGAATGCAACTCAAGTAAAATCTGCGGTTAACGCGACGCCATTTTCTTTTCGCTCGTTTTAACGCTCAAAACAAAAAAAAAATCAAAAACAAAAAAACGGTTTTTATTGAAAATTAAATTCTCTGCGACTTTTATTTGCAACAAATTTCAGTTTCACAATCGGAATTAAAATAGTTATACTCGATTTACCAGCGACTAATTATGATTGTCTTATAAGAAATTTAATTTGCAATAAGTTTTATCGAAAACTTTTTTCGATACATAGTCCAGTTCTCGAGTTATAGCTTAACTTAACGTTTTGTATGCACTGACAGAATTAGGCTAAACCACCAACTAGCTACGAGTATTAGTTGAAACTAGCGAGCTAGACTTATGCAGAATTTGATCTTCTACAAGTTTTATCTAAAACTTTTTTTGATGCCTACTCTAGTTCCCGAGTTTAGCTTAAATTAACACAAACAAATTTTTCAAAACACCCAAACAAATTTTTGTTTTCAGCCCGGATTAGACTCGTTAGTCGTAATCCACGGACTAACTATTACCAGCGTCTTATAGCAAAATTAGTTGTCTACAGGTTTTATCTAAAACTTTTTTTGATACCTAGTCTAGTTCTCGAGTTATAACTTAACTAAGCGTCGACTAACGTTTTGTATCCAAAGACGGAATTAGATTAATTCACGAACTGGCTATGAGTATTAGCTGGTATTAGCGAACTAGACTCATGCAGAATTTAATCGTCCACAAGTTTTACCTAAAACTTTTTTTGATGCCTAGTCTAGTTCCCGAGTTTAGCTTAAATTAACGCAAATTTTTCAAAATAACCAAACAATTTTTTGTTTTCACAGCCCGGATTAGACTAGTTAGTCGTAATCCACGGACTAACTTTTACCAGCGTCTTATAGAAAATTTAGTCCTCTACAGGTTTTAGCTAAAACTTTTTTTGATACCTAGTCTAGTTCTCGAGTTATAACTTAACTAAGCGTCGACTAACGTTTTGTATCCACAGACGGAATTAGACTAATTCCACGAACTGGCTATGAGTATTAGCTGGAATTAGTCAACTAGGTTTATGCAGAATTTAATCCTCTAAAAGTTTTATCTAAACCTTTTTTTGATGCCTAGTCTAGTTCCCGAGTTTAGCTTAAATTAACACAAACAAATTTTTCAAAACACCCAAACAAATTTTTGTTTTCAGCCCGGATTAGACTCGTTAGTCGTAATCCACGGACTAACTATTACCAGCGTCTTATAGCAAAATTAGTTCTCTACAGGTTTTATCTAAAACTTTTTTTTGATACCTAGTCTAGTTCTAGAGTTATAACTTAACTAAGCGTCGACTAACGTTTTGTATCCACAGACGGAATTAGATTAATTCCACGAACTGGCTATGAGTATTAGCTGGAATTAGCGAACTAGACTCATGCAGAATTTAATCGTCCACAAGTTTTACCTAAACCTTTTTTTGATGCCTAGTCTAGTTCCCGAGTTTAGCTTAAATTAACGCAAATTCTTCAAAATAACCAAACAATTTTTTGTTTTCACAGCCCGGATTAGACTAGTTAGTCGTAATCCACGGACTAACTTTTACCAGCGTCTTATAGAAAATTTAGTCCTCTACAGGTTTTAGCTAAAACTTTTTTTGATACCTAGTCTAGTTCTCGAGTTATAACTTAACTAAGCGTCGACTAACGTTTTGTATCCACAGACGGAATTAGACTAATTCCACGAACTGGCTATGAGTATTAGCTGGAACTAGTGAACTAGACTTATGCAGAATTTAATCCTCTAAAAGTTTTATCTAAACCTTTTTTTGATGCCTAGTCTAGTTCCCGAGTTTAGCTTAAATTAACACAAACAAATTTTTCAAAACACCCAAACAAATTTTTGTTTTCAGCCCGGATTAGACTCGTTAGTCGTAATCCACGGACTAACTATTACCAGCGTCTTATAGCAAAATTAGTTCTCTACAGGTTTTATCTAAAACTTTTTTTTGATACCTAGTCTAGTTCTAGAGTTATAACTTAACTAAGCGTCGACTAACGTTTTGTATCCACAGACGGAATTAGATTAATTCCACGAACTGGCTATGAGTATTAGCTGGAATTAGCGAACTAGACTCATGCAGAATTTAATCGTCCACAAGTTTTACCTAAACCTTTTTTTGATGCCTAGTCTAGTTCCCGAGTTTAGCTTAAATTAACGCAAATTTTTCAAAATACCCAAACAATTTTTTGTTTTCACAGCCCGGATTAGACTCGTTAGTCGTAATCCACGGACTAACTATTACCAGCGTGTTATAGCAAAATTAGTTCTCTACAGGTTTTATCTAAAACTTTTTTGATACCTAGTCTAGTTCTCGAGTTATAACTTAACTCAGCGTCGACTAACGTTTTGTATCCACAGACGGAATTAGACTAATTCCACGAACGGGCTATGAGTATTAGCTGGAATTAGTGAACTAGGCTTATGTAGAATTTAATCCTCTAAAAGTTTTATCTAAACCTTTTTTTGATGCCTAGTCTAGTTCCCGAGTTTAGCTTAAATTAACACAAACAAATTTTTCAAAACACCCAAACAAATTTTTGTTTTCAGCCCGGATTAGACTCGTTAGTCGTAATCCACGGACTAACTATTACCAGCGTGTTATAGCAAAATTAGTTCTCTACAGGTTTTATCTAAAACTTTTTTTGATACCTAGTCTAGTTCTTGAGTTATAACTTAACTAAGCGTCGACTAACGTTTTGTATCCACAGACGGAATTAGATTAATTCCACGAACTGGCTATGAGTATTAGCTGGAATTAGCGAACTAGACTCATGCAGAATTTATTCGTCCACAAGTTTTACCTAAACCTTTTTTTGATGCCTAGTCTAGTTCCCGAGTTTAGCTTAAATTAACGCAAACAAATTTTTCAAAATACCCATTTTTTTTCACAGCCCGGATTAGACTAGTTAGTCGTAATCCACGGACTAACTATTACCAGCATGTTATAGCAAAATTAGTTCTCTACAGGTTTTATCTAAAACTTTTTTGATACCTAGTCTAGTTCTCGAGTTATAACTTAACTCAGCGTCGACTAACGTTTTGTATCCACAGACGGAATTAGACTAATTCCACGAACGGGCTATGAGTATTAGCTGGAATTAGTGAACTAGGCTTATGCAGAATTTAATCCTCTAAAAGTTTTATCTAAACCTTTTTTTGATGCCTAGTCTAGTTCCCGAGTTTAGCTTAAATTAACACAAACAAATTTTTCAAAACACCCAAACAAATTTTTGTTTTCAGCCCGGATTAGACTCGTTAGTCGTAATCCACGGACTAACTATTACCAGCGTCTTATAGCAAAATTAGTTCTCTACAGGTTTTAATTTTTTAATTTTAATTTAATTTTATTTACCAGGATATACAAAGATATATACATACATACATAATACATTTAATATATAATACGCAGTGCATGTACCTATAGAGGTGTAAACAACACCTGTACATAGGCCTGGCTAATGACTTATCCTAAGAAATAACTTAACTTATATTTGCATCCCTCGACATATAAAATAGAACAATATAGGATCATGTCGAGTAAAAGGATCTTAAATATTGAAAAGTATATATATATATATATACACAAATATATATATATATATATACACACACACAAACAAAAAATACGTAAATATATGATAAAAAAACAATAATCTAAATTTGTAAAGTGGTTGTCAACCAGCATTTCAATTTCTTTCTTATTATTTTATTATTTAGTGTTAGAGCTTTTAGATGAGCAGGTAATTTATTGAAATATTTAATCGCAACCATGTTGGAGTTTTTAAATGCTATTTCTTTGTTAACTTTAGGTATTATTAGACTTTTATGTCTAGTAATTCCTTGATGACTTTCATATTTATTTTTACAGTTTACATAGTGATAACACAGTGCCTCAAGGATATATGATTCACTTAACCCTAATATAGAATTATCATTTGAAAATATATTTATGAGTTTGTTTTGGATTCTGACTAGAATGCCCTTAGTGGTTTTGTTGCATCCACCCCAAGCTATTATTCCATAGTTCACAATGCTTTCAAAGAGCGCATGGTAAATAATTTTCATTGACTTACTACACATATATTTTTTTAACTTGTAAAAAATAAATAAATAGAATCTAACTTTTTTTATTAGGTTCCCTATATGAACATCCCATCTCATATTACTATCAAAATATAGTCCTAAATATTTACAGCTATTGACCCTTTTGATAATCTCATTATATATTTTTAGTTGAAACACTTCAGGTACACTATCACTATAAGAACCAAAGGTGATATATGTGGTTTTATCTATATTTAATGTTAAATAGTTTCTTTGTAGCCATATTCCTATCTTATCTAAGTAACTGGACATATTTTCTTGTGCTTCTGACCAAGTTTTGCCAACACATTTGATCGCCGTGTCGTCAGCAAACGCCGCTAGACACTTATTTGGTAGGATTTTAAACATATCATTCACGTATAGTATAAATAGAAGAGGACCCAGCACCGTTCCTTGTGGAACACCTAACTTGATTACACTTTTTTTACTTATACTCGTATTAATTTTAACTACCTGGAGTCTATCCGACAGGTAATTTTTAATTAAATCATATGCTATGCCCCTAATGCCGTACTTGTATAATTTGTTTAATAGAATATTGTGATTTACCGTGTCAAATGCTTTGGCAAGGTCTAGAAAAGCTATAACTGTTGGGTTATTTGCATCTATATTGGTATAAATAAAATTAGCTATCGATTCTAAGGCATCTTTAGTTCCTTTTTTTTTCATGAAACCATACTGATCATTGCTTATAATATTGCACTCTACGATGAACTTATACAAACGCGCATGTATTATCTTTTCGAAGATCTTAGCAAGATTTGATATGAGTGAAATAGGGCGGTAATTCGTCATTTGATATTTATTCCCTGATTTAAATATTGGTATAATTTCCGCACATTTGAGTGGCCCAGGCCACATACCACTTGTCATGGATTTATTAAAAATATATGTTAGAACATTACTTATATACGGAATTATAATTTTGAGGACTTTAGTGCTTATTCCATCTACGCCACCAGCTTTGTTTTTTAATTTACTAACAATTGTTTCAATTTCATATTGATCAGTAGGATTCAGGTAAATAGAAATTGGGTTTTGATTTATAGTCTCATCAGCACCACCTACATTACCCGGAATTTTTGCAGCTAATTTGGGCCCAACGTTACTAAAAAAGTCAACAAAAATATTTGCTAATTCGTTTGTGTTTGATATTTTTACATCATCTTTTATAATGTAATCTACCTGATTATGTCTATAAGATTCTTTACCTAACTTTCTGTTAATAAATTGCCATAGGTCCTTGCTATTATTTGATTTCTGTCTAGCTTCTTCTGTTTCATATTTTAGCTTAGCAAATTTCAGTACCTTATCTAGTTGTTTACAATAGTTTAAATATTTTAATTTTAAGGATACATTATTTTTGTCATTTTTCCATTTATTGTACATTTTTTCCTTAGTATAACACGATTTCATTAGGCCCGGAGTAATCCAGTCTTTTCTTGGTTTAAACTTTAGCTTTTTGTTCTTAACCCTAGAGGCATTTACTAATATTTGGATTTTGTTAATGAGTTGGTCAGTAGCAACATTTAAATCCTCTATAGATAACAGGTCTGTCCAATCCGTTCTACTGCAATTATTAACTAGTTTATTGTAATTAATGAACGTGTCAATGTCTTTAATTTGCTGCTGCTTATTAATTTTCATTGCAAGAAAGATAGGATAGTGGTCTGTGAATACCTGCTTGAGGGTATAGGATTCGCACTTAATCTTTGTTTTCGCAAACATGTTATCTATACAGGATCCACCGCTCTCACTCGGCCTAGTAATATTATTAAACATAGGTAAAAAATTCATATCTAACAAGTTGGTTAAAAATAACTCTGAAAACTCATCTACATCATTGATATCTATGTTAAAATCACCTATCAATACATGGTTGTTATTTTTTTTGTTGTTATTCATGTACACTTCAAGATCATTTAAAAATTGACGCTTGTCATAATCATGACATCTATAAATACCACTAATTTTTAAAGCGCTGGTGGAATTTATTTTAACACATGTAGTGAGTATTTTACACTGGCCTACTACTTCGGTTATCGTAGTGTGATCTAAATCATTAGAAATATACATAATCACACCATCCGCTTTATTTATACGACTATTATTGTAATAACACGTGTAGTTATTTATCAAGAATATATTTTGGTATGGTAAATTCCACGTTTCTGAACAGACTACTATATGAGGTTTAGTTATTAAAGATGCAATTAATAATTCCAGTCTTACATAATTAGCATTTATACTCCTAACATTTACATGCAGCAGAAGAAGGCCAACATCGTTGATACTGCAATTTAGATCTTCTAAGTTATCTGCTGACTCCTCTATATAATTGTTTAATTCGAATGACATTAACTGTTGCTAGATCTGTCTTGCCGACCTCTTCGGCTCAAGTACTTTTCCAAGGTGGGTTGGCAGCCGTGGTTGTATAGGATATTCAGTTGATTTCAGTAGTTTGTTAAATTTGGACTTTAGATACTCACACGCAGCAACATCAGTCGCAACATGATTAGTGCAGTTATTTTTACTAAACTTGTTATTATAGTATACACAGTTTGCACATTTTTTGGTACAACTTGTGCAATTCTTAGTATCATGCTTGCCAGCACAAATAAGACAAACTGCCTCGTTATTGCACTTTTTTTGACTATGATTAGCACGACCACAATTGTAACAAATACTTAGGTCAAAAGTATCATATACGCGACAGCTCTTATGACCAACGTATATTACTCCAACTGTCATGACACTTAAGTATATGTTTGTTGACACTTCTAATATTAAGCTACGCTTTTTGTTAACACTAGTAAAATCAGCTACAATTTTAAAATTTCCGTCGAACATTACACTATTTCTATTGCAGATGTCTTCAATTAATTCATCTTTATCCATATCATTATCAATGTCGAAAATTTTTATCTTAGGTAAATTCATTTTGTCTTGATCAACTTCATAATTTTCACCAAGTTTTTCCAATAGTATAGATTTTGTTCTTGAGACATCTTCTTTATTTTTACACTTAACAATAACAGCACCTGTCTTAGTAGTCAATACATTTTTTATTTGAGCACTGGTGTTTGCAGAGATATTCTTTTTAACAGTCTGTTCACATATCTTAGCTGATTCTCTGCTAGTAGCTTTTATTACAATATTTGGAATGTTGTCCGAGAATTTTTCATTATTGTTTGTTCTCAGCGTGTCAGCATAAGATTTGGATTTAATTATCTCCGCTTTGTTGTGTTCTAATAGTTCAGACAGTAACATATTTTTACTTTTTAATTCCTGATTTAGTTCCCGTAACAGTTCAATTTCCATTTTAGCACTCACTAACTTATCGCCTTCATCATGAATTACCGTTTTATTCATTATGTCATTATGTTCTGACATGTTCAGCATTACACTACTACTCAGGTAGGTTTTTAGGTTTTCTTTCTCGTGTTGTTTGATTTGTGCTATTATTTTCCTCGCATTTTCATCCAGTGCCTCGTGGTCGAGTGAGGTTATGTTGTCCTCGTAATGATCAGGACAAACAACTAGTCGTTTTCCCACATAATAACCCTTTTTATAACGATTAAAGTCTCCTTCATGGTAAACACTTTCACACACAATACATATGACAATTTTAGGCACTTTCATCTTCGAGTGACACTTAAAAGTACTTTCACACTTATCAGCAATTTCCGTGTCCCCCGCCATTTTTTTTGATATATATATATATATGAATCTCAAAAAAAGGTTTTATCTAAAACTTTTTTTGATACCTAGTCTAGTTCTCGAGTTATAACTTAACTAAGCGTCGACTAACGTTTTGTATCCACAGACGGATTTAGGCCAATTCCACGAACTCGCTATGAGTATTAGCTGGAATTAGCGAACTAGACTCATGCAGAATTTAATCGTCCACAAGTTTCACCTAAACCTTTTTTTGATGCCTAGTCTAGTTCCCGAGTTTAGCTTAAATTAACGCAAACATATTTTTCAAAATACCCAAACAATTTTTTGTTTTCACAGCCCGAATTAGACCAGTTAGTCGTAATCCACGGACTAACTATTACCAGCGCCTTATAGCAAATTTAGTCCTCTACAGGTTTTAGCTAAAACTTTTTTGATACTTAGTCTAGTTCTCGAGTTATAACTTAACTAAGCGTCGACTAACGTTTTGTATCCACAGACGGAATTAGACTAATTCCACGAACTGGCTATGAGTATTAGCTGGAATTAGTGAACTAGGCTTATGCAGCATTTAATCCTCTAAAAGTTTTATCTAAACCTTTTTTTGATGCCTAGTCTAGTTCCCGAGTTTAGTTTAAATTAACGCAAACAAATTTTTCAAAATACCCAAACAATTTTTTGTTTTCACATCCCGGATTAGACCAGTTATTCGTAATCCACGGACTAACTATTACCAGCGTCTTATAGAAAATTTAGTCCTCTACAGGTTTTAGCTAAAACTTTTTTTGATACCTAGTCTAGTTCTCGAGTTATAACTTAACTAAGCGTCGACTAACGTTTTGTATCCACAGACGGAATTAGACTAATTCCACAAACTGGCTATGAGTATTAGCTGGAATTAGTGAACTAGGCTTATGCAGAATTTATTCCTCTAAAAGTTTTATCTAAACCTTTTTTTGATACCTAGTCTAGTGCCCGAGTTTAGCTTAAATTAACGCAAACAAATTTTTCAAAACACCCAAACAAATTTTTGTTTTCAGCCCGGATTAGACTCGTTAGTCGTAATCCACGGACTAACTATTACCAGCGTCTTATAGCAAAATTAGTTCTCTACAGGTTTTATCTAAAACTTTTTTTGACACCTAGTCTAGTTCTAGAGTTATAACTTAACTAAGCGTCGACTAATGTTTTGTATCCACAGACGGAATTAGACTAATTCCACGAACTGGCTATGAGTATTAGCTGGAATTAATGAACTAGGCTTATGCAGAATTTAATCCTCTAAAAGTTTTATCTAAAACTTTTTTGATGCCTAGCCTAGTTCCCCAATTGTAGGTTAAATTAACGCAAACAAATTTTTCAAAACACCCAAACAAATTTTTGTTTTCACAGCCCGGATTAGACTAGTTAGTCGTAATCCACGGACTAACTATTGCCGGCGTCTTATAAAAAATTTAGTCCTGTACAGGTTTTATCTAAAACTTTTTTCGATACCTAGTCTAGTTCTCAAGTTATAGCTTAACTAAGCGTCGAGTTATTCAATATCCAGTTCATTATAATACTTAGAGGAGACATAACTTACATAATGAGAGGACCAAAATATCCACTGCTACAACTGATAATAAGAAAAGACTGAGATGGGCCGGTCATGTAAAGAGACAGGAGGATGGAGTTGTTAGATTGGTATGGGAACAGGCCCCGACCGGTAGAAGACCACTAGGAAGACCGCGACTACGGTGGAGAGACAACATAGCATCGGATCTTAGGTCTCTAAATATCATGGAAGCGGAGGAGCTAATGATGGACAGAGTCCAATGGAGGAGAGTTGTTGAGTCAGCCAAGACCCACCATGAGAGAGAGAGAGAGTGGGAGAGAGGGGGAGAGAGAGAGAGAGAGAGAATTGATAATAGAAGGGAAGATTATGGGAAGAAAGAATATTGGTAGACGTGGCTTAATGTTCGGATGTCGAGGCTTAATAACCTACTTAGAATAGGTGTGCCAATAATTATTCCGCGAACAATGATGTGTTATCTTTCCATTGCATAATTCACCAGGAAGAACTTTGCGCACAAACCTTTCCAGAAGATATTGGTAAAGTTGAATGGATTTAGTAGTCAAGGCCACCAATAATATTATCGCAAAGGCGCTTAATCATCGTCGATTGGGAAGAAAATACAAAAATATGACTTTATGAAAAATAAAATCATCCGTGGCTCTTGAGCCAGTTTGAAATCATTTTAAATAAAAATGTGGCTCTTAAGTTTATAGAGTTTGCCGACCCCTGGACTAGTGGATGTATGACCTAACTGGCTTTTATACTTCAACTGTAACATATACACGATGTCAAAGCTAGCTTTACAATTCAGGAGGGAGGTCAAAAATGATATTTTCCCCTTTTCGCTGTGCAAGAGGAAAGGAGATTTCGCGGCAAATGTGAGGAAATATTAAAACGCACCTACAGCCGCGAAATGTTGTAAAACTTGTAATAAATAACCTAATTTTTTGCTCGATCTGATGGTACAAAAATCTGCGTTGTTTAACTAATTTTCAATAAAATCTTATTTTTTTACCCCTTTTTAGTTCAGTAAAGATTCGTTACTCGTTTAGAACATCTAGTCCAGTCATTATAGTAAGTTCACCTCGGAATTAGAGATACCCAGCTGTAAGTCTGTAAATACTTGTATATTGACACCCTAAAAGTTGTCTCAAAACCTACATATGTAGGTATACCAATACCATATGTAGGTATACCAATACCATATGTAGGTTTTGAGACAACTTTTAAGGTGTCAATAAACAAGTATTTACAGACTTACAGCTGGGTATCTCGAATTCCGAGATTCTTACCAAATTTAAGCTTAAATGACTGGACAAATCGTAACGTAGTTAATAAAACTAAAAGGGTTGGATTTTTTTTTTTTTGGAAAAATGAAAATTACGTACAATAAAACAACAGTTTTATTAGCATTCAGTGTATGTGTAAATATATATACATGTATATAGATACACATATATCTCCATTGATCGAGTTTTTAAATGTATAATACAGTATCTATTTCAGTGCAAATATGATGACATATTCATATCTGTGACATCTCATATGCAAGATATGGAAATCCCATGCAATTCAAAAAAGTCCTAATTTTTAAGCGAATCCTTTTAAGCACACAATTGGCAATGAATTTTGAAAAAAAAAAAAAAACACTAAACCTACTTAATCTAAATCATGTATTAAAGTGAATGTAACAAATCCGTCAAAAAAAAGTAACTTAATAGACATAAGCCAAAAAAATTATAATGTAACTCTATATACCAAAATAGATTGACCAGTTTCAAAAACAACCAAAATTAAATAAAAATAGTAAAAACTTAACAATCATAAGTATAATTGGTATGCAGTCACTGGATAGTATGTTTGAAGATCCTGCTATAAACATACGAAAAAAAAAAAAGTTATCCTTGTATCTATGTATTAATTTCTATTAGTTAGTTATAATTTAATATAGAGAGAATGGTGATGCAATTTGAAAATACATAGCTACACGGATATCACTAAAGAAAAAATAAGATAGTTAAGCAAAAGCTAACACCTAAGAAAACATAGGTACAAGTTTACATTAGCACCAAACAAAAAGTAGTGATCAATCAGGATGAGATTCTGAATATAAAATTAGCGTAAAACAGTATCACTAGCTACCCTAATATTCAGCAGTATTATACGCAGAATCTTACCCGGCAAATATACATAAAAAAGTAATTGGTGAAAATAATGTAAACGTTTTAAAGAATTTCACGTAAATCCAGCACATAAGATATCACTATACAAAAATCGATTAGTAATTCAGCTTTTTTCCCCGTTTTGTTTTATATGAACAAAAAGTATTACATTCAATGTAAAAAAGGAACACCAGAGTTTAGTAATACTTAAAATTAAACTGGGATAAATGTTAACGATCTGTTTATACTGTTTTCTGTTTATACATTGCTTTGACAACCCTGGTGTTGAGGATAACCGCACAAAATAATTAAATCAGTCAAGCACATGAAAGTTTTCTTTTTTATACAATTCTCCATAAATTTAGACTTGTCAAGATTTCGGTTATAGCCCATGTAGTGATCGCCCAAAATATTTACAATACTTCAAAATATTTATAGTACACTCAGCAGCAATTTCTGTTTTACCCAAATCACTTCTTTTTAATAATTGTACAAATATGTATATATCTAGTATATTAAACTGAATTACCAGGCATATTTACACAGTTAATGACGATTATAACATAACAAAAATATGTTATAATTAGGACAATGTGAGTTTTTTTATGTATTATAAGACGGCACCACATGAGCAATGGGTAACACAAACCTTCACCCATAAGGTACACAGTCTACAATGAAATTCACTACAAAAAATTCCTACAAACATGTTTTTCTTTTTCTTTTTTTTTTGGCTAGACTTTATGAGAGTTTGTACCAATTTAATGAAATTTAAAAAGGAGAATATTATACTTTGTTTTAAGATAAAAAACCTGTAGATTGTTGTAATTAATGTGTTGTTGAACGCAAACTTGTTAACCAAGGGATGGGAAATCACGCTCATCATCCACTTTGGGTGCATTGCGAGTATCAATTCTTTCTTCCCTCTATAACAAAGCAAACAAAAATCAAATAAACCCCCTAGTTCAAACATTCCATCTTACTGGTTCATCACCGCGGAAGCGGTTTCCTCCTGGTCCACGTTCACTTCCGCTTCCGGAACCTCCGCCCCCATTACCATTCCCGGCGCCACCAACAGGTCCTTGTTTATCGCGACTTTCTCTATTCGGGCGTGTTCCTCTCCCGGCCCGAGCACCGCGTCCACGCCCAACACCGCCTCGTCTACTTTCATAAAAGCGAAAATCAATTCCTAAGTAATGTTTCTGTCTGCCAACACGTTGAGGATATTCCGATGTATCATATTCTTCTTCGTCAGAGTCCTAAACAAACACACAAAAAAACACTTAATAATATGATTATTAAATTAATTATTGAATTATTAAGGAGGGAAACCACATTAGGAGGTTAAAAAAAATCGTTTTTTTTTTTATTGCATAAATCGATAGTTTAACTATTCAAGAATACGCTGCCAAAATTTCAAATCGAAATTCGTTTATGAGCATAGAACGATAGAATCATAAATTTGAACCCGAGCAACCCGAACTTGCCCGAGCCCAGAACGAGCATAAGATTTTCTTCATAAATTTGAACCCAAGCAAGCCGAACTTGCCCGAGCCCAGAACGAGCATAACATTTTCTTCATAAATTTGCACCCGAGCAACCCGAACTTGCCCGAGCCCAGAACGAACTTAACATTTTCTTCATAAATTTGAACCCGAGCCCACAACGAGCATAATATTTTCTTCATAAATTTGAACCCAAGCAACCAGAACTTGCCCGAGCCCAGAACGAGCATAAGATTTTCTTCATAAATTTGAACCCAAGCAACCAGAACTTGCCCGAGCCCAGAACGAGCATAACATTTTCTTTATAAATTTGAACCCGAGCAACCCGAACTTGCCCGAGCCCAGAACGAACATAACATTTTCTTCATATATTTGAACCCGAGCAGAGCAACCCGAACTTACCCGAGCCCAGAACGAGCATAACATTTTCTTCATAAATTTGAACCCGAGGAACGACAAAATCAGAATCGAGGCTCTCGTGAAACCTTACGCTGTACCTTGTAGATATAGTGGTGACGACTTGTACTGCGACCTTTAAGGTAGAGACACACTGGTCCCACGTACGCAACGCATTACGATATCTGGATTCGTATATCTGAAAAACTATGCCATAGAAACACACTTATCGTATGCAACGCAATCGATCTAGGGATTCCCAGATCGGCGTGGGAAGGTGGAGCGGATGCTCGTACGCTACCCACGCGTGTGATCAGTGTGTTACTAAAACTCAAAGTTACTGCTGCACAAGCATGACAGTAACTGCCTAGCACATCTATCTTTCCTGCGGATCCTTCATGATTTTTGGCACAGTCTTCATTGTCGTGGGCTTCTTTCCATTCTAAATATTCTCGAGAATTCTTTATTCTGCTATTTTGCACAAGCATGACAGTAACTGCTTCGCACATCTATGCTTCCTGCGGATCCTTTATGATTTTTGGCACAGTCTTTGTTTTCGTGGGCTTCTTTCCATTCTAAATATTCTTGAGAATTCTTGGATTTATTCAGCTATTTTGCACAAGCATGACAGTAATTGCTTCGCACATCTATGCTTCCTTCGGATCCCTCATGATTTTTGGCACAGTCTTCGTTGTCGTGGGCTTCTTTCCATTCTAAATATTCTTGAGAATTCTTGGATTTATTCTGCTATTTTGCACAAGCATGGTAGCAACTGCTTCGCACATCTATGCTTCCTGCGGATCCTTTATGATTTTTGGCACAGTCTTTGTTTTCGTGGGCTTCTTTCCATTCTAAATATTCTTGAGAATTCTTGGATTTATTCTGCTATTTTGCACAAGCATGACAGTAATTGCTTCGCACATCTATGCTTCCTGCGGATCCTTTATGATTTTTGGCACAGTCTTTGTTTTCGTGGGCTTCTTTCCATTCTAAATATTCTTGAGAATTCTTGGATTTATTCTGCTATTTTGCACAAGCATAGTAGCAACTGCTTCGCACATCTATGCTTCCTGCGGATCCTTTATGATTTTTGGCACAGTCTTTGTTTTCGTGGGCTTCTTTCCATTCTAAATATTCTTGAGAATTCTTGGATTTATTCTGCTATTTTGCACAAGCATGACAGTAATTGCTTCGCACATCTATGCTTCCTGCGGATCCTTCATGATTTTTGGCACAGTCTTCGTTGTCGTGGGCATCCTTCCATTCTAAATATTCTAGAGAATTCTTGTATTTATTCTGCTATTTTGCACAAGCATGGTAGCAACTGCTTCGCACATCTATGCTTCCTGCGGATCCTTTATGATTTTTTGGCACAGTTTTTGTTTTCGTGGGCTTCTTTCCATTCTAAATATTCTTGAGAATTCTTGGATTTATTCTGCTATTTTGCACAAGCATGACAGTAATTGCTTCGCACATCTATGCTTCCTGCGCATCCTTCATGATTTTTGGCACAGTCTTCGTTGTCGTGGGCTTCTTTCCATTCTAAATATTCTAGAGAATTCTTGGATTTATTCTGCCATTTTGCACAAGCATGACAGTAACTGCTTCGCACATGTATGCTTCCTGCGTATCCTTCATGATTTTTGGCACAGTCTTCGTTGTCGTGGGCTTCTCGTCCATTCTAAATATTCTGGAGAATTCTTGGATTTATTCTGCCATGTTGCACAAGCATGACAGTAACTGCTTCGCACATCTATGCTTCCTGCGGATCCTTCATGATTTTTGGTACAGTCTTCGTTGTCGTGGGCTTCTTTCCATTCTAAATATTCTAGAGAATTCTTGGATTTATTCTGCCATTTTGCACAAGCATGACAGTAACTGCTTCGCACATGTATGCTTCCTGCGTATCCTTCATGATTTTTGGCACAGTCTTCGTTGTCGTGGGCTTCTCTCCATTCTAAATATTCTGGAGAATTCTTGGATTTATTCTGCCATGTTGCACAAGCATGACAGTAACTGCTTCGCACATCTATGCTTCCTGCGGATCCTTCATGATTTTTGGTACAGTCTTTGTTGTCGTGGGCATCCTTCCATTCTAAATATTCTAGAGAATTCTTGTATTTATTCTGCTATTTTGCACAAGCATGGTAGCAACTGCTTCGCACATCTATGCTTCCTGCGGATCCTTTATGATTTTTGGCACAGTTTTTGTTTTCGTGGGCTTCTTTCCATTCTAAATATTCTTGAGAATTCTTGGATTTATTCTGCTATTTTGCACAAGCATGACAGTAACTGCTTCGCACATGTATGCTTCCTGCGTATCCTTCATGATTTTTGGCACAGTCTTCGTTGTCGTGGGCTTCTCTCCATTCTAAATATTCTGGAGAATTCTTGGATTTATTCTGCCATGTTGCACAAGCATGACAGTAACTGCTTCGCACATCTATGCTTCCTGCGGATCCTTCATGATTTTTGGTACAGTCTTTGTTGTCGTGGGCTTCTTTCCATTCTAAATATTCTGGAGAATTCTTGGATTTATTCTGCCATTTTGCACAAGCATGACAGTAACTGCTTTGCACATCTATCTAGGGTTAGTTCTGCCCCTATTCGGTGGAGGTACTTACGCAAGCCCCCCATGTTCCGTGAGTATTTGGGTGAGGTGATAGTTCACCTCACCGTGCATCCTGGAGATCCACGGCTCGATGGACGGAATTAAGCGGTAGGTCCAGCGACCGTTATTTGATGTATCCCATCTTTTCTGCCACTGTGTTAGGGTGATTGCCCTCTCGGTCAGTGCTGGATAGTTGTCGGCCCCCGTCTGTTGGGGATCGTCTTGAGCCGGCACCTTCTTCTTTTTGTATTGTCGCATGCGCTCTTTTGCTAGCAGGTCTATGGGCGGCAGGCCAGCGATGAAATGTGCTGCATCTGCGGATACAGTCCGTTAGGCGCATGCGATCCTGAGTGCACTCGTCCTGTGATAGCCCCCGCACACAAGACGAGTGCACTCAGGATCGCATGCGCCTACCGGACTGTATCCGCAAATGCAACACAGGTCATCGCTGCAATACAAAAAGAAGAAGGTGCCGGCTTAGGACAATTCCCAACAGCCTTAGTTACGCGGGAACCTCAGCCATTTCTGCCCAGGTCGGCGCCGCATACAGAAGTATCGAAGTGCTACCGCAGGCGAGCACACTTCTCCTGGCGCCGCGCGGACCTCCAATATTGGGCAGTATCCTCGAAATAGCTGCGGCAGTTGTAGCGGCTTTGTTTCCTGCGTACCTTAGGTGCTCCTTGAAGTTGAGCCTCTGGTCCAGCATCACTCCCAGGTACTTGATGGCAGGTTGCAGAGGGCCTCACAATTGCCTAGACGGCCTAAAAATTGGCATCGTATTTAGCAGCGGGCGTATTTAATGAAGGAAATTCGTCCCTTCTGATGGAAGGAATTGTAGTAGGCACACAAAGCTTCAATTATGTCGAATAAATGGAATCCGGCAGAATCGACGTAGTTCATTGGAGTCGAAGAAAGGTCGGAATGCTCGAAAAGAACTGCTGCAAGCAAAAGGAAGCCTATGAGGAAGAAGAAGGATAGTAGATAAGCTAGGACTAAAATCCCATAAGGATTTACATAGGGGACTGAAATTACTTTACTTCCGGTCTAGAGCTCGGCTAGTGAGGACCTTGAGTCATGTGGAGATTTAGCGATAAGAGATATTGAAATATGCTCATCTGTGTAAATGGTCAATTGGGCGAAAAGGGGCTTGTTAAATTGGGGGGTTTGTTAATTGGGCGGGGGGTGGTGAGTTCAAAATACAAAAATGGTGTCAGAACGGCTCTAGCATGCACCCTAAAGCCGTCTCCACACATTGGCTCACACGGCCAGGCTATGTGTGTTCCAACATTTGCTGTTCTTTCACACACCACAAGTGGGCGTCTACATATTGGCTGACAAGTGCCAACTTCTCAGTTCACAAGTTGTAGAGCCAATGGTAACATGTCTGGTGATCTCGAACTAGCGGGTGCTCCTTTTGGCCAATGTAATGTAATTTAAAATATAGGCCAATGTGTGGAAGGAGAACTTGTCATGTCTGAGCATGCGCCAATTTCTTTGAAGCGGGACAGTAAACCGACAACCCCATGGCCAGCCGCCAATGCATGTGCCCACCTCCACCAGCGCCAATTTCTCCATCCACACATTGGCCATGTGACGTATGCCACATCACATGGCCATTGTGTGAAGCCGACTTAAGAGCGATACCGCCCGACCGCCACCCTCTCAGTAGATGGCGTCATCCGCCGCGGAGGATATCGCCAAACTAATTATCTTGATGCTGTTTGGTTGATTAATGAATAAATAATTACAGTTGACATTGTGCCTCAATTTATATGTAATCTTATGGAAAAGTGTAACTTTTGAACAGGTGTTAACAGCTAATAAACAGGTATGAAACAAGTTTTGAACAAGTATTAACAGCTAATAAACAGATAATTAACAGGTTTTGAACTGATATTAACAGCTAATAAACATATATGAAGAGGTTTGAACAGGTATTAACAGCTAATAAACAGGTTTAAACAGATACTGAACCGGTTTAAACAGATATGAATAGGTTTGACCTTATTTTATTTATTACCGCTTCGTATTTGTTTACACCTGTTCAAACCTCTTCATATCTGTTTATTAGCTGTTAATATCAGTTCAAAACCTGTTCATTACCTGTTTATTAGCTGTTAATACCTATTAATACCTGTTCATTACCTGTTAATATTTGTTCAAAACCTGTTCATTATCTGTTTATTAGCTGTTAATACCTATTAACACCTATTCAATAAACAGGTAATGGACACGTATTAATAGGTATTAGCAGCTATTAAACAGGTTTTGAACAAGTATTAACAGCTAATAAACAGGCAATGAAGAGGTTTGAAAAGGTATTAACAGCTAATAAACAGGTTTAAACAGATAGTGAACCGGTTTAAACAGATATGAAGAGGTTTGACCTTGTTTATTACCGCTTCACACCCGTTTAAACCGGTTTAGCATCTGTTTAAAGCTGTTTATACCTGTTCAAACCTCTTCATATCTGTTTATTAGCTGTTAATACAGGTAAAACAGGTAATTGACAGGTATTAATCGGTATTAGCAACTAATAAACAGGTAATTAACAGGTTTTGAACAAATATTAACAGCTAATAAACAGGTAATGAACAGGTATTAACAGCTAATAAACAGGCAATAAACAGTTTTTGAACTCATATTATCAGCTAATAAACATATATAAAGAGGTTTGAACAGGTATTAACAGCTAATAAACAGGTTTAAACAGATACTGAACCGGTTTAATCGGATATGAAGTGGTTTGCCCTTGTTTATTACCGCTTGGCACCTGTTTAAACCGGTTAAGCATCTGTTTAAAGCTGTTCAAACCTCTTCATATCTGTTTATTAGCTGATAATATCAGTTCAAAACCAGTTCATTACCTGTTTATTGGCTGTTAATACCTAGTAATACCTGTTCATTACCTGTTAATACTTGTTCAAAACCTGTACATTACCTGTTTATTAACTGTTAATAGTTGTTCAAAACCTGTTTATTAGCTGTTAATACCTGTTCAAAGATACACTTTTCCATAAGATTACATATAAATTGAGGCACAAGGTCAACTTTAATTATTTCATTAATCAACCAATCAGCATCGAGATAATTAGTTAGGCAATATCCTCCGCGGCGGATGACGTTATCTACTGAGAGGGTGGCGGTATCTCTCTTAGGGTGCATGCTAGAGTCGTTCTGACACCATTTTTGAATTTTGAACACACCACCCCTCAACTCGCCCAATCCCCAATATAACTCAACTCGCCGAGCTTTACACCGGAAGTAAAGTAATTTTAGACCCCTATGTAAATCCTTATGGGATTTTGGTCCAGAACTGTCCTAGCTTATCTACTAAGGTTTATCTACTTAGGATTACTATATGGTGCTGGAATCGCAGATTAATCGGTAAGCATTTTATATTATTGTTATCTTCCTTGAATTTCTAGTTTTCGAGAATTTATTTTTCAAACGCGTTTATCTCGAAATGACTAAACGGCTAAACCGGTTTAAACAGGTGTGAAGCGGTAAAAAACAAGGTCAAACCTCTTCATATCTGTTTAAACCTGTTTCTTAGCTGTTTAATACTTGTTCAAACCTCTTCATATCCGTTTATTAGCTGTTCATATCAGTTCAAAACCTGTTCATTACCTGTTTTCACATTTGCGTGCCGTCTAACTCAAAAAGTATAGAACCGATATTTACTTCTCCATCTCAACCTCTTTTCTCTCTTTCTTTTCACAAATATTTGCTGCTGTAAGTTGTCAATGGCTGCCGTGTCAATTCACAATTGTCATCTGATCTGTTTGTATCATTCAGATTTTTTGCGTTTTTCTCCATTTATTTGTTTGTATTTTATTACTATTGTTGCCACTTGGAGTATTTAATCAATAATAATAAGATATTCAATGAAACCAATAATAAATTACCAATTTTATATTCAAGTAACTATATTTGAATTTAGCGCCAAATTTTGTAACTACATAGAACATTTGTCATAGTGTAAATCAGGTTTCTAGTTACTGCATTCTTAAAAAAAATGGACTATAGTTATAACACGCCGCTTCGCTCGGGGTTTAGCGGCCTAAACCTCGAAACCTCGTCAATGTAGCGTCCAAAGACAAGTATCTAGACAAGACTGGTTGCGTCTTCCTGTTAGCTTCTGCTCACTGATTTTCTTTGTGGGCTTTGTCTCGTTGATTCTTTCGATGTGGCCATTCTTAAACGGCCTTTTTTGATTGACCTTAGTATGTGCATATGACCGTTGAACTTAGTATGTGCATAGTATGTTCATAGTATGTGCATAGTATATTCATAGCATGTTCATAGTATGTGAATAGTATGTGCATATGACCGTTGAAATATAGCCGTAGCGACGGCTATATTTCAACTACGGCTACAAGGAGACGACGGTTACAAGGAGACGATGGCTGCAAGGAGACGGCATCTGCAAGGAGACGACGGCTGCAAGGAGACGACGACCACAAGGACACGACGGCTACAAGGAGACGACGGCTACAAGGAGACGACAGCTACAAGGAGACAACGGTTACTAGGAAACGACAGCTACAAGGACCCGACGGCTACATGGAGACGACGGCTACAAGGATACGACGGCTACAAGGACCCGACGGCTACAAGGAGACGACGGCTGCAAGGACACGACGGCTACAAGGAGACGACACGTCGTCTCCTTTCTTCAATAAGTAATTTTAACATTTATGGTAAGAAATGTAGGGGTATTTTTCGTTGCATATTTAGAGAAAAAAATCGAAGAAAAATGAAAACACCTGCAAAATTTTTAATTTTAATTATTTTCACCTGCATTGAGGTTCATATTCTTAGCAAATAAGTTATTAATGTAAAATCAAAACCTTTGTGATTTCAGATGAAAACCGGAAAGGCTACACTGCACGCAATTTGAAAACAATACTTACAACCTTCAGCGGACATCACACCGTAACTTTGTTATTTTTGGGTGAAATTATTCAAAAAAAAAAACACAAAAATTATTCGAAATATGAATGAAATGATGCCAAAATCTGATTAAATTCTAATTAATTTTTCCCACCAAAAAAAAAAAAAAAATTGTTGTTTGACACTTTTTTTTTTGCCTCCTAATGTGGTTTCCCCCCTTAAATTAAAAAGTTATATAATTTCTGCTCCAAAGGCCCAAAACAAAAATCTAATCCAAGGAAAACAGAATAAGTATTGAATCTGCTCGAAATGGTCCAAAAAAAATCAATTAATCCAAAAAAGCAGTTAATACTAATATAAATTCGCAAGATAGGAAAGTATTTGTTACCTCTTCTTCTTCGTCCTTTTTCTTGTTAAGTTCATACATTTTCTTCCACTGGCTGGGGTCTTCACCTTCACCGGCTTTGCGTAGGTTGTATGTAGGCTTTTGGCGTCCAGCGCGTTGAGCTTTCCATTCATCAAGAGTCAGTTCTTTAGGTTCTTCTTCGACAGGTACAGTTTCGGCTTCAGTTTCACCTTCCCTGCAAACAGAACGGAACGTAAGCACAATCACGAAACAACTCGTTTGACTCATTACTTAGATTCGCTAGTTGTATTTACGGGATCAGGTTTTTCAATTTCGCCCCAGGTTGGATCAGCGTCAGTTCCTTTAGTTTGGTCCGCTTCTCTATAAAAGAAGAGGGCAAGTGAATTTGGTTGGTTTGGGGTTGGTTTTATGACTTACTCGATGGCATCCTTATGAGATCCCCAATTATGGGCGCCACCACCATCTCGCTTGTCAATTGGCTTGACTCCTCTGTAACCATGCCTGCTTTCATTATTTGAGTAAGAAGCAAAATAACCCAAAAGATTTAATTAGTTTACAACCCAAACAAAGTATAAGAGACTACTAGAAGAGCGGATTGCAGAGAACTTAACAATTCACTTACGTTTTGTCAGATCCACTTTGCCTATCAAATTCACGTTTGCCTCGTCGTTCATCAAATTGGCGTCTTGGAGCACCGCGGCCAGCTGTCTTGCTACCTACAGGTCGGCCGCCTCTCCTACTTTCAAAGTCACCTTCCTTTCTCGGCCTGTCTTCCCTATCCCTAATTTATTAAACAAAACATTACAAACTAATCACATTTACAAAGTTTGCCTGCATTAAAAAATTTGAAGAGAATTCTAGCAGTAAAGCCTAGGCCGCACTACGGTTAAACCACCGCGGTTTTTAATCACGTGATTTTGTGACTCTAGTAAGCTAATACAAGCGGCCTCACTTGCGGATTTTTCCCGGGACTGATTTTACCCATAGCGTACTGTGTGTTTCTTGAGCGGTTTCACGGTTGTAGCGGTTACCGCTCGCGGGAAAAAACCGTAGTGCGACCTCGGCTTAATAGAACGAATCTTAGAATTGGTGAAACCATCCTACGTTATAGATAATCATACAAACTTAAAACAAACCGAACACAGCCTAAATAGATTCAGCCTTTCCGGAGCTCTATAAAAATTATTTAGACTTTTTATAAAGTGATCACACGTACCGATTCTGGCGGGACAGTCCCGTTTTTTAAAGGACAGTCCCGCGTCCCGCCAATTTTTAAAAATGTCCCGTTTTTTAGAAAACATCTGCATTTCTTATTTTAAATACCGTAATATATATAATTAGATTTTTCCACATATAAAATCTCCTTTTTTAATGTTACCAAATGATTTTTTTTAATATTCTTGGATTGAACACTCCATTCTTCAAGATTATTATAAAAATTTCTGACTGCTTTCAGAAAATCCGGTCGTTTAATGGCATCTTGTTCTGAAATTTTCATTGCGTGACATTAAAAAAACCGGCCAAGTGCGGGTTGTGACTCGCGCACCGAGGGTTCCGTACAAACTTGTAAGTAAGATACCTTTAGGAGGACCTAACTGTATGCAACCCATATGTTTCTGGTGCCTGACAATACCACGCAACACATTAGTGTATTTTCATAAGTTTTTAATAATAAATTCGCATTTTTCTTGTAATTAAACTACATATTTTCGGTTTTCAGATTTTTCCCTTTACATGTGCTGTAAGACACCGCTTCTTGCCAAATTTCATGATTCTAGATCAACGGGAAGTACCCCCTATAGGTTTTCAGTCCCTTGTGAAATCGCAAAATATGCGACATAAACGGTCATATCTTTTGATCGCGTTGACTTACAAGTTTTATTTTTTCACAGCTGATAGAGACCGCAGACCCGAGTATTTTATACAAATTTCAACTCGTTACCTCTACGCGTTCCTGAGAAAAATGGTCTTGACAGACAGACAGACAGACGGACGGACGGACAGACAGACAGACGGACAACAAAGTGATCCTATAAGGGTTCCGTTTTCGGTACGGAACCCTAAAATGGAGATTTTATGGGAATATGTAAAGGAATATTTTTAAAATATCAGTAACCATTTTCCGAAAAATAATATTTGCGAAAATAATCTTTTATCCTCTCACACACAAAAATGAAAACAAATATATTATTGTATGTGAAGGATGCCATTATTATAATCGTGTGTAAAAGTATCAGAATCGTGCGTAGAAGTCCAATGTAAATCCAATGGAGTTTCATTATTTTCATTGGGCGACATTAAAAATGGAGATTTTATGGGAATATGTAGAGAAATCTTTTTAATATATTAGTAACCATTTTGCGAAAAATAATATTTGCGAAAATAATCTTTTATCCACTCACACACAAAAATGAAAAGAAATATATTATTGTATGTGAAGGATGCCATTATTATAATCGTGTGTAAAAGTATCCGAATCGTGCGTAAAAGTCCAATGTCAATCAAACGGAGTTTCATTATTTTCATTGGGTAACATTAAAAAAGGAGATTTTATGGGAATATGTAGAAAACTTTTTAATATATTAGTAACCATTTTCCGAAAAATAACATTTGCAAAAATAATCTTTTATCCACACACAAAAAAGAAAACAATATATTATTGTATGTGAAGGATGCCATTATTATAATCGTGTGTAAAAGTATCCGAATCGTGCGTAAAAGTTCGCACAAAAAATTTCCCAAATTATTACTCGCACACCAAAATGAACACATTAACCCATTTTTTTACTGCTGTACTCAAGCAGGTAATATAATATTAGCAGGTATTAATATATAATATTTTATCACTTTTACGCCATCTAATAATATGTAGCTTAAACTGGATTGCGTATATGTTTTTTTTTAATTGTTTGGAACTTTACCACTTTACCTCATTGAATCCAGATCTGCCCAGATGAGTACCCACTTGAGTACACTCATTTATGTTTTTGAAAAAAAAAAATTTTTTTAATAAAGCATTTACTATTTTTGAATAAATTAATAGGTTTTTGCAATAAAATCATTGTTTTTTTGTTTCCTTCGTGTTTGGTAAAAAATGGGTTAATAAGTAAATTATTGTATGTAAAGGATGCCATTATTATAATCGTGTGTAAAAGTATACAAATCGTGCGTAAAAGTCCAATGTAAATCAAATGGGGTTTCATTATTAAACGATTTCTGTTTGTTGTTACTATGGCAACAACTTGCGTCAATAAACAAAAAACACAGACGTAGTGAATATAAATTTTCTGACGTATATTAAAATTTAATTAATTTTTCTTATTTTGAATCAAGAAGTCTTGGCCCCTCAGTCTGGATTTATCTGGTTCTAATATAACTTAACCTAATCTAGATTAAATCTAGGTTAACCTAGATTACATTGACAACCAACTCATTGCGATTAACGCACGGGCCGAAAGCGAGTGGAACTTCGCAACTCATGCACAAAAGCCCTTCTTCACACACTTGTATCATAATCTACTATTTTGTTGAGGCGTTACTGGTAAAAATATACGTTACTGGTGAAAAAATTAAATGTTTATTGCCTGCAAATGTGGAAGCAGACAAAAAGTTTAAAGATGAAACAATAACTCCGTAATCAGGGACGCAGATCAGAGCAATATCACAAACTGGAGAGAAAAGACAAGAGATAGAAAAGTCTGGAAGAAAAATATAAACCTAGCCATGGGTCAACTGGGCCTACAGTGCTGAGATATGTATGTATGTAACTCCGTAAAAAAAAGCGTAAAAAATAATGTGACCAATTCATGTAACAAATTTCACATTTTAATAAATGATGACAAAAGCCCTTCTTCACACACTTATATCATAAACTACTATTGTTGTATACATCCATATACTTGTCTATAAATATACAAAAAATTATTTATTATTAATTATTGAAAAAACTATAAAAGTGAGTGACCGAGTATTCACGCGGATCAAAAATTTTACCGTGAAAGAATTATTTTTTTTAAATAACAAATTCAAATTAATAAAAAATAATGTTCAAATTGTTATTTTTTACAAATATTTTAAAGTTTTTTCAATAATCAATAATAAATAATTTTTTGTATATTTATAGACAAGTATATGACAATAGTGGTTTATGATAAAAGTAGGGCTTCCAATACCGGAATCCCGGAAACCGGGTTTTTAGTCTATTTTTTTCCGGTATTAGAAAATCGGTATTACAAAAAAAAAAACGGTATTTCGGTATTTGCATAAAATATCTTACTGTTTATTTATATTAGTTATTTCAATTAGCAGAACAGAATAATAAATTCGTATTTATACCTCTTCAATGCATAGTCACTGAATTTCGTTATAAAAAAACCGGCCAAGTGCGAGTTGCGAGTTGTGGTGCGCACCGAGGTTTCCGTACAAACTTGTAAGTAAGGTATCTTTAGGAGGACCTAACTGTATGCAACCCATATGCTTCTGGTGCCTGAGAATACCACGCAACACATTAGTGTATTTTCATAAGTTTCTAATAGTAAATTCGCATTTTTCTTGTAATTAGACTACATATTTACGGTTTTCAGATTTTTCTCTTTACATGTGCCGTAAGACACCGCTTCTTGCCAAATTTCATGATTCTAGGTCAACGGGAAGTACCCTATAGGTTTTGATTCCCTTGTGAAATCGCAAAATTTGAGACTTAAACGGTCATATCTTTTGATCGCGTTGACTTACAAGTTTGATTTTTTTCACAGCTGAAAGAGACCGCAGACCCTAGTATTTGATACAAATTTCAACTTGTTACCTCTACGTGTTCCTGAGAAAAATGGTCTTGACAGACAGACAGACGGACGGACAGACAGACAGACAGACAGACGGACGGACAACAAAGTGCTCCTATAAGGGTTCCGTTTTCGGCACGGAACCCTAAAAACTTGCTTTCCTGTTTACATCTCTCATCTCACACACACGATTAACAACATATACATACAACCTATATTTCTGAATTTATTATTTGCTGTAGATTGCTGTAATGTTTGTTGCTTGAAACCGTAAGTTATTTTATTGTACTTCATCAATATTTTATAATAATTTTATTAAGTTTTGGATAGACATATACGATACGCAGCCTATCGTACGCCAAATCTACGTCCACACAAAAGGAGTTCTTCAAACACAAAAAGGACAACGATGCATCTTCGGTTTGGCACTATGTTTTATATGAAACAAGTGGTCTTCTAGCTATGTGTAAAGAGTGTTCAAAGGATATAAAATGTGGTGCTGGATCTACTAGTGGACATACTCATTTAAAGACAATGCATGGAATAAATCTAAGAAAAAGAAGTGAGGTAACTTTGAATGCAAACAATGATCAAGATTAACCAAGTCTGTCTAAAAAACCTAATTTTATAACAAGTTATTTAAAAAGCAATAAAAAACGAAAGCCTAGCTAAAGTACTAGCTCAAATGGTAGCTCGAGACGGCTTATCTTTTAATATTTTGAAAACATCTATTGATATTAGAGAAGGATTAATTTCTCGTGGTTTTAAAGATGTTCCAAAATCAGCAAGTACAATAAGAAATATACTCGAATATAATAAAACGATTCGAATTAGCATAAAAGATGAAAGAGCTCAGCTTAAATCTAAAGGCAAACGATTCAGTGTAACATTTGATGATTGGACATCGATTCGCAATCGACGCAATTTAAATATAAATATACATACTGCTGGAAGATTTTTTTGGAATATTGGACTAGTACGAGCATTTGGAGGTCATGCCAGCAGAAAGGTGTTTAATGGTGGTTAGAGAAAAGATATAGTCTGCATAACCACTGATGGGGCATCGGTTATAGTTAAATTAGGCAAACTTATTGATGGTGAGCAACAGATCTGTTTGATGCATGGCATCAATTTAGCTATAACCGATATAATTTATAAGTTATGCCAGAAGTTCTGACAATTTCATTGTTTGGTTCTAACTTTTAATTTATTATCTGAAATTATCACTACCCTTACTCCTATAAAATTAGCAGTTGATGTTGATTAATCTTCTTACAACAGATGAAACAATAAAATTTATGTTGGAAGCTCTTTCGAATCAAAATTGTACTAAAGAAATTGCTAAAGAACTTTATGACGCTTTAAAAATGCGCATATTACAAAAACGAAATAATTTATCGAAGGTTATTTACTTCAGTACTTACATAGTGGAGAACAAGATAATAGCGATTTAGTTCAAACTTTATTTCCACAGTTAACTAAAGTGACTATGATAAAAATTAGAATTCGTTTGATTAAACGACTTTCGCCCGAAAACGCAGAACAAATTAGATCAGATTCAGATAAAGACGAAAATTCCGAAGAATCATTGGAAAGAATTCTGACCAATACATTAAGGACTGGCTCGAACTTGCTTTCCAGGACCATGACAAATTAAAACTGCAACTTCAATCAGCAATCCAACAAAAATTTTCAGTTCGACCTAAAATTACAAAAGGGCAAGGGGTGGAATCAATTATAAATTGCTATTTTTGGAAAAAAACACGAGTAAGAGGAAATTATTTGCAACTGACGTTAGACCATTTAAGTACAATTGCACCAACAAGTGCAGAATCGGAAAATGCGTTTTCTGCAGCAAGTCACTTATGTACAAAGAATCGGTCCAGTCTGAACGACGAAACAATTGATTGTTTATGTTTTTTACGGGTATATTTTAATAAAAGAAACTCGAATTGCGAAATGTAGTAATGTTTATGATAACTTTGTTCCAAATGTTTGCTACAAATAATTTGTTTTTTTATATACAGAAGGAGTAAACAAATGTTTAGTTTTTATTTCGATTAGTACTCATTTCGTTTAAATATTTTTTTGTATAGTTTATAACTAAAGAAATATATTTTTAAGTTTTTCCTTTGTTTTATTTTTAATAAATTACCATTATTATTAATATTCATAAAAATCTGTCGAAAATATTTTTTTTCTGGTAATACCAGTATCAATAACGGTATTCCGGTTTTGAAAACAAATAATACCGAAATACTGGTTTTAATTTTCTGCTCTGGTATTGGAAGCCCTAGATACAAGTGTGTGAAGAAGGGCTGTTGTGCATGAGTTGCGAAGTTTAAATCGCAATGAGTTGATTGAATATAGTATAGGTTATGGTTAAGTTATATTAGAGCTATATAAATCCAGACTGAGAGGCCGAGAATTCTTGATTCAAAATTAATTCAATTTTAATAAAAGTCAGAATTTATTTTCACTACCTCTATGTTTTTTGTTTACTGACGCAAGTTGTTGCCATAGTAACAACAAACAGAAATCGTTTAATAATGAAACCCCATTTGATTTACATTGGACTTTTACGCACGATTTGGATACTTGCACACACGATTATAATAATGGCATCCTTCACACACAGTAATGTATTTATTAATGTGTTCATTTTTTTGAATTATTGGTCTGCTTTCATAACTAAATTATAATTCTCATTTCATCCCGTTTGTCCCGCTTTCTCAATGAAACTGTGGTCACTTTATCTTTTTAGGACTACCAAAACAAATCTAACATTAAATTTGTAAGTATTTTTCAGATTTCTGTCCACCTTGATGTGATTTTTTTTATTTTTTAAAAGTTTGGTCCGATGTGGATGCCGGGTATTAACCCTTCAAACACTGCGGCCTACTTGTAGCCTATTGTATTTTGCATTCACATACACTTATAGGCCCAGAAACCTAGTTGTTATTTGTAAATTGCGCTAATTACTATTTTTCACATTTGTCTTCTGGTCCAAATGCGGCCGGCATTGGGGATAGAACTCAGTCCCTCTGTACTTGTTAGTTAGCGCTCTAACATGAGACCACGTGCGTCACCTCTACACCACTCGCGCCGCCTTCTGTCCACCTTCGTGGCACTCAACAAAAACCATCAAAATACCATTGTTTTTAAGATCATGTCTTTCTGATACCTTAAGTGGATAGCCATCTGTGGACGCGATTGGAGATTTATCTCTTATCAGCACAGCTTTGCTTTCATAAACAATAATTTGTAAACCACTCACTTGAAAACCTATGTGGTGTTTAGGGTTAGATGTTTATAATTTTGACATTTTGTGAGAGACATGAACTATGAGCAGGTTATTGATAGAATTGGCGAAAACCATCCTACGTTATAGATAATCATACAAACTTAAAACAAACGGAACACAGTCTAAATATATAAATATATTCAGCCTTTCCGGACCTCTATAAAAATTATTGAGTCTTTTTAGGTCGACCAAAACTTACAAATTTCATGTGAGACTTGTTTTGGTAGTCCTAAAAAGACTCGATAATTGTTATAGAACTCCGGAAAGGCTGAATATATTTAGGCTGTGTTCCGTTTGTTAAGAATCGGTCCAGTCTGAACGACGAAACAATTGATTGTTTATGTTTTTACGGGTATATTTTAATAAAAGAAACTCGAATTGCGAAATGTAGTAATGTTTATTATCATAAACATTATGATAATACAAAGTTATCACTTTGTTCCAAATGTTTGCTATAAATAATTTGTTTTTTTATATACAGAAGGAGTAAACAAATGTTGAGTTTTTATTTCGATTAGTACTCATTTCGTTTAAATATTTTTTTGTATAGTTTATAACTGAAGAAATATATTTTTAAGTATTTCCTTTGTTTTATTTTTAATAAATTACCATTATTATTAATATTCATAAAAATCTGTCGAAAATATTTTTTTTCTGGTAATACCGGTATCAAAAACGGTATTCCGGTTTTGAAAAGAAATAATACCGAAATACCGGTTTTAATTTTTTGCTCTGGTATTGGAAGCCCTAGATACAAGTGTGTGAAGAAGGGCTTTTGTGCATGAGTTCCGAAGTTTAAATCGCAATGAGTTGATTGAATATAGTTTAGGTTATGGTTAAGTTATATTAGAGCTATATAAATCCAGACTGAGAGGCCGAGAATTCTTGATTCAAAATTAATTCAATTTTAATAAAAGTCAGAATTTATTTTCACTACCTCTATGTTTTTTGTTTACTGACGCAAGTTGTTGCCATAGTAACAACAAACAGAAATCGTTTAATAGTGAAACCCCATTTGATTTACATTGGACTTTTACGCACGATTTGGATACTTGCACACACGATTATAATAATGGCATCCTTCACACACAGTAATGTATTTATTAATGTGTTCATTTTTTTGAATTATTGGTCTGCTTTCATAACTAAATTATAATTCTCATTTCATCCCGTTTGTCCCGCTTTCTCAATGAAACTGTGGTCACTTTATCTTTTTAGGAGTACCAAAACAAATCTAACATTAAATTTGTAAGTTATTTTTCAGATTTCTGTCCACCTTGATGTGATTTTTTTGATTTTTTAAAAGTTTGGTCCGATGTGGATGCCGGGTATTAACCCTTCAAACACTGCGGCCTACTTGTGGCCTATTGTATTTTGCATTCACATACACTTATAGGCCCAGAAACCTAGTTGTTATTTGTAAATTGCGCTAATTACTATTTTTCACATTTGTCTTCTGGTCCAAATGCGGCCGGCATTGGGGATAGAACTCAGTCCCTCTGTACTTGTTGGTTAGCGCTCTAACATAAGACCACGTGCGTCATCTCTACACCAGTCGCGCCGCGCCGCCTTCTGTCCACCTTCGTGGCACTCAACAAAAACCATCAAAATACCATTGTTTTTAAGATCATGTCTTTCTGATACCTTAAGTGGATAGCCATCTGTGGACGCGTTTGGAGATTTATCTCTCATCAGCACAGCTTTGCTTTCATAAACAATAATTTGTAAACCACTCACTTGAAAACCCATGTGGTGTTTAGGGTTAGATGTTTATAATTTTGACATTTTGTGAGAGACATGAACTGTGAGCAGGTTATTGATAGAATTGGTGAAACCATCCTACGTTATAGATAATCATACACACTTAAAACAAACGGAACACAGTCTAAATATATAAAAATATTCAGCCTTTCCGGAGCTCTATAAAAATTATTGAGTCTTTTTAGGTCGACCAAAACTTACAAATTTCATGTGAGACTTGTTTTGGTAGTCCTAAAAAGACTCGATAATTGTTATAGAACTCCGGAAAGGCTGAATATATTTAGGCTGTGTTCCGTTTGTTAAAAATCGGTCCAGTCTGAACGACGAAACAATTGATTGTTTATGTTTTTTACGGGTATATTTTAATAAAAGAAACTCGAATTGCGAAATGTAGTAATGTTTATGATAACTTTGTTCCAAATGTTTGCTACAAATAATTTGTTTTTTTATATACAGGAGTAAACAAATGTTTAGTTTTTATTTCGATTAGTACTTATTTCGTTTCAATATTTTTTTGTATAGTTTATAACTAAAGAAAAATATTTTAAGTTTTTCCTTTGTTTTATTTTTAATAAATTACCATTATTATTAATATTCATAAAAATCTGTCGAAAATATTTTTTTCTGGTAATACCGGTATCAATAACGGTATTCCGGTTTTGAAAAGAAATAATACCGAAATACCGGTTTTAATTTTTTGCTCTGGTATTGGAAGCCCTAGATACAAGTGTGTGAAGAAGGGCTTTTGTGCATGAGTTCCGAAGTTTAAATCGCAATGAGTTGATTGAATATAGTTTAGGTTATGGTTAAGTTATATTAGAGCTATATAAATCCAGACTGAGAGGCCGAGAATTCTTGATTCAAAATTAATTCAATTTTAATAAAAGTCAGAATTTATTTTCACTACCTCTATGTTTTTTGTTTACTGACGCAAGTTGTTGCCATAGTAACAACAAACAGAAATCGTTTAATAATGAAACCCCATTTGATTTACATTGGACTTTTACGCACGATTTGGATACTTGCACACACGATTATAATAATGGCATCCTTCACACACAGTAATGTATTTATTAATGTGTTCATTTTTTTTAATCATTGGTCTGCTTTCATAAAAAATTATAATTCTCATTTCATCCCGTTTGTCCCGCTTTCTCAATGAAACTGTGGTCACTTTATCCTTTTAGGACTACCAAAACAAACCTAACATTAAATTTGTAAGTTATTTTTCAGATTTCTGTCCACCTTGATGTGATTTTTTTGATTTTTTAAAAGTTTGGTCCGATGTGGATGCCGGGTATTAACCCTTCAAACACTGCGGCCTACTTGTGGCCTATTGTATTTTGCATTCACATACACTTATAGGCCCAGAAACCTAGTTGATTTTTGTAAATTGCGCTAATTACTATTTTTCACATGTCTTCTGGTCCAAATGCGGCCGGCATTGGGGATAGAACTCAGTCCCTCTGTACTTGTTAGTTAGCGCTCTAACATGAGACCACGTGCGTCACCTCTACACCACTCGCGCCGCCTTTTGTCCACCTTCCTGGCACTCAACAAAAACCATCAAAATACCATTGTTTTTAAGATCATGTCTTTCTGATACCTTAAGTGAATCTGCGGACGCGTTTGGAGATTTATCTCTTATCAGCACAGCTTTGCTTTCATAAACAATAATTTGTAAACCACTCACTTGAAAACCCATGTGGTGTTTAGGGTTAGATGTTTATAATTTTGACATTTTGTGAGGGACATGAACTATGAGCAGGTTATTGATAGAATTGGTGAAACCATCCTACGTTATAGATAATCATACAAACTGAAAACAAACGGAACACAGTCTAAATATATAAATATATATTTAGACTTCTGGTCCAAATGCGGCCGGCATTGGGGATAGAACTCAGTCCCTCTGTACTTGTTGGTTAGCGCTCTAACATGAGACCACGTGCGTCATCTCTACACCAGTCGCGCCGCCTTCTGTCCACCTTCGTGGCACTCAACAAAAACCATCAAAATACCATTGTTTTTAAGATTGTACGGAAACGTGCAAAAGGAGAGAAAATAAGAACAAAAAGAATAGAAAACAGGGTGGCTAACGACCAGCATGTGGCATTAGTTGGCCATCAACGAACTACAGTCTATCAAGCACCAATAATTGAGTATTGATCTGACCACTCGCTCTTTCCAACGGTGTGGACGCGTTTGGAGATTTATCTCTTATCAGCACAGCTTTGCTTTCATAAACAATAATTTGTAAACCACTCACTTGAAAACCCATGTGGTGTTTAGGGTTAGATGTTTATAATTTTGACATTTTGTGAGAGACATGAACTATGAGCAGGTTATTGATAGAATTGGCGAAACCATCCTACGTTATAGATAATCATACAAAGTGAAAACAAACGGAACACAGTCTAAATATATAAATATATTCAGCCTTTCCGGAGCTCTATAAAAATTATTGAGTCTTTTTAGGTCGACCAAAACTTACAAATTTAATGTGTGGACATATCTTCTTTTGGTAGTCCTAAAAAGACTCAATAATTGTTATAGAACTCCGGAAAGGCTGAATATATTTAGTCTGTGTTCCGTTTGTTTTAAGTTTGAATGAAGCTAATGCTAGGTCCACACTGGGCAACAAATTGTTGGCAACATGTTGCTGTAAAGCTAGGTCCACACTGGGCAACAAATTGCTGGCAACATGTTGTCAATACAATGTTGACAACATGTTGCTGTAAACAAGCAACATGTTGATGGATACTCATAATGATAACAAAAATAATGTATACCGTCAACATTTGACGGTATACATAAAAAAAATTGTCGCTTGTATCCGTGTATCCCGTTTTATACGGGTAACATCGTTTTGACTGGTTGTTGTGTGGAAGCACAACATCACAGACAACATATACAATTGAACAGATACAATTGAAGCAACTTCATGTTGTCATGTCAAAGTGTTGGCAACATGTTGCCTAGTGTGGACATACCTTTATATTTACAAACTTAATTAAATCAATTATAGAAACGCAACTCTATTATTGTTTTCGTGCGTTATATAAGTGTTTATTTGAATAAATTACGTCGTTAATATTAAATTCGTTTGGTATTTTCCAAAAATTTTAAAAAGCAAATACACTATGTCTTATGAATAGGATGGTTGCTGGTAATGTCTTAAATGTGGTTGTGGCTATGTCTTAAATTCCATTTATAAAGCTATAAAAGGTTTGATTTCTCGAAGTCATTGTTTTAAAACGATATTTGAAAACACGTGTTTTTTCTTTCGGGTAAATTGAACCCACACGTGCAAGTTTAATTTGAGTTTTATAATGAGAGGATATTTTTATATATTAAATATCGATCGCGTGCTTTATATACTGTTTGTACAAAACAAAATACGAACCTTTGAGTAATTTCTTTAGGGGAAAAAACGTGAGCCATGGGTTTTTGGTGCAACCATTTTAAAATAAAATTTGATTTTAGGTTTAGGATAAATTTTCGTGTGTGTTATTTGGGGAGGAAAATTGACGATTTTAATGGATGGGGTGACATGCAGTGTGTTATGAATAAATGAAATAAATTACCTGTTATTTTCAAAAGTTCCTCCATTGAAAGGCCTGTCCTCCCGATTGCGTCTGTTATTCCTTTCCTCGCGGTTTTCGTTGTTGAATTTGTTGAAGTTCCTTTCGGGTTTGTTGTCGTTTGATCTTTGATGGTTGGGTTTTCCATCTGAAAAGCGACCGAGAAAACGTGTTAGGAATGAATTGGAAGGATGGGATTGAGTGAGTTTCGTGAGCACATGTGCCCAAACGCCGCTTATAAGAATGGCCGTCGAGGTCGTTTATTTATTACGATATAAAACTCTTACCTTCGCGTTTATTTTCTTGAACTTTATGGGGAACGTCCTTAATGACCTTTTTTTGGGTCTGTGCAGGTTTACCTTTGGCCGGCGCTTCAGGTTTGCCTTTGTTTTCTTTTTCAGCTACCTTAGTCTTCTTTTTCAGTTCCTTCTCTTGCTCCTTTATTTGAAGCGTTTCCAGAGGATCCGATTCGTCATCCCAAAAAAGTGAGTACCTATTGGTAACGCCAATTCCGTACACATTTTCCATGATAGAAATCACGGTTTATCTCTTCGCAACTATAGGATGTTGGAAGATTTCTTTTTGGCTACGCTTTAGCCCTATGTTTTCACGCACTCATTCACTGCAATATGGCCGGCTCGCTATTTGCCGCACGAGGGAATCGGTTTGCGCATTCGGCATCACGCAGCTATTCCACTACGCATGACACATATAAAAATAATCTACAGACTCCAAGGAGCGCCAAAAATTCCTCGTTCTCCTTTCCCTACTAAACATTTTAATCCAATACCAACATTTTTACTATAAAGCTATTACAACTCCTTACCTTCTACTCTAATTCATCTAGTCATCTTATCTCTCTAGTCTGATCTAACTTATCTTGTCTATCTAGTCACCTACATCTATTTTTGTTTGTCTAGTCTTGTATATCTTAATGTGTCTGCGTAGTCTTGTCTGTCTGTCTAGTCTTGTCTGTATAGTCTTGTTTGCATAGTCTTGTCTGTCTAGTTTTGTCTGTCTAGTATTATCTACCTAGTCTTGTCCGTCTAGTTTTGTCTGTCTAGTCTGTCTAATCTTGTCTGTGTAAGCTTGTCTGTCTAGTCTTGTCTGTCTAGTCTTGTCTGTCTAGTCTAGTCTGTCTAGTCTAGTCTGTCTAGTCTTGTCTATCTAACCTTCTCTGCCTAGTTTTGTCTGTCTAGCCTTGTCTGTCTAGTCTTGTCAGTATAGTCTTGACTGTCTGTCCTCCTCTGTAGTGTAGTTGACAACATACCCGCCTTTCAATAAGCGAGACCCGGGTTCGAATACTGGTCGGGGAGGCGACAACCAGGGCGGTTTTCATTAACCGTCCAGAATGCCCACCCTGAATGAATGCAAAACATGCGATACTGGGGTTGCGCATACTAATTGTAAAGTGGAATAGTCTTGTCTGTCTAGTCTTGTCAGTCTAGTCTTGTCTGTCTAGTCTTGTCTGTCTAGTCTTGTCTGTATAGTCTTGTCTGTCTAGTCTTGTCTGTCCAGTCTTGTCTGTCTGGTCTTGTCTGTCTAGTCTTGTCTGTCTAGTCTTGTCTGTATAGTCTTGTCTGTATAGTCTTGTCTGTCTAGTCTTGTCTGTCTAGTCTTGTCTGTCTGGTCTTGTCTGTCTAGTCTTGTCTGTCTAGTCTTGTCTGTCTAGTCTTGTCTGTCTAGTCTTGTCTGTCTAGTCTTGTCTGTCTAGTCTTGTCTGTCTAGTCTTGTCTGTCTAGTCTTGTCTGTCTAGTCTTGCCTGTCTAGTCTTGTCTGTCTAGTCTCCTCTGTCTAATCTTGTCTGTCTAGTCTTGTCTGTCTAGTCTTGTCTGTCTACTCTTGTCTGTCTAGTCTTGTCTGTCTAGTCTTGTCTGTCTAGTCTTGCCTGTCTGTCCTCCTCGGTGGTGTAGTTGACAACATACCCGCCTTTCAATGCGGGAGACCCGGGTTCGAATCCTGGTCGGGGAGACAACAACTAGGGCGGTTTTTCAGTAAAACCGTCCGGGCTGCCCACCCTGAATGAATGCAAAATATGCGATACCAGGGTGGCGTATACTAAAAGCCAAGGTGGATTAGGGGGTTTAGTGAGAGAGTCTTGCCTGTCTAGTCTTGTCTGTCTAGTCTCGTCTGTCTAGTCTTGTCTGTCTAGTCTTGTCTGTCTAGTCTTGTCTGTCTAGTCTTGTCTGTCTAGTCTTGTCTGTCTAGTCTTGCCTGTCTAGTCTTGTCTGTCTAGTCTTGTCTGTCTAGTCTTGCCTGTCTAGTCTTGTCTGTCTACTCTTGTCTGTCTAGTCTTGTCTGTCTAGTCTTGCCTATCTAGTCTTGTCTGTCTACTCTTGTCTGTCTAGTCTTGTCTGTCTAGTCTTGTCTGTCTAGTCTTGTCTGTCTAGTCTTGTCTGTCTATACCCGCCTTTCAATGCGGGAGACCCGGGTTCGATTCCTGGTCGGGGAGACAACAACTAGGGCGGTTTTTCAGTAAAAACCGTCCGGGCTGCCCACCCTGAATGAATGCAAAATATGCGATACCAGGGTGGCGCATACTAAAGCCAAGGTGGAATAAGGGGTTTAGTGAGAGCTTCCCCCGAACCACTTTTAGTCTTGTCTGTCTAGTCTTGTCTGTCTAGTTTTGTCTGTCTAGCCTCGTCTGTCTAGTCTTGTCTGTATAGTCTTGTCTGTCTGTGATTCTCGGTAGTGTAGTTGACAACATACCCGCCTTTCAATAAGCGAGACCCGGGTTCGAATACCGGTCGGGCCGGCGACAACTAGGGCGGTTTTCATTAACCGTCCAGAATGCCCACCCTGAATGAATGCAAAACATGCGATACTGGTGTTGCGCATACTAATTGTAAAGTGGAATAGTCTTGTCTGTCTAGTCTTGTCAGTCTAGTCTTGTCTGTCTAGTCTTGTCTGTCTAGTCTTGTCTGTCTAGTCTTGTTTGTCTAGTCTTGTCTGTCTAGTCTTGTCTGTCTAGTCTCGTCTGTCTAATCTTGTCTGTCTAGTCTTGTCTGTCTAGTCTTGTCTGTCTACTCTTGTCTGTCTTGTCTTCTCTGTCTAGTCTTGTCTGTCTAGTCTTGCCTGTCTAGTCTTGTCTGTCTACTCTTGTATGTCTAGTCTTGTCTGTCTAGTCTTGTCTGTCTAGTCTTGTCTGTCTAGTCTTGTCTGTCTAGTTTTGTCTGTCTAGCCTTGTCTGTCTAGTCTTGTCTGTATAGTCTTGTCTGTCTGTCCTCCTCGGTAGTGTAGTTGACAACATACCCGTCTTTCAATAAGCGAGACCCGGGTTCGAATACTGGTCGGGGAGGCGACAACTAGGGCGGTTTTCATTAACCGTCCAGAATGCCCACCCTAAATGAATGCAAAACATGCGATACTGGGGTTGCGCATACTAATTGTAAAGTGGAATAGTCTTGTCTGTCTAGTCTTGTCTGTCTAGTCTTGTCTGTCTAGTCTTGTCTGTCTAGTCTAGTCTTTTCTGTCTAGTCTTGTCTGTCTAGTCTTGTCTGTCTAGTCTTGTCTGTCTAGTCTTGTCTGTCTAGTCTTGTCTGTCTAGTCTTGTCTGTCTAGTCTTGTCTGTCTAGTCTTGTCTGTCTAGTCTTGTCTGTCTAGTCTTGTCTGTCTAGTCTTGTCTGTCTAGTCTTGTCTGTCTAGTCTTGTCTGTCTAGTCTTGTCTGTCTAGTCTTGTCTGTCTAGTCTTGTCTGTCTAGTCTTGTCTGTCTAGTCTTGTCTGTCTAGTCTTGTCTGTCTAGTCTTGTCTGTCTAGTCTTGTCTGTCTAGTCTTGTCTGTCTAGTCTTGTCTGTCTAGTCTTGTCTGTCTAGTCTTGTCTGTCTAGTCTTGTCTGTCTAGTCTTGTCTGTCTAGTCTTGTCTGTCTAGTCTTGTCTGTCTAGTCTTGTCTGTCTAGTCTTGTCTGTCTAGTCTTGTCTGTCTAGTCTTGTCTGTCTAGTCTTGTCTGTCTAGTCTTGTCTGTCTAGTCTTGTCTGTCTAGTCTTGTCTGTCTAGTCTTGTCTGTCTAGTCTTGTCTGTCTAGTCTTGTCTGTCTAGTCTTGTCTGTCTAGTCTTGTTTGTCTAGTCTTGTCTGTCTAGTCTTGTCTGTCTAGTCTCGTCTGTCTAATCTTGTCTGTCTAGTCTTGTCTGTCTAGTCTTGTCTGTCTACTCTTGTCTGTCTTGTCTTCTCTGTCTAGTCTTGTCTGTCTAGTCTTGCCTGTCTAGTCTTGTCTGTCTACTCTTGTATGTCTAGTCTTGTCTGTCTAGTCTTGTCTGTCTAGTCTTGTCTGTCTAGTCTTGTCTGTCTAGTTTTGTCTGTCTAGCCTTGTCTGTCTAGTCTTGTCTGTATAGTCTTGTCTGTCTGTCCTCCTCGGTAGTGTAGTTGACAACATACCCGCCTTTCAATAAGCGAGACCCGGGTTCGAATACTGGTCGGGGAGGCGACAACTAGGGCGGTTTTCATTAACCGTCCAGAATGCCCACCCTAAATGAATGCAAAACATGCGATACTGGGGTTGCGCATACTAATTGTAAAGTGGAATAGTCTTGTCTGTCTAGTCTTGTCTGTCTAGTCTTGTCTGTCTAGTCTTGTCTGTCTGGTCTTGTCTGTCTAGTCTTGTCTGTCTAGTCTAGTCTTTTCTGTCTAGTCTTGTCTGTCTAGTCTTGTCTGTCTAGTCTTGTCTGTCTAGTCTTGTCTGTCTAGTCTTGTCTGTCTAGTCTTGTCTGTCTAGTCTTGTCTGTCTAGTCTTGTCTGTCTAGTCTTGTCTGTCTAGTCTTGTCTGTCTAGTCTTGTCTGTCTAGTCTTGTCTGTCTAGTCTTGTCTGTCTAGTCTTGTCTGTCTAGTCTTGTCTGTCTAGTCTTGTCTGTCTAGTCTTGTCTGTCTAGTCTTGTCTGTCTAGTCTTGTCTGTCTAGTCTTGTCTGTCTAGTCTTGTCTGTCTAGTCTTGCCTGTCTAGTCTTGTCTGTCTAGTCTCCTCTGTCTAATCTTGTCTGTCTAGTCTTGTCTGTCTAGTCTTGTCTGTCTACTCTTGTCTGTCTAGTCTTGTCTGTCTAGTCTTGTCTGTCTAGTCTTGCCTGTCTGTCCTCCTCGGTGGTGTAGTTGACAACATACCCGCCTTTCAATGCGGGAGACCCGGGTTCGAATCCTGGTCGGGGAGACAACAACTAGGGCGGTTTTTCAGTAAAACCGTCCGGGCTGCCCACCCTGAATGAATGCAAAATATGCGATACCAGGGTGGCGTATACTAAAAGCCAAGGTGGATTAGGGGGTTTAGTGAGAGAGTCTTGCCTGTCTAGTCTTGTCTGTCTAGTCTCGTCTGTCTAGTCTTGTCTGTCTAGTCTTGTCTGTCTAGTCTTGTCTGTCTAGTCTTGTCTGTCTAGTCTTGTCTGTCTAGTCTTGCCTGTCTAGTCTTGTCTGTCTAGTCTTGTCTGTCTAGTCTTGCCTGTCTAGTCTTGTCTGTCTACTCTTGTCTGTCTAGTCTTGTCTGTCTAGTCTTGCCTATCTAGTCTTGTCTGTCTACTCTTGTCTGTCTAGTCTTGTCTGTCTAGTCTTGTCTGTCTAGTCTTGTCTGTCTAGTCTTGTCTGTCTATACCCGCCTTTCAATGCGGGAGACCCGGGTTCGATTCCTGGTCGGGGAGACAACAACTAGGGCGGTTTTTCAGTAAAAACCGTCCGGGCTGCCCACCCTGAATGAATGCAAAATATGCGATACCAGGGTGGCGCATACTAAAGCCAAGGTGGAATAAGGGGTTTAGTGAGAGCTTCCCCCGAACCACTTTTAGTCTTGTCTGTCTAGTCTTGTCTGTCTAGTTTTGTCTGTCTAGCCTCGTCTGTCTAGTCTTGTCTGTATAGTCTTGTCTGTCTGTGATTCTCGGTAGTGTAGTTGACAACATACCCGCCTTTCAATAAGCGAGACCCGGGTTCGAATACCGGTCGGGCCGGCGACAACTAGGGCGGTTTTCATTAACCGTCCAGAATGCCCACCCTGAATGAATGCAAAACATGCGATACTGGTGTTGCGCATACTAATTGTAAAGTGGAATAGTCTTGTCTGTCTAGTCTTGTCAGTCTAGTCTTGTCTGTCTAGTCTTGTCTGTCTAGTCTTGTCTGTCTAGTCTTGTTTGTCTAGTCTTGTCTGTCTAGTCTTGTCTGTCTAGTCTCGTCTGTCTAATCTTGTCTGTCTAGTCTTGTCTGTCTAGTCTTGTCTGTCTACTCTTGTCTGTCTTGTCTTCTCTGTCTAGTCTTGTCTGTCTAGTCTTGCCTGTCTAGTCTTGTCTGTCTACTCTTGTATGTCTAGTCTTGTCTGTCTAGTCTTGTCTGTCTAGTCTTGTCTGTCTAGTCTTGTCTGTCTAGTTTTGTCTGTCTAGCCTTGTCTGTCTAGTCTTGTCTGTATAGTCTTGTCTGTCTGTCCTCCTCGGTAGTGTAGTTGACAACATACCCGTCTTTCAATAAGCGAGACCCGGGTTCGAATACTGGTCGGGGAGGCGACAACTAGGGCGGTTTTCATTAACCGTCCAGAATGCCCACCCTAAATGAATGCAAAACATGCGATACTGGGGTTGCGCATACTAATTGTAAAGTGGAATAGTCTTGTCTGTCTAGTCTTGTCTGTCTGGTCTTGTCTGTCTAGTCTTGTCTGTCTAGTCTAGTCTTTTCTGTCTAGTCTTGTCTGTCTAGTCTTGTCTGTCTAGTCTTGTCTGTCTAGTCTTGTCTGTCTAGTCTTGTCTGTCTAGTCTTGTCTGTCTAGTCTTGTCTGTCTAGTCTTGTCTGTCTAGTCTTGTCTGTCTAGTCTTGTCTGTCTAGTCTTGTCTGTCTAGTCTTGTCTGTCTAGTCTTGTCTGTCTAGTCTTGTCTGTCTAGTCTTGTCTGTCTAGTCTTGTCTGTCTAGTCTTGTCTGTCTAGTCTTGTCTGTCTAGTCTTGTCTGTCTAGTCTTGTCTGTCTAGTCTTGTCTGTCTAGTCTTGTCTGTCTAGTCTTGTCTGTCTAGTCTTGTCTGTCTAGTCTTGTCTGTCTAGTCTTGTCTGTCTAGTCTTGTCTGTCTAGTCTTGTCTGTCTAGTCTTGTCTGTCTAGTCTTGTCTGTCTAGTCTTGTCTGTCTAGTCTTGTCTGTCTAGTCTTGTCTGTCTAGTCTTGTCTGTCTAGTCTTGTCTGTCTAGTCTTGTCTGTCTAGTCTTGTCTGTCTAGTCTTGTCTGTCTAGTCTTGTCTGTCTAGTCTTGTCTGTCTAGTCTTGTCTGTCTAGTCTTGTTTGTCTAGTCTTGTCTGTCTAGTCTTGTCTGTCTAGTCTCGTCTGTCTAATCTTGTCTGTCTAGTCTTGTCTGTCTAGTCTTGTCTGTCTACTCTTGTCTGTCTTGTCTTCTCTGTCTAGTCTTGTCTGTCTAGTCTTGCCTGTCTAGTCTTGTCTGTCTACTCTTGTATGTCTAGTCTTGTCTGTCTAGTCTTGTCTGTCTAGTCTTGTCTGTCTAGTCTTGTCTGTCTAGTTTTGTCTGTCTAGCCTTGTCTGTCTAGTCTTGTCTGTATAGTCTTGTCTGTCTGTCCTCCTCGGTAGTGTAGTTGACAACATACCCGCCTTTCAATAAGCGAGACCCGGGTTCGAATACTGGTCGGGGAGGCGACAACTAGGGCGGTTTTCATTAACCGTCCAGAATGCCCACCCTAAATGAATGCAAAACATGCGATACTGGGGTTGCGCATACTAATTGTAAAGTGGAATAGTCTTGTCTGTCTAGTCTTGTCTGTCTAGTCTTGTCTGTCTAGTCTTGTCTGTCTGGTCTTGTCTGTCTAGTCTTGTCTGTCTAGTCTAGTCTTTTCTGTCTAGTCTTGTCTGTCTAGTCTTGTCTGTCTAGTCTTGTCTGTCTAGTCTTGTCTGTCTAGTCTTGTCTGTCTAGTCTTGTCTGTCTAGTCTTGTCTGTCTAGTCTTGTCTGTCTAGTCTTGTCTGTCTAGTCTTGTCTGTCTAGTCTTGTCTGTCTAGTCTTGTCTGTCTAGTCTTGTCTGTCTAGTCTTGTCTGTCTAGTCTTGTCTGTCTAGTCTTGTCTGTCTAGTCTTGTCTGTCTAGTCTTGTCTGTCTAGTCTTGTCTGTCTAGTCTTGTCTGTCTAGTCTTGTCTGTCTAGTCTTGTCTGTCTAGTCTTGTCTGTCTAGTCTTGTCTGTCTAGTCTTGTCTGTCTAGTCTTGTCTGTCTAGTCTTGTCTGTCTAGTCTTGTCTGTCTAGTCTTGTCTGTCTAGTCTTGTCTGTCTAGTCTTGTCTGTCTAGTCTTGTCTGTCTAGTCTTGTCTGTCTAGTCTTGTCTGTCTAGTCTTGTCTGTCTAGTCTTGTCTGTCTAGTCTTGTCTGTCTAGTCTTGTCTGTCTAGTCTTGTCTGTCTAGTCTTGTCTGTCTAGTCTTGTCTGTCTAGTCTTGTCTGTCTAGTCTTGTCTGTCTAGTCTTGTCTGTCTAGTCTTGTCTGTCTAGTCTTGTCTGTCTAGTCTTGTCTGTCTAGTCTTGTCTGTCTAGTCTTGTCTGTCTAGTCTTGTCTGTCTAGTCTTGTCTGTCTAGTCTTGTCTGTCTAGTCTTGTCTGTCTATTCTTGTCTGTCTAGTCTTGTCTGTCTAGTCTTGTCTGTCTAGTCTTGTCTGTCTAGTCTTGTCTGTCTAGTCTTGTCTGTCTAGTCTTGTCTGTCTAGTCTTGTCTGTCTAGTCTTGTCTGTCTAGTCTTGTCTGTCTAGTCTTGTCTGTCTAGTCTTGTCTGTCTAGTCTTGTCTGTCTAGTCTTGTCTGTCTAGTCTTGTCTGTCTAGTCTTGCCTGTCTAGTCTTGTCTGTCTAGTCTTGTCTGTCTAGTCTTGTCTGTCTAGTCTGTCTAGTCTTGTCTGTCTAGTCTTGTCTGTCTAGTCTTGTCTGTCTTGTCTTGTCTGTCTAGTCTTGTCTGTCTAGTCTTGTCTGTCTAGTCTTGTCTGTCTAGTCATGTAATGTTGTATTTGAGGTTTTCGCGGATAGATACCTGTGTTGTATTGTTTTCTCGGGGATTCCGCGTTGATGCTGAGGGTTGGCTCTGAAAAGAACCGGATTCTCGACGTTTCGGCGAACTAACATTCGCCATTGTCAAGAGATATATGCGTCCGTACGGGTCAACCGTTAGACGCATTGTAGTTTCAGTGTGCCAAAAATGATTTCGCTGCTCTTTACCGTTTTCGAAAAAAATCGGAAAAAACCGAAAAAGCATGGATTTTTCGAACGAAATGATGTTTGACGAAAATTTTAGTTGAAAATTTTTTTTCGAGATTTTTTTTTGTTACCCGAAGGAAAGTGCTGAAATCGGTTTTCCAGTTTATTTCGTTCTAAAGTTACAAATAAACAAGTTTTTCAATTAATTTCGTTTTTTGATAATAGCAGTTTAAAATCAGTCCACTCTTAATTCGTCACCCTTTATTATTCCTTATTTTCTTAACAAATATTCCGTAATATTTTTTTTCTATTTTGCGTCTGTAATGGACTCATAACAGCACACATATGCGTGCGGTTATGGCTCGCCGAGTGCGATACAATTTTCTCAACATGTACCGGCGATTTTTTTATTTAGAAATTATATAAAAGAGCGCAAAATAGAAAACATACTATAAAAAAACTCGTTTTTCAGCACTTGTCCAAACTTGAAGGCATGCTGCAAAATCGCGCTTACTGAACTCGTCCTCTAATATACTCCTTCTTCTCCTTTCGAATAGGTCTACTTTGGACCACGCTTGTTCAACTGTTGGGCTTTGACCTTAGCCCAGTATTGTCGCATCTTCTGCTGGTGTAACTCCTTTCTCTCTTCTGTGCAGGGGGTACCTTTCCTTCGAGGTTTTCCCGGAAATCCACGGACTTTCTTCAGGGTACGTCTCATAGACTGTCTGTTTTTGAGATCTGTTATTCCCAGTTCTTTAATGTCCTTCTCGGTCTCTGTCAACTAAGTGGTACGAAGCTTCTTGTTTTGCCAGAAGGTCAACAGACGGTTGGTTAGTCGCTTTAGAGGCAGTCTTGCAACGTGGCCATAGAAAGCTACTCTTCTTTTCCTTGCACAGTCAGAGAGCATCTCAATATGTTCGTAGAGTTATGCCGCCTTCGGAATTCCCCATCTTCCTTTACCGGGCCTAGGACCTTCCTGAGGATTCTCCTCTCTCTGATTTCCAATTTCTCTATTAGACCCCTTCGGTTCAAGGAAAGACACTCCATGGCATACAGGGCTTCTGGTCGTAAGACTGATGTGTAGTGCTTAAGTTTCAGGTTGCGTGACAGGCATTTCTTATTGTAAGTGTTCTTAGTCAGCCGATAGGCTAGTTCTAACTTGCTGACTCTCTTGGATAATGTTGCTCTTTCTGATAAGTTGGGTTCAATCCATACTTAATACTCAAATTTCTCAGTCCTCTTGATGTTTCCCTGTTCTAGTAAGATCTCCCTGTTTGCTTCTCTGCTGTTGGTGAAGAATTCTGTTTTCTCCAGCGACACTTGAAGACCCACTTTGGCAGCCTGTTTTCTGAGGCATTTTACCTGCATTGTTGCCATCTCAAGTGAATCAGCAAACAGTGCCATGTCATCTGCAAAAGCCAGGCAATCTACAACCAGTCCATCGTTCTTACGTCCCAGGTATATACCACTCTGAGCACCCAAATTGTTTAATTCCTTGCGCCATTCTATCATAACCTTTTCAAGGACACAGTTGAGGAGAAGTGGGGAAAGTCTATCTCCTTGTCTCACTCTAGTTTTTATTTCGAAGCTTTCTGAAATCTCGCCTCTAAATTTAACCTTGGAATGGGTGTTGGTCAAAGTTTCTAGGATTAGTCTGCGGGTTTTGTTGTCTAGTGCTAGTTCCTGGAGTACTTTGTTAAGCGTTTCTCTATCAATGGAATCGTAGGGCTTCCTAAAATCAACAAAGGTGACGACCACCTTGCGGTTTCTCATCTTGGAGTATGCAAACACAGTTTTAAGAATGAGGATCTGTTCAACACAGGATCGGGTCTTCCTGAAGCCCCCCTGGTATTCTCCCAGTTGACTATCCAAGCGATTTTCTGCCCTTGTTTGTAACGCCATCGAGAGAATCTTGTAAGTTACCGGGACGAGAGAAATTCCACGGTAGTTGTTTAGGTCCGTAAAATCGGGTGGTAATTTCTCCGTTTCCCAGATGTCCTGGATGATCTCGGTTAGCTTGCGCACGGCATTGTTTCCAGCACCTTTCCACAGTTCAGCAACGATAGAGTCCTCTCCAGCTGCCTTATTATTCTTAAGAAGTTGAATGATCTGGCCAACTTCTTCCAATGAAGGGGGAAGCGAGTCCGGGTTTGGTGTGGTTTGTTTATAGTCGAAGTCTTCGCTGGGTGGGTCACAGTTGAGTAGATTTTCAAATTACTGAGCCAAGAGGTGGCAGTTGTCCTTGTCGTTATATGCCAGTTTGCCACTTGGCGGAGCGTATTTTCTGAGTGCCTGCTTAAAGGTTCCAAAGAAATCTCTGGAATTATTCTTAGCAAAGCTCTCTTCGATTTGGGTTAGTTGGTTTTTTGTGAAGGTTCGTTTGGTTCCTTGAATTATCTTGGCTGTAACCTTTCTTTGTTCCGAAAATTTATGCCAATTTTCCTTGGTCTTTTTAGGATTCCACTTCACCCAGGCTATCTGTCTTTGGGCTATTGCATTGTCACAGTCTTCAGTCCACCACGGATGCTTCCTTCTTCTAGCGAGAGGGGCGATTTCATTGGCCGCCTTGACAAGAGATGGCGCTTCTTAGTACCTTCACGTTTTGTATTTCCATTTGAGATTTTCGAGAAACCTGGGTGAATTCCAGATAGATCATGTGGCCATGATCTATCTGGAATTCACCCAGGAGGGTATTAGGTTAAAATCAAGTCTTCTGCTTCCTTGGCAAGTGTTTGAAGGCTGTAGACTTCATGATCAATCCAAAAGTCCTACACAGATCCACCAATCGTTCTCCGTTGCGGTTGGTTCGCTTATGCGCCGGATAATTGTCCACTATGTTTCTGTATTTTTTCTCTCTTACCAATTGAGCATTGAAGTCACCAAGCAGTATAACGGTGTGCCTCTCTGGAAGTTTAGAGATAATATCTTCTAAGTCTTCCCAGAATTTATCAGTTCTGTCTGTATTGCGTCTTTTGTCCTGGTTGATTGGGGCATGTACATTGACTAAACTAGCCCTTGTTTGCGCATTTGAGAGAGAGTCTTTAATATACTATTCATTATGAAAATATGCTTACTAGTTAAATTCAGTAAGATTATTAAAGGAATTATAAAAATGGAAATGAATTCAAAACGTGGAAATTGATTATTTTTTCCATGAAAATTCCTAGGTAGTAATGTTCAAATTGACAATGATTTATACAGTCATATAGATAATGCCTACTCAAATTGAAAAGTGATAAATAACATCCACTTTGGGACAGCTTTACTAATTAAATCAAGGGAGGGACACGGAAATCTTCTGTTACTCTTAAGCACACAGCGCTCAAGATGCATTGTGAGCCTTTCGCTACGTCAAAGCAAGTAACGTGAAAGGTCAAGACCTAATATGTCAGGGCTGAAGGCCATAGGTTTATGTACTAGTAAAGTAACAAGATAGTTATAATTTGACGTAGCGAAAGGCTCACACAATGCATCTTGAGCGCTGTGTGCTATAGAGTAACAGAAGATTTCCGTGTCCCTTCCTTGATTTAATTAGTAAAGCTGTCCCAAAGTGAATGTTATTATCACTTTTCGATTTGAGTAGGCATTGTCTATGTGACTGTATAAATCATTGTCAATTTGAATATTAATTGTTGTTGTCCTGTAACTCCTACGCGGAGCATAGGGCCTCTACAAAGACCTTCCATCTGACTCTATTCTGGGCGAGGCGTTTCACCTAGTTCCACGTTTTTCCTACGATCTTTAATTCTGCGTCTATGGTCCTCCTCCACGTGTTAGCTGGACGTCCCCTTCTGCGAGAACCCAGCGGGTTCCATTGTAAGGCTTGCCTAGTGATGTTTCCTTCATATCTCCTCAATACATGGCCCAACCATTTCCACTTGCGGTATTTTATTTCTTTTTGTATCTCTTGTTGGTTTATCAGGTGCCATAAGTCTGCATTGCGTATTGTATCTGTTCAAAAAATGCGCAGTATACTTCGTAGGCATTTGTTTATGAATACCTGAAGCTTATTTACTATTGTTATGGAGATTTTCCATGTTTGGCACCCGTACAGCAGGACGGATTTCACATTTGAGTTGAATATTCTTAGTTTTGTTCGTGTGGAATACAGTCTGGAGGTCCAGACCGGCCTGAGCATACCAAATGCCTGTTTGGCCCTTTTTATTCGGTATGAGACATCGGTGGTAGTGCCGCCCTCATAAGTAATTATGCTTCCCAGGTACGTGAATTCATCTACATCCTGTATTTGTTCGTTAGAAATGCGGAAGGCGCGGGTATTCTTCGTGGCGGCTCTAAGCGATTTGGTTTTGCCAATGTTGATTTTTAAACCTGCTTCGGATGCTTCTGCACAGAGACGGTCGAGTTTGCTCTGCATGTCGGCGTGGGTGTGTGGCAAGAAACAGATATCGTCTGCGTAGTCCAGATCTTCCAGGAACGAGTTTAACGTCCATCTAATGCCCTCACTTCTTGACACTACTTTGTCGATTATTGAGTCGAACAGAATGGTAAATAGTAAGGGCGATAGTACGTAGCCCTGTCTGACTCCCGAGCTGATGGTAATGTCGCTGCTCTTAGCAGTTTGGTGTTTTACATAGCAGGGTGCGTCCCGGTATAGTTCCTTTACTAGGTTTATTATCTTTTCCGGTACACTCTTTTCTTCCAGCGCTTTCCAGATTGCATTATGATAGATGCTATCAAAGGCCCTACTGAAGTCGATGAAGACCGCGTATAATGTAGATCTCCATTCCATGGACTGCTCCATGATGATTCGCATTGTGTTAATTTGATCGACACAGGATCTATTTGGGCGAAAACCCGCTTGTTCCTGACGCAGACTGGGCTCTATGGAGATGGATAGTCGATCCAGTAAAATGTGAGAAATTATTTTGTTGATAGTGTTTAAAATTGTAATCCCTCTCCAATTGCCACAGTCTGTAAGATCACCTTTTTTGGGGAGAACGACTATGGCTCCTTTCTTCCATTCATGTGGCACATTTTCCGACTCCCATGCATCTACTATAAGCGGGTGGAGCAGTTTAGTTACCACCTTTAGGTCTGCTTTAAGTATTTCTGCCGGAAGGTTATCTGGGCCAGCGGCATTTTTGTTCTTAAGGTTCTTTAATGAAGTTCTGACTTCTTCTTCACTAGGTGGGTTAGGATTCACGTTCCGGACCGGGAGAATTTGGTGGTCTTGTGGAGGATGTATACCGTCCTCGACATCACTTTCTTCCGGGTTCGGCTGTCCGAGTATTTCTTGGAAGTATTCTCGCCATCTTATAAGTTGATCTTCTTTGTTTGTCAGCAATTGTACCGCTTTATTTTTTATTGGGTGTTGTCTTTTGAAGTTTTTATTAGCGAGTTTTTTTGATATGTGATAAAGTTCTCTTGTGTTGTTATTTCTTGCTGCAACTTCGGCTTTCGCTGCGAGATCTTCCGCCCATCTACGTTTGTCTTTTCTGGCACTCCGTTTTACCTTGCGGTTTATGTTCCAGTAGCTAGGAGTCAGTTCGGCCTTCTCTTCGTGGTTAGGGTTTTGATTGATGAGGGCTTTTGCTGCCTTCCTGTCTTCGATTAGTTTCCATGTTTCCTGCGAGATCCACTCCTCTCTGTTCCTTTGCTTTCTACCCAAGGTCTTGTCGGCAGTTTCTAGCAATACTTTTTGGACTGCTTTCCATTCTCGAAGATCTTCCTCTGTCATGTAAGTGGTATTTTCTTGCAGTTGCGTCTTGAAACTGGCTAGTCCTTCGGTTACTTTAAGCTTGTCTGTATCGAATTTTAGGCTAACAGCTAACGTAATTTGTCTTTTTGGTGTTGCTAACTTTAGTTTAAGTGTGCCAACGACAAGGTAATGGTCGCTGGCCATATCGGCACCTCTCTTGTTTCTCACATCGCGTAGTGATGTTCTCCATTTTTTTTTTAATGATAATGTGGTCAATTTGGTTTTTTGTACGCTGGTCAGGAGATATCCAAGTCTCCTTGTGTACCCTCTTATGCGGGAAGAGCGTGCCGCCAATTATCAGGTTGTGTTCCAGGCACGTATCGACCAGCATTTCCCCATTCTCGTTTACCGTTCCGATTCCATGGTTACCCATTGCCTGTTCTAAGTTGGTGCTGTCGGAACCAACTTTGCATTTAGGTCCCCCATTAGTATGATTATGTCGCCCTTTGTTATGGAGTGTAAGGTGGTAGACAGTTGTTCGTAGAACGTGGCCTTTGCTTCCATTGGGTTTGCCTCTGTTGTTGCATAACATTGGATGATACTTATGCTTCTAACCCTTGTGTGGAAACGGGCAACAATAATTCTATCGTTCACTGGTCGCCAGGATAGTAGACTATTCTTGGCCTTTTTGCTTAGTAGTAAGCCAACTCCGCTCTCATGGTGTTCGCAATTTGAAGATAGTACCTAGGAATTTTCATGGAAAAAATAATCAATTTCCACGTTTCGAATTCATTTCCATTTTTATGATTATCACTTTTCAATTCCTAGGTACATTTTTTAAAAATAATATTTGTATTTATGAGGATTTGTGGAAAATAACGAAACTAAGTCTGTTCATAAAAGGTAGTTATTACACTTAAGCTGAATAAAGCAAAGCATATAAAAAAGAAACTTGTTAGGATAAATATTTATTTACAGTTTTTGACCTATTCCATTATAATTGAAATTATATTTATGCACATTTTCAAAAAAAAAAAATGACAAAATAAAATAATGAAAATGTTTGAATGTGTATAAACATGTTTTTCTATATAAACAATAGGTCGTGACCACATTACTTATCAAAAAAACAGATAAACCAACCACTTGTATAAATTCTAGCAAAACTAAAAGCTAAATAAACATCTTATTTACACTTTCTAAATAATTTCGCTTTTTATCTATATAAAAACTTACAACAAAGAAATTTGGAAAATTGTTTGTATTCTGAACAGAACATTGTTATAAATAAAATATAACAGAAGCTTAATGAAATATTTTAATGGTCAGTAGTCAGTTATAAAATACAATGGTTGTGCACAAGTTTCAATATAAAATTCTAAAAATACAAAAAAAAGAACCGAGATATGTTGTACAACATATAATGAAAAGAAAGTAAAAAGTGCATGCTGTACAAAGTTTGTCAAGTTTCAGAACGGAGTTTCAGAGTTTTTACCCTAAATACGAAAAAAAAATAAATGTATAAACAAAAAATAAAATAAAAAATTTGCAAAAGACATTAACATTATAAACATGAAAATATACATATATTTTTTTGTTATATACATATGAATTTATTATTATTTAACATAATAATATCCTTATAAACTTTACATTCAGTACGTTTTTTCCTTTTTTACTAGTCGTACCAAATTTTGTATTTTTCCTTTTCTAGTATGGTACGTAGATATGGTTTTTACGGCAATTTGCACCAAGTCCGGTTGGTATGAATCGAAAGATCTATTTTTAATATAAAAAAAAAAAATAAAGAAAAAGAGTTAAGCAGAGTTTAGTATAAACAATGTGGTCACAAATTTGTACTAGACTACTCATAACAAGTGTAAAGCACCGTAATGCATTAGAATGATAAACACAGTAAAATTTTCAACAAAAAAACTGTAAATTGCTATAAAATTTTAAATGAAAAAAAAAATTCAATAAAGTCTGAAAATTATATAAACTCTGATTTCAAAAAAATCGGAGAATGATTCTTTCCACTTTTTTTTTTGTTATAATATTTTTTTTGTAAAGCTATCATACTTTACACTATATATAAATCCTATTTAACAAAATACTAGATAATAAAATAAACATGTCAACATTTTTTTTAAAGAATAAATACAACATTCACATATTTCTGAAGAGGAGAAATCATCCGATGTACCAGGAGAAATTGTTTATGAATTCATTGTATGTTTAAGGCGATGGCAAATATGCATGTAAATATAGATCTTTTAAGTTTTGTATATAAACATGTATATCTACTTTTTTTAAGCCTAGATACGTGTTTCATTCATTAATTACAAAATGTTCATTTCCCTACTTAACATCGAACACACCAATCACTCTAGAATATCTAAATATCTTCTTTTTCAGTTTTTGCTTTTTTAACTAGATTTGTTGGTGTTCCATCTGGTCCTCGTTTACCTGTTTTATTTGCATATGGATCTAAAAACAAAAAAACAACGAAATAAAAACATTCTCGCAAAAATATCAATTATTACCTTGCAACCACCTAACTTGTGTAGCAGGTCCGTAACCTTTATCATTCCTAGCAGCAATTCTAAAAATAATCGCGGATTTTGTTGTGGTATCCACATGAGCTGCGGCCAAAGATGAATTGGGAACTGTACACGAATTACTAGGCCCACAGTAAACTCGCACGAACGTCAAATTTGAACTAACGCGTTCCTGTAATTAAACACACGTCAAACATTCTGCCAACGAAATACAATCACAAGTACTTTTTTAATTACCTTAGCTGTATTTCTGACCGCTAGATAAACGGAATATTCAAGAATATTCTCCTGATTTACACAGGGTGGTTCCCATGATAAATGAGCCCCATCAGTTGATTTCGCAATTTTGATAGCCGACGGTGCTCCAGGGAAACCAGGCAGGCACGTTTTGAATGCAGAAACCTGATAAGTTATTCTTTAGTTATCAAGAAGTATTTAAACCTTTAAGGCAAAACATTTTAAATATCCCATCATATAAACCACAAATTGAACTCTATAAATAGTGCGGGTCACATAGAGAGGATGGAGGACACAAAAATATCTAGTCTTGTCTGTCTAGTCTTGTCTGTCTAGTCTTGTCTGTCTAGTCTTGTCTGTCTAGTCTTGTCTGTCTAGTCTTGTCTGTCTAGTCTTGTCTGTCTAGTCTTGTCTGTCTAGTCTTTGTCTGTCTAGTCTTGTCTGTCTAGTCTTGTCTGTCTAGTCTTGTCTGTCTAGTCTTGTCTGTCTAGTCTTGTCTGTCTAGTCTTGTCTGTCTAGTCTTGTCTGTCTAGTCTTGTCTGTCTAGTCTTGTCTGTCTAGTCTTGTCTGTCTAGTCTTGTCTGTCTACTCTTGTCTGTCTTGTCTTGTCTGTCTAGTCTTGTCTGTCTAGTCTTGCCTGTCTAGTCTTGTCTGTCTACTCTTGTATGTCTAGTCTTGTCTGTCTAGTCTTGTCTGTCTAGTCTTGTCTGTCTAGTCTTGTCTGTCTAGTCTTGTCTGTCTAGTCTTGTCTGTCTAGTCTTATCTGTCTAGTCTTGTCTGTCTAGCCTTGTCTGTCTAGTCCTGTCTGTCTAGTCTTGTCTGTCTAGTCTTGTCTCCTCGTTACGCTCGTCGTTTTCTAAACATGGACGCGTGCTGAAAAATCGCGTTTATTGAACTCGTTCTTTAAACTATTTTTTCTATTTTACGCCCTTTTATGCCATTTCTAAATAAAAAAAAAAGCCGATACATATTGAGAAAATTGTATCGCACTCGGCGAGCCATTAACGAACCCATATGAGTGCTTTAATGACTTCATTATAGACGCAAAATAGGAAATAGTATATTAAAGAACGAGTTCAATAAGCGCGATTTATCAACACGCGTCCATGTTTAGAAAACTTCTCGCTACGCTCGTTCAATAAGCGCGATTTTTCAGCACGCGTCCTTGTTTAGAAAATTTCTCGCTACGTTCGTCGTTTTCTAATCATGTACGCGTGCTGAAAAATCGCGCTTGTTGAACTCGTTCTTTAAACTATTTTTTCTGTTTTTGCGCCCTTTTATGCCATTTCTTAATAAAAAAAAATCGCCGACACATATTGAGAAATTTGTATTGTACTCGGCGAGCGATTAACGAACCCATATGAGTGTTTTATTGACTTCATTATAGACGCAAAATAGGAAATAGTATATTAAAGAACGAGTTCAATAAGCGCGATTTTTCAGCACGCGTCCATGTTTAGAAAACGACGAGCGTGGCGAGGAGTGCGGGTGGGTCACATAGAGAGGACATATAAATAGTGCGGGTCACATAGAGAGGATGGAGGACACAAAAATACTTGAAAGAAAAAACTCTTTGCTACGCTCGCCGTTTTCTAAACATGGACGTGTGCTGAAAAATCGCGGTTATTGAACTCGTTCTTTAAACTATTTTTTTCTATTTTGCTCCATTTTATGCCATTTCTAAATAAAAAAAATCGGGGAAACATATTGAGAAAATTGTATCGCACTCGGCAAACCATTAACGAACCCATATGAATGCTTTAATGATTAATTATAGACGCTAAATAGAAAATAGTATATTAAAGAACGAGTTCAATAAGCACGATTTTTCAGCACGCTACTACTCGCTACGCTCGTCCTTTTCTAAACATGGACGCGTGCTGAAAAATCGCACTTATTGGACTCGTTCTTTAAACTATTTTTTTTATTTTGCGCACTTTAATGCCATTTCTAAATAAAAAAATCGCCGTTACATATTGAGAAAATTGTATCGCACTCGGCGAGCCATATGAGTGCATTAATGACTTAATTATAGACGCAAAATAGTATATTAAAGAACGAGTTCAATAAGCGCTGTTTTTCAGCACGCGTCCATGTTTAGAGAACTCGCTACGCTCGTCGTTTTCTAAACGTTATACGTATTTCATTATACAGAATGGAAGCCAGTGAAATGCAGAGTAAGATGAAGACCTGGAAAGAGATGGATAGATGGGGTGAAGGAAGATCTCAAAACGCTCGGAGTGAGAAATTTGAAAGAAGCGGCAAGTGATGGGATGGAATGGAAGATCGTCGAGAAGGTTTAAAAGCCATATAGGTAGGGATTGCAATCCGGTGTCATTTTCAATCCACCACCGAATTTCCACGGATCTGGCCGGATCGATGGAATTAAATTCAACATAATGAACTTATGTGTCAGTCTGTTTACTTTTGTGTCAATCTACTGAGATCGCAACAATTAAGTATTTGAGCATGTTAACTAGGGATTGCATTCCGGTGTCATGTTCAATCCGGCCGGATCCACCAATTCGGCCGGATCCGGCCACCGGATCCACCAATTCGGCCGGATCGATGGAATTACATCTAACATAACAAACTTTACATAAAAAATAAACGGCCAAGTGCGAGTTGTTACTCGCGCACCGAGGGTTCCGTACAAACTTGTAAGTAAGGTATCTTTAGGAGGACCTAACTGTATGCAACCCATATGCTTCTGGTGCCTGACAATACCAGCCAACACATTAGTATATTTTCATAAGTTTCTAATAGTAAACTTGCATTTTTCTTGTAATTAAACTAGATATTTACGGTTTTCAGATTTTTCCCTTTACATGTGCTGTAAGACACCGCTTCTTGCCAAATTTTATGATTCTAGGTCAACGGGAAGTACCCTATAGGTTTTGATTCCCTTGTGAAATCGCAAAATATGCGACATAAACGGTCACATCTTTTGATCGCGTTGACTTACAAGTTTGATTTTTTCACAGCTGAAAGAGACCGCAGACCCAAGTATTTGATACAAATTTCAACTTGTTACCTCTACGCGTTCCTGAGAAAAATGGTCTTGACAGACACAGATGGACGGACGGACAGACAGACAGACATTCAGACAGACAGACAGACAGACATTCAGACAGACAGACAGACAGACAGACGGACAACAAAGTGATCCTATAAGGATGATTCCGTTTTCGGTACGGAACCTTAAAAATAAAAAATATATATTCAACTTACTGTAAATACCGTATTTGCCGGTGGATAACGCGCACACTAAAATTCAACCTACTTTTTGTGCGCCTATAACACGGACCGATATTTTAAAGCACAGCTGTCCAACACGAGGCCCGCGGGCCGAATGCGGCCCGCGAACTTACTTTTTTGGGTCCGCAAAATGTCTTCGCAGAATAGAAAAATAATGAAAGAACATCGAGTTTATAATGACTGTTGGGAATCTATTTAATAAACAAACAACAATAATAAACTTCCATGTTTATATGCAAGTACTATCGGTTCCCAAAGAATATAATATGAAACGACATTACAAGAGAAAAAGTTTCAGCAATATGCAGGTGAGTCAAGAAAGGCTATCATTACGGATTATAAGAGAAAAATAAAACAACAAACTACATTTCTAAAAAAATCTGACAATCTGATAACAAGTGTAGTATTGCCGCTTCTTACGAAGTAGCGCTGGTTATTGTCAAAGCGAAGAAACCTTTTAGTGATGGAGTGCTTATTGAAAATTGTGCAATCAAAATGGCAAGACAATTCAAAGAAACAAAAATTTCCGAAAAATTCGAAACAGTCTTAGAATTAGTGTCGCAATATGTATTTAATCAATTAATATTTATTTAATCAATATGTTTTTCAATAACTGCATGACAGGGTTGAAAAAAGTAAATACTTTTCACTATGTGTGGATGAAAGCACTGAACTGTCCTCATTAGCCAGGTTGTAATTTTTATCAAATTTTATCATTTTTACAAAACGACTTCAGTGTAGCAGAGGAGATGCTTGATCTGATTCCTATTCATGGTACAACGAAGGGTACGGATATTTTGAAGCTCTACAAAAAGGTGGTGTCAGACTATGGGGATTCGATAAATATTCCTGTATTGTCACTGATGGGGCCAGAGCTATACTAGGAACTGAAATTGGATTTGCGGGACTCTTGAAACAAAACAAAATCAACTGTCATGTGATACGTTGTATTGTTCACCAATAGGTGGAAAATCCTTACGTCAAATGAATGTTATGAAAGTGGTTGTTAAAATAAGTAGCATTATTAGAGGGGGTAATAGTGCTTTGACTCTTTAGACAGAAAGTTTCGAGACTTTTTAGCGGAAATAGATGCTATATATGGGGACTTGTTACTTCACACCGATATTCGTTGGTTAAGCGCTGGAACCTGTTTGCAACGATTTCTCGCTCTACGCAAAGAGATTTCTATTTTACTTAAAGAGGAAGTCAAGTCCAATACTACGGAACTGGAAAATAAAATGGTGGATGCAAATTTTTTAGGATACCTTGCATTTTTAACAGACCTCACATATCACCTTGACGAATTGAATTTGAAGCTAAAAGGAAAAAACGCAGAATAATGTCAACTTCTTTGGACACATAAATGGATTTAAGAATAAAATTAAGCTTTTCAAGTCCAGAAAAAAAAAATGATTTTTCATTTTTTTCAAGTTGTAAAGAGCATTTTGAAGAAATGAAAGATTTTGAGGAAGTTTCAAATTTATCTCTCATGAAAATACATTGACATAATGCCAGAAGAATTTGAAAAGCGATTTAGCGAAAAAATCGAAAGAGAAATTTCAGTTTTTACTCCGCCCCTTACAATTTCAGTTGAGAATGTAAGCAGAGCAGACCTTTAACTGGAATTGTGTGATTTGCAATCAAATCCCTTTTTCCAAAGAAGAACTGAAACTAGTCCATTTTTTTTAAGAATGCAGTACAGGGAAGATAGGGCTTGTTTGGCCTTGTTCTCTGATTGGCTTAATTCGAGTTGAAGTTCACACCGACGATATTTACTTCTCCATCTCAGCCTCTTTTCTCTTATTCGAAGTATCATCTGATACTAAGTATCTATATTAAGTATCATCTGATCTGTTTGCATCATTTAGATTTTTTTCGTTTTTCTCCGTTTATTTGTTTGTATTTTATTACTATTGTTGCCATTTTGGAAACCATTAATAAATTACCAATTTTATATTTATATTTAAGTAACTATATTTAAATTTAACGCCAAATTTTGTAACTAGATTGAACATTTGTCATAGTGTAAATCAAGTTTCTAGTTACTGCATTCTTAAAAAAAATGGACTATAGATTGGACTTTTTCAAGTTGCTGCCAGAAGAACGATACCCCTACTTGCGAAACTTAAGGGTAACACTGGGCTCAATGCTGCACGATGCACAATGCTGGGCTCAATGGAAGCACATATCTTTACGAAAGCAGCTTTTCCAACATGAAATTTCCAAAAGTCAAAATATAGATGTTCCCTCCCTTATAAGGCACTTACTCGGTTGCTTCGTTTATCAACTACAAATATTTCCTCTTACATCCTCAAATTTCCCACTCATTTTGTAATTATTCTATATATTTTTTATAATAATGCAAAAGCGTTCTTTCTTTGTATACCACACCTCACTGATAAAAAAACTCACTGATAAAGTTGCATTTTGTAATGCGGCGGATGTATACTTATTTTAAGTATACATCATTTATCACAAAATCAATTTTGGTTTTGATAAAACCATGTGGCGCCATTTGCACCACGCATTTAAAGTACCTACTCATGATTATTTTACCAAAAATTAGCATCACCGCATCCGGTATATTGGTACCTGATCCGCTAAACGTTTAGCGATGCCGGATTACCGGATCCGGTTTTCCGGATTGCAATCCCAAATGGTGTGAAATTTTGTTTTATCGCATTAATTAGTTTTAGATTTTTTAGATTTATTAGTTTTATCGGATTTAATTAGTATCACTGGATCCGGAATATTGGTACTGGATCCGGTAAACGTTTAGTGATGCCGGATCCGCCGGATTACCGGATCTGATTTTCAGGATTGCAATCCCTATACATAGGGTTGTAACGCTTAATGGCCGCCACACAGACAACCGGAGAGGTGTACCTGTGCAGGTTTGCCTGCGCAGGCAGACCGGAGCGTGTGTGGGAATAGACCTGTGCAGGCAAACCTGCACATGTAACCTTTCCGGTAGACCGTAGCGTGTATGGCGGGCTTAAGAGAAAAATCTGATCATGCATATTTACGCATCAAAGGTGGGAAATTTTTGTGTGCCTCAAAGAGTTGTAGGAAGAATAATTGTTAGTTTTACCTCACTCCATTCTCCTAATCCAACAGAATTGAGGGCAGCAACTCGAAATTTGTAAGCCGTCCCTGGTTCTAAGTTCGATTTTGGAAGATGTGCGATTTCTGGTAAACTATCTTCTTTGAAGTTACCCGTGTTCTCATCCAACATGAAGAACGATTGTACATCAAAACTAGTACCTTTAATGAAACCAACTGTGAACCAATCTTTGAGGTCTTTTGTTGGGACCGTTGTGGGTGCTGCTTCAGTCTTATTATTATCTTTTGAGTGATCTAGGGCTGCTGAAGCTAAGGCAGATAAGGCGTCACCAGTCTCTTCTTTTTTAATATCAAACTTATTATCTAGGCTATCAAGTGTTTGATCGTCGATATCTAATTTTTTTACTTCATTGTGACTGAAATTTTCCGCGGTTTTATCACTGTTGGAATCATCTTCCATTTCTAGTTTAAAGTCTTCTAAATTATCACATTCCGAGTCGTTTAACTTTTGACTTCCGTTGATCGTTGACGCTTGACTACCTGTGATTCCACTGTCAGTAACAGAATCTGTTTCATCTGTTTCCTCTTTAAGCTGTGTCTCCTTTGTCCCTCCCTTCAAGCCACCTCTATATGTATATGGACGATAAGGTGGTGGACATATTTTTGTGCCTCCCTTCAATCCCAATTTAAAATTAGGATTTCCACCAAACAAACCTACACTAGAAGAAACATCAGTTTCCATCGGAGTCGATTCCTGCTTATCTCCAGCCTCTAATAAACCCATTGTAGCATCTTCAGATTGAGCAATACCCACATCAGTTTCCATAGCTTTATCTGGCTCCGGATCAATCAATCCAGCTTCAGCAGCCAAAGCCGCCAATGCCGCATCCGTTGTAGCAGGCCCATCAAAAGATGTTGATGCTGTATAATTAAATAAAACTGTTACAAACTCGTTTTCTAAAAAAATATTAACGACACCAACGCTACATTTTTAAATGCCGCCAATTCATTTTTTGATTTATGCGGTGGGCAACCTAATCTAACTGGGGTTAAGTTTTAAAAATGTTTTAATTTGAAATAAAATTTTAAATGAGATGTTATGGTTTGAACCAAATTTATAATAGAATTGAAAATAGGAATTTATCACTACGATCATTTTTAATTTTAATTTCCAGATAGATGACAGATTTGAATATATCGTAGTGATAAACTCCTATTTTCAATTTAAATAAAATGTTTTATTTTATGATTTATCATAAAAATGTTAGGTGTATTTTTATGATAAATCATAAAATAAAACTTTTTATTTAAAATTAAAACATTTTTAAAACTCAAAATACTTTAATTTTTTAACCCCGGTTAGATTTAGGTTGCCCACCGCATAAATCAAGAACATTCAATATATAGCGGTGGTGGCGTTAATACGTAAGTATCAAATATTATAGTTTACCTATGGTGGCAGTAGGTGGTTTGGGTCTGGAGACCATAAGAACTTTTGATTGTTCTCCTGTGGATACTGTTCCTGGGGTAGAAACTGCTGGCAAACGCAAAATCTTTTGAGAAGGAGAAGACATAAAAGTTACGGTTTTCCTGGCACCATCTGCTAATTGTACAGTGACTGGTTTCCCACCAAACATGACTTGTTTCTGTATTTGAAAAAAGCAAACTATTGACAAGTCTTTGTGTAATTAAGGATTTCTAACTTACAGTATTTTTTGTAATAGTGATTGTCTTTGGTGTGCCGCCTCCACCGACAACCGTCATGGGCATAATAATAGGTTTGCCGGCAATTTTTACATTTTGCAAGTTTGTAACTGCAGTTTTATTGACTGGTTGAACATTGACGGTTGAAGTTTTTGTATGTGTAACACTCATGGTTTGAGCGTTGGTTACTGTTTGGATGTTACGGATAGCAGCGTTTGAACTCACGACGATAACTTGTTGGTTACCAATAGTTGAGATTTGTCCAGCTGAATTCTTTTGGAGAACGATTTTGTTCTGTTTGTTTACAAGCATGTTCGAAGGAATTGTCTTTACAGAGCTTAATACCTTATTGGCATTGGGTGGCACTAACTTCACTATAGTATTATTGGCACCTCCTGCTTGTAATACTGGCGTTTGTATGATGCTTCCTGATTTTGGAAGCGTTGCAACTGTCATTCCAGTGCTAGTTTTAACTAAAGTTACTATTTGTGGTTGAACACCACTTTTTTGTACTAATCCGGTTCCCTTTTGGACTATCACTTGTTTTCCCGCCATCTGGGGAGATGCTTGGCGAATTATTGTTCCTGTTCCCTGAATCTTCACATTACTACCTGCTAATAATGAAAATTATAGAACAGGATTTATCTAAGGGGGTTGATAAATTTTACCTAGTTTAATTTGTTGTGGGCCTGATACTGTAATTTTTTGGGTCGCAGCAGCAGCAGCTGCCAGTGCTTGAATTCCGGACATGCTAGCTTGTGTAGTTTTCACTTGTGCAGGACTTTGTTCAGATACAATTGTGGCGGCTGAAACTCCTGTAGCAGCAGATGGAGTAGCAGCTGTTGCCATCAACAACAGATTGTTTGGTGCAGCACCAACAACTTTCGGAGAAGCATTTCGAACTGGAATAAAATAATAAAGCACTTACTTACAATAATAAAGTACTTACTATTACTACCTCTAACTAGTGGACTCATAACTTTGGGTGCATTGATTGTTTGAGATGCACTCATGGCAGCTTGTGGCTGTGGCGCTTTCTGTCCAACGATACTTGGAAGAGATCCTGCTTTTGGCGAGGTAATAGGTCTAATAGGATTCGGGTTTGGAATAGACTTGGCGGCCAAACCGGCTGAGGGTGGATTATCATACTTTTGAATTTGTAACACATAAGTGGTCGTTGATGGGGACCCAGTCCAATTTACTTCTAATGAGTTGGTGCCAGCTTTTATGAGACTCACTCTACCAGGCGGTGGCGGTTTCTCCACCTCTAAATACCACAGATCTTTACAACAAACCTACAAAAAAAATGACAACAAAGTATCAATAAGAATGCCATAGTTAAGTCTTATATATACCGGGTGTCTCATTATAATCCGCCAGTAGCGATAATTCTGAACCAGTGCATTGAAGCAAAAAGTGTTCTGAATAAAAAGTTAACGGTTATGAGCGGGACATCTGATGCCGTTGACTTTGCCCCCTTCAGGGCGGGCGGGAACAGGAAGCAACTTTGATATCTTAAATGGAAACCCTTATTTTTTATTGCCGATTCGGATAGAGCGTAAAAAGGTTAATTTAGTAGGTACATTTTATTCGGGTTGTTTTCCAAAATCGTTGATAGGTGGCGCTGCAAACGTGAAAATGTGTTTTTAGGGTTCCGTAGCGAAAACGGAACCCTTATAAGATCACTTTGTTGTCCGTCTGTCTGTCTGTCTGTCAAGACCATTTTTCTCAGGAACGCGTAGAGGTAACAAGTTGAAATTTGTATCAAATACTCGGGCTGCGGTCTCCTTCAGCTGTGTAACTGTCAAACTTGTAAGTCAACGCGATCAAAAGATATGACCGTTTATGTCGCATATTTTGCGATTTCACAAGGGAATCAAAACCTATAGGGTACATCCCGTTGACCTATAATCATGAAATTTGGCAAGAAGCGGTGTCTTACAGTACATGTAAAGGGAAAAATCTGAAAACCGTAAATATGTAGTTTAATTACAAGAAAAATGCGAATTTACTATTAGAAACTTATGAAAACACGAATGTGTTGTGTGGTATTATCAGGCACCAGAAGCATATGGGTTGCATACAGTTAGGTCCTCCTAAAGATACCCTTACAAGTTGTACGGAACCCTCGGTGTGCGACGAGACACAACTCGCACTTGGCCGTTTTTTTTTTAACAATTAAATATCAAAATACATCACATAATTAATTGTTATTACTATTTAAGACCCATTCACAACATTACAAAGTTTGTTTTTCTCTCAACCCGCCCCAAAGAGCCCCACCCCCTTCTACAAAGATGATAAGTACTTGAAACTCTGTACTTGAATATCTGTCTGTTGGTCTGTAGGTATTTGCCTGTGTGTTTGCTGTGTATTTGTCTGCTGTGTGGTTGTTCGTGTGTTACTTGGGCATGGAGTGTGCGTTTTGCGTGTGTGTGTGAATCCGTTGCCATTGCAATTCACATGTACTGCTCAAAATTGTGTCCATGATGGTTTCGACACAATCGTACACGTTTAGCGAAATTGTCCAAGCACTCCCGCAACGTGTTGGGAGAAATTTCATGACAGGCTTAAGTTATTCGCTCCATCATGTTCTGGCGCGTGGATGGAAGATCGCGGAAGACGTCTTTCAGGTAAAAATTCTGGCGACGTCAAGTCCGGATATCGGGGTGGCCAAACAATAAATCCCCCGCGACCATTCCAGTGCGCTGGAAACTCTCTCAATCTCTCATAGTTCCTGTTTCCCCCAGTGGGGCATAGGGCTTATACCAATTGTCGCCATCTGACTCTTTTCGAGCCACGACCTTCAACTCATTCCACGATTTGCCCGTGGAGGTGATTTCGGCTTCAATTGTGCGCCGCCATGTTGTTTTTGGTCTTCCTCTCTTTCGCTTACTGCCTTGGGGATGCCAGTCCAATGCTTGTTTTGCAATATTTTGTGGATTGCGCCGTAGGGTGTGTCCTATCCAGTTCCACTTTTTTCTCTTTATTTCAACGCCTACTGGAAGTTGGTTTGTAGAACGAAGCAGATCGTGGTTCGATATCACTTCAGGCCATCGGATTCTAAGGATCCGTCCCAAACACCAGTTTGCGAAAACTTGCAGTTTGTTTGTACTGCTTTTAGTTACTTTCCACGTCTCACTGCCGTAAAACAGGATGGATTTGAATCGTTACTATTATATAGTTTGAGTTTCGTTTTACGGGAAAGTATTGAAGAGCTCCAAACGTTATTCAGTTGGGCGAACGCTCCCTTCGCTTTGTTGATTCTTCTGGCAATGTCTAGGTTGGCCCCTCCATCCACTGCTATGATGCTGGAAACAGCCCATCCAAATGTTGTCGAACAACACGAGCGTAGTGTGGTGGAGCACCGTCCTGCTGGAACCACGTCGTCCTCCGGGTACGCAAATCGAGTTTTTCTAATAGCAGGAGAAATTCTGGAGAAATTCTAAGTACCTCGCGGCGTTTAACCCCCCCTCGAAGGAGAATGGTCCGATTATCTGCGAGCCGAGAAGTCCACACCACACGTTGAAACTCCATCGCTGCTGTGCGTTCACTTGTCGAACCCACTTGGTTCGACAAGTGAACGCACAGCTTTTCAGCACTTTCATTTTTGGATTTTCAGCACTCCAATAATGGGCATTGTGGGTGTTGACGAACTCAGTATTCTGGAAAGTGCACTCGTCGGAGAACAGGAATAAACGGCCACGGTCGATCTTCTGCAAAGCCCAATTGCAGAAATCCACGCGATTGGCGAAATCATATCCATGCAGTTCTTGAACGCGCATGATGTGGTACGGATGGAACTTCGCCGCGCGGAGTAACCGTAGAGCCGTCGATTTCGGTATGCCGATTTCGGCCTGGATTTCCAGGAGACTGATGCGGGGATTGATGTGTACAGCTCCAAGTGTGGCGATGGTCCGGGGGCCGTCACCCACAAGATTCGCTCGAGGTCGGTGTCGTTGTAGGTGACCTTGGCGCAAACGTTCTTCCAGCCCTCGCATTTTACTGCGAGACGGGCACCGACGATTCGGGAATCTTTGGATTCCCAGTTCTACTGCTCTGGTGTAATTGTTCAGCGATTCTCCAATAACTTTTAGTATGTCCACAATTTACGTCGGTGAGTAGTCCATGATTACTCAACGACTTGACATTGCGGACTGAACTCATTTAAAAAAAAAAACGGCCAAGTGCGAGTTGTGACTCGCACACCGATGGTTCCGTACAAACTTGTAAGTAAGGCATCTTTAAGAGGACCTAACTGTATGCAACCCATATGCTTCTGGTGCCTGACAATACCACGCAACACATTAGTGTATTTTCATAAGTTTCTAATAGTAAATTCGCATTTTTCTTGTAATTAGGGACCGTCACAGTGTGAAATTTTCAAAAAATCGATTTTTTTTTTAAATTTATTTTCCGTTAGTATACACTGATAAACATTCTCCCCAATTTTTAAATCGAAATTCGAATTATTTCGGTCGCTACAGCCTTTCTTAGAAAAATCGATTGGAGTGTTTGGAGCGGCGCGTTCGTCCACCGTAGAACCGTTATTCCTATTGTCCTGTTCCTACGTGGACGTATACCTTTCTTTGTACCTGCCGGGATTTAGCTCTACAACGTCGCAGTAAATGGGCAAAGTACATCAGTTCGCTTGCGACAGCCAGTATGGATAGCCCTACGAATAAAACGCCTGATAAATCAGTGCCGCTGGATAGAAAAGGCTCGAGGACAAACCGTCCACGACAGAAAAGAAAAAGGTCCGCAAGGTTCAAAGGAACAAATCGACATTTTATTGAGACCGATGAAACGTTCGCAAGTACTTCGACGGCGAAAATTGCGAAAAAGAGCCCAGACTTTGAAGTTAAAATCGACCAAGCATTAAGCTATGTTTTGATCGAATTTTGTTTAGTTTTCGGCGCTCTGCAACAATTATTGAAATGTAAAAAGTGTAACAGTGATGTGAAATTTTTTAAAAAGTCGATTCGAGGATTGGGATGTACAATTTATGTTGATTGTTTGTGTGAGAATCCGGCCGAGATAAAGTCTTGTCCGCTGATAAGAAATGCATACGAAATCAATCGCCGTTTTTGTTTCGCCATGCGAATGCTCGGCATCGGTATACATGGCATCAAAAATTTTGTTGCTTTGATGGATCTGTCTTCAACTTTCAATAGCACAACTTATTACGGAATCATACAAACGATGCACATTGCTGTATGCTCGATCTACGAGGCCGTTATCCGAAAAGCGGGCACCGAAGAAAAGGAAAAAAATTTGGAAGCGGTAAATCGGGCGGATATACTCACGGTGTCTGGTGATGGATCTTGATCAAAGCGCGGTTTTACTTCACGCATAGGTATCGTGTCTCTGGAAAATATACCAATAAAATCGTGGACGTTACTGTTAAGTCAAGCTTTTACCGAGCTTGCTTACGTTGGAAGGGAAAAGAGAAAACTATCGCGTTCAAGAGATGGAATGATACGCACGAACCGGCTTGCAACGTGAATCATGAAGGCAGCGCCGGAAAAATGGAGGTTGATGGCATAATTGAAATGTTCAAGAGATCTGAGGAACTACATAGTGCAAAATACGGATTTTATATTGGAGATGGAGATACAAAGACGTTCAAGATGTTGTGCGAAACCGAGCCTTACGGTGACGATCTTATCGTAAAAAAGAAGGAATGCGTTTTGCACGTGAAAAAACGTGTTTATAAAAGGGGATTGAAGAAAGCCAAAAAGCAAATTGCAGATAAAGCAGAAAAAAAAAACAAGAAACATGCTCAGAAAGAACCGAAAAAAGTGCAATTGACACCAATTGACACAATTGAAACTTACTAAAAACTTTGTCCGAATATTGTTGCTTAGCAGTTCGTAAAAACTCCGATTCCGTTGAAAATATGAGGACAGCAATATGGGCGACGTTTTATCACAAAAGCTCAACTAATGCAAATCCTCAGCATCAGTTTTGTCCTTCGGGGGGAGATTCGTGGTGCGAATGGCGCAAAGCTGAGGCCTCTGGATTTCAGGAAAAATATTCTCATCCACCTGCGCTCGACGACGATGTCCAAGAGGTTTTGAAGCCGATTTACGAAGATTTGACTACAGACGATTTGTTAGAGAGATATACGGGCGCAAACACTCAAAACAACAATGAGAGTTTTAATCATTGCGTCTGGCAACTCGCCCCCCCAAACATATATTCTGTGGGAAAAGAATTGTGGAAATCGCTACGTATTGTGCAGGTTGTGAGTTCAATGAGGGATATGATCCAATACTAAAAATCCTGGAAGTAATGGGGTCACCGGAGGTGCCGCCAGCCGCGGATTTCGCTGCTAAGTACAGGGACGAGCGCATCGTAGCCGCGGAACGCCGAAGCTCTCTGGACAGCAAAGAAGCCAGGACAGCTCGTCGAAACAAACATTCTGCCGAAAATCAAGACTTTGAGGAAGCAGAAGGAATATTGTATGGACCTGGCATCGCCGATTGATCGTAAGTAGGCGATGTATCTGAAAATTCCTCACTCCAAACTTTAAACGCGTTTTTCTCGGAATGGTGTTTTTCAAAACGGTGCCCACTCTCAAAGGAACAGTTTTCAAGCTAACCCTTTGGAATTTTGGCTGAACATTCTTCACGTCATTCTTTATGTTGCTATGGAAACATTTTTTTTTAAATCTTCCAATTTTTTTTTACGAATAATTGTCGAAAAAATTCGATACTTTTTGTAACACCGCCGCCATTTTTTAAAATTTCATAAAAAAAGCCTCCATAGAGACATAGAGGCTTTCCTACAGATTAATAATCTTTTTGAGATTTTTGTTTCAGATCAAACTTGCGTCCGCAATCGTGGGCACCGTACGGGACCTTGTTTTTTCAACGCCATTTTAAATATATAAAAACAATGTTAAACAATAAATAAATCTTTTTAAAAAAAATCATTTTGTATTCTCCATTAGTGCTGTAATTTGTAAAAAAAAATCAGACCGATTAGTTTAGCCTGACCATCAAAAAAAAAAATCGCGAAAATCAGCTATTTTTCGGGGGGTCACACTGTGACGGTTCCTGAAACTACATATTCACGGTTTTCAGATTTTTCCCTTTACATGTGCTGTAAAGACACCGCTTCTTGCCAAATTTCATGATTCTAGGTCAACAGGAAGAACCGTATAGGTTTTGATTCCCATGTGAAATCGCAAAATATGCGACATAAACGGTCATATCTTTTGATCGCGTTGACTTACAATTTTGATTTTTTCACAGCTGAAAGTCACCGCAGACCCGAGTATTTGATACAAATTTCAACTTGTTACCTCTACGCGTTCCTGAGAAAAATGGTCTTGACAGACAGACAGACAGACAGACGGACAACAAAGTGATGATAAGGGTTCCGTTTTCGGTACGGAACCCTAAAAACTAAATTTCAAAAAGATGCGAAAATAAAAAAAATCCAAGAAATTGGTTTGCGAATGTAAACAAAACAATCGAGTTCGACGTTGAAATTGTACAATTTTCACGTTTTCCGCGCCATCTATCAACAATTTTGGAAAACAACCCGGACAAAATTTACCTACTTTTTAACGCTCTATCCAAATCTGTAATAAAAAATAGTGGTATCCATTTAAGATTTTAAAGTTGCCTCCTGTTCCGGCTCCCCCTGGGGGGCTGGAGGGGCAAAGTCGACGGCATCAGATGTCCCCCTCATAGCCGTTAAATTTTTATTCAGAACACTTTTTGCTTCAATGCACTGGTTCAGAATTATCACTACTGGCGGATTAAAATTGGACACTCGGTATATACAGGGTGTCTCAGATCCGTACCTGCCTTTTATTTCGACAAAGCTTGGTCAAATGTGACTGGGACAAAAAAATTTATTAACAAACTAAACCCAAGGAATCCACTGATTAATTTATTTTTTCCGGAATAATCCGGAAGTACCCGGAACCGGAAGTAACTTTAAAATTTCAAATGGCAATATAGGTCGTGTATGGTATTAATTGATAGGTCTTTTTAAACGAAACAACTTTTATTAAAATGTTTTTTTAAATATTTTGCATGTTTACAAAAAAAAAAAAAAAAAAAAAGAGCACCAGATATTCATGCAGCAATTGCTCTGGACCCGAACATATTCACTAGAAGAATATAAATCGATGCTGGAATAAGTCTGCTGGAAACTTGAAGATTTTAAAGATAGGTTGAATTTTTGTGAATGGTTGTCTCATAAAAATTATAATTTCCATAAAATTTTTTTATGGACAGATGAGGCCACATTCAAAAGCAACGGAGATGTTAATTTACATATTGATCACTACTGGAGTAATGAAAACCCTAATTGGTTAAGAGAAGTTGATAATCAACACGTGGACCCTTAGTGATTGGTATGGTATTTTAGGAAACCAAATAATTGTTCCGGTTTTTCGATGGTTCATTAAACGGAGCTACGTGGTCTGTTAGAAAAGTATCCGACCTTATTTCTTATTTTGAAAACCTGATGGATTTGAATCAAGCGCGCTTGCATGAGGCGACCTTGAACCTTCGTGCGCATGAGTGAATTTTTCCCCGCCTGTAGATAGCGTCAGTTGCTGTCGAGCAGTGTTCGAGTGACGTAGTGTGTAGTGCTCTCGTCGGTTTCTCAATGCAAGTAAAATGACGGAACGACTGGAGCAGCGCTACTGCATCAAATTTTGACAGAAACTGGGCGACAACCAGGTGGAAACCAATCGGAAGATTCAGACAGAAGATTCAGCATCACACAGATTAAGGAGTGGTACAACCGGTTTAAAGACGGTCGCACATCGGAAAGCGAGCCACGCTCTGGTCGGTCATCAACATGCCGAAATGACCATGTCGTTGCCAAAGTGAACGCTGTGATGCGGGACCGTCGTGTGACTATCGGAGAAATTGCGACTGGAGTTGTGGTCATCAGTAAATTGGCGACTCCATCACGACAATGCACATTCTTCGCACTTGGTTCTTTGGCGAAAAACCAGACTCCTCTGGTTCGACGGGCTCCTTACTCTCCTAGTATGCCCCCCTGCGACTTCTGGCTATTCCCCAAAGTCAAGAGGCCATTGAAAGGAAAGCGATTTCAGACAAGAGAGGACATTATGGCTGCAACGACAGCCGAGCTAAAGTCGATTCCGAAAGAGGCTTTTTGGGAATGCTTCCAACAATGGCGGCACCGCTGGGAGAAGTGTGTGGAGTCCCAAGGAGACTACTTTGAGGGTGATTAGGTTTCCAACGCTCCAAAGGTCGGATACTTTTTTAAAGGTCGGATACTTTTTTAAAGGTGGGATACTTTTCTAACAGACCACGTATATAGATAATTTGCACCGAGTGTTGTGCCGTGTAAAGCAATATAAATAAAAGCTGTCTCGTTTCTTAAATTTGTTATTAAATTATCGTCAAGAAAGACACAAAGCGGAATTTCTAGCGCTTTAATTAAAAATATTTTATTTCATATGTAAGGGCAGAAATAAATTTTATTTCTGTAAAGCTCCAGGTATGCCATTTTTATCCGGCTTAAGGTCGGATACTTTTCTAACAGACCACGTATATACGCCGATTATTTAGAAAATAATCTTATTGACCTTCTAGATGACGTTCCATATGCGACACGTTTAACAATGTATTTGCAACAAGATGGTTGTCCAGCTCATTACGCAAGAGTTTCTCGTCAAATCGTTGATCGCCTTTCCCCTATCTTGAAAATCCCGCTGTTTAAGTTTCTGGTGTAACTCTCGTGCTAGCCGTCGTAGAGAACGGACGTATACGCGCCGAGAATATTAAATTCCCCTATTGTGAAATAGAAATATACTATAAAAATCAGTGTAGTGCTGCTGTGCTATCGAGATTTGGTAGCATGGCGGAAAAAAGTGGCGGCAATAATCCGGAGCAGGACATGGACACGCTGGACATGTCAAAAAAGGACGACACCTCGACTTTCAACCATCACCTACAAACGAACCAATTGCCCTCTACGTCATTCGCAAGAAGCCAGGAAATAGATGACATAGGGCTGATACTCAGACGCCGAACACTAACGTCCCAGGAAAATTACCCTGTTGGCAGATATTTCACGCAAAAAAACGCCCAAGAAGGGACTCTCGTGATAACGAGTCAGGAAGCGACCCTGAGCCACAATATATTAGCACCCAAAATAGATTTTCTGTCCTCACCCAAAACCCAACGGTGACTGACAATGTAAATACATCGGACAATCAAACCAAAAATCAGCAAGAAACAGCAAACAGTAGCGAATCGAAGCCCCCCATATTTATACCGGCAGTGGACTCAATAAACGCTCTAACCGCAACACTAAGCGAAATTGTTCCAAATGATGACTATACATACAAATCCATAAACAACGATGGCCGCCAACTGAAAATCCTGGCCAAGAGCACAGACGCCTTCAGATCAATTGTTTGCAAGTTAGACGAAATTGGTGCCTATGTATATTACACCTATGAATACACCTATATATATATATATATATATATATATATATATATATATATATATATATATATATCACACCTATGAACTTAAACAACAACGAGCCTTCAGAGTCGTAATAAGATCACTGCATCCCTCCACCTCTCCCAACGATATTAAAGAAGAAATCGAAAAGCATGGCCACCAAGTGAGGAATGTAATGAACATCAGACAAAGCAGAACCAAACTACCGCTCCCGCTATTCTTCCTAGATCGCGAACCGGCCAATAACAATAAAGATATCTATAAACTAGAAGTACAAATCGAACCCCTAAAAAAGATTGGAAATAGTGCAATGCACCAGGTGTCAAAGATACGGGCATACGAAAACCTACTACCGCATGCAATATAGATGCGTGAAATGCGGAGACGACCATAGTACTGCAAACTGTAGAAAACCGAAAGACACCCCTGCCAGATGCGCACTTTGTGATAAAAATCACACAGCTAATTACAAAGGATGCCCTGTATATCGAGAAATGATATAGAAATGCAAACTCCCAGAAATCGCACTGGCACCGATCAATAGCCAATAATACCCGAGATCCCGCAAGTCAGCTCCAAAGACCAACGCGCAACAGATCACCTGACAGAAATAATCACACAAGCTATGCGGAGACTGTAAGGCCAAGGCCAAGCGCTGATACAAATAACAACACAACAAATACAGATATATCATCGTTCCTTGTAAAATCTTTTGACGAATTTAAAGCCGCCTTCAAGCAGCAAAACGAACTTTTAAACACAATGCTACAACTACTAACAACAGTACTTTAGAAGTTCGTCAACACAAAATAAATCACTTTTACAGTATAGTCGTATGGAATGCGAATGGTTTGGTGCAACACCGCCAAGAAGTAACAGCATATTTACACACAAACAAAATAGATGTTATGCTGATCTCCGAAACTCATTTGACTGCTAGAAGCTATCTTAAAATTCGAGACTACAATATATATGAAACACAACATCCCGATGGCACGGCTAATGGTGGTACAGCAATTATTGTCAAAAAATCGATTAAACATTATGAATCAGTTAAAAGCGACAAAGATTATTTACAAGCAACTTCCATAGTCATCGAAGACTGGAAACACGGCCCCATAACTGTAGCAGCCTGTACTGTCCCCCAAAGCACGTAATAAAAAAAGAAATGTTCCTGGATTTTTTCGGTAGTCTGGGACCGCGCTTCATCGCAGGAGGCGACTTTAACGCGAAGCATGGGTTCTGGGGCTCGAGGCTAGATACTACAAGAGGGCGGGAACTTTATAAAAGCCTGTACGAGAAAAACTACGATCAATTTTCACCAAGGGAACCTAGATGTCCTAGATTTTTTCGTAACGAAAGGAATAGTCAAGAGTCATACACTGAGCCGATTTATATCTCTCATTAGATCATACTCCCGTGACTTTGACCATTAGTACTAGAGTTCTCTTCCGGCAACGATTACCCTTCCTATATAACAAAAAAACAGACTGGAAAATGTTCCAAGATATAATACAAAGCGACAAATCAACCTGAAAATGTCCCTAAACAATGGCAACAATATTAATGCAGCCAGTGACTATCTAACAAAACTAATACAAGATACAGCTCGGCTAGCCACACCGCAAATAGAAACAGAAGCTCGCGAGAACTTCTATCCGAGAGAAATAAGAGACAAAATAGTTGAAAAAAGAGAATTGGGAAAAAAATGGAAGGTAACAAAAAATGCCATAGATAAAACGAACTTTAATAGAGCTATCCAAGAGCTAAAAAAGTCAATAAGAGAATTTCAGAATGAATCTTTCCAATATAACCTACAGAATCTAACAAACACGGCGGACACAGACTTCTCACTATGGAAGGTGACAAAACGAATAAAGCAGCCTCAGCAACAAAGTCCAACTATAAAAAAACCAGCTGGCCCAGAAGCGAGGCAGAAAAGGCAGAGGTATTCGCTAATCACCTAGCCAACGTTTTCAAACCGTATCCTGCAACTCAAAATATACCCGAAATACCTCGAGACCCCACTCGCAATGCACCTACCGATACAACACACCTCGCCAAAACTATTCGAGGTATAAACTTTCGAGGTTTTCGCTAATCACCTAGCCAACGTTTTCAAACCGTATCCTGCAACTCAAAATATATCCGAAATACCTCGAGACCCCACTCCCAATGCACCTACCGATACAACACACCTCGCCAAAACGAAATTCGATATTGATAGTCATGACCTCGTCGAGGTCATGACCTCGTCGATGGAAAAATTCTCAAAGAATTGCCCAGGAAAGCCATTGTCTTTATAGCCACATTATTCAATGCCATAATTCCAATAATGAAAATCAGCACAAATTATACTCATTCTAAAACCAGGCAAACCCCCGAACGAAGTCACATCGTACAGACCAATTAGCCTGCTACCCACTCTGTCAAAATTGTTTGAGAAAATATTGCTCAAACGAATGAACACAATAATTGACAGTGACAAGCTCATCCCGAAACATCAGTTTGGATTCAGAAACAGACACTCGACAATAGAGCAAGTGAATAGAGTCTACAACGCCATATCAAACTCGATTGAGGAAAAGAAATACTGTTCGGCTGTTTTCCTTGACATAAAACAAGCATTCGACAAAGTCAGGCATGATGGACTCCTATACAAAATAAAACAAACCCTACCTCAATACTTTTTAATCATGTACGACAAGGACAAGAGTTCTCACAACTCTATTCAATAGAATCCTATACACACTCTTCACAGCCGATCTACCCATCGACGGTCGCAACGAATGCTGACGATACAGCAATCCTAGCAGCTGATATAGATCCAGCCGCAGCATCTAATATACTCCAAGTACAGCTAAATAAAATAGAGGAATGGTTTGACAAATGGAGATTAAAAGCCTGCGAAACTAAATCCGTCCACATCACTTTTGCAACAAGAAAGGGGAACTGCCCACATGTTAAACTCTATGGTCAGCCACTTCCAATCACAGATGAGGTCAAATACCTAGGAATCTACCTCGACAGGAGACCTACGTGGACTAAGCACATAAAAACAAAAAGAAAACACCTCGATCTAACAGTCAGCAAAGTTTATTGGCTCATTGCCAAAAAATCTAAGCTATCGATGTATAACAAACTCATCATCTGCAAAACGATATTAAAACCGATATGGACATACGATATACAGCTATGGGGAAAAACCAGTAACTCCAACATCGAAATACCCCAGAGGTTCCAGTCAAAAACATTGAGAATCATCACCAATGCCCCCTGGTACGCAACGAATAAACAAATCCACAAGAACCTCAATATAAATCCGATAAAAAAGGAGATACGGCAATTCAACGAAAAATATCAGCAGAGGCTCACCCCAATCAACCGGCTTCCATCCTTCTAAATGAAGACATAATAACAAGACGGCTTAAAAGATTCAAACCAAAAGACCTCCCGGAGCGATTCCCAGCCTAAACCGAGTAGATGCGTGCGAGTGAATGTGCGAGCGCACAAACAATCGTAATCACCAGGGAGAGGTATCACTGGACACCCACCTAGAATTCGCATCAAACCCATCTTAACCCTTAACCACCTGCCATACGTCTCAGGTGAGAAAATTACTGCTACTTTGGGTCTGAGAGACCAAACAGCTGAGTGTTGTAATAACAACAGATTGCCGTTTACTTAATATTAAAAAAAAAAAGTTTCTGGTGTAAAGAGGATTTAATTTGTTTGTTCTTAAAACTCTCCAAACAGTGGAGCGACTTATTCCAGCATCGATTTAAATTCTTCTAGTCAAGATGTTCGTTTTTTTAAAAAAAAATTTAATTTAGTCTTACAACAAACGTCAATATGACAAACGTCAATACCACAAACGTCAGTTCCACAAACATCAATGCAACAAACGCCAATAGGACAAGGACAAACGTCAATACGAATAACGGCATAACGACTAACATCAATACCACAAACGGCAATACGACAAACGTTACATAGATATCAATCGTCTTGACATTTCCATTTATCTATTATAAACTTGTCTAGTTTGCAAATCTAGTTTTATTGAACTAGAAAAAGACCTTTTTTTTTAATTTAGATGTTCGGGTCCAGAGCAATTGCTGCAAGAATATCTGGTGCTCTTTCATCTTGTACACATTTTAGTTTTTTTCGTTTATTTTTGTAAATATGCAAAATATTAAAAAAACATTTTAATAAAAGTTGTTTCTTTTAAAAAGACCTATCATTTAATACCATACTCGACCCATGTTGCCATTTAAAATTTTAAAGTTACTTCCGGATTCTCCCGACAAGGACAAGAGTTCTCACAACTCTATTCAATAGAATCCTATACACACTCTTCACAGCCGATCTACCCATCGAAGATAATGCAACGGTCGCAACGTATGCTGACGATACAGCAATCCTAGCAGCTGATATAGATCCAGTCGCAGCATCTAATATTCTCCAAGTACAGCTAAATAAAATAGAGGAATGGTTTGACAAATGGAGATTAAAAGCCTGCGAAACTAAATCCGTCCACATCACTTTTGCAACAAGAAAGGGGAACTGCCCACATGTTAAACTCTATGGTCAGCCACTTCCAATCACAGATGAGGTCAAATACCTAGGAATCTACCTCGACAGGAGACCTACGTGGACTAAGCACATAAAAACAAAAAGAAAACACCTCGATCTAACAGTCAGCAAAGTTTATTGGCTCATTGGCAAAAAATCTAAGCTATCGATGTATAACAAACTCATCATCTACAAAACGATATTAAAACCGATATGGACATACGATATACAGCTATGGGGAAAAACCAGTAACTCCAACATCGAAATACCCCAGAGGTTCCAGTCAAAAACATTGAGAATCATCACCAATGCCCCCTGGTACGCAACGAATAAACAAATCCACAAGAACCTCAATATAAATCCGATAAAAAAGGAGATACGGCAATTCAACGAAAAATATCAGCAGAGGCTCACCCCAATCAACCGGCTTCCATCCTTCTAAATGAAGACATAATAACAAGACGGCTTAAAAGATTCAAACCAAAAGACCTCCCGGAGCGATTCCCAGCCTAAACCGAGTAGATGCGTGCGAGTGAATGTGCGAGCGCACAAACAATCGTAATCACCAGGGAGAGGTATCACTGGACACCCACCTAGAATTCGCATCAAACCCATCTTAACCCTTAACCACCTGCCATACGTCTCAGGTGAGAAAATTACTGCTACTTTGGGTCTGAGAGACCAAACAGCTGAGTGTTGTAATAACAACAGATTGCCGTTTACTTAATATTAAAAAAAAAAAGTTTCTGGTGTAAAGAGGATTTAATTTGTTTGTTCTTAAAACTCTCCAAACAGTGGAGCGACTTATTCCAGCATCGATTTAAATTCTTCTAGTCAAGATGTTCGTTTTTTTAAAAAAAAATTTAATTTAGTCTTACAACAAACGTCAATATGACAAACGTCAATACCACAAACGTCAGTTCCACAAACATCAATGCAACAAACGCCAATAGGACAAGGACAAACGTCAATACGAATAACGGCATAACGACTAACATCAATACCACAAACGGCAATACGACAAACGTTACATAGATATCAATCGTCTTGACATTTCCATTTATCTATTATAAACTTGTCTAGTTTGCAAATCTAGTTTTATTGAACTAGAAAAAGACCTTTTTTTTTAATTTAGATGTTCGGGTCCAGAGCAATTGCTGCAAGAATATCTGGTGCTCTTTCATCTTGTACACATTTTAGTTTTTTTCGTTTATTTTTGTAAATATGCAAAATATTAAAAAAACATTTTAATAAAAGTTGTTTCTTTTAAAAAGACCTATCATTTAATACCATACTCGACCCATGTTGCCATTTAAAATTTTAAAGTTACTTCCGGATTCTCCCGGTAAAAAATAAATTCATTAGTGAATTTCTTGCATTCCCTTTGGTAATATTTTTTTTTTGTCCCAGTCACATTCGACCAAGCGTTGTCGAAATAAAAGGCTGGTAACAGACACCCTGTATATGTTTTATATATAGTTAAGTCTTATATGTCTTACTTGATTGTTCCAAGCTTTTCGATAGCCATCTCTTCCTGACCAAATATAGAGTCTGGTGTTTATTCCTACAGCACAATGTCCAGCTCTGGCATAAGGTTGATTCCCATCGAATGAACCAATAATTAGGTCATCCCAGTTGAGGGATTCTAAATTGAGACATGCCATAGATCCAGTACATTTCCACTCCTTTTCGCTTGGCGATGTTTTGGAGTCTTCAACGACTGGCACCCATCCTCCGAAAACATACATCCTGTTGCCGATTAATGTAGAGGTGTGTAAAGATCTAGGCAATGGGGATGTTCCAGAGATGGTGGGTTTACTCCAGCAAGCCCCATATGGGTTTGTTTCCAAGAACCATAGGTCGCCGAGACGGCAGCCACTCATCCCACCATATATGACCAAGTAAGATTTTCCATTTGCTTTATCAATGAAAGCTACACCTGTGTGTGACTCACGGGCTGGTGGTGATGGGCCAGTTGTGACAGGTATTTCCCACTGCACTGGATTACTTCGAATATCCAACGCGTATAAATCATTCAAATATCGTGGGATATTGTTCTTTGGGTCTTCACTTTCATTGGCTAGACCTCCAAAAAGGTACACTTTGTCATTTACTAGGGTAAAGCTGTGGCCAAGGCGAGCACAAGGTGGTAGCCCTACTTTCGGTGGTTTTGGTCTAAGCTTCTTCCATTCCCACCTTGAAGCCTAAAAGTTAAAAGATATTTTTAGACCTTTTTACGGTTAGTTAAGCGCATGCGCATCCGTATAGTTTGAACGGCGGGAATATGAAAGTTTCGGGCACATATTTAGTTATACTTCAAAAAGTTCGGGCACTTTCTGACGTATAACATGGCAGAAATTGACAACAAAAATTCAACTATGAAAAGGTCTATTTAAATGTGTCAATATACCTGAAGCTCATATAGTTCACTACTGTATTTTCCATATTCGACCATCCCTCCGAAGATTAACAGTCGTGTACCGTCCACTACAAACCCATATGCTGCACATCCTGGTGGAATATCCCCCTTTAGTATAGGGACAAACCATTGATTAGTAGCTGAAATAAAAAAAGTAAGTGTCAACATGGGTACCAGGTTTTCATAACAAAAATATATTTTTATGGATGCAAAGATATATTTTTATGGATATAAAGATATGGATTTATAGATATAAAAATATATTTTTATTGACACAAAGATATGAATTTATGGTTATAAAGATATATTTTTATGGATATAAAGATATATTTTTATGGATATAAAGATATGGATTTACAGACATAAAGATATATTTTTATGGACATAAAGATATGGATTCACAGATATAAAGATACTTTTTTATGGATATATACATTTTTATGGATGCAAAGATACATTTTTATGGATTTAAAGATATACTTTTATGGATACAAAGATATGGATTTATAGACATAAAGATATATTTTTATGGATATAAAGATATGGATTTATGGATACAAAGATATATTTTTATGGACACAAAGATATGGATTTATGGATATAAAGATATATTTTTATGGATATAAAGATACTTTTTTATGGACATAAAGATATGGATTTATAGACATAAATATATATTTTTATGGACATAAAGATATGGATTTATGGATATAAAAGATACACTTCTATGGATATAAAAATATGGATTTATAGACACAAAGAAATATTTTTATGGGTATAAAGATATATTTTTATGGATATAAAGATATACTTTTATGGATACAAAGATATGGATTTATAGACATAAAGATATATTTTTATTGATATAAAGATATGGATTTATGGATACAAAGATATATTTTTATGGACACAAAGATATGGATTTATGGATATAAAGATATATTTTTATGGATATAAAGATACTTTTTTATGGACATAAAGATATGGATTTATAGACATAAATATATATTTTTATGGACATAAAGATATGGATTTATGGATATAAAAGATACACTTCTATGGATATAAAAATATGGATTTATAGACACAAAGAAATATTTTTATCGGTATAAAGATATATTTTTATGGATATAAAGATATATTTTTATGGATATAAAGATATATTGTTACAGACACAACATACAGACAAAAATACAGAGTGGCCCAAATATAGGTATTTAACAATACTTTTGTTATTTATTTCTTTAATTACGGGTTTAATTACATATTTAATTCCGAAGGTGCTGAAAATGTCCACCCTCGGCATTGATCCATTCCTGCAACCTATTCAACTTCAAAATAACCTTTCAAGTTAGAATGAATGTCCACAAACGCATATAATCTGTATACCGACTTTTGGGCCACTCTGTATATTTTTACAGACTTAAACTGCATTTGTTAAATGTAAAAGCAAATTCTTTAATTGTAGCTGTATTTGCGTTAGAACAATTTTCTGTCTTAAAAATCGAATAATCTTGAAACTAAAGATAAATTGTTATTAAATTTGTTATTAATATTTGTAGCACAAGTATTTGTACTTGAATTTGTATAAAATGATTGAGATTAGTATTAAAATAATGAGTAAAAAATTAGTTTTGGAAAATATATGTGGGGATATCTTAAGTGTATTTGTAAAAGCAATTGCAGCTTTCCCAAATTCTGTAATTGCAGCTTTATTTGTATAAGGGATTTTCTTAAAAATAAAATAATCTAAAGCAGTGTTTCACAAATTTTCAATCCATGTGTACTCGTTTTGAATATTTTTTAATACTTTGTACCCCGTAGTGGAAAATTTTTGGGATATGCTGTTAGACAACAATTGTACTCAAATTTTATACAGTCTCTGGTTTGGGGTTTAAAATACAAGAACAATTTTGATAATAAATTTTGAGATTTTAAATAATTTGGCCTGTAATTGCAGCTCTATTTGTATTATGGGATTTTCTTAAAAACAAAATAATCTAAAGCAGTGTTTCCCAAAATTTCGATCCATGTACCCCTTTTGAATATTTTGTAATACTTTGTACCCCGAAGTCGAATTTTTGGGATATGCTGTTAACCCCTTGACATACGAATAAAATGCGCATTGACATATCCATATACATGTGATCTTATCACAGATACATGACGTCTTAGAGACGTCATAGTATGTCAAGGAGTTAAAGACAAAAATTGTACTCATATTTTATACTCGGTACCTGATTTGGGGTTTAAAATATAAGAAATATTTTGATTATAAATTTTGAGATTTTAAATAATTTGGACTGTAATTGCACCTCTATTTGTATTAGGGGATTTTCTTAAAAAAAAATAATCTAAAGCAGTGTTTCCCAAATTTTCGATCCATGTGTACCCCTTTTGAATATTTTGTAATGCTATGTACCCCGTAGTGAAATTTTTGGTATATGCTGTTAACCCCTTGACATAAGAATAAAATGCGCATTGACATATCCATATACATGTGATCTTATCACAGATACATGACGTCTCAGAGACGTTATTGTATGTCAAGGGGTTAAAGACAAAAAAGTACTAATATTTTATACACAGTCTATGATTTGGGGTTTAAAATATAAGAACAATTTTGATTATAGATTTAGAGATTTTAAATAATTTGGACTGTAATTGCAGCTCTATTTGTATAAGGGATTGTCTTATAAATGAAATAATCTGAAGCAGTGTTTCCCAAAATTTCAATCCATGTGTACCCCTTTTGAATATTTTGTAATACTTTGTACCCCGTAGTGGAATTTTTGGGATATGCTGTTAACCCCTTGACATACGAATAAAATGCGCATTGATATATCCATATACATGTGATCTTATCACAGATACATGACGTCTTAGAGACATCATTGTATGTCAATGGGTTAAAGACAAAAATTTTACTCATATTTTATCCACAGTCTCTGATTTAGGGTTTAAAATATAAGAACAATTTTGATTATAAATTTTGAGATTTTAAATAATTTGGACTGGAATTGCAGCTTTATTTGTATAAGGAATTTTCTTAAAAATGAAATAATCTAAAGCAGTGTTTCAAAATTTCGATCCATGTGTACCCCTTCTGAATATTTTGTAATACTTTGTGCCCCATAGTAGAAATTTTTGGAATATGCTGTTAACCCCTTGACATACGAATAAAATACGCATTGACATATCCATATACATGTGATCTTATCACAGATACATGAAGTCTTTGAGACGTCATTGTATGTCAAAGGGTTAAAGACCAAAAAATTGTACTCATATATTATACACAGTCTCTGGTTTGGGGTTTAAAATACAAGAACAATTTTGATTATAAATTTTGAGGTTTTAAATAATTTGGACTGTAATTTCAGCTCTATTTGTATAAGGGATTTTCCTAAAAATAAAATTATCTAAAACAGTGTTTCCCAAATTTTCGATCCATGTGTACCCCTTTTGAATATTTTGTAATACTTTGTACCCCGTAGTGGAATTTTTGGGATATGCTGTTAACCCCTTGATATATGAATAAAATGCGCATTGACATATCCATTTACATGTGATCTTATCACAGATACATGACGTCTTAGAGACGTCATTGTATGTCACGGGGTTAAAGACAAAAATTGTACTCATATTTTAAACACAGTGTCTGGTTTGGGGTTTAAAATATAAGAACAATTTTGACTATAAATTTTGAGACATAATTTCGACTGTAATTGCAGCTCTATTTGTATAAGGGATTTTCTTAAAAATAAAATAATCTAAAGCAGTGTTTCCCAAAATTTCGTTTCATGTGTACCCCTTTTGAATATTTGTAATACTTTGTACCCCGTAGTGGAATTTTTGGGATATGCTGTTAACCCCTTGAAATACGAATAAAATGCGCATTGACATATCCATATACATATGATCTTATCACAGATACATGACGTCTTAGAGACGTCATTGTATGTCAAGGGGTTAAAGACAAAAATTGTACTCATATTTTATACACAGTCTCTGGTTTGGGGTTTAAAATATAAGAACAATTTTGATTATAAATTTGGAGATTTTAAATAATTTTGAATGTAATTGCAGCTCTGTTTGTATAAGGGATTTTCGTAAAAACAAAATAATCTAAAGCAGTGTTTCCCAAATTTTCGATCCATGTGTACCCCTTTTGAATATTTTGTAATACTTTGTACCCCATAGTGGAATTTTTGGGATATGCTGTTAACCCCTTGACACACGAATAAAATGCGTATTGACATATCCATATACATGTGATCTTATCACAGATATATGATGTCTTACAGACGTTATTGTATGTCAAGGGGTTAAAGACAAAAATTGTACTCATATTTTATACACCGTGTCTGGTTTGGGGTTTAAAATATAAGAACAATTTTGACTATAAATTTTGAGATTTTAAATAATTTGAACTGTAATTGCAGCTCTGTTTGTATAAGCGATTTTCTTAAAAATGAAATAATCTAAAGGAGTGTTTCCCAAAATTTCGATCCTTGTACCCCTTTTGAATATTTTGTAATACTTTGTACCCCGTAGTGGAATTTTCGGGATATACTGTTAACCCCTTGATATACGAATAAAATGCACATTGACATATCCATATACATGTGATCTTATCACAGATACATGACGTCTTAGAGGACATTGTACGTCAAGGGGTTAAAGACAAAAATTGCACTAATATTTTATACACAATCTATGATTTGGGTTTTAAAATATAAGAACAATCTTGATTATAAATTTTGAGATTTTAAATAATTTGGACTGTAATTGCAGCTGTATTTGTATAAGGGATTTTCTTAAAAATAAAATAATCTAAAGCAGTCTTTGCCAAAAATTCTATCCATGTGTACCCCTTTTGAATATTTTGTAAAACTTTGTACCCCGTAGTGGAATTTTTGGGATATGCTGTTAACCCCTTGACATATGAATAAAATGCGCATTGACATATCCATATACATGTGATCTTATCACAGATACATGACGTCTTAGAGACGTCATTGTATGTCAAGGGGTTAAAGACAAAAATTGTACTCATATTTTATACACAGTCTCTGGTTTGGGGTTTAAAATATAAGAACAATTTTGATTATAAATTTGGAGATTTTAAATAATTTTGAATGTAATTGCAGCTCTGTTTGTATAAGGGATTTTCGTAAAAACAAAATAATCTAAAGCAGTGTTTCCCAAATTTTCGATCCATGTGTACCCCTTTTGAATATTTTGTAATACTTTGTACCCCATAGTGGAATTTTTGGGATATGCTGTTAACCCCTTGACACACGAATAAAATGCGTATTGACATATCCATATACATGTGATCTTATCACAGATATATGATGTCTTACAGACGTTATTGTATGTCAAGGGGTTAAAGACAAAAATTGTACTCATATTTTATACACAGTGTCTGGTTTGGGGTTTAAAATATAAGAACAATTTTGATTATAAATTTTGAGATTTTAAATAATTTGGACTGTAATTGCAGCTCTGTTTGTATAAGCGATTTTCTTAAAAATGAAATAATCTAAAGCAGTGTTTCCCAAAATTTCGATCTTTGTATCCCTTTTGAATATTTTGTAATACTTTGTACCCCGTAGTGGAATTTTCGGGATACACTGTTAACCCCTTGATATACGAATAAAATGCGCATTGACATATCCATATACATGTGATCTTATCACAGATACATGACGTCTTAGAGACGACATTGTACGTCAAGGGGTTAAAGACAAAAATTGCACTAATATTTTATACACAATCTATGATTTGGGTTTTAAAATATAAGAACAATCTTGATTATAAATTTTGAGATTTTAAATAATTTGGACTGTAATTGCAGCTCTGTTTGTATAAGCGATTTTCTAAAAAATGAAATAATCTAAAGCAGTGTTTCCCAAAATTTCGATCCTTGTACCCCTTTTGAATATTTTTTAATACTTTGTACCCCGTAGTGGAATTTTCGGGATATACTGTTAACCCCTTGATATACGAATAAAATGCGCATTGACATATCCATATAAATGTGATCTTATCACAGATACATGACGTCTTAGAGACGTCATTGTACGTCAAGGGGTTAAAGACAAAAATTGCACCAATATTTTATACACAGTCTATGATTTGGGGTTTAAAATATAAGAACAATTTTGATTATAAATTTTGAGATTTTAAATAATTTGGACTGTAATTGCAGCTGTATTTGTTTAAGGGATTTTCTTAAAAATAAAATAATCTAAAGCAGTCTTTCCCAAAAATTCTATCCACGTGTACCCCTTTTGAATATTTTGTAAAACTTTGTACCCCGTAGTGGAATTTTTGGGATATGCTGTTAACCCCTTGACATACGAATAAAATGCGCATTGACATATCCATATATATATGTGATCTTATCACAGTTACATGACGTCTTAGAGACGTCATTGTATGTCAAGGGGTAAAAAACAAAAATTGTACTCATATTTTATACACAGTCTCTGATTTGGGGTTCAAAATATAAGAACAATTTTAATTAAAAATTTTTAGATTTTAAATAATTTGGACTGTAATTGCAGCTTTATTTGTATAAGGGATTTTCTTAAAAATAAAAAAATCTAAAGCAGAGTTTCCCAAAATTTCGATCCATGTACCCCTTTTGAATATTTTGTAATACTTTGTACCCCGTAGTGGAATTTTTGGGATATGCTATTAACCCCTTGAAAAAAATGAAAGAAAAATGAAATAATCTTAAGCAGTGTTTCCCTTTTGAATATCTTGTAATACTTTGTACCCCGTAGTGGAATTTTTGGGATGTTGTTAACCCCTTGACATACGAATAAAATGCGCATTGATATACATGTGATCTTATCACAGATACATGACGTCTTAGAGACGTCATTGTATGTCAAGGGGTTAAAGACAAAAATTGTACTCATATTTTATACACAGTCTTTGATTTGGAGTTGAAAATATAAGAACAATTTTGTTTATAAATTTTGATATTTTAAATAATTTGGACTGTAATTGCAGCTGTATTTGTATAAGGGATTTTCTTAAAAATAAAATAATCTAAAGCAGTGTTTTCCAAAATTTCGATCCATGTGTACCCCTTTTGAATATTTTGTAATACTTTGTATCCCGTAGTGGAATTTTTGTGATATGCTGTTAACCCCTTGACATATGAATAAAATGCGCATTGACATATCCATATACATGTGATCTTATCATTGATACATGACGTATTAGAGACATCATTGTATGTCAAGGGGTTAAAGACAAAAATTGTACTCATATTTTATACACAGTCTCTGATTTGGGGTTTAAAATATATGAACTATTTTGATTATAAATTTTGAGATTTTAAATAATTTGGACTGTAATTGCAGCTCTATTTAAAATATATGAACTATTTTGATTATTAATTTTGAGATTTTAAATAATTTGGACTGTAATTGCAGCTCTATTTGTATACGGGATTTTCTTAAAAATAAAATAATCTAAAGCAGTGTTTCCCAAAATTTCGATCCATGTATCCTTTTTGAATATTTTTTAATACTTTGTAACCCGTAGTGGAATTTTTGCAATATGCTGTTAACCCCTTGACATATGAATAAAATGCGCATTGACATATCCATATACATGTGATCTTATCACAGATACATGACGTCTTAGAGACGTCATTGTATGTCAAGGGGTTAAAAACAAAAATTGTACTCATATTTTATACACAGTCTGATTTGGAGTTTAAAATATAAGAACAATTTTGATTATAAATTTTGAGATTATAAATAATTTGGACTGTAATTGCAGCTCTATTTGTATTAAGGGATTTTCTTAAAAATAAAATAATCTAAAGTAGTTTCCCAAATTTTCGATCCATGTACCACTTTTGAATATATTTTAATACTTTGTGCCCCGTAGTGGAAAATTTTTGGGATGTGCTGTTAAAGACAAAAATTGTACTCATATTTTACATACAATCCCCCGGTTTGGGGTTTAAAATATTGAAACAGTTTTAAGATTTTAAATAATTTGGATAAAAAATAATGAGTAACAAATTAGTTTTCGATGTGGCATTAATTGTTTGAAACAACGATAGTTGAACTTGGTTTAGTAATTTATATTTTGTTTAAAATGAAGTTGTTTATATATACTGGTTATCAAAAAGTTTGTGTATATTTAGGACGCCATCTTTGATTTTCGAATAAAACATAAATAAATAAACGGAACAAAAGAGGGTCGTTGGTGGTCTTTTGGGCGATTCCGGGGAAGATTCTCGAACAGTTTCTCATTTATGAATGCGGTCGTTGTCTGATAAATAATGTAAATTAGAAAAAAGTATAAATAACAACATACGCGCGCCATATTTAATGGCTGCAAGCCAAGTGAATATAAATACCTGTATTGTAAACGTGTAGTTCGTCCACTATTCCTTCATTTCCTCCACCAAATACGACCATAAGCTCTTTAATGGCAACTGCACGGTGTCCATGTCTAGGTCTAGGTTGCGGTCCCGTAGGATCAGCCACGTATTTCCACCTTAAGACCTTACCCGCCATTATGTGATCACATTGCACTCAAACTCTACCACGCCAATAGAATCGTGCCTGACAATTTCAAACCGCTAACCTTACTCTTTTACCTACAAACGAATTCCCCTAAAAACCCACCCGAACGCACAGGAAACCATCGGAAAACACACTCCGGATAACGCCGGCACGTTTATTACACAGATAATCGCTTTTCAACTCCCAAAAACTTACAACGCGTCTAATAATTTATGTAACAAACATCTACAAACATCAACTCTGGGATTGTTTCTCAAGATGGACGACCAAACTTCAACGATCATTGGTCAATTCCCATTCGCAGCGCCTCTTGTTACCAATAGCCCAACTAACTCTCCCGCCAACTTATTTAAATATCTCACAAGGGGTCCAATACAAACTTTTTTTAACTTCAACGTCTTCATTCCATACATCTATTTTCTTCTTTCAATAATAGAATCAAAATTCCTTTATACAAAATAAATATATTTTCCAATATAAAATACAATACATAGATCAAAACAGAGTAGTAGTAGTTACCATAGTAACTTTAATCAACCCTTAAAAAGCTTTATAAAAAATAAAATTATTATTTTACTTTATTTATTCTCGTGTCAGAAAACATCAAGTAAAACATAAATACTATGACTCACGGGCGTAGCCAAGTTGGAGGTTTTAAGGTTTTAAGGTTCAAACCCCCCTGAAATATGCAAAATAACATAAATTTTATATTGAAATAAGGAAAAATGAGGAGAGACGATTCTCTTTAAGAGAGCATGGTAGATGTGCAGTTTAGGAACCCTTGTGTGTCAGTTTTAAAAAGTCAATTGGCGCATTTCTGTTAATGTATTTTCTTCAAACCGCCAACCCCCCTTCCCGTCGCCAAAAACTTTAAAACCCCCCCGAAACAAAACCCTGGTTTTACTTCTTCTTCTTTCGAATAGGCCTTCTTTGGACCACGCTTGTTCAAATGTTGGGCTTTGACCTTTGACCAGTATTGTCGCATCTTCTGCCGGTGTAACTCCTTTCTCTCTTCTGTCCAGGGGGTACCTTTCCTTCGAGGTTTTTCCTGAAATCCACGGACTTCCCTCAGGGTGCGTCTCACAGACTCTCTGTTTTTGAGATCTGTTATTCCCAGTTCTTTAATATCCTTCTCGGTCTCTGTCATCCAAGTAGTACGAAGCTTCTTGTTTTGCCAGAAGGTGAACAGACGGTTGGTTAGTCGGTTTGGAGGCAGTCTTATAAGGTGGCCATAGAAAGCTACCCTTCTTTTCCTTGCACAGTCAGAAAGCATTTCAATATGTTCGTAGAGCTCAGAGTTATGCCGCCTTCGGAATTCCCCATCTTCTTTTACCGGGCCTAGGATCTTCCTGAGGATTCTCCTCTCTCTGATTTACAATTTCTCTATTAGACCTCTTCGGTTCAAGGAAAGACACTCCATTGCATACAACGCTTCTGGTCGTAATGTGTAGTGCTTAAGTTTCAGGTTGCGTAACAGGCGTTTCTTATTGTAAGTATCCTTAGTCAGCCGATGGGCTAGTTCTAACTTGCTGACTCTCTGGATAATGATGCTCTTTCTGATAAGTTGGTTTCAATCCATCCGCCGAGATACTTAAATTTCTCAGCCCTCTTGATGTTTCCCTGTTCTAGTAACATGTCTCTGTTTGCTTCTCTGATATTGGTGAAGAATTCTGTTTTCTCCAGCGACAATTGAAGACCCACTTTGGCAGCCTGTTTTCTGAGGCAGTTTACCTGCATTGTTACCATCTCAAGAGAATCAGCAAACAGTGCCATGTCATCTGTAAAGGCCAGGCAATCTACAAACACCCCATCGTTCTTACGTCCCAGGTTGATACCACTCTGAGCACCCAAATTGTTCAGTTCCTTGCGCCATTCTCTCATAACCTTTTCAAGGACACATTTGAAGAGAAGTGGGGAAAGCCAATCTCCTTGTCTCACTCCAGTTTTTATTTCGAAGCTTTCTGAAATCTCGCCTCTAAATTTAACCTTGGAATGGGTGTTGGTCAAAGTTTCTAGGATTAGTCTGCGGGTTTTGTTGTCTAGTGCTAGTTCCTGGAGTACTTTGTTAAGCGATTCTCTATCAATGGAATCGTAGGCCTTCCTAAAATCAACAAAGGTGACGACCACCTTTCGGTTTCTCATCTTGAAGTATGTACAAGTACAGTTTTAAGATTGAGGATCTGTTCAACACAGGATCGGATCTTCCTGAAGCCCCCTGGTATTCTCCCAGTTGACTATCCAACTGATTTTCTGCCGTTGTTTGTAACGCCTTCGAGAGAATCTTGTATGTTACAGGAAGGAAAGAAATTCGACGGTAGTTGTTTAGATCAGTAAAATCTCCATTTTTGAGAACCGAATGGATCAGAGCAGATTTCCAATCGGGTGGTAATTTCTCTGTTTCCCAGATGTCCTGGATGATCTCGGTTAGCTTGCGCACGGCATTGTTTCCAGCACCTTTCCACAGTTCAGCAACGATAGAGTCCTCTCCACCTGCCTTATTATTCTTAAGAAGTTGAATGATCTGGCCAACTTCTTCCAATGAAGGGGGAAGCGAGTCCGGGTTTGGTGTGGTTTGTTTATAGTCGAAGTTTTCGCTGGGTGGGTCACAGTTGAGTAGATTTTTAAAGTACTGAGCCAAAAGGTGGCAGTTGTCCTTGTCGTTATAAGCCAGTTTGCCTTGTGAGTCTCTGAAGTGGAGGCTTGGCAGAGCGTATTTTCTGAGTGTCTGCTTGAAGGTTCCAAAGAAATCTCTGGAATTATTCTTAGCGAAGCTCTCTTCGATTTGTGTTAGTTGGTTTTGAGTGAAGGTTCGTTTGGTTCCTCGAATTATCTTGGCTGTAACCTTTCTTTGTTCCAAAAATGTATGCCAATTTTCCTTGGTCTTTTTAGAATTCCACTTCAATTCAAATTCCTGGTTTTATATTTTATTATGATTACTTAATATTTGACCAAAACTTGGCCACTTCCACTGCATTCTGTGATGCTTCATAAAATTCATCATCTGTGCAGGAGATCAGACACAGTCTACACTGAAGCATATGTTTCACAGTCTGGTTTTCTCCACAGTCACACTGAATGCTATCTCTTTAATGTAGCCCTATTTTGAAAGATTGGTCTTAGATCTGCCCACTCCTGATCTTAATCTATTCAAGGAATTCCATGTTAACCATCCTTGATCATGACCAGGAGGTAAAGTTTCTGCTATTCTTTTCCAGCCCAGGGGAAGAGATTCCTAATATGTATTGAGGTGGTTAAGTGGGTGTCCAGTGAAGAGGTATATAAAACAACTATATAGGTTTAACAACGTATATATCAAAAAGGACTAAGAGCTTGTACGAGTACGTCTTGACACTACGATGGGTGAGAGCAGAGAGAGAGAAGTCTCGTCTGCGATCACCTGACTCGACTGTTATCTCTTAAAAGACAATACACTCTGGAGGAGGACATACGAACAATAATGCAAGTTACAGTACACAACAATTCCTTAGCTTTCCATAATTCTAGCCTGACTTTTACGCAAATGTATTCCTCAATTCTTTGAATGTTCTTAGGAAACTCTTCCTAGATTTCAGCCTCTGAGCATGTAGTTCATGCCCATGTAAAGGATCTGTTGCTTCCTGCTCAGCTTTCTTCCTTTCCTTGTTTACAACTATTTCTAGTCGAATAGGGGGTGGTGCAATTCATGCGAGCTGGTAAAGGCACTCATTTGGTGTTGATCTTAAGCATCGAGTTATAGTTCTACATGTTTCATTGAGAGCTACGTCCACCTGTTTAGCATGAGTTGAGTTATACCATCCTGCCCAGCTTTCTTCCTTTCCTTGTTTGTCACAAGACAATGGAGAAGGTGATTGATAATTACCTTAGGACTATAGTGCTGGTAGGTACACCACTACACAGGAGTCAGCATGCTTACAGAGCAGGGAAATCTACAGAAACCGCCCTGTATCAGCTGACAAATGAAATAGAAGCAGCACTAGAGACAAAGGAAGTAGCGATATGTGCCTTCTTGGATATAGAGGGAACTTTTGACAACACCTCACACGAGGCTGTCAAGGCGGCCCTCGAAAGAAGGAGTATCGACAGCACGATCTCAAGGTGGATGCGATAAATGCTGAGAACATATGCTTAGAACTAGAACAGCGGAGACACAAGTGGGAAGAGACACCATTAAGATCTCCACAATTCGAGGAGGTGTACTATCACCGCTAATGTGGAGCCTGGTAGTTGATGAACTACTGGTTAGGCTAAACGATCTAGACATAAAATGTCAAGGTTATGCCGATGACATAGTCATAATGGCCAGACGGAAGTTTGATTCTCTGACGCTCTGTGAAATTGTTCAGAGAGGCCTCAAAGTAACTAGTAGATGGAGTAGTCAAACAGTGGACTAAAACTCAACCCGAGCAAAATCACGGTGATACCATTTACTCGAAGGAGAAAACTAAACTGCCTACAGCCCATACTCTTAGATGGGAAGGCAGTAGAATACAAACAGGAGATAAGGTATCTGAGTATCATACTAGATAGCAAACTCCTATGGAATAGACATGCTGAGGCAGCGGTAGGTAAAGCCAAACTCGCCCTAATGGTGTGCAGGAATCTAGCAGGAAAAACGTGGGGTTGTAACCCCACAATCCTGCGATGGATGTACATCATCACGGGGGCGATGGGGTTGTGTCCGACGGCAGCATTGGAGCTGCTGCTGGATTTGACTCCGCTGCACCTTGTGGTGGAAAGGGCCGCCAGATCGGCGATTGTAAGGTTCAGCAAGGAAGGAATGGGCAGAGTTAAAATAATCGGGAGTAGAGACCGAAACAACCTGGCTGTCAGGATCCCCTGGCTGGAAGTACCAAAAGACGAAATGGTATGCAAATACTACTTCGAGAAAAATTACACAGCAATGTGTTGTAGTAAATCCGATTGGAGCGACGAATCCTCAGCATACCACATAGAGCAAAATGCCATCAACTGGTATACAGATAGTTCGAAGACAAAGGAAGGTACTGGTGCATCCCCAAGTATTTTCCAAGCAGAGGTACACGCAATCGAAAGATGTGAACAGTTTAACCTCGACAGGGATTATCGCAAAAAACGAATTGCTATCCTGTCAGACAGCCAAGCAGCAATTAAGGCCATTAGCTCATACACAATCAGATCCAAACTGGTATGGGACTGTGTGGGGAAAATAAATAAACTTTGGAAAGATAATAAAGTAATGCTATACTGGGTACCAGGACACACTGGTATAGACGGAAACAAAGAAGCCGATCACCTAACAAACAAGGGATCCAGTAACCCCTTTGTAGGTCCGGAACCCTTTCGCGGCATGAGTGTGAACACCATCCACAAAAGTTTAGATGATGATACAAGAGGAAAATGGATGAAAACCTGGAAAGAACTTCCAGGGCTAAGGCAATCCAAACTGATGCTCGGATCTTGCAAAAATGCACCAATTTACTTTCTAAAACTGATACACAAGGGTTCATAAACTCCACATCTACCATGTTCTCTTGAACAAATTGCACCCATCTGATTCGGTTTTCCGTACGTAATTCATAAATTTACTATTTTATGCAATGCTTAATTTTAAATTAATTAAGGTCCTTGGATTCAAGATTTAAGGAAAACAATTTTGGAAAAAATGAAACTTTAATCTACTCTTGGAAAGCTATATGAAAATACAATAATGAAGCAGATGCATTAATTAATTTACAAATTAGTTTATTTTATGTAATAGTTAATTAAGGTATGTTGCTCTTGATGTCTTGGATTAAAGATTTGGGGAAAACAATTTTGGAAAAAATGCTTTGATGCGAGCTAGTAGATTTCGATTTGAAAGCGTGATTCACTTTCTCCCTCAATTCAGATTTGGGCAAGTCGCCCCATAAATACAAAAGCCTTGTCAGGTGATCTTCCATGATGTCCGGATACTTCTCGACGATCCTGTGCAGATCGAAGGATAACATTTCGTCCTCGCACTTTAACACCTCTGCCAACATAACGATTATTTCCAAAGGGTCGTCATTTACTTTCATGTTGGGAGCAATTGAGGTGAATAGGTTTTGCAGTTTTTTAGCTTCTTGGATGATTTGTGTGGCGGCTGACAGACACTCATTATACGTTTTGAAAACTATTTGCTTCAACAACATGCTGATTATGTATCGTTTCGCTACCAAGTTTCTGGCTTCGCTCATAATAAACTCGAAGTTTTCATCAACCAAACGGTTGTAATCTTGGAAGTAATCTTCCAAGGTGGCTCTTATCGTCACCACTGGGAGACTCTCGTTAACCCAACGAATCGTAAACAATTCTTCGTATTGTTTATCTAAATCCAAGAAAGCTTCTTCAAGTAAATATAAACTAGATTCGTTTCTTAAATTCTAAAATTAAAACAAATTAATAATTTGTTTTAGAAATTCCATTTTTATAACATACAATATAAATAGCTTTGTAATTGCTGAAGATGCGATCTAATTTCATTGAGTTCGCTGTAACTCCATACTTCTGTAAGAATTGCCATCCCATTTCTACTAACTGGTAGCAGTTATTTACTGTTGCAATCATATATTGAGTGAAATATAAAACCTAAAATAACAACAAATTATTAATTATATTACAACAATAATATTTAGTATCAACTTGGCTTCTATCTTCAAAATGTTTATTTTTGAATTCAACTAAAGCTTCCTTATATATTTTGCCATAATTCTCAACGTGTCTAATGCTCAGAAACAAAGCCTCATTTGTTAATCCCTGGCTAATTGTCTTTGTGACATCCAAGTTTTGTCCAATCACCTCGAAGATAATTGATGGAGCAGAAGTTCTTAAAATAGCATCAGATCGTGGGGGTTTACTAGAATTCCACTCCTGCTTTTCCGTCAGCAAAGTTTTCTGCAACCACTCGATATAATTATTCTCCATATTCTCAAATAAAACAGCTTTAAAAAGGAAATTAAAACTAAACTCAATTCTACATTCAAATATTGTTTCTGGAGTGCATTAAGAACGTCTGGTTTTAACAATGGCACTAATTTCCCTGTGTGTTCAATAAGATCTGGATGGCCCATCAATTCAACGCCTTTATACGTATTTAAAGTCCAAGACAATATCGAAACATATTCATTTCCTTCCAACCCATTTTCAATAATAACATTCAACTGCAATCAAACTATTAAAACAAAAAACTAATATCTTAATAATAAGAAAATACCTGATTAGATAAACAAGTACTGTACATTTCAATATACTTGTTAACAATGTTATATTCTTTGGGGAAGCAAGGAACGCAAAGTATTTTAACAACACTTAAATATTCGAGGATTAACAACTGAATCAGTTCAAGGTATCTTATCAGCCAAAGCTTATTATCCTCGCGTTCCTCGACTTGGGTGCCTTCAATCCTATTAGCAACAGCCTTCTCCAAAACCTCGAACGCCTTCTTCTTCCAACCTTTCGCCCGCCCTGGCGGCATAAATCCCGTGTTCTTCTCATACTTCAACGCTTCCTGGTCGCTAGTCTCCTCCCGTTCTATGATCCTCAACGCTGTCACTATCACCGTAAGTTTTTTACGGACGGCATTTAGCGTTTGGCTCAGGTTCAGCATCAGTTGCTTTTCTAATAAACTCGATAAAGTCTCCACTTCTGAGAAACACGCTTTTGACATTACGGTGTCATGCGGCGATTGATTCGGGAGTTTGTGCAATTCAAATAGGAGATCATCGCGAGAGTTTTCTAAATCTCTTAAACACTGAAATAATAATAGAAGTATCATATAACAAATATTTCATATAAATGATGATGAAACTAGGATATGTCAATATCATAACGGATTAATAATGTACAAATAAAAAGATTTTTTATTACACGGGCGTAGCCAGGGTTTAGTTTCGGGGGGGAGGGTTTAGAAAATATTTCGGGGGGATTTTTCCGAAATACACCTATTTACTTTCTAAAACTGACACACAAGGGTTCCTAAACTCCACATCTACCATGTTCTCTTGAAGAAATTGCACCCATCTGATTCAGTTTTCCGTATGCATTTCATTATTTTACCATTTTATGGAATGCTTAATTTTTAATTAACTAAAGTCCTTGGATTCAAGATTTAAGGAAACAATTTTGAAAACAATGAAACTTTAATCTACTCTTGGAAAGCTATATGAAAATACAATAATAAAGCAGATGCATTAATTAATTTACAAATTAGTTAATTTTATGTAATAGATAATTAAGGTATGTTGCTCTTGATGTCTTGGATTAAAGATTTGGGGAAAACAATTTTGGAAAAAATGCTTTGATGAGAGCTGGTAGATTTCGACTTGAAAGCGTGATTCACTTTCTCCCTCAATTCAGATTTGGGCAAGTCGCCCCTTAAATACAAAAGCCTTGTAAGGTGATATTCCATAATGTCCGGATACTTCTCAACGATTCTGTGCAGATCGAATGATAACATTTCGTCCTCGCACTTTAACACCTCAGCCAGCATAACGATTATTTCCAAAGGGTCGTTATTAACTTTCATGTTGGGAGCAATTGAGGTGAATAGGTTTTGCAGTTTTTTAGCTTCTTGGATGATTTGTGTGGCGGCTGACAGACACTCATTATACGTTTTGAAAACTATTTTCTTCAACAACATGCTGATTATGTATCGTTTCGCTACCAAGTTTCTGGCTTCGCTCATAATAAACTCAAAGTTTTCGTCAACCAAACGGTTGTAATCTTGAAAGTAATCTTCCAAGGTGGCTCTTATCGTCTCCACTGGGAGACTCTCGTTAACCCAACGAATCGTAAACAATTCTTCGTATTGTTTATCTAAATCCAAGAAAGCTTCTTCAAGTAAATATAAACTAGATTCGTTTCTTAAATTCTAAAATTAAAACAAATTAATAATTTGTTTTAGAAATTCCATTTTTATAACATACAATATAAATAGCTTTGTAATTGCTGAAGATGCGATCTAATTTCATTGAGTTCGCTGTAACTCCATACTTCTGTAAGAATTGCCATCCCATTTCTACTAACTGGTAGCAGTTATTTACTGTTGCAATCATATATTGAGTGAAATATAAAACCTAAAATAACAACAAATTATTAATTATATTACAACAATAATATTTAGTATCAACTTGGCTTCTATCTTCAAAATGTTTATGTTTGAATTCAACTAAAGCTTCCTTATATATTTTGCCATAATTCTCAACGTGTCTAATGCTCAGAAACAAAGCCTCATTTGTTAATTCCTGGCTAATTGTCTTTGTGACATCCAAGTTTTGTCCAATCATCTCGAAGATAATTGATGGAGCAGAAGTTCTTAAAATAGCATCAGATCGTGGTGGTTTACTAGACCTACACTCCTGCTTTTCCGTCAGCAACCTTTTCTGTAACCACTCGATATAATTATTCTCCATATTCTAAAATAAAACAGCTTTAAAACGGAAATTAAAACTAAACCCAATTCTACATTCAAATATTGTTTCTGGAGTGCATTAAGAACGTCTGGTTTCAACAATGGCCCTAGTTTCCTTGTGTGTTCAATAAGATCTGGATGGCCCATCAATTCAACGCCCTTATACGTATTTAAAGTCCAAGACAATATAGAAACATATTCATTTCCTTCCAAACCATTTTCAATAATAACATTCAACTGCAATCAAACTATTAAAACAGAAAACTAATTTCTTAATAATAAGAAAATACTTGATTAGATAAACAAGTACTGTACATTTCAATATACTTGTTAACAATGTTATATTCTTTGGGGAAGCAAGGAACGCAAAGTGTTTTAACAACCCTTAAATATTCGAGGATTAACAACCGAATCAGTTCAAGGTATCTTATCAGCCAAAGCTTATTATCCTCGCGTTCTTCGACTTGGGTCCCTTCAATACTATTAGCAACAGCCTTCTCCAAAACCTCGAACGCCTTCTCCTTCCAACATTTCGGCCGCCCTAGCGGCATAAATCCCGTATTCTTCTCATACTTCAACGCTTCTTCGTCGCTAGTCTCTTCCCGTTCTATGATCCGCAACGCTGTCACTATCACCGTCGGTTTCTTACGGACGGCATTTAGCGTTTGGCTTAGGTTCAGCAACAGTTGCTTTTCTAATAAACTCGATAAAGTCTAAACTTCTGAGAAACACGCTTTTAACATCACGGAGTCATGCGGCGATTGATTCGGGAGTTTGTGCAATTCAAATAGGAGAACATCGAGAGTTTTCTGAATTTCTTAAACACTGAAATAACAATAGAAGTATCATCTAACAAATATCTCATATAAATGATGATGACAGTAGGAATACGTCAATATCATAACGGATTGATAATGTACAAATAAATTTTTAATTACACGGGCGTTGCCAGGGTTTAGTTTCGGGGGGGGTTTAGAAAATATTTCAGGGAGGGGGGTTTGCAGAAATGCACCAATTTACTTTCTAAAACTGACACACAAGGGTTCATAAACTCCACATCTACCATGTTCTCTTGAACAAATTGCACCCATCTGATTCGGTTTTCCGTACACAATTCATTAATTTACTATTTTAGGCAATGCTTAATTTTTAATTAATTAAGGTCCTTGGATTCAAGATTTAAAGAAAACAATTTTGGAAAAATGAAACTTTAATCTACTCTTGGAAAGCTATATGAAAATACAATAATGAAGCAGATGCATTAATTAATTTACAAATTAGCATATTTTATGTAATAGATAATTAAGGTATGTTGCTTTTGATGTCCTGGATTAAAGATTTGGGGAAAACGATTTTGGAAAAAATGCCTTGATGCGAGCTGGTAGATTTCGACTTGAAAGCGTGATTCACTTTCTCCCTCAATTCGGATTTGGGTAAGTCGCCCCTTAAATACAAAAGCCTTGTCAGGTGATCTTCCATGATGTCCGGATACTTCTCGACGATCCTGTGCAGATCGAAGGATAACATTTCGTCCTCGCACTTTAACACCTCTGCCAACATAACGATTATTTCCAAAGGGTCGTCATTCACTTTCATGTTGGGAGCAATTGAGGTGAATAGGTTTTGCAGTTTTTTAGCTTCTTGGATGATTTGTGTGGCGGCTGACAGACACTCATTATACGTTTTGAAAACTATTTTCTTCAACAACATGCTGATTATGTATCGTTTCGCTACCAAGTTTCTGGCCTCGCTTATAATAAACTCGAAGTTTTCATCAACCAAACGGTTGTAATCTTAGAAGTAATCTTCCAAGGTGGCTCTTATCGTCTCCACTGGGAGACTCTCGTTAACCCAACGAATCGTAAACAATTCTTCGTATTGTTTATCTAAATCCAAGAAAGCTTCTTCAAGTAAATATAAACTAGATTCGTTTCTTAAATTCTAAAATTAAAACAAATTAATAATTTGTTTTAAAAATTCCATTTTTATAACATACAATATAAATAGCTTTGTAATTGCTGAAGATGCGATCTAATTTCATTGAGTTCGCTGTAACTCCATACTTCTGTAAGAATTGCCATCCCATTTCTACTAACTGGTAGCAGTTATTTACTGTTGCAATCATATATTGAGTGAAATATAAAACCTAAAATAACAACAAATTATTAATTATATTACAACAATAATATTTAGTATCAACTTGGCTTCTATCTTCAAAATGTTTATTTTTGAATTCAACTAAAGCTTCCTTATATATTTTGCCATAATTCTCAACGTGTCTAATGCTCAGAAACAATGCCTCATTTGTTAATTCCTGGCTAATTGTCTTTGTGACATCCAAGTTTTGTCCAATCATCTCGAAGATAATTGACGGAGCAGAAGTTCTTAAAATAGCATCAGATCGTGGTGGTTTACTAGACCTCCACTCCTGCTTTTCCGTCAGCAACGTTTTCTGCAACCACTCGATATAATTATTCTCCATATTCTAAAATAAAACAGCTTTAAAAAGGAAATTAAAACTAAACCAAATTCTACATTCAAATATTGTTTCTGGAGTGCGCTAAGAACGTCTGGTTTTAACAATGGCCCTAATTTCCCTGTATGTTCAATAAGATCTGGATGGCCCATCAATTCAACGCCTTTATACGTATTTAAAGTCCAAGACAATATCGAAACATATTCATTTCCTTCCAACCCATTTTCAATAATAACATTCAACTGCAATCAAACTTTTAAAACAAAAAACGATTTTTTTAATACTAACAACATACTTGATTAGATAAACAAGTACTGTACATTTCAATATACTTGTTAACAATATTATATTCTTTGGGGAAGCAAGGAACGCAAAGTGTTTTAACAACTCTTAAATCTTCGAGGATTAACAACCGAATCAGTTCAAGGTATCTTATCAGCCAAAGCTTATTATCCTCGCGTTCCTCGACTTGGGTCCCTTCAATCCTATTAGCAACAGCCTTCTCCAAAACCTCGAACGCCTTCTTCTTCCAACCTTTCGGCCGCCCTGGCGGCATAAATCCCGTGTTCTTCTCATACTTCAACGCTTCCTCGTCGCTAGTCTCCTCCCGTTCTATGATCCTCAACGCTGTCACTATCACCGTCGGTTTCTTACGGACGGCGTTTAGCGTTTGGCTCAGGTTCAGCATCAGTTGCTTTTCTAATAAACTCGATAAAGTCTCCACTTCTGAGAAATACGCTTTTAACATCACGGTGTCATGCGGCGATTGATTCGGGAGTTTGTGCAATTCAAATAGGAGATCATCGCGAGAGTTTTCTAAATCTCTTAAACACTGAAATAATAATATAAGTATCATCTAACAAATATCTCATATAAATGATGATGAAACTAGGAATATGTCAATATCATAACGGATTAATAATGTACAAATAAAAAGATTTTTGATTACACGTGCGTAGCCAGGGTTTAGTGTCGGGGGGGGGGATGGTTTTAGAAAATATTTCGGGGGGATTTTGCCGAAATGCACCTATTTACTTTCTAAAACTGACACACAAGGGTTCCTAAACTGCACATCTACCATGTTTTCTTGAAGAAATTGCACCTATCTAATTCAGTTTTCCGTACGCAATTCATTAATTTACTATTTTATGCAATGCTTATTTTTTAATTAATTAAGGTCCTTGGATTCAAGATTTAAGGCAAACAATTTTGGAAAAAATGAAACTTTAATCTACTCTTGGAAAGCTATATGAAAATACAATAATGAAGCAGATGCATTAATTAATTTACAAATTAGTATATTTTATGTAATAGTTAATTAAGGTATGTTGCTCTTGATGTCTTGGATTAAAGATTTGGGGAAAACAATTTTGGAAAAAATGCTTTGATGCGAGCTGGTAGATTTCGACTTGAATGCGTGATTCACTATCTCCCTCAATTCAGATTTGGGTAAATCGCCCCTTAAATACAAAAGCCTTGTAAGGTGATCTTCCATAATATCCGGATACTTCTCGACGATCCTGTGCAGATCGAAGGATAACATTTCGTCCTCGCACTTTAACACCTCTGCCAACATAACGATTATTTCCAAAGGGTCGTCATTCACTTTCATGTTGGGAGCGATTGAGGTGAATAGGTTTTGCAGTTTTTTAGCTTCTTGGATGATTTGTGTGGCGGCTGACAGACACTCATTATACGTTTTGAAAACTATTTTCTTCAACAACATGCTGATTATGTATCGTTTCGCTACCAAGTTTCTGGCCTCGCTCATAATAAACTCGAAGTTTTCATCAACCAAACGGTTGTAATCTTGGAAGTAATCTTCCAAGGTGGCTCTTATCGTCTCCACTGGGAGACTCTCGTTAACCCAACGAATCGTAAACAATTCTTCGTATTGTTTATCTAAATCCAAGAAAGCTTCTTCAAGTAAATATAAACTAGATTCGTTTCTTAAATTCTAAAATTAAAACAAATTAATAATTTGTTTTAGAAATTCCATTTTGATAACATACAATATAAATAGCTTTGTAATTGCTGAAGATGCGATCTAATTTCATTGAGTTTGCTGTAACTCCATACTTCTGTAAGAATTGCCATCCCATTTCCACTAACTGATAGCAGTTATTTACTGTTGCAATCATATATTGAGTGAAATATAAAACCTAAAAACGCAACAAATTATTAATTATATTACAACAATAATATTTAGTATCAACTTGGCTTCTATCTTCAAAATGTTTATTTTTGAATTCAACTAAAGCTTCCTTATATATTTTGCCATAATTCTCAACGTGTCTAATGCTCAGAAACAAAGCCTCATTTGTTAATTCCTGGCTAATTGTCTTTGTGACATCCAAGTTTTGTCCAATCATCTCGAAGATAATTGACGGAGCAGAAGTTCTTAAAATAGCATCAGATCGTGGTGGTTTACTAGACGTCCACTCCTGCTTTTCCGTCAGCAACGTTTTCTGCAACCACTCGATATAATTATTCTCCATATTCTAAAATAAAACAGCTTTAAAAAGGAAATTAAAACTAAACCCAATTCTACATTCAAATATTGTTTCTGGAGTGCATTAAGAACGTCTGGTTTCAACAATGGCCCTAGTTTCCCTGTGTGTTCAATAAGATCTGGATGGCCCATCAATTCAACGCCCTTATACGTATTTAAAGTCCAAGACAATATCGAAACATATTCATTTCCTTCCAACCCATTTTCAATAATAACATTCAACTACAATCAAACTTTTAAAACAAAAAACTAATTTCGTAATAATAACAAAATACCTGATTAGATAAACAAGTACTGTACATTTCAATATACTTGTTAACAATATTGTATTCTTTGGGGAAGCAAGGAACGCAAAGTGTTTTAACCACCCTTAAATCTTCGAGGATTAACAACCGAATCAGTTCAAGGTATCTTATCAGCCAAAGCTTATTATCCTCGCGTTCCTCGACTTGGGTCCCTTCAATCCTATTAGCAACAGCCTTCTCCAAAACCTCGAACGCCTTCTTCTTCCAACCTTTCGGCCGCCCCGGTGGCATAAATCCCGTGTTCTTGTCATACTTTAACGCTTCTTCGTCGCTAGTCTCTTCCCGTTCTATGATCCTCAACGCTGTCACTATCACCGTCGGTTTCTTACGGACGGCGTTTAGCGTTTGGCTCAGGTTCAGCATCAGTTGCTTTTCTAATAAACTCGATAAAGTCTCCACTTCTGAGAAATACGCTTTTAACATCACGGTGTCATGCGGCGATTGATTCGGGAGTTTGTGCAATTCAAATAGGAGATCATCGCGAGAGTTTTCTAAATCTCTTAAACACTGAAATAATAATATAAGTATCATCTAACAAATATCTCATATAAATGATGATGAAACTAGGATATGTCAATATCATAACGGATTAATAATGTACAAATAAAAAGATTTTTTATTACACGGGCGTAGCCAGGGTTTAGTTTCGGGGGGGAGGGTTTAGAAAATATTTCAGGAAGGGGTCTTGCAGAAATGCACCAATTTACTTTCTAAAACTGACACACAAAGGTTCCTAAACTCCACATCTACCATGTTCTCTTGAAGAAATTGCACCCATCAGATTCGGTTTTCCGTACGTAATTCATTAATTTACTATTTTATGCAAAGCTTAATTTTTAATTAATTAAGGTCCTTGGATTCAAGATTTAAGGAAAACAATTTTGGAAAAAATGAAACTTTAATCTACTCTTGGAAAGCTATATGAAAATACAATAATGAAGCAGATGCATTAATTAATTTACAAATTAGTTTATTTTATGTAATAGTTAATTAAGGTATGTTGCTCTTGATGTCTTGGATTAAAGATTTGGGGAAAACAATTTTGGAAAAAATGCTTTGATGCGAGCTAGTAGATTTCGATTTGAAAGCGTGATTCACTTTCTCCCTCAATTCAGATTTGGGCAAGTCGCCCCTTAAATACAAAAGCCTTGTCAGGTGATCTTCCATTATGTCCGGATACTTCTCGACGATCCTGTGCAGATCGAAGGATAACATTTCGTCTTCGCACTTTAACACCTCTGCCAACATAACGATTATTTCCAAAGGGTCGTCATTCACTTTCATGTTGGGAGCAATTGAGGTGAATAGGTTTTGCAGTTTTTTAGCTTCTTGGATGATTTGTGTGGCGGCTGACAGACACTCATTATACGTTTTGAAAACTATTTTCTTCAACAACATGCTGATTATGTATCGTTTCGCTACCAAGTTTCTGGCTTCGCTCATAATAAACTCAAAGTTTTCGTCAACCAAACGGTTGTAATCTTGAAAGTAATCTTCCAAGGTGGCTCTTATCGTCTCCACTGGGAGACTCTCGTTAACCCAACGAATCGTAAACAATTCTTCGTATTGTTTATCTAAATCCAAGAAAGCTTCTTCAAGTAAATATAAACTAGATTCGTTTCTTAAATTCTAAAATTAAAACAAATTAATAATTTGTTTTAGAAATTCCATTTTTATAACATACAATATAAATAGCTTTGTAATTGCTGAAGATGCGATCTAATTTCATTGAGTTCGCTGTAACTCCATACTTCTGTAAGAATTGCCATCCCATTTCTACTAACTGGTAGCAGTTATTTACTGTTGCAATCATATATTGAGTGAAATATAAAACCTAAAATAACAACAAATTATTAATTATATTACAACAATAATATTTAGTATCAACTTGGCTTCTATCTTCAAAATGTTTATTTTTGAATTCAACTAAAGCTTCCTTATATATTTTGCCATAATTCTCAACGTGTCTAATGCTCAGAAACAAAGCCTCATTTGTTAATTCCTGGCTAATTGTCTTTGTGACATCCAAGTTTTGTCCAATCATCTCGAAGATAATTGAGGGAGCAGAAGTTCTTAAAATAGCATCAGATCGTGGTGGTTTACTAGACCTCCACTCCTGCTTTTCCGTCAGCAACGTTTTCTGCAACCACTCGATATAATTATTCTCCATATTCTAAAATAAAACAGCTTTAAAAAGGAAATTAAAACTAAACCCAATTCTACATTCAAATATTGTTTCTGGAGTGCATTAAGAACGTCTGGTTTCAACAATGGCCCTAGTTTCCCTGTGTGTTCAATAAGATCTGGATGGCCCATCAATTCAACGCCCTTATACGTATTTAAAGTCCAAGACAATATCGAAACGTATTCATTTCCTTCCAACCCATTTTCAATAATAACATTCAACTGCAATCAAACTTTTAAAACAAAAAACTAATTTCTTAATAATAACAAAATACCTGATTAGATAAACAAGTACTGTACATTTCAATATACTTATTAACAATATTATATTCTTTGGGGAAGCAAGGAACGCAAAGTGTTTTAACAACTCTTAAATCTTCGAGGATTAACAACCGAATCAGTTCAAGGTATCTTATAAGCCAAAGCTTATTATCCTCGCGTTCTTCGACTTGGGTCCCTTCAATCCTATTAGCAACAGCCTTCTCCAAAACCTCGAACGCCTTCTTCTTCCAACCTTTCGGCCGCCCTGGCGGCATAAATCCCGTGTTCTTCTCATACTTCAACGCTTCCTCGTCGCTAGTCTCCTCCCGTTCTATGATCCTCAACGCTGTCACTATCACCGTCGGTTTCTTACGGACGGCGTTTAGCGTTTGGCTCAGGTTCAGCATCAGTTGCTTTTCTAATAAACTCGATAAAGTCTCCACTTCTGAGAAACACGCTTTTAACATCACGGTGTCATGCGGCGATTGATTCGGGAGTTTGTGCAATTCAAATAGGAGATCGTCGCGAGAGTTTTCTAAATCCCTTAAGCACTGAAATAATAATAGAAGTATCATCTAACAAATATCTCATATAAATGATGATGAAACTAGGAATATGTCAATATCATAACGGATTGATAATGTACAAATAAATAGATTTTGTATTACACGGGCATAGACAGGGTTGATTTTCGGGGGGGCGTTTTGCAGAAATGCACCAATTTACTTTCTAGAACTAACACACAAGGGTTCCTAAACTCCACATCTACCATGTTCTATTGAAGATAGTTCTCTCTACTCGTCCCTCTGATTTCAATATAATATTTAACCCCCAAAACCCTCCCCCCTGGCTACGCCCATGTTTTATTATTTACTTGATGTGTGTGTAGGAGTTTGCCTTCATTGATCCACTGATTAGTTTTTTCGACACTTTCTGGGACGGTGAATATGTGTTTGAGGTTTTCTCGTGCGGTTACGTATTGGGAGTATCTCATGTTCTCTTCGCGGACTTCGCTTAATTTCGAACATAATGTGGAAACGCTATCGAAGTAGTGGCTCATATTTTTCAATCTGAAAATTACACAATAGAAAATGTTTGATGGTAAAATATTCTATTTTGCGTCTGTAATGGACTCATAACGGCACTCATATGCGTGCGAATATGTTATGTTACTTCTACTACAGCACTCATATGCGTGCGGTTATGTTTTGTTACTTCTTTTACAGCAGCCATATGCGTGCGGTTATGGCTCGCCGAGTGTGATACAATTTTTTCAATGTATCGGCGATTTTTTAATTAGAAATGACATAAAAGAGCACAAAATAGAAAAAAAATACTTTAAAGAACGAGTTCAAAAAGCGCGATTTTTCAGCACGCGTCCATGTTTAGAAAACGATGAGCGTAGCGAGGAGTTGTCCATGTTTAGAAAACTCTTCGCTACGCTTGTGGTTTTCTAAACATGGACGCGTGCTGAAAAATCGCGCTTATTGAACTCGTTCTTTAATATACTATTTTCTATTTTGCGTCTGTAATGGTCTCATAACAGCACTCATATGAGTGCGGTTATGGCTTGCCGAGTGCGATTCAGCACTTCCATTAGAAAACTCGTTGCTACGCTCGTCATTTTCCAAAATTGGACGCGTACTGTAAAACCACGCTTACTAAACTCGTCCTTTAATATACTATAAAACATACATTTTCTCGACGTCTTTCATGTCTTGTAAACTAGTTCCTAGTAGGAATAACCCATCTCTAACTCCGTTCAGTTGGCTTTGCATAGCAGATTTGAGCAGAGCTTCGACGGAAGCTTTTTTACGAATGTAACGTTGTTTATATGTCTCAACTTTTTCTAACTGTCCAGGCCGTTGGAGCATGTTCATGGTGTTGCTCATTGCAAGCTGCATCGCTTGTACATCCAATTCTTTCATATTCAGTTTCTTCAAACTTTCTACAACAAAATAAGTAACGTTCCTTGGTGTGTTCTAATTCTGTTAATAAAGAGTGACAAATTAAGAGTGTTTTGATTTTAAACTGCAATTATCGAAAAAAAAAAATAAGTTGGACACAAATTTGCGAATATTTTGTTTTAAGTCTCAGAATTTCAGATCAGTTCTGGTAAACTCCAGATTTAACATGACCCTATAAGACATAATTCAAAGCCAATAAATCCCGAGGGCGAGGAGATCACAACGCTGCGAAATCAGACGATTAGAAAAGAACTCTCGCAACACTCCCATAGACATGTTGGAAACATTGCACCATCTTGCTGATACCAAATATCGTTTATTGGTAATTGAAATTGAGCAATGGCATCCATTAAGAACGTTCGTAGCATTTCCACGTTACATTCAATATTGACAACGAAGCCAACAAATCCCGAGAGCGAGGAGGTCACATCATGCATGGTTTCAGTCCCCATGATTTTCCAAGTGTTCTTATGGTCATCATCAGTGCCATTTTACACTTGTTGGTAGCTTTCTTTAGGTGTTGATTCCAAGTCAGTTTGGCATCCAGGATTACACCTAGATACTTGACTTCATCACTCACCTTTAGATGTTCGTTATAGAAAATTGGGGGCTTTAGATAATCCGTTTTTCTCATTCTAGTGAATGGTACTAGAGTGGATTTTTGGGGATTGACCCGATGGGGATTGACCCGATGGGGTTCTCCACCTCGTTGAGTGCTTCTTGCATAAGCGCTGCTATTATAGAAGGAAATTTACCCCTGATGAGAATGACTATGTCATCCGCATCGCCTTGGGTGTAAAATCCTTTAGTATTTAGTGACACAAGCAGGCTATCAACAACCATGTCCCAAAGGAGTGGAGATAGAACCCCACCCTGAGGACATCCCTTGATAACAGCCACCCTCATTGTGTCACCTGGTACTGTAGCCTCAACATTTCTACCCTGTAGCATGGACTTAATCCATCTGATTGATGTTTTATTTGCACCATGGCTGCGGGCTGCATTGGCTATACTGTCGAAGGAGGTGTTGTCAAACGCACCTTCGATATCAAGGAAGGCACCAAGCGCCAATTCCTTGTTTTCTAGTGTGTTATCTATTCCAACCACTAATTGGTGTAGAGCAGATTCACATGATTTTCCTGGTTGATAGGCACGCTGATTAGAGTGTAGGGGCCTGTCTAACAGGCAGGTCTCCCTCAGATGCTTTTCAACCAGTTTTTCTAACATTTTCAATAGAAAGGAGGTTAGACTTATTGGTCTATACGCTTTAGCCTGGGTGTAATCTAGACGTCCGGCTTTTTGTATAAATACCACTTTTACTTGCATCCAGGGAGTTGCCACATAGCCTGATGCCAGACTTGCCCTGTATAGCTTGATCAGTATTGGCACCAGCGTTTCCCTCCCCTGCCACAGAAGGGCGGGGAAGACACCGTCCGGGCCAGCTGCCTTGTATGGGCCAAAGGTATTTATGGTCCATTCAATTCTTTCATAATCAATTCAAAGACAACCCTCTTGGACACCCGCCAGTCATACCTCGTCCCACTTGTTTGAGAGCGTATAGCATGACAGTCAGGATTATCCATTGTTGGGTCGATCACATAGGAACCTGGGAAGTGAGCTTGGAGTAAAACTTCCATAGTTTCCTTCCCATTGGTTGTGTGTTTTCCGTTTGGTCCTCTGATAGTACCAACCGGAATTAACGGGTTCTTTATCAGAAGTCTCTGGAGTCTTGCTGTTTCAGATGTACTGGGATACCTCCGGGTAGTGTTCTGGGGCCAATACTGTTCATTATATATATATATATATATATATATATATATATATATATATATATATATATACATATATATATATATATATATATATATATATATATATATGTATATATATATATATATATATATATATATATATATATATATCAATCAACGACGTACCGACAGTAATAAACAGAACGCAACATACGATTATAAATTACGCAGACGACACGACGATCCTGACAACTAAGAAAAATATATCTGACATAATGACAAATTTAACGACAACTATGACTATCTTGACGGACTGGTTCACAGAAAATAAATTAATGTTAAATACAGAAAAAACAAAATTGATTATACTGAAGACAAAACGAAATTTACAAAGAGACCCAAACGATGTAATAATAAATAACGAAAGGACCGAATACAAAACATACGTACGATTACTAGGACTGACAATTGACAGGAACCTTGTCTGGACTCAACAAATACACAAATTAGCAACTAAACTGAACAGAACAGTGTTCGCCCTTAGAATACTTCAAAAATATTTAACTAGAGAGGTTCTCAAGACCGTGTACTATGTCAATTTACAAAGCCAGGCAAGATTCTGTATAATATTCTGGGGAGGTGGCAGTAATATTAACAAAATATTTAAAATTCAGAAGCAGGCATTGAGAATCATGAAAAACATAACATTATAACATTATTCTTCTTCTTCCTTTGGTTCTACAACCCTTTATGGGTTTTGGCCTCCTCTACTATTTTATGCCATTCTCCACGATCTTCTGCTGCTCTTTTCCAATTCCTTACTCCTACTGCTTTTATGTCTTCTTCCACGCTTTCCTTCCATCTTTTACGTGGTCTTCCTCTTGGTCGGCTATTGGTGGGTTTCCATTCCATGATAAGCTTGGTGTTTCGATCTTTTTCCATTCTTTGCACATGGCCTATCCACCTCAGTCTCTGTGCCTTTACATGTTTTACTATGTTGTTGTTTCCAATTAGAGACTCTAGTTCGTGATTCATTCTTATCCTGTATGTTCCGTCCTGTTCCCTTATCGGACCATATACTTTTCTTAATATTTTTCTTTCAAATGTCTTTAGTTCTTCCTTACTTTTCTTAAGGAGGGTCCATGTTTCACAGCCATAAGTAATAACATTATTATTCACATTCAAATATAACTTTAGAGATAGAAGAAATTGGAACTATACAATACCAATCCATAGTCTAACAATGACGGAAATGGGACCTCCATATATATACATCAAATTATACAATTCGCTGCCAAAGGAAATAAAATGCACAATGAATTTTAATAAAGTTAAAAAAGAAGTACGCTATTAATTAATATGGAACTATATGATATGGCCGAATATTTTGAAAAAATAAAATTGTTTTAGAAAGTAAACTAATATTAGTATTATGTAGTATTATGTGGACAAACTCACTTAGTTTGTATGTGTGTATAAATATGTAAATATGTATATATAATACAACTCCTTTCGAGGAATCTCCACCTTGACGTGGTGAAGGAGCTTGAGTATCTTAATGACCCTAAGAGCTAAGTAAACGGTAGCACAGCTACTGGTGGGGACTCCCGTACCGAACAGGTCAAAGGTGAAAGATCAGACTAAGAGAGATTCACACCCTACCCGGCTGTAGTGTCGTGGCCAAGCATCTGCACAAGGGTTAACGACGGGAGCAGTTTATCTTTTGGTGATATCTGTTCCGATATACTGGGCTCTCTGCTGTCAGCTGACCTTGTCCTGCCTGCATTGAGTCTGGGGACCTTGACTTAACCACCCGGGACAAGTGGTATGATACCCACAATAATCTTTGTCTCCAAGCTAATGGTGGAACAGCCTATGCCGATAGCTGCGTGGCCACAGGAAAGCGGTGGTCGTTAGTAGGTCGAACTCAGGAAAATGGCGAACTCCTGTTTAAACCAGCCTTCTTGTAGTAATGCGGGGCTCTGCTGCAAGTGACTGTTTATTTCCCTAGCTGATCGTGAGTTCAATCGGGTGACTCATCAAGCTCACCCAAACCAGAGGCTAAAGACCTCACCAAAAGTGCAGAAATGCCTATGGAAAGCACTGGGGTGCATACAAAGGAGACAGAATTCCTATTGAGCAGCGACGAGGAATTCGCTGTCAATCTTAAGGGTCTAAAAACAAAAGACCCAAAGAAGCGGCGGATGAGCGGCGCTGCCAGGAAAAGGATGAAGTATCTAATCAGATCGCGCTTAACGGGGGAAGAGGCTAGGGATAAGGCATTAGTGCCTATCAATCCCAAACCCTAAGAACCCAATAAGCGTCAGCGGTCTGATGGGAGCAGTACTGATAAGTGACAAAGCAAGCGGGCCAAAAGGCAGGCAGTGCCTATGGCTCAGCAAGCGGAGGCAGAGAAAGGCGCAAGATGCCTAAAGTAAGCGCCGGTACAGCTACCTACAGCCAACTGGTGAACTCCATAAAGGTAGGAATTACCTGCAAAGGCTACCCTGAAAGCCTTATGACGGAGGACCAAATTAAAGCGGTCCAGAAAGCCATTCTGGATGCTATTGTAAATGGGGAGAGGAGGGCTTTCAAGCCCGCTTTCTTGCAGGCGCATCAGCGTCCAGGATGGTTAGCACTGACTTGTGCTAACCAAGAGACTGTTGAATGGGTGAAGGGCCTTGAGGCCCAACTCCACCCATGGGAGAGAGCCGACCTGAGGATTGCTGAAGTGGCAAGGATGCCGCGCGACGAAATCTTCATCGGCTACTTCCCAAATAGCATAGAGAAGTCCGAAAGGATTCTATCTCTAGTAGAAGGTCAAAACGACCTCGAAACTTCGGCGTGGAGGGTCCTTAGGAGAAATCCAATAGGCCCAACGCTGGAAATGACCCTGTCGGTGGACAAAGCGTGGGCAGGAAAAATCAGGGAGCTCGGGTTCAGGGTCAACTATGGCTTTGGACAGATCTCGTTGAGAGAACGCCGTAAAGTGCAAGGGACGGAATCACAGCCCAGCACTTCCAAATCCGGCGATGGGAGGGGTCAGCAGACGCCACAATAAAAACAATGGCGAAGTGTCGCAGGACCCTAATGGCTCTAAGAAGCCTAAGAAGTCCGGCGACTAAAGCCTAATAAAATAATGAGGAGCCATGTTGTGGTTGTCAGCAAATAAACCTGCATCACTCCAAAGCGGCGACCAGCGCACTACACATGGCCTTCAAACAGGCAAGTGTCGGTATTGGTTTTCTACAAGAACCATGGATTAACCAGGTACTTGTCAGGGGCCTACCTATTGACATATGTAAGCTGGTTTATGACACTAGCTGTTCTAAACCAAGAGCAGTGCTGATGCTCAGGAAGAATATTAATTTTGTACCCTTTCCAGAATTCACCACAGGAGACCAGGCAATGGCAGTCGTGGAGATTCCGACGAAAGGGCGCAAGAGGCACATTATTTTGGCCTACTGGTCTACTTTCCAGGTGATATGGACAAGCCTCCACCAGAGGAAACTATACGCCTCGTGCACTGGTGCAACAAAAATAACAAACACTACATTCTGGGCTGTGATGCCAATGCACATCATACGGTGTGGGGCAGCACGGACACAAATAACAGAGGTAAGCAATTACTCGAATACTTATGTACTAACGATGTGGCGATCGTTAATAAGGGCTGTAAACCCACCTTTGTAAGCACAATCAGACAGGAAGTTTTAGATTTGACTCTAGCTGATGCTTTTACAACATAGTTAATCATAGATTGGCGAGTTCTCGACGAGCGATCAATGTCAGACCACCAAAAGATTGAGTTCCACTTAAGTGAGGCACACAATGTAATAATAGAGCGCAGGAGCCCTAGGTGTACTGAGTGGTGAACAAAGAGCTAGGACGTCTGAGAAAGACGGCCAGGAAAGCCTTCAACGGTACGAAAAGAACAGGCAACTGGAAGCCTACAGAGTAGCACTTACTGATTACAACAGATAATTGAGAAGGTCGAAAAGAAAAACCTGGCGTGACTTCTGTGAGGGCATTCAATGTGCCCCAACGGCAAGGCTGCAAAGGGTTTTGGCAAAGGACCACTCAAATGAAATCGGGCTTATTAAGACACCGAGTGGTAAGTATACCAAAGATTTAGAGGAAAGTCTTAGCGTTTTACTGCAGACGCACTTTCCTGGCTCTAAATCAACCATAACTGGCGAAGGGATAATGCGGATGAAGCGCCCAACCAAAATCTGCAAAAACATGGCAACAACCATGTTTACTGTTCAAAAAGTCGCATGGGCTGTGAACAGTTTCAAGCCATTTAAGGCTGCCAGACCTGACGGCATTTTCCCGGCAATGCTGCAGGGAGGGATCGAAACCATAGCCCCCTGCATTGCTGAGATATTTAAGGCCAGCTTTCGACTGGCGTACATACCGCTGGAATGGAAAGAGGCCAAGGTGATATTCATCCCTAAGGCAGGGCGCAGGCCGCAAGACCTGGCAAAGTCCTACCGACCAATTAGCCTCACTTCCTTCCTCCTGAAAACAATGGAAAAAATTGTGGGCAATCACATATGGTGCGGACCTCTTAAAAAAAGTCCTCTCCATAAGCATCAATATGCTTATCAGCCAGGCAAATCCACAGTGGACGCTCTACACGAGATAACCAACACATTGGAGGCAGCACTGGACTGCAAAGAAATTGCTGCAGGTATCTTTATAGAAATAGAGGGAGCGTTTGACAACACAACCCGTTTATCAATAAAGAATGCAGCCACCAACAAAGGGATCGAAGACCCTATCATTGAGTGGATTCAAAACATGCTGACCAATCGTAAAATTACCGCAGCACTGGGGGGATCAACGAGGGCGGTAACCACAGAGAGAGGGTGCCCACAAGGGGGGGTGTTATCGCCTCTGCTGTGGTGCCTGGTCGTTGATGATCTCCTAGATGTGCTAACAAAGAACAGGTATAAGGTGGTTGGCTATGCAGACGATGTTGCCATCATAATAAGGGGTAAGTTTGGTAATACAATCATGAAACTTGCACAGAGTGCACTTAACACCATCAACTGTTGGAGCAAGAAGGACTCGAGCAACTCAGTAATGGTCCCCTTTACCAGAAAGAGGAAGCTGAACTTGAAAGCTCCGAACATTGAAGGTCAGACGTTAGAGTTTTCCGAGGAGGTGAAATATCTAGGGGTAACCTTGGATAAGAAACTCACTTGGTACTCGCATCTGAACAAAACGTTCTCAAAAGCCACAGCGGCCTTTTGGATCTGCTGTAAGCTTTTTGGGAAAACATGGGGAGTAAAACCCAAAATGGTCCTTTGGTCTTACACAGTAGTGGTAAGACCAATTATCACCTAATGTTCACTCATATGGTGGTACAAAACACAGGAAATAAAGATCCAAAACATGCTACAAAAGCTTCAACGGCTTGCGTGTTTGGGTATAACAGGAGTGATGCAATCTACTCCAACCACAGCAATGGAAGTTATGTTGGACCTACTTCCACTGCACAAACAGGTAGAAAAAGAAAGTCTTCTCAGTGCTGTGAGACTAAGGTGTACATTGCCTATTCAGAGACACGAAAATAAGGGAACAAATCGGAGAGAAATTTCTGAAGCAGCCCCGGGACGCAATATCTACAGAATACGACTATGACACAGCCATAGAAGTGGTCATCAATGACCGCCATAGCAGTGTTCAAAGAATCGAAAACCTGAAAGACAAAGCGTCCATGTGGTACACCGACGCATCAAAAACTGCTAGGGGTACAGGAATTGGCAGATACAGCCGGAGTCACAGAGAGTCCACGGCATTGGGCCAGGCTCCCACGGTACTACAGGCTGAAATTATAGCCATAGAAAGATGCGCACAAATCTGCCTAAAGAAACGTCTTAAAGGAGTGCAAATCTACATCCTAACGGACAGCCAGGTAGCTCTAAGGAATTTAAAAGCCCACAACTTTAATTCCAAAGTAACCTGAAACTTTAAACAAACCTTAAAGCAACTGGTGAGAGGTAACAGACTCGCACTAATGCGCTCACCGGGTCACCAGGGCATATATGGGAATGAAATGGCCGACGCACTTGCCAAAAGCGGGGCCGAGGCTCCCTTTTTGGGCCCGAAGCCAACTTGTGGGCTTACAAAGGCCCACGTAAGGCAGGGGGCTAAGAAATGGGAAGGAGAGCAAAAGCAAACCCGCCAGGACAGTGGCAAGCTAAAATGCTCATAAACTATTCTGCCGCAATAATGCAGCAGATGCTAAGCTTCTCTAGAAGAGAAATCAGAACTTTGGTAGGCATACTCACAGGACACTGTCCGGTGAGATATCACCTACACAAAATGGGAAAGGCAGAGGAAGTTGCCTGTAGATTATGTGAATCAGATGAAGAAACCGCTAAACACATAATGTGCACATGTGTAGCACACATAAGGCTTGCCCACTTCGGGGTCGCAAGATTGACCACCTTGGAACTGAGTAGCAAGCCTCTCAGGAATATCTTAGACTTCGTTCACGAAGTTGAATTCCTGGGAGAGTAATTGTAGTAGGGTCAAGCACAATAGATCAAGTTGGTCGCAGTGTAGAAAGGCTTTGCTGGCTGCAAAGCCAAAAGTATTATATATATATTTTTTATATACCAACACAAAAAAAATATATTCTACAACCTTAGATAGTGATGAAGGCATACTTCACTCTTAAATCCATCCTTAACTCGAAGCTAGCTAGCAGACAAACGAAGTGTAATATATATAAAGCAATCATACGACCCATCCTCACATATGGAAGCGAAGCATGGACGCTGATCCAGAAATCGGAAAAGATGCTGGAGATTTTTGAGCGAAAGATCCTGAGGAAAATTTATGGGGCAATTAACAGCGAAGAGGGCTGGAGAATTAGGATGAACTTCGAGCTATATCAGTTATACAAAAGCCCAGATGTGGTATCCCACATAAAACTAAGCAGGCTAAGATGGGCGGGACATGTGTGCCGGATGGCTACAACAGCAGTGCCGAGACAAATACTCAGAGTGCCGGAAGGTAGAAGGAAAGCGGGCAGGCCAAGGGCGAGATGGGAGGAAAGTGTGAAAAGGGATGCGAGAGAGATGCTGGGGGTGCGGAACTGGCGGGCGGCGGCAGAGGAAAGGGAACGCTGGAGACAACGTTTGGTGGAGGCCAGGGCTCGATTCGGGCTGTAGTGCCATTGGAGAGAGAGAGAGATAGTGATGAATAAAGATTTAGATTTTTTTGATTTTGAATTTTAGACAGTTAAAATGATGGTTGTCCTCCTTGGTACTGTATTGAACAACATATCTGTCTGACAAGTGGGAGACCGGGGTTAGATTCCCCTGACAGGGGCATTTTCAACTGGGGCAGCACTGGCTGCCTACTGGAAGTAATGCGAAATATGCTATACTGGTGTGGCGCATACTAAAAGCCAAGTGGAAAAGGGGGCTTAGTGTAAGGTTCCCCCAAAACCACAATCAAAAAAAAAAGGTCGGACAATAAGTTATTACTTATTTTTGTTGTTATTAAGCAAAAATAGTACACTCTTAATTTGCCACAAATTATTTATATATGAATATTAATTATTTACTTGCCTTCTCCCATTTCGTGTTTGTAATTTAATATTTCGATGGGTTAATATTGCATTTGACGTTTGAAACGTCAAAACGTTTGTTGACGTTTTAAATGTCAATACGGTTACCAAGGTCATGCATTTTTTATTTGTTTTATTCACAAATTGTTTAATAAAACAATAAAATGAAATGTCCTGTGTATTGTTTGCTTTAATAAATCCTATAAGACGTGTTAATTGTTTCAAAAAATATTAACAATGCATCCAAGATTATAGGAACATAACTGTACTTTGACCTCAAAAAAATAAACTTTGTACAACTTTTTTTCTCCCTCTATCTAAAAATACATCTATTTGTAGTAATCCCTATCACGCCTATCGCTAACACTCCCAGTATTTAATTAAAGTGACCTGAAATGTTCTTCCGAAAACCATCTAACAAACTTGCTTCAATTTCCATAAACATCCACAGAAACAAACATGTGGATTACCAATATCTACAAAAGAGTAAAGTACCAACCATGCATTTCCAAAAGTCTTTACCACGACTACCCATACCAAAGCTAGAAGACTCGTGCTCTCGATACCTATCAGCCCTACAACCAATCCTACCCGAACAACTCTACAAAGACACCGAGCATAAACTCAACAACTTCAGAGATACAATCGGCAAAACATTGCAACAACTCCTAATAAGCAAAGACAAGGCCAACAAACACACTAGCTATATCACCGACGATTGGTTCGAAATGTATTTGAGAGATAGAAAACCACTCCCTATAAATTACAACCCAGCTTTAGTATTCCAAAACGATCCCCGTAAAGAATACAACAACCAGTTGATCCGCACAACGAACTTACTAGTTAGTGCCTTAAGGTTCTACAAGTCGTTAACCGAAAATATTTTGGAACCCGAAGTCTTCCATTTGAATCCAAAGAAAAGCGACACAAATTCTTTCCGAAATATCTGTGCAAAAGTCCCTGGCAGTCTATCTTGGTATGCCGCTTATCTACAGAAAGCTTACCCTTTAGATATGAGTCAATACCACAATCTTTTCAACACAACAAGAATACCACAAATTGGAAAAGATAAAATCACTTCGATTAAAGCCAAACATATCCTGGTGCAATTCAAGGGAAACTTTTATGTGTTTAACGTTGTCGATGAGAGTGGAAACGTTTTACCTGCTAGAGATATTCAGGCAGGTTTAGAGAAGGTGTTAAGTCAAACTATTGAGAAAAACAAATTTCCTTTAGGTGTTTTGACCACGATGGAGAGAAACAACTGGGCCGAAGCTAGAAAAGAATTGATTAGTTTAGGCAATGAAGCTTCACTCAACTTGATTGACTCTGCTTTATTCAACATTTGTTTAGATGAAGATATCATCGGTGATAACAAATATGCGCTAGTTCGAACTTCTTTACATGGAGATGGTAAAAATAGGTAACAATTCAAAATCTCTACCAATATTTTACATTGAATTGAAAAATTCACTATGTTTTTACCACACTTATACAAATATTATATAACTTATTATTCACAATTATGTAAATTATTATTATGGAAATTTCTACACATATCACGACTCGAGTTACGACTGTTCAAGGTCAATTTAACATATTATAAATGTGGGAAAAACTTAGTGAATTTTTCAATTCAGTGTAAGTGTGAATAGACCTTTTCATAGTTGTGCGCATGTGTCAATTTCCGCCATGTTTTACGCCTAAAGTTGCCCGAACTTTTTGACGTATAACTAAAGATTTGCCCGAAACTTTCAAATTCCCGCCTTTCAAACTTGTCGGTTGCGCATGCGCTTAAGGAACCGTAAAAAGGTCGATTACCACGTAGTAACTGTCGCAACCATCCCATACATAAATTTGTTAAAACTTGTTTTAGATGGTTTGATAAATCTCTTTCGCTGCAAGTGAGTAAAGACGGATATGCATCGATAAACTTCGAACATTCTTGGGGTGATGGCGTGGCAGTATTAAGATTTTTCCAAGATATATTAAAGGATTCCACAGAGAATCCGCAAGTGCATCCTGATACTAAATCAGGAGATGCAGAAATCAGAAAATTGGGTAAACGTTGATTAATGTTATTTTATTTTTCTATTTTGCGTCTGTAATAGACTCATAACAGCACTCATATGCGTGCGGTTATAGTTCGCCGAGTGCGATAACTTTCTCAATAAGTATCGGCGATTGTTTTTATTTAGAAATGAGAAATGAGAAAGAGTTTAAAGAACGAGTTCAATAAACGCGATTTTCCAGCACGCGTCCATGTTTAGAAAACGACGAGCGTAGCGAGGAGCGCGATAAGCGCAATTTTTAAGCACGCGTCCAAGTTTAGAAAACGACGAACGTAGCGAGGTATTTTCTAAACATGGACGCGTGCTGAAAAATCGCACTTATTGAACTCGTTCTTTAATATACTATTTTCTATTTTGCGACTATAATGAAGTCATTAAAGCACTCATATGGGTTCGTTAATGGCTCGCCGAGTGTGATACTATTTTCTCAATTTTTATCGGCGATTTTTTTATTTAGAATGGCATAAAAGGGCGCAAAATAGAAAAAAATAGTTTAAAGAACGAGTTCAATAAGCACGATTTTTCAGCATGCGTCCATGTTTAGAAAACGACGAGCGTAGCGAGCAGTTTTCTGAACATGGACGCGTGCTGAAAAATCGCGCTTATTGAACTCGTTCTTTAATATACTATTTCCTATTTTGCGTCTATAATTAAGTCATTAAAACACTCATATGGGTTCGTTAATCGCTCGCCGAGTACAATACAAATTTCTGAATATGTGTCAGCGATTTTTTTTTAATTTAGAAATGGCATAAAAGGGCGCAAAATAGAAAAAAATTATTAAAGCACTCGGCCATGTTTAGGAAACTCCTCGCTACGCTCGTCGTTTTCTAAACATGTACGCGTGCTGAAAAATCGCGCTTATTGAACGGGCGTAGCGAGAAGTTTCCTAAACATGGGCGAGTGCTGAAAAATCGCGCTTATTGAACGAGCGTAGCGAGAAGTTTTCTAAACATGGACGCGTGCTGAAAAATCGCGCTTATTGAACTCGTTCTTTAATATACTATTTCCTATTTTGCGTCTATAATGAACTCATTAAAACACTCATATGGGTTCGTTAATGGCTCGCCGAGTACAATACAAATTTCTCAATATGTGTCGGCGATTTTTTTTTAATTTAGAAATGGCATAAAAGGGCGCAAAAACAGAAAAAATAGTTTAAATAAGCGCGATTTTTCAGCACGCGTCCATGTTTACAAAACTCCTAGCAACGCTCGTCTTTTTCTAAACATGGACGCGTGCTGAAAAATCGCGCTTATTGAACGCGTTCTTTAATATATTATTTTGCGTCTATATCTAATAAAGTGACCACATTTTCATTGAGACAAAGCGGGACAAATGGGATGAAATGACAATTATTATTTATTTATGTAAGCAGACCATAATTCAAAAAAATATATTTTATCTATTCACACACCAAAATGAACACATTAATAAATACATTATTGTATGTGAAGATGCCATTATTATAATCGTTTGTGAAAGTATCCAAATCGTGCGTAAAAGTCCAATGTAAATCAAATGGAGTTTCATTATTAAACGAATTCTGTTTCTTGTTACTATGGCAACAATTAACTTGCGTCACTAAACAAAAATTCTCATTTTGAAGAAGTTTTGGCCCCTTAGTCAGTGTTGGGCATAATTCAATTACTTTTTTAATTGTAGAATCAAACAATCACAATTTTAATTGAAATTAATTTAATTCAATTAAGTGTTTAATTGTGAGATGCAATTGAAATCAATTGCAATTAAATCCATTAATTGTGGTTTACAATTAATTTAATTGCAATTAGCAGTTACAATTAACTTAATCATCAATTGTTTATTATAACAATTAAAACTATTTGATGAATGTAAAAACTTAAATAGTAGGGGATTATGGTCGTTCTGGACCCTCCACCTACCTATACTTTCCACCCCACTTCCGGTTCCCACCCCACGTGCGTTTCCCACGCCCACTTCGGGTTGCCAATCCCACTTCCGGTCCCCACGCCATCTCCATTTCCTACGCCAACTTCCGGTTCCCACTCCACGTTCGGTTCCCAAGCCCACATCCGGTTCCCACGCCCACTTCCGGTACCCACACCCACTTCCGGTACGCACCCCATTTTCATTTCTTATGCCAACTTCCTGTTCCCACCCTCACTTCCGGTTCTGGAAGTGGTAACCGGAAGTGTAATTTAATTCAATTAAGTGTTTAATTGTGAGATGCAATTGAAATCAATTGCAATTAAATCCATTAATTGTGGTTTACAATTATTTTATTGCAATTAAAATTCGTTCGGTTCCCACGCCCACTTCCGGTACGCACCTCATTTTCATTTCTTATCCAACTTCCTGTTCCCACCCTTACTTCCGGTTCTGGAAGTGGTAACCGGAAGTGGGTGCATTTTTGGAAGCAGAAGTGGGGGTGGGAACCGGAAGTGTGGTGGAAACCCGAAGTGGGGGCGAGGGTGGAAGGCTCAGTCCCAAAAAATCGCGTTTATTGAACTCGTTCTTTAATATACTATTTCCTATTTTGCGTCTATAATGAACTCATTAAAACACTCATATGGGTTCGTTAATGGCTCGCCGAGTACAATACAAATTTCTCAATATGTGTCGGCGATTTTTTTTAAATTTAGAAATGGCATTTGAACCCTCAAAACCCCCCCTGGCTACGCCCATGATAGTAAATATGAAGGAATCGTCCAAATATCGTGATTTTTTGGTGTTTGATCACGAAACTGAATTCAAAATTTCGAAATTCAAAATGGCGGACGCAATATGGAGGATAATTTATCGAAAAAAGCATTCAATTTTGTTGAAAGTCGAGATTTAGAGGCTGTAAATGTCACCGATCACGAAACTGAATTCAAAATGGCGGCCAATAGAAGCCGGATAATTTTCCAAAAAAAGTATTTTTAATTTACCCAAAAAAGTAATCTTAATTTCGTTGTCAGTGACCTCTAAAAACACCTAAATCCAGGGTTTCGACAAAATTGAATGCTTTTTTCGAAAAATTATCCGCCTTCTATTGGCCGCCATTTCGAATTTTGAAATTTTTAATTCAGTTTCGTGATCGGTGACATCCGCTAAACCTAGACTTTCAACAAAATTGAAAGCTTTTTTCGAAAAATTATCCGCTATATTGCATCCGCCATTTTGAATTTCGAAATTTTGAATTCAGTTTCGTGATCAGCGACCTGAAAAATGCAAGGAGACAACAAATCACGATATTCGGACGGTTCCTTCATATTATGGCCAGCTTTTTGGGATTTCAAACCACTGTGCCGCGTGCTGAAAAATCGCGTTTATTGAACTCGTTCTTTAAACTGTGTTTTCTATTCTGCGCCCTTTTATGCCATTTCTAAATTAAAAAATCGCTGATACATTTTGATAAAATTGTATCGCACCCGGCGAGCCATTAACGAACCCATATAAGTGCTTTAATGACTTCATTATACACGTAAAATAGTATATTAAAGAACCAGTTCAAAAAGCGCGATTTTTCAGCACGCGTCCATGTTTAGAAAACTTCTCGATAATTAATTAATTAGTCGTTTTTCTCGTCGTTTTCTAAACATGGACGCGTGCTGAAAAATCGCGCTTATTGAACTCGTTCTTTAAACTATTTTTTCTATTTTGCGCCCTTTTATGCCATTTCTAAATGAAATAATCGCCGATACATTTTGAGAAAATCGCACTCGGCAAGCCATTAACGAACCCATATGAGTGATTTAATGACTTCATTACTGACTAAAGTGACCACACGTCCCGATTTTGGCGGGACAGTCCCGCTTTTGGAGGACAGTCCCGTGTCTCGCCGATTTTTAAAAATGTCCCGCTTATTAAAAGATATCTGAATTTCTTATTTTAAATGATTTGTAATATATAAAATAAGATTTCTCCATATATTCCCATAAAATCTCCTTTTTAATGTCACCCAATGAAATTTTTTAATATCCTCCATTCTTCAAGATATTCCAAGCAGTTATTATAAAAATTTCTGACTTCTTTCAGAAAATCCGGTCGTTTAATGGCACTTTGTTCTGAAATTTTCATTGGGTTACATTACAAAAGAAGATTTTATTGGAATGTGTAGGAAAATATTTTGAAAATATGATTATTTCGAAAAATAATATTTGCGTAAATGATCTTTTATCTCCACACACACCAAAATGAACACATATACATTATAGATACATTATTGTATGTGAAGGATACGATTACAATCGCGTGTAAAAGTATCCAAATCGTGCGTAAAAGTGCAATGCAAATCAAATGGAGTTTCATTATTAAACGATTTCTCTTTGTTGTTACTATGGCAACAAATTGCGTCACTAAACAAAAAAATATACGCAATAATTTTGCAATTACAATTAATTAATTGATTGATGCACGTTTACAATTACAGTTTACAATTAATAAATGTCTGTTAGAAAATATGTTTATTATACTCCAATGTATCACTTGCCACAATGCGTAACTGCAATAATTATTTACATTAGAGTGCGGAAAGTTTGATTTTACAACGCGACAGCTCGTTTGGGGAACGAGCCCAAAGGGCTAGTTCCCCATCATCTGGAGCATTAACTTGGCCGACAATTATTATTTAAGAAACAAATAGATTTAGAGTACGGAAAGATGTTTCCTTCTGGACACTCCACTTCCGGTCATCCACCCCCGCTCCCACTTCGGGTTCCCACCACACTTCCGGTTCCCACCCCCCACTTCTGGTTCCAAAAATGCACCCACTTCCACTCAACAAAATTCCACTTTTGGCCAGCTTTTTGGGATTTCCGACCACTGTGCGCGACCATGTTTAGATGACCATGTTTCTAAACATGGACGCGTGCTGAAAAATCGCGCTTATTGAACTCGTTCTCTAACATACTATTTTGCGTCTATAATGAGGTCATTAAAGCACTCCTATGGGTTCGATAATGGTTCGCCCAGTGCGATACAATTTTCTCAATATGTATCGGCGATTTTTTTATTTAGAAATGGCATAAAACAGCGCAAAATAAAAAAAATAGTTTAAAGTACGAGTTCAATAAGCGCGATTTTTCAGCACGCGTCCATATTTAGAAAACGACGAGCGTAGCGAGGAGTTTTCTAAACATGGACGCGTGCTGAAAAATCGCGCTTATTGAACTAGTTCTTTAATATACTATTTTGCATCTATATTGAAGTCATTAAAGCACTCATATGAGTTCGTTAATGGCTCGCCGAGTGCGATACAATTTCCTTAATATGTATCGGCGATTTTGTTATTTAGAAATGGCATAGAAGGGCGCAAAATAGTTTAAAGAACGAGTTCAATAAGCGCGACTTTTCAGCACGCGTCCATGTTTAGAAAACTCCTTGCTACGCTCGTCGTTTTCTAAACATGGACGCGTGCTGAAAAATCGCGCATATTGAAGTAGTTCTTTAATGTACTATTTTCTATTTTGCATCTATAATGAAGTCATTAAAGCACTTATATGAGTTCGTTAATGACTCACCGAGTGCGATACTATTTTCTCAATATGCGGAAGTTTTCAGTCCGCGTCCATGTTTAGAAAACTCCGCGCTACGCTCGTCGTTTTCTAAACATGGACGCGTGCTGAAAAATCGCGCTTATTGAACTTGTTCTTAAATATAACATTTTCTATGTTGCATCTAAAATGAAGTCATTAAAGCACTCATATGGGTTCGTTAACGAGTGCGATACCATTTTCACAATATGTATCGACGATTTTTTTATTTAGATATGGCATAAAAGGACGCAAAATAGAAAAAAATTGTTTAAAGAACGAGTTCAATAAGCGCGATTTTTCAGCACGTGTCCATGTTTAGAAAACGACGAGCGTAGCGAGAAGCATTTCATTTCGCTTTTCAGCACTTGTCTCCTCGCTACGCTCGTCGTTTTCCAAAATTAGACGCGTGCTGTAAAATCGCGCTTACGGAACTCGTGCTTTAATATACCATTATATTTCAGAGTTCAATTTGAACGATTCTATAAAGGGAATCATTGATGCAGCCAGTGAAGAGTACGAGAAGGTTTTTAAATCTTTGGATATAAATTTCATCGAATCTGAAGGATTAGGCAAAGTGTTTTGCAAGAAGTATTCGGTTAGTCCCGACGCTGTTATGCAAATGTGTTTCCAATCGGCTTATCACAAACAGTTTGGGAAGTTTGTTGCAACTTATGAATCTTGCAGTACGGCCGCTTTTAAACACGGTAGAACCGAAACTGTTAGGTCAAATACAATGGCAACGAAAGTAAATTTGTAACTGAAAAGTTGTTTTTTAAAATAATTTTGTTTTTTTTTTTGTTGATAGGAGTATTGTTTAGCGGTGAATTCATTGCATAAGCCTTCCAATTCGGAGCTAGTGAAGTTTATTAAGAATTGTTCGAATGTGCATGGGAATATCACGAAGGAGGCTGCAATGGGTCAAGGTTTCGATAGACACCTGTTTGCGTTAAGAAAGCTTTCCGATAAAGTCGATTTATCCCAAGCTAATATTTTCGATGATCCTGCTTATAAAGTTATCAACCACATCAAATTATCAACAAGCACGTTATCTTCCCCTGCAGTTATAGCTGGTGGTTTCGGTCCAGTTGTAACAGACGGACTTGGACTCGGGTAAAAATCCAACCAAGTTTGAGTGTAATTAGCATTTAACGTTTATCTTTCAGTTACGTAATTCGTGATAACGCAATGGGAACATTAGTGACTACGTATCCAGGAGTCGACGGGAAGGAATTTATAAATTGTTTGGAGAAATCCATTCACGAAGCTGTCGATATTCTAAGTCAGGCATGAGCAACCTTTTTTGGAACCATGGCCAAATTATTTGTTCCAGTAAAACGTAAGGCGGTCATATTGGTTCCGTTTATTAAAATTTCGGGCAGTAGAGTAGTTTTTATTGCACAGGGAAGTCAGATACTATATGTGGGCCCGCGAGGCTGCTCATGCCTGTTCTAATAAATAAAAATTGTCTCGTTTGGAAATAATTTACTGTTATTTTTATACACTTTTATAACATATATTATACTTATAATTTAAAATATATGATTTGAAACAACGTTACAATATCTTTATCATCTAACGTGGAAATGAAATGGAAAAAGAAAGTAATGTACACACACCAAATACCCATTTCTAAACTAAAACTTTATAATACATTTATACTACATCATTGACTATAAGCCATTTAAGGTCTTGACACAAAGTTACTTTGGAGCAGCTCCAAGTTGAAAAATCATGAGCTTTATATTCTTTGTTAAAATGTCAGGTATGCATATTTACAAAATTAATTCTTGGCGATGAAAACGTTTAGTGGATCTTATCACCCATCGTAACTTTAGACACCTGCAATTAAAAACAAATGTAATAAACAATTTACAATAAACATTTTTTTAAATACAATAAAAGTTAAGTTGAAGTTGCTTACCATATAAATGCCAACAATAAGTCCAAAGAGACCGATAGCACTGCCGAAAATCTCAACGATTAAAATTTTAACAAACAGAGCAGAGTTTGCTGCATCGGACAGAGCTGCTCCCGAACCGACAATACCTACCGCGATACCACAGAACAGATTCACGAACCCTACAGCAATCCCAGCCCCAAACATCACGTACCCAGCCATCCAGTTCTTCGAATAAATTTCATCAGTGGATTTAACAATAGAATACGAGAAATCCTGCAAAAAAAAAAAAAACGATTAGTTGCGGTTTTGGAATGAAAGTCGCGGCGTATACTTCAAGATATCCCGAGAGCACGATGGCGGTGATAAGGCCATAGATAGCAACCGCTTCACAGAAGATGACGGAGATTAAATTCTTGGTTTTGATACGTGGGGCTTTCACACCTCCTCCAATAATACTGACACCAGTTGTGTGGATACCACTGCAATCAAATTTTTAAATTATTCATACAAAACAAACAAGTAATAACAAATCTAATTTTATGTCATATAAATAACAATCTTCCTGTAATTGCAAATTTTTATGCAGAAAAGTTTGAATCTATGCATACAGGGTGCGGCAGCCAAAACTCCCTTTTTGAAATAACTAAGAAATAAACGGTTGCGCGGGGTGAGTTGGCAATATTTCCGTTGCGTTCCTTCCTTTAAAGCGTTTCTGCTTCTTCTTCGTCTTTCGAATAGGCCTACTTTGGACCACGCTTGTTCAACTGTTGGGCTTTGACCTTTGCCCAGTATTGTCGCATCTTTTGCCGGTGTAACTCCTTTCTCTCTTCTGTCCAGGGGGTACCTTTCCTTCGAGGTTTTTCCTGAAATCCACGGACTTCTTTTAGGGTGCGTCTCTCAGACTGTCTGTTTTTGAGATCTGTTATTCCCAGTTCTTTAATATCCTTCTCAGTCTCTGTCAACCAAGTGGTACGAAGCTTCTTGTTTTGCCAGAAGGTGATTTTGGATCTTCCTGAGGATTCTCCTCTCTCTGATTTCCAATTTCTGTATTAGACCCCTTCAGTTCAAGGAAAGACATTCCATGGCATATAGGGCTTCTGGTCGTAAGACTGATGTGTAGGGTTTAAGTTTCAGGTTGCGTGATTGCATTTCATATTGTAAGTGTTCTTAGTCAGTCGATAGGCTAGTTCTAACTTGCTGACTCTCTTGGATAATGATGCTCTTTCTGATAAGTTGGGTTCAATCCAATCGCTGAGATACTTAAATTTCTTAGTCCTCTTGATGTTTCCCTGTTCTAGTAACATCTCTCTGTTTGCTTCTCTAATGTTGGTGAAGAATTCTGTTTTCTACAGCGATACTTGAAGACCCACTTTGGCAGCCTGTTTTCTGAGACAGTTTACCTGCATTGTTGCCATCTCAAGAGAATCAGCAAACAGTGTCGTGTCATCTGCAAAAGCCAGGCAATCTACAACCAGTCCATCGCTCTTACGTCCCAGGTAGATACCACTCTCAGCACCCAAATTGTTGAGTTCCTTGCGCCATTCTCTCATAACCTTTTCAAGGACACAGTTGAAGAAAAGTGGGGAAAGTCCATCACCTTGTCTCATTCAAGTTTTTATTTCAAAGCTATCTGAAATCTCGCCTCTAAATTTAACCTTGGAATGGGTGTTGGTCAAAGTATCTAGGTTTAGTCTGCGGGTTTTGTTGTCTAGTGCTAGTTCCTGGAGTACTTTGTGAAGCGTTTCTCTATCGATGAAATCGTAGGCCTTCCTAAAATCAACAAAGGTGACGACCAAATTGCGGTTTCTCATCTTGGAGTATGCAAGTACAGTTTTAAGGTTGAGGATCTGTTCAACAGGATCGGGTCTTCCTGAAGCCCTCCTGGTATTCTCCCAGTTGACTATCCAACTGATTTTCTGCCCTTGTTTGTAACGCCTTCGAGAGAATCTGTATGTTACCGGGACGAGAGAAATTCTACGGTAGTTGTTTAGATCAGTAAAATCTCCCTTTTTGTGAAGTGGATGGATGAGAGCAGATTTCCAATCGGGTGGTAATTTCTCTGTATCCCAGATGTCCTGGATGATCTCGGTTAGCTTGCGCACGGCATTGTTTCCACCACCTTTCCACAGTTCAGCAACGGTAGAGTCCTCTCCAGCTGCCTTATTATTCTTAAGAAGTTGAATGATCTGGCCAACTTCTTCCAATGAAGGGGGAAGCGAGTCCGTGTTTGGTGTGGTTTGTATGTAGTCGAAGTCTTCGCTGGGTGGGTCACAGTTGAGTAGATTTTTAAAGTACTGAGCCAAAATGTGGCAGTTGTCGTTATAAGCCAGTTTGCCTTGTGAGTCTCTGAAGTGGAGGCTTGGCGGAGCGTATTTTCTGAGTATCTGCTTAAAGGTTCCAAAGAAATCTCTGGAATTATTCTTATCCAAGCTCTCTTCAATTTGGGTTAGTTGGTTTTGTGTGAAGGTTCGTTTGGTTCCTCGAATTATCTTGGCTGTAACCTTTCTTTGTTCCAAAAATTTATGCCAATTTTCCTTAGTCTTTTTAGAATTCCACTTCAGCCAGGCTATCTGTCTTTGGGCTATTGCATTGTCACAGTCTTCAGTCCACCACGGATGCTTCCTTCTTCTAGCGAGAGGGGCGAGTTCATTGGCCGCCTTCACAAGAGTCTCCTTCAGTTGGTCCCAGTTGTTTAGGTCTGTGTTGTTCAGTCTCTGACTTAGTTCTTGACTGTTCTTGAGTCGCTCGACGTCAAATTTTACCATTTTGGAGGTTCTGTGTAATCTAGTGTTTCTAGGCTGGAGTCTTATTTTGATCTTTGAGAGGTAGTGGTCAGAGTCCAGATTGGCGCTTCTTAGTACCTTCACGTTTTGTATTTCCTTTTGAGATTTGCGTGAAATGGCCACATGATCTAACTGGAATTCACCCAGGTGAGTATTAGGTGAAATCCAAGTCTTCTGGCAAGTGTTTGAAGGCTGTAGATTTCATGATCAACCCAAAAGTCCTACACAGATCCACCAATCGTTCTCCGTTGCGGTTGGTTCGCTTATCCGCCGGATAATTGCCCACTATGTTTCTGTATTTTTTCTCTCTTCCCAATTGAGCATTGAAGTCACCAAGCAGTATGACGGTGTGCCTCTCTGGAAGTTTAGAGATAATATCTTCTAAGTCTTCCCAGAATTTATCAGTTCTGTCTGGATTGCGTCTGTTGTCTTGGTTGATTGAGGCATGTACATTGACTATACTGTAGCCCTTGTTTGCGCATTTGAGAGAGAGGATGGATACACGACTACTCGGGGAGGTAAAGTCGGTGACTGAATCCAGTATCCTGTGACTGATTATAAATCCTGTACCTAAGTGGGGTACGTTCTTCATTACCCGCTGACCCACTTTTCCTTTGAGGATTCTGTAGCCTTGGGTCTCGAAGGCATGTTCGTCCGTAAATCTGGTTTCCGGTATTGCTGTCAGTATTATATTAGTGAATCAGTCAAATGTTTCAGTTTACCCACTTTTAGCAGTGAGTTGGCATTAAATGTTGCGAAGAAGCTTTGCCGTCTTGGTCTGAGTTTACGTCCGGTGATTTCAGGATGCTCCGACTCATCCTTAAAGCATGTTGGTGCGGACTCCCCAGAATCCGAAGGTCCGCTAACGTCACCATAGGTGACGATGGATTGGTTACCACCTGAGGTAGTGCATTTAGCGAGATTTTCCTTCAGTAGCTCAGTTGAAGAATATTCTTCATGGGACAGTGGCGAGCCACTGTCCAAGATACTACTCAAGTAGTTAGCTTGGGAGGCTTATTATTCGGGGTTGTCACCCTTAAACAGGTCGCCTTCACTACGGCTAAGGAGTCCTGTCCACCCCACTCTTCCCAGGTGCTAGGTTCCGTGCCATTGTTTACCAAAGATGTTCAAGGGGTACGTATTAATATATTACTAGGTCCAGATCACTAGTCCAGATTACTGATCCAGATTACTAGGTACAGATTACTAGACTCAGGTTTTTAGATTTGTTTGTTTATTCATAATTTCTAGTAGGTTTCTTTAATCAAATGTCAAATTAATTAAACGTCAAATTCATTTCAAAATAGAAATAACTAAAATCAAAGCGTTTCAATTATTATTTAATTTTATTCTTTTTCTTAAGGTGCCATTACTATCTTCTAGTGTGGGCGACTTCTCGCGCATACTTGTGGAACGCATCGTCACACTAATATGCGGGAACTTCAGTTTATCTCTGGTACCGAACGGCACTATTTGAGAGGTTTTACCAGGCAGAATTACTCGTGGTAGTTTGCAATTGCTTTCCACGAGGTGGCCACAGCATAGTTCCGTGAAAAATTTCACGGTTTGTCCGGGGATTGAACCCGGGATCTCAGGCATAGCGAGCGGATGCGTTCACTACACTGTGACCACTATAATATTTCTAAAACTATAACTTACTAAACTTTATTTTATAATATTTCTAAAATTATTCATACAAAGCAAACAATAATGTTACTCTATTTCATATAAATATCAGCTTTATCTGAAATTGCAATATTTTTTTTCAGAACAGTTTAAAGGCATACATACAGGGTGCGGCAGCCAAAACTCCCTTTTTGAAACAACTAAGAAATAAACGGTTGCGCGGGGCGAGTTGGCAATATTTCCGTTACGTTCCTCCCTTCAAAGCGTTTCAGTAGTTATTTTATTTTTTAATATTTCTAAAATTATTCATGCAAAGCAAACAAGTAATAATCTAACTCTATTTCATATAAATATCAATCTTTACCTGAAATTGTTTTTTTTTTCAGAATAGTTTGAATCCATACATACATACAGGGTGCGGCAACCAAAACTCCCTTTTTGAAATAACTAAGAAATAAACCGTTGCGGAGGGCGACTTGGCAATATTTTCGTTGCGTTTTAGTAGCCTTTGGAGCAGTGATCCAAGCAAGAACGGTCGTTCGCCGTAAAATCATTTTGCGGGAAAAGACTAGTAGGGTCCTATTCATGACGCTAAGACACGAACCCTGATTCTCCGTTACCCGTTATAACCACGGTAGACGCAGAGCCTATCATCGACAGTTGATAAGACATTTGAAAGACATGTGGCCGGTCCGAGACCGTGCGATCAGCGTAGTTATTCAGAGTCACCAAACAAGATCTAATAAAAGCATTCCTCCCGTCTCCGGTCGTAAATCTATGCCCATGTATTAGCAGTAGACAGGCCCTATCAAGTGGGGGAGGGGCGGTAGGGGGGGGGGGGGGGGGGTACTCAGAAGGGGCAGTTGCCAAGGTTAGGTTATTGAAATAGAATGTTTTTATTAGGCAGAATTATTGAAACTTCGCACAAAGTACTCCAGAACTATTTCATATCTACCAGGAACTCTGTTGAAATTTGGAATTTCAGATAGGCTGTCCGAAGGACATTGATTGAGGTTTGATTTACACTATCACCCCTACAAAATTCGAGTGGTTCAGGTTATGACTGAAAACGATTTCGCTACTCGGCGGCGGTTTTATGAGACGTTTTGGGAAAGGATTGAAGAAAACCAGGATTGAAGAAACCATCAGATGCTCCGTGATGTAATGACCAATTTTAGACATCGCCAAATTTTACACATCAAATTGGGTAGTATCCCGGAACGGAGCGATTCCTTGGCCGGCCTGGCGTTTACCCGACCTCACCGCATGCAATTTTTTCTTGTTTAGTTATCTAAAGAGCAAAGTTTTCCAAGAACGGAAGAGTACGAATCTTGAAGAACTGAAGGCGAGAATCTGTCAGGAAATCGAAAGAATTCCTCATCAGATGCTCCGTGATGTAATGACCAATTTTAGACATCGCCTGCAAGAATGAATCGATCGAGAAGGACGACACCATAATAATGTTATTTTTAACAAATGATTAATTGTTTCTTTTCTTTTAACAATTGATAAATTATAAGTTTCTTAAATGCTTTTTAACGTAGATTAACATGACATCATCGACATTCATCATTCATCATCGACATTCGCACTGAAAGAGATTGTCGCATAGCCTCTCCTACCCAATTCCGGCTCTCACCTCCACGTCTGGTGAACCCTGGTAACCTGACCACTCTAGCCTGAGATGCGGTAACCAACCCGTATGGATGGTAAGGGTGGTCAGGGCTAGCGAGAGCGGGAGAAATGGTCCTCCGATCATCAGGGGGTTGGGCGTGTGGTTAACAACCAGCACCATAAAACAAAACCTGTTATGAAACCTTCAATAATGCCTCGGAATGGACTGGAAATACGGCAACGACACAAGCAACGGAAAAGGGAGAACGTTTGGAAAATTGCATCGTGGAATGTTGTAACTTTATCGAGGCCTGGTGGGTTGAGAACTTTAACGGATGCCCTAAAAATCGGCGGAATGGACATAACTGCTGTTCAAGAAACAAGGTGGCCTATAAAGAACTTACTAACCAGTAATGAGTACTCATTTTACTACAGTGGTAAAACGGGCGGAAATTTAGAAACGTCACCCTGATTAATGTCCACGCACCAACTGAGGACAAGGAAGAAAACGTGAAGGGCCAATTTTACGAGGAACTGCAGAAAGCATATCGTGATGCGCCAGAAGGAGATATCAAAATCATCCTTGGTGATTTTAATGCTAAAGTGGGACGCGAGGAGATATACCGACCGACAATCGGACTGCACAGTCTTCATGCTGAGACTAATGAAAACGGAAGTAGGATGATAGACTTTGCGACGACCAACAACATGGTAGTCAGTAGCACATATTTCCCACACAAAAATATTCACAAAGCCACATGGAAATCACCAGGTGGTAGAGTATTGAACCAGATAGACCATGTGATGATAGATGGGAGACACTGTTCAAATATCCTGGATGTAAGAGCCTGTCGAGGCCTCAATGTAGATTCGGATCATTATTTGGTAAGGGCGGTGCTTAGGGCTAGAATTGATTGTCAACGCACACAACAGCCGGCAGTTAAGAGATACGATCTGGAAAAATTCAAAACCGATGAGATGAAAGAGAGATTTCAGTACCAAATGCAGGAACGAATATCCAAACGGCCAGAAAACGCTCTAGTAGAGGTCAATGAAGCGTGGCAAAAGATCAAGCAGGACATCAAAGATACAGCAGCAGAGGTTGTGGGGTGGAAGAAGGGACAAAGGCGTAATAACTGGTACGATGAAGAATGCAAGGAAGCTCTGACAGAGAAGAACAAAGCCAGAGAAAAAGTACTACAACGAAATACTAGAGCGAATGTAGAGGATTATCGAAACAAACGGAAAGTTGAGAAAAAACTCTTCCGAAGAAAGAAATCTGAAAAAGATTTCGCGGAAATAGAAAGAATGAGTAATGCCAACGAAACTCGGGGACTCTATCAAAAGGTCAGAAATGCGAGACTTGGCTACAAACAGCAGCCACTTCTGTGTAAGGATAAGGACGGCAGAGTAATCGGACACACAGAAAAGTGTATCAAGAGGTGGGGTCAGTACTTCAGGGACCTGCTCAACCAGAACACTCGCGTAGTCCAAGAGGAAAGTATAACGCCAACACCAACATCAATATTAGGGACTGAGCAAGTGGAGGAACCCACCTTAGAAGAAGTAGAGACTGCAATGCGCAGGATCAAGAACAATAAGGCGCCAGGTGCAGATGGCATTCCAGGAGAATTGTTGAAGTATGGAGGTAGAGCCTTAATATCGTGCATGCATGATCTCATATTAAACATATGGAGAACAGAAAAGCTATCGGATGAATGGAAGCTAGGGATAATATGCCCATTGTACAAGAAAGGTGATAAGTTAGATTGTTCTAACTACAAGGGGATAACGCTGCTAAACATTGCATACAAGGTCTACGCTAATGTGAATACCAGTGCGGTTTCCGCACAAACAGGTCAACCACAGACCAACTGTTTGGCATTAGGCAGATCCTGGAGAAATGTAATGAGTTCAATATCACGACACACCATCTATTCGTGGACTTCAGAGCAGCATACGACAGCGTTATAAGACACAAACTGTGGGGGATAATGACAAGTTTTGGATTCCCTGAAAAACTGACAGCCCTAACCAGAGTAACACTGTCTGAAGTATCGTCTGTAGTAAGAATACGAAACAAGTTGTCTGAGACTTTTATAACAGAGGAAGGACTACGACAGGGAGACCCACTGGCAACTTTACTGTTTAACATCGTACTAGAAAAGGCCGTTAGGAGTAGTGGAGTGGATACTAACGGCACTGTGTACTTTAAGTCAACACAACTATTGGCTTACGCAGACGACATTGATATAATTTGCAGAAGCGAACAGGCGACCAAAACTACTTACTCGCTGCTGGAGAAGGAAGCAAATAACCTAGGACTCACTGTCAATGTAAACAAAACGAAATACATGGTGGCTAACGAAACTCATCGGAAGGTCGGACCAACGCTAGAACTAGACGGAAAACATTTTGACACAGTAGATACATTTGTGTACTTGGGCTCGCAACTGAACAGCGTAAACCGGATGGGCGAGGAGATTAGAAGGCGGATAACTCTTGGTAACAGGTGCTATTACAGGCTACTTAAACTTTTTAGGTCCAAAACAATCCACCCCATGCATAAGTGCACACTGTACAGGTCACTGATAAGACCTGTAGTAACCTATGGTGCAGAAGCATGGAGCTTAACACAGAGCGAAGAACAGGCTTTAAGTGTATTTGAGAGAAGAATGCTACGTGCAATATTTGGAGTGACCCAAGAACGAGGAATCTGGCGCCGAAGATATAATCACGAACTATATCAGCTCTACAATCAACCAGATATTGTGAGTTTCATCAAGGTGGCAAGATTGAGATGGCTCGGACACATGCAGAGAATGGGTGATCATAGGGTTCCGAAAAAGTTGTTCAATGGCCAACCAGAGGGAAGGAGAAGGGCCAGAAGGCCAAGAGGGAGATGGAAGGATGCGGTAACAACTGACCTACAAAAACTTCAAGTTCGGGACTGGAGAACGTTGGCGAGTGATAGGTCCGCTTGGAGAAACATGCTGAAGGAGGCCCAGACCGGCAATCGGTTGTAGTGCCATTAAGAAGAAGAACATGACATCAATGAAATTTTTTAAAATGCAACCGTTTCTTTCTTACAGATATTTCAAAAATGCAGGTTTGGCTGCGGCACCCTGTATATACAAATACCTTGTGTGCCCTGTATATACAAATACGTGATATACCTTGTATTAATGTTAATAGTAAACTAGACCTTTACTGTCTTTGTCTTATTAACTTTAAAGTTAAATGGAAAAAAACTGTAAATAAATATTATTTCTGTTTTATGTGCACGTAATAAACAAAAACTTGATTTTGTTTTGGAGCTAAACTATCAACTGACTGTGGGGTGCCTATAGCATTTGTTATGTAGTAAATTTTGTTTATTAATTTGTATATTTTTGTACTTACACTGCGGCACCAACAACGGATAAGGCTACAGACAAACTGATACCAATGATAGCCCACATATGAGGAGTCGTAGATTCGAGGAACCTGTAACGTTACGAATTGGATAGAAATTTGGATTGGGTTCGTGAATTTGTTGTAACTTACCATGCAAAGCTGACTCGTTCCCCTTTTCCAGTGAAAACATGATACAAGGCTGAAATACAAATGTTACATTATTTGCTATTGATTGAATATGTGATTTCTACTCACTTAATATTGTGATTACTGATACAGCTGTGCCAACGAACGTCGAAGCTAATATAGTCCTCATTTTAAAAGAAATTTCGAATGGTCTAAGGCCTAAAAAACCCCCTTTTCGACGGAATTGACACAAGACTGGGCAGATAATAACCAGCGTCTTGGGATCTGTCACGTGAAATTGTAGAGGAAAAATAGGAGTGGTTCTGTCTTCTACTAAATTACAAAAACAAACGGAGACAAACTTATCGCCTCCCACTGCGGATTGAGAGAGACAACGGAGATGCGAAAAACCGTTCGATAAAACAGATTTCTACTATTTTTGCGCTAAAATTCAAATTAGACCTCATTTAATTAACATGATTAATTTATCATCTCATTTAATTAATATCTAAATACTAATAATCATTAATAACTAAAAACCAAAGTTTTATTCTAAAAAAAAAACAGTTTTTGAAATTAATAAGCACTTGTAGGATTTTTGTTTCAAAACGGTTACTGCAACTAAAAACAAAAATTGTAGTAATGCTAACAAGTTTGTTTTAATTTTGTTTTATAAATAATCTGAATTTTTGTTTCTAAACGGTTTTTCGTTGTTTCAATGAATTTCTACTTGATTTTTGTTTCAATTATTATTTAATCCAGGGCTGTCTAGGCTGCTAGCTAGGGTCTAGCCCAGGGGTGACTAAAAACCTTTTTATGACCGCGTGCCATTTTTTTTTTAGATTTTCACATTTATAGTAAGTAGCTTTTCCAAATAATCAAATCTTTCATTAAAAGCCAATATCATAGTAGGCGACATAAGTATCGATACTTTCGCTCTTGCAAAAGACCGACCGTCTGTTTCTTGGATATTCTGTAGCACTCTTCGGACACTGTTAGTGTCAGTGTTAGAGTGCACAGTTTGAGCTGTTGAGGATTAGGCAAGTAATTACAGAGGCGTAGCTTGGGGGTGCTAGGGGGCCATGGCCGCGGGCGGCACATGAAAAGGGGGCGGCAAGAACGAAAATTAGAGGAACAAACGACAATCTTTGGCGGCAAGGCGGTAGAGTATATGGAGAATTGTTGAAATTTATCCAATTTCGATAATAAATTGGTCAGGTTAAGTTGTCCTAGAGATAATAAATCAAGAACTATCGCACGGGAGTGCGAACTCTCAATCCAAAATATGAAAAAACTCCCAAATCTATTTTAACAGACTGAAATTGTAAGAGGCAACAAAGATTCAGATTTTAAAAACTGTTTTTTACCACTGCGCTACGATTTTACTGAGCATGCGCCAATTTACTTTCTAAACCTGACACCTTATACTCAACATCTACCTTTATTTATTTTGTTTTTTCGGTTCCTTTCGTTGTTCTCGATAGATATTATATAATGGAGACGGATACCTACTTTTTTATTTTTTCTCTATTAGCACATCTAACTAAATATGAAAAGGGCAAAAGAAAGTGGAGCATGGTAAAGAAAGCGAAAGAGGAGAATATTAGAAAAAATGTTGGGGCTATATTAAAGTTTGTGAAAGTTTCGGAGATGCCACATTGTACGCCAGAGTCACCACAGTCTACGTCAGGGCCTTCAAATGTTAGTTCTTCAGGGTCTAGTGCCGTTCGAATCCAAGAAGTAGCTCATGTAGTACAAATATTCGATACCGGTGATTTGCTACAACCTTTAATTGATTGTTCGAATTTGTCAGATTCAAATACTTGCTGCTGTGATTGCTGAAATTTCGACACCAGAACGAAATGTAACCGCTCATATTGAATCCGATTTTGATATCAACGACATTGGGAAATGGCTTGAAAATATAAATTCAAACATAAGGCTGCTATTGATACAGAGAGGTCCTGAAGTCGTTCAACATATGAATACAGACTTCTCAGTAGAGTCAACAGTACCACGTACGGTTCAGTCAGACGCAGACTCTGTTACAGCAAAAGTATTGTCCAGGAGGCGGCTGACGCGAGATTGGTTTTACCGCACATTGCCAAACGAGAAACTTTTACGCTCTTGGATGGCATATTCTCCTTCTAAAGCATCATTGTTCTGCTTGTGTTGTCGTTTGTTTCAGAACGCAAATTTACATTCACCAAATGCGCCGAAATTTTACTCCTGCGACGGATTTAAAACTTGGTGGAAATAGAATCCCAAAGTTGCCAATCATGAATCAAGTGCTCAACATAACCAACATTTTTGCAAATGAGTTAGAAACGAGGCTTCGAAAGGGAGAGACTATTGATAAGAAAGAACAAGAAGTAGTGGCAAGAGAAACTAAAAAATGGAAATGAAAATGAAATTCTAACCAGAATGTTTGATATCATACAATTTCTGGCAAAACAAAATTTGGCGTTACGTGGTCACAGGGAAGACGACACCAGTGCCAAAAGAGGCAACTTTTTAGAATTGGTGCATCTACTGGCAAAGTACGATCCTGTTTTAAGAGAGCATTTAGTAAGAATAAAAATGGGCCAGAAAATTTCTCTTGCTTATATGTCACCTAAAATTCAAAACGAATTCATTTAAGTTTTAGGAAATAAAGTTCGCCAAGAAATTATAGCTCGTGTTCAAAAGGCCAAGTATTATTCCATGATTTTTGACAGCACCCCGGACATATCCCACAAAGATCAAACAAGCCAAGTAATACGATATGTGATGATTGAAAACCAGGAGGTGCGAGTAGAGGAATCTTTTATAGATTTCATTGAAACGAAAAGCAAAACTGCGGAAGGTATTAGTGACATGATACTAAGCAAACTCGAGGCCAATGGGGTCGACATTATGAACTGTAGAGGGCAAGCATACGATAATGCTGCTACGATGGCTGGATGCCACACAGGTGTACAACAGCGAATAAAGGATATCAATCCTAATGCCAAATTTGTTCCCTGTTCAAACGATTCACTAAACCTACTTTGCCTACATGCGGCTTCAGTGGAGGTAAATTCGGTGACTTTCTTTGGTACGCTAGAACGCTGTTACGCTTTTTTTTCTATGTCGACGCACCGTTGGGAAGTTCTTCTTGCAGCCACAGGAAAAAGTTTGAAGAGGGTTCAGGACACACGTTGGAGCGCTAGAGGCAATGCTGTAAATTTCATTAGAGATCATTACAAAGAAACTGCACTAGAAAATCTGACGGAAGCGGACGAAAGCTTCAACACACGGACGGACGCGGGAAGTTTATTAGTGGTGATGGAATCATTTTCGTTTTTATGTTACTTGGGCCTCTGGTAACCGATACTGCGTGAAGTCAATGATGCTCAAAACTATTTGCAAACTGAGGGACTAAACATTTATCAGTGTGCTCAAAAAATAGGCGCTTTACAGACCGTATTAGAAGAACAACGAGAGGAATCTGTAGACAAGGCTTTAAGATACGCTAAAAGTTTATGTGAAGAACTTGGAATTTCTTTTGAACCCCCAAGACGAATTAGGAGGAGGCATATATATGGCGGCGGAAGTAGAGATGTTGGGTTATCGTACGACGACTTGAGACGAACTATGATTTCTTCAATAGACAGAGCAACTGCTGAAATTCAAGAAAGATTCCAACAATTGCAGAATCTGGCGCAAAAATACATACGCCTTTTTAAGACCCTCGGTGATATTGGGCGTCGACAAACTTAATCTAGATCAAGCTCCTCATGACATAAATAGAGAAGAGTTCAAACTTGAACGCGTACGTCTACGAGCTTTCGTAGCTACAACAGACCCAGACTATAAAAAAGAGATCATTAACTCCGGCTCACTGGGTTTATTAAAATATATTATTGAGTCTAAACTTGAAGATTGCTTACCAAACATTGTCATAATGTTGAGAATATTCTTAACAGCTGTCATAAGCAATGCCTGTTGCGAGAGAAGCTTCTCTAAACTAAAGTTAATTAAAAATTATTTAAGATCGACTATGTCCACATTTAGACTATCCAATTTAGCTATATTGACAAGGGGCGGAGAATTTCCAGTCGGCCCCGGGCGGCGAAAACCCACGCTACGCCACTGAGTAATAAGAATAAAACGGGGATTGTCAGAAACACAAAGAACTTGATATATTGTATTAACTAAAACGCGGACAATATTCTACAATTTTTAATGTATCTATACCAGTTGTGTATGAAGCATCTATGATAGTGGTGTGGCGGGTTTATTCCCTTTACCATGCCGCTTCGTTGCTCTATATTTTTCTTGGTGGTTGTGCTTAGTTTCGGGTACCCTACTCGTGTTGCTCTCCCACATATGATCTTTGTAGCAACTTGGGTGGCGATTTTTATCTTCCTTGCAAGTTGGTTTATGCCTTATTTGTGAGTTGTTTCTCCAATTCTTTTTGGTATTCTTCTTAATTGTTTTCTAACTCTATGCGTGTAGGGAATCTCGCTCTCTTCATTAGTTTGTTTCTCTCGTGTTTGAGGTCTATACGTAGCTTTGCTCGGACAATCCTGATGTAGTCGCTTCCTGTATCGAACCGGTTCACGATTCCGACGTTCTTGCATTTTGATCTGCTATTTGCGAGAATATAGTCGATCTCATTATTGACCGAGTTGTCCGGGCACCTCCGCTCTCCATCTACGTTGTGGTGGTTTCTCAAAGAACGTGTTTAGGCAGAACAGATTCTCTTTTCCAGAAAATTTGCCAGCATTTCTTCTCTGTGTAAGAAAGTCAAGACCTTGTTTTCCAATATACCGGGATTCGATTTTGCTGTTGGTCCACTCACCGATGTTGGCGTTGAAATCTCCTATCACTAACGTGAAGTGTGTTTTCTCCAACTGTTTTGCTCTTGCATATCTCCATACACTTGCTCTACTTTCTCGTCGTCTGAGCTGCTTGTCGGAGCGCAGATATTGATAATTTGCATGGAGTAGCTATGTATATACTAACTATGTTAGATAGAGAAGCGTAACTTCATCACTTTATGTTTCATTCGCGCATTGACGAGAAATCCTATGCCTCCCAGATGATCTGTTGTGTTTTTCTGGTATAACATATGTCCTGAGGTTAATGTGGTAGTTTTTTCACCCGGTAGACGTGTTTCCGATAGTCCCATGATATCCCACTTAATGGTCCCAGCTCGGCTTCCAGCTCCTCCCACTTCCAGCACAAAAGTCCCACTTCCAGCTCGTGGTTCAGTTCGTCAAGGTGTTCCTCGGATCTCATAGTGCGAATATTATACGTGGTCTGTTAGAAAACTATCCGACCTTTTTTTTTATTTTGAAAACCTGATGGATTTGAATCAAGGGCGCTTGCATGAGCCGACCTTGAACCTTCGTGCGCATCCGTGAATGTTTGCCTGCCTCTAGATAGCGTCAGTTGCTGTCGAGCAGTGTTCGAGTGATGTAGCGTGTAGTGCTCTCGTCGATTTTTCGTATCTATACCAGTTGTGTATGAAGCATCTATGATAGTGGTGTGGCGGGTCTATTCCCTTTACCATGCCGCTTCGTTGCTCTATATTTTTCTTGGCGGTTGTGCTTAGTTTCGGGTACCCTACTCGTTTTGCTCTCCCACATATGATCTTTGTAGCAACTTGGGTGGAGATTTTTATCATCCTTGCAAGTTGGTTTATGCCTATGTTTGCCATATTTGTGAGTTGTTTCTCCAATTCTTTTTGGTATTCTTCTTAATTGTTTTCTAACTCTATGCGTGTAGGGAATCTCGCTCTCTTCATTAGTTTGTTTCTCTCGTGTTTGAGGTCTATACGTAGCTTTGCTCGGACAATCCTGATGTAGTCGCTTCCTGTATCGAACCGGTTCACGATTCCGACGTTCTTGCATTTTGATCTGCTATTTGCGAGAATATAGTCGATCTCATTATTGACCGAGTTGTCCGGGCTCCTCCGCTCTCCATCTACGTTGTGGTGGTTTCTCAAAGAACGTGTAGGCAGAACAGATTCTCTTTTCCAGAAAATTTGCCAGCATTTCTTCTCTGCGTAAGAAAGCCAAGACCTTGTTTTCCAATATACCGGGATTCGATTTTGCTGTTGGTCCACTCACCGATGTTGGCGTTGAAATCTCCTATCACTAACGTGAAGTGTGTTTTCTCCAACTGTTTTGCTCTTGCATATCTCCATACACTTGCTCTACTTTCTCGTCGTCTGAGCTGCTTGTCGGAGCGCAGATATTGATAATTTGCTTGGAGTAGCTATGTATATACTAACTATGTTCGATAGAGAAGCGTAACTTCAGTACTTTATGTTTCATTCGCGCATTGACGAGAAATCCTATGCCTCCCAGATGATCTGTTGTGTTTTTCTGGTATAACACATGTCCTGAGGTTAATGTGGTAGTTTTTTCACCCGGTAGACGTGTTTCCGATAGTCCCATGATATCCCACTTAATGGTCCCAGCTCGGCTTCCAGCTCATCCCACTTCCAGCCCAAAAGTCCCACTTCCAGCTCGTGGTTCAGTTCGTCAAGGTGTTCCTCGGATCTCATAGTGCGTATATTATACGTGGTCTGTTAGAAAACTATCCGACCTTTTTTTTATTTTGAAAACCTGATGGATTTGAATCAAGGGCGCTTGCATGAGCCGACCTTGAACCTTCGTGCGCATCCGTGAATGTTTCCCCGCCTCTGGATAGCGTCAGTTGCTGTCGAGCAGTGTTCGAGTGATGTAGCGTGTAGTGCTCTCGTCGGTTTTTCGTATCTATACCAGTTGTGTATGAAGCATCTATGATAGTGGTGTGGCGGGTTTATTCCCTTTACCATGCCGCTTCATTGCTCTATATTTTTCTTGGCGGTTGTGCTTAGTTTCGGGTACCCTACTCGTTTTGCTCTCCCACATATGATCTTTGTAGCAACTTGGGTGGCGATTTTTATCTTCCTTGCAAGTTGGTTTATGCCTATGTTTGCCATATTTGTGAGTTGTTTCTCCAATTCTTTTTGGTATTCTTCTTTATTGTTTTCTAACTCTATGCGTGTAGGGAATCTCGCTCTCTTCATTAGTTTGTTTCTCTCGTGTTTGAGGTCTATACGTAGCTTTGCTCGGACAATCCTGATGTGGTCGCTTCCTGTATCGAACCGGTTCACGATTCCGACGTTCTTGCATTTTGATCTGCTATTTGCGAGAATATAGTCGATCTCATTATTGACCGAGTTGTCCGGGCTCCTCCGCTCTCCATCTACGTTGTGGTGGTTTCTTAAAGAACGTGTTTAGGCAGAACAGATTCTCTTTTCCAGAAAATTTGCCAGCATTTCTTCTCTGCGTAAGAAAGCCAAGACCTTGTTTTCCAATATACCGGGATTCGATTTTGCTGTTGGTCCACTCACCGATGTTGGCGTTGAAATCTCCTATCACTAACGTGAAGTGTGTTTTCTCCAACTGTTTTGCTGTTGCATATCTCCATACACTTGCTCTACTTTCTCGTCGTCTGAGCTGCTTGTCAGAGCGCAGATATTGATAATTTGCATGGAGTAGCTATGTATATACTAACTATGTTCGATAGAGAAGCGTAACTTCATCACTTTATGTTTCATTCGCGCATTGACGAGAAATCCTATGCCTCCCAGTTGATCTGTTGTGTTTTTCTGGTATAACACATGTCCTGAGGTTAATGTGGTAGTTTTTTCACCCGGTAGACGTGTTTCCGATAGTCCCATGATATCCCACTTAATGGTCCCAGCGCGGCTTCCAGCTCGTCCCACTTCCAGCCCAAAAGTCCCACTTCCAGCTCGTGGTTCAGTTCGTCAAGGTCTTCCTCGGATCTCATAGTGCGTATATTATACGTGGTCTGTTAGAAAACTATCCGACCTTTTTTTATTTTGAAAACCTGATGGATTTGAATCAAGGGCGCTTGCATGAGCCGACCTTGAACCTTCGTGCGCATCCGTGAATGTTTCCCCGCCTCTAGATAGCGTCAGTTGCTGTCGAGCAGTGTTCGAGTGATGTAGCGTGTAGTGCTCTCGTCGGTTTTTCGTATCTATACCAGTTGTGTATGAAGCATCTATGATAGTGGTGTGGCGGGTTTATTCCCTTTACCATGCCGCTTCGTTGCTCTATATTTTTCTTGGCAGTTGTGCTTAGTTTCGGGTACCCTACTCGTTTTGCTCTCCCACATATGATCTTTGTAGCAACTTGGGTGGCGATTTTTATCTTCCTTGTTGTTTTATCTTCCTCCAAGTTGGTTTATGCCTATGTTTGCCATATTTGTGAGTGGTTTCTCCAATTCTTTTTGGTATTCTTCTTTATTGTTTTCTAACTCTATGCGTGTAGGGAATCTCGCTCTCTTCATTAGTTTGTTTCTCTCGTGTTTGAGGTCTATACGTAGCTTTGCTCGGACAATCCTGATGTAGTCGCTTCCTGTATCGAACCGGTTCACGATTCCGACGTTCTTGCATTTTGATCTGCTATTTTCGAGAATATAGTCGATCTCATTATTGACCGAGTTGTCCGGGCTCCTCCGCTCTCCATCTACGTTGTGGTGGTTTCTCAAGGAACGTGTTTAGGCAGAACAGATTCTCTTTTCCAGAAAATTTGCCAGCATTTCTTCTCTGCGTAAGAAAGCCAAGACCTTGTTTTTCAATATACCGGGATTCGATTTTGCTGTTGGTCCACTCACCGATGTTGGCGTTGAAATCTCCTATCACTAACGTGAAGTGTGTTTTCTCCAACTGTTTTGCTCTTGCATATCTTCATACACTTGCTCTACTTTCTCGTCGTCTGAGCTGCTTGTCAGAGCGCAGATATTGATAATTTGCATGGAGTAGCTATGTATATACTAACTATGTTCGATAGAGAAGCGTAACTTCATCACTTTATGTTTCATTCGCTCATTGACGAGAAATCCTATGCCTCCCAGATGATCTGTTGTGTTTTTCTGGTATAACACATGTCCTGAGGTTAATGTGGTAGTTTTTTCACCCGGTAGACGTGTTTCCGATAGTCCCATGATATCCCACTTAATGGTCCCAGCTCGGCTTCCAGCTCGTCCCACTTCCAGCCCAAAAGTCCCACTTCCAGCTCGTGGTTCAGTTCGTCAAGGTGTTCCTCGGATCTCATAGTGCGTACATTATACGTGGTCTGTTAGAAAACTATCCGACCTTTTTTTTATTTTGAAAACCTGATGGATTTGGGCGAATCAAGGGCGCTTGCATGAGCCGACCTTGAGCCTTCGTGCGCATCCGTGAATGTTTCCCCGCCTCTAGATAGCGTCAGTTGCTGTCGAGCAGTGTTGGAGTGATGTAGCGTGTAGTGCTCTCGTCGGTTTTTCGTATCTATACCAGTTGTGTATGAAGCATCTATGATAGTGGTGTGGCGGGTTTATTCCCTTTACCATGCCGCTTCGTTGCTCTATATTTTTCTTGGCGGTTGTGCTTAGTTTCGGGTACCCTACTCGTTTTGCTCTCCCACATATGATCTTTGTAGCAACTTGGGTGGCGATTTTTATCTTCCTTGCAAGTTGGTTTATGCCTATGTTTGCCATATTTGTGAGTTGTTTCTCCAATTCTTTCTGGTATTCTTCTTTATTGTTTTCTAACTCCATGCGTGTAGGGAATCTCGCTCTCTTCATTAGTTTGTTTCTCTCGTGTTTGAGGTCTATACGTAGCTTTGCTCGGACAATCCTGATGTAGTCGCTTCATGTATCGAACCGGTTCACGATTCCGACGTTCTTGCATTTTGATCTGTTATTTTCGAGAATATAGTCGATCTCATTATTGACCGAGTTGTCCGGGCTCCTCCGCTCTCCATCTACGTTGTGGTGGTTTCTCAAAGAACGTGTTTAGGCAGTACAGATTCTCTTTTCCAGAAAATTTGCCAGCATTTCTTCTCTGCGTAAGAAAGCCAAGACCTTGTTTTCCAATATACCGGGATTCGATTTTGCTGTTGGTCCACTCACCGATGTTGGCGTTGAAATCTCCTATCACTAACGTGAAGTGTGTTTTCTCCAACTGTTTTGCTCTTGCATATCTCCATACACTTGCTCTACTTTCTCGTCGTCTGAGCTGCTTGTCGGAGCGCAGATATTGATAATTTGCATGGAGTAGTTATGTATATACTAACTATGTTAGATAGAGAAGCGTAACTTCATCACTTTATGTTTCATTCGCGCATTGACGAGAAATCCTATGCCTCCCAGATGATCTGTTCTGTTTTTCTGGTATAACACATGTCCTGAGGTTAATGTGGTAGTTTTTTCACCCGGTAGACGTGTCTCCGATAGTCCCATGATATCCCACTTAATGGTCCCAGCTCGACTTCCAGCTCGTCCCACTTCCAGCCCAAAAGTCCCACTTTCAGCTCGTGGTTCAGTTCGTCAACAGTGCGTATATTATACGTGGTCTGTTAGAAAACTATCCGACCTTTTTTTTATTTTGAAAACCTGATGGATTTGAATCAAGGGCGCTTGCATGAGCCGACCTTGAACCTTCGTGCGCATCCGTGGATTTTTTCCCGCCTGTAGATAGCATCAGTTGCTGTCGAGCAGTGTTCGAGTGATTTAGCGTGTAGTGCTCTCGTCGGTTTTTCAATGCAAGTAAAATGACGACAAGTGAAATGAGGGATGACCTACCTCCTACGTGCGGCGCAAGCGACTTGGTTCACAATTTTTTGGTGAAAAACCAGACTCCTCTGGTTCGATAGGCTCCAGATAGGCTCTCCTGATATGCCCCCCCTGCGACTTCTGGCCTTTCCCCAAAGTCAGAGGCCACTGAAAGGAAAGCGATTTCAGACAAGAGAGGACATTATGGCTGCAACGACAGTCGAGCTAAAGTCGATTCCGAAAGAGGCTTTTTCGGAATGTTTCTAACAATGGCGGCAGCGCTGGGAGATGTGTGTGGAGTTCCAAAGAGACTACTTTGAGGGTGATTATGTTTCCAACGCTCCAGGTATGCCAGTTTTTTTTTACCGGCTAAAGGTCGGATACTTTTCTAATAGACCACGTATGTAGCAATATATAAGTGTTCTTGTCTGTGGTTATTTGTGGTCGAATATATGTAAAAGTCGACGTGTTTATTTTATTTCATTCGGAGGTTTTGGCAAAATTAAAACACAGCGCTTGCCCTGCGTTTTGGTGAGTTTGTTGGACAGCCGACCTTCTGGGTGCAGACGCTGGTTGCAGTCGCCCATTCTGGGTCATAGGCTGCTGTAGTGGATTAACTTAGCTTCCTTTCTCACCTTTGTCCTTACCAGCAAGAATGGTCCTACCAGGAGCCTATGCTCATATTGGCATCGCTCTCAAGATCCTTGAAAGTATTGAGCCCTCTCACTACGACAAAGTGTTAATCGCTGAGAGGGGATTGCGAGAGTGGCACTAATAGATCTTTATAACGTTAGTTCAGCGCATGCGCATCCGCCAAGTTTGAAAGGCGGGAATATGAAAGTTTCGGGCACATAAAGTTATATGTCAAAAAGTTCGGGCAATTTTGACGTATAACATTGCGGAAATTGACGCATGCGCACAAAAAAAATTCAACTATGAAAAGGTCTAAAAGAGCCACCCTATACGAAACAAAATCCAAAGTAAAGTTCCTAGGATGTCTATCGGACTCCTTTGAGGTCAAAATGGGAGTCAGACAAGGTGACGGGTTCTTTCCAATGCTTTTCAACTGCGCTCTTGAAAAGATCAATATGACCTGGCGAACACAATTATTAGAAGCTGAGTATGGCTCTATGAGTGTGAACACTATCGACAATAGTTTAGATGAAGAAACAAGAGAAAAATGGATGAAAACTTGGAAAGAACTTCCAGGGATAAGGCAGTCCAAAGTGATGCTGGGATATTTTAACCAGAAGAGAACAAAAGCTTGCCTGAAATTAAACAGGAAGAAGCTTAGAATTCTGACAGGAGTCCTGACGGGACACTGCAAACTTAGGAAACATCTCAAGGCCCTAGGCCTAGAGGAGGATGACGGATGCAGATTCTGTGGCTCAGCAGAGGAAACCCCATACATCTGCTCAAAGACTGCAGAGCACTACTCTGTAAGAGACAGATGTACCTCGGGGATCACTGCTTGAACACAGAGGAGCTGCAGGCCTTGAATCCCACCCAGATCCTGAAATTCCTAGAGGAATCAAGATTAGAGGAGGCGCTCTAAATGGGTAAGTACACCAACGCTAAGAGGAGGTGGGTGGGGTACAATAGATCTATGAAGGTCGCAGTACAAGTCGTCACCACCATATCTACATTCTACAATGGCTCTATGAGAATGGGAACGGAATCCAAGGGGATTGTGGTTGCCTGTCTAGCATTCACTGATGATATCGCCATTCTGTCAAACGACATAGAAACTGTTAGGATGCAAGTCGAACTTCTAAAAGAAAGCGCGGAACAAACTGGCTTGCAAATATCATTTGAAAAAACAGAAGTAATCACCAATATCAAAGATGCCCCAGCTAAACTCCAGACAAAATACGGGTGGATCAACCGACACATCAGCAAGACTTCCACAGACCAGACCCACCAACAGAATCCTCAGGTACACCCAAGGCCTCAAGACCACTACACCCTGGATCACACAAGTCAAAATTGTTCTGGAAAGACAAAATACGGGAGGATCAACCGACACATCAGCAGACTTCCACAGACCAGACCCACCAACAGAATCCTCAAGTACATCCAAGGCCTCAAACCACTACACCCTGGATCGCACAAATCAAAATTGATCTGGAAAGAGTGCAGATAGACTCAGCGGATATCATAGAAAAAATCGTATTTAGGCACAAGATATACAAGTGGGAAGTGATGTCAGAGAAAACAGCACGAAAGTCCAAAGGCCAAAGTGGACTGAAGACAGGAAGAGAGCCTTTAGTGAAAGAATGAAGGAGTACTGGAAGAACAGGAAGTAGTCATAAATGTTTCGCGTGGTCTGATAAAATGCCTGTAACGTATGTGTAATAATAATAATAATAAGTTTATTACACAGAACTTTTGTTTCAGAAAAGAGAATGGAGAACTGTCAAAGGCGTACCCAGGAAGCCCTGAAGTAGGGGGGGGTGCGGGGGGTGCAGCTCATATTTGTTTCGAGGATGAAATGAATTACGCATTATGAAATGAAGTATCAAGTTGTACATAGTATCAAGTTGTACATAGTATAAGTTGTACATAGGTGTAATTAATTAGTTATACTGTCCCAAATGCTAGATCAGTGTTTAACGTGATTCCCAAATAAATTACTATCAAATAACGTAAAAATAATGTTGATTTAATTTCTAACCTGCTAACTAACCGTTCAAAAAAGATTAATTAATAGACGTTTTTACGGTTAGTTTAGCGCATACGCATCCGCCAAGTTTGAAAGGCGGGAATTTGTAAGTTTCGGGCATATATTTAGGCCAACGTGGCGCTGGAAGCCGGAGAGGGGCTATCTGACCACCAGTACGGCTTTCGAAAGGAAAGGAGCACGGTGGATGCGTTACTTGAAGTCAAAAGGCTGGTAAACACCGAAACCTACCATACCAGAAAACTCTATGCGCTGGTGACGCTAGACGTCCAAAATGTCTTCAACTCGGCAACATGGGGTGGCAATCGCCAATAGTTGAGGCAATTAAAAAGGGGGAAAAATTCCCAAGCAACCTCCTGAAAGTGCTCCAGAACTACTTGTCAGACTGGAAACTCATCCTTGACGACAACGAGGAGTACGAGGTGACGTGCGAAGTACCCCCGGGATCAGTATTGGGCCCCACTCTATGGAACATTCTTTACAACGGAGTTCTAGACATCCCAATGCCACAAGGGACCACGCTGGTTGGATTTGCAGACGACCTGGGAATTGTCGGGACTAAAGAGGCACTGGAAAGGAACATAAACGAGGCACTGGACAAGGTTCATCGCTGGATGGAGTCAAAAAAACTGAAATTGCCCCCCACAAGACAGAACTGGTAATTCTGGTCGGCCGGAGCAAAGTGACCCAAATGACCTTAGAGATCATGGGAGCGAGAATCCCATCACAGGAATCCGTGAAATATCTCGGAGTCCAACTGGGCAGAAATATGAACATGACAGCGCACGTCAACTGGGTCGCCAAGTTGGATTGGAAGAAAGAAGATTCCGCAGCCACTGCCCTGACAAGGCTAATGCCCAAAGTAGGAGGTCCTAGAGCTAGCAAGCGCCGAATACTGAGTTCTGTCGTGAATTCAATACTGCTCTACTCAGCGCCTTTCTGGCAAGATGCCGTTAAAATACAGAGAAACAAGAACAATCTCGAGAAGGTGGCAAGGCGAGTAGGGAAAGATGATGTTCTAGACCCTCCTCCTCCTCAAACCTCCTCTGACCTTGACCCCTAACCTAACCTAGACCCCTAACCTAACCTTGACCTTGGAACTTCCGGTTTCGACTTCCTGTTTCCGGTTTCGACTTCCGGTTTCCGGTTTAGACTTCCGGCCGCCATTTTCGGCAGCCGCCATTCAACTTCCAGATGCGCGGGAAAATTAAAAAAGTAGACGCGAGGCGGGGAAGGGCTAGGGGGGGGAGGGCTAAATACATGAGTTTAGACAGACCAAGCTAAATACATGAAACTAGATTAGACTGAACTAAAATATATAAGGGATTGTTTAATGTAAATAAAATATATTTTCAATTGTTTTTTTATAATTGTTAATAATGTTTATATTATTACTTTCATTATGTTATCTACGTTTTATTTTGATTTACGGCTTGTTGATTAGACGCAAGCGGATGTTTGTCAGTCATAACACCAGGCAAGAATAGAGGAGAGAGGACTAGATTAGACAGACAGACAAGCGGAGAAAATTCAAAATGAGTTGCGGGTGGGTAACGGACAATCCTGTATGCATACATAATTGATTGCAAACATATTACGGATTGATTCAAATGAGATTATTGGTTTTAGGCCGGACAAGATCGGACAATACCGAACAAAGTCGAACAAGAACGGACAAGACTATACAGACCTTATATTTATCCGAATAATTTCCTATGAGTAAGCGAAATTTCTTAAACTTGTCTGTGAACCAGATCGTATTAATGTTTTTCATTTATATAAATACCAAAGAGTTCAATTTTCTGGTATCCACTTTTCATCTACTTGCATCCACTTTTCATCTACTTGCATCCACTTTTCATTTACTTGCATCCACTTTTCATCTACTTGCATCCACTTTTCATCACGCTAAACAGCGTGTGAGGTCTATGTGACCCCACGCTAAACAGGGTGTGAGGTCTATGTGACTCCACGCTAAACAGGGTGTGAGGTCTATGTGACCCCACGCTAAACAGGGTGTGAGGTCTATGTGACCCCACGCTAAACAGGGTGTGAGGTCTATGTGACCCCACGCTAAAAAGTGGACGGAGTGGACGGAAAGTGAACGTAAAGTGAACGGAAAGTGTTTGCTAATAAAATCTTGTACTCATTGGGGTAGGTTAGTTGGGTTAACATTAGGGTAGGTTAGCATTAGATTAGTTGGGTTAGGTTACAGGTGTTAGGAATGAAGCGCGCTTCAGTCTTAACACCTGTAACCTAACCCAACTAATATAATGCTGGTACAAATCCAATGAGAGAAAAGAATGGATATCTGATGCGACTTGGAAATTAATCCCAGACCGCCGAAACTTAAAGCAACAAAGAAACTGTGCTGAAGATAAAGATAAACAAAGGCTATCCCAGATTTACAACGCAGCCGATAAGCAAGTGGGAAAGAGTACTAGAACTGATAAGAGGAAATGGCTAGCTGATATTGCAACCCGAGCGCAACTAGCTGCTGACAGCATGAACACCAAGGAAACATATCGCCTGACACGAAAGCTCACAAACACAGGCTACCCCTCAGAACGACCAATACGCACGACGAACGGCAAGCTATGCACAACCGAGGCACAGCAAATAACCCGCTGGACAGAACACTTCCAAGAGCTCCTAAACACACCGTTGGAAGAGGTACCACAAAGTCCTATGACACCAAGCGGAAACAGAAGATTTAGAGACGACCCGCCAAGCATAGAGGAGGTGAAGGCCGCCATCAAACACCTTAAAAACGGCAAGGCGCCTGGCGCTGACGAGACATACTCGGAGATGTTTAAAATAGACATAAAGGGAATCACCGAGATTATAACACCTATAATTCGAGAAGCATGGGAAACAGAAGTAATACCATCCACGTGGAAAGAAGGCCTAATTATCAAACTGGCGAAAAAAGGAGACCTGAGTATATGCTCCAATTGGAGAGGAATAACTCTTCTTAACACCATTAACAAATTAGCTTCCAAAATAATTCACGACCGGATCAGCAATGTGGTTGAACCGACACTACGCAAGGAGCAAGCGGGATTCAGGCCTGGCAGGTCCTGTACCGACCAGATAAACACCCTCAGAATCATCGTTGAACAGTCGGTCGAGTGGCAGTCACCACTCTATCTACTGTTCATCGACTTCAAGCAAGCGTTCGATAGTGTGGACAGGGAATTTATGTGGATAATACTAGCCAGCTACGGGGTGCCTACAAAGTACATAAACATAATCAAATTACTATACAAAGAAGCAAGCTGCATGGTAATCCACCAAGGACAACGCGGCACACCTTTCACAGTGCATTCGGGAGTAAAACAAGGATGCACGCTCTCCCCACTTCTGTTTACCATAGTCTTAGACTGGGTCATGAAGAAAGCAAATAAAAAAACAAGGGGAATTCGATGGACGCTCGTGAGGCATTTAGAAGACCTAGATTTTGCCGATGATATCTGTCTCCTGTCCCACACGAAAGTAGATATGGAAAAAAAGTTGGAGGCTCTCAAAAAGTACGCAATGCAGGTGGGAATGAAAATCAATGTCGATAAAACCAAGCTGATAAAGATCAATGCGACAGTCCCCTGCAACCTGGAGATAGATGGCAGGCAAGTACAGGTAGTAGATAGTTTTTGCTACCTTGGAAGCCTTATTTCACAGGATGGTGGTGCTGATAAAGACGTAAAACAACGGATACAGAAGGCGCGACAGGCATTCGGAATGCTTAACAATCTGTGGAACTCAACAAAAACTTCCCGTAACTTAAAGCTCCAAATTTTCAAATCTAATGTAGTATCAGTTCTTCTTTACGGTAGCGAAACGTGGAAAGTGACTACCACCATAGTATCACAACTTCAGGTATTCACGAACAAGTGTCTGAGAAGAATACTTAAAATATTTTGGCCCAATACCATAGCAAATACTGAACAATTATAAAAAAACAATTGAAAATATATTTTATTTACATTAAACAATCCCTTATATATTTTAGTTCAGTCTAATCTAGTTTCATGTATTTAGCTTGGTCTGTCTAATCTCATGTATTTAGCCCCCCCCCCCCATCTGTCTAGCTTCATCTAACTAGTCTCGTCTGTCTAGTCTTGTCTGTCTAGTCTTGTCTGTCCAGTCTTGTCCATTACATATAAATTGAAGGAAAAGGTCAACTGTAATTATTTATTCGTTTATCAGCCAATCAGCATCGAGATAATTAGTTTAGCAATATCTGCCGCGGCTGATGACGTCATCTACTGCGGGGTAGGCGGTCGGGCGGTAACTCCCTTAGGGCGCATCCTAGAGCCGTTCTGACACCAGATTTGATTTTTCTCATCAAATGGTTTAAAATGGTTTAGTCTAGTCCGTCTAGTATAGCCTTATGTATCTAGCCCCGTCTATCTAGTCTCATGTATCTAGTCCCGTCTGTCTAGTCTCATGTATTTAGCTTCGTCTGTCTGGCTCCATGTATCTAGTTTCATGTATCTAGTCTCATATATTTAGTTCCGTCTATCTAGTCTCATGTATTTAGTCCCATGGCTCTAGCCTCGTCTGTCTAGTCTCATGTATTTAGTCCCGTAGATGTATGGAACCAACTTCACAGCTCATTTGTCTCAACAGGGTCTAATTTTGAATTTCCCCGCCTCGCGTCTATTTTTTTAATTTTCCCGCGCATCTGGAAGTTCCGAAAATGGCGGCCGGAAGTCTAAACCGGAAGCCGAAACCGGAAACATGAAGTCAAAACCGGAAGTCGAAACCGGAAGTTCCAAGGTCAAGTTTAGGGGTCAAGATCAAGGTTAGGGGTTAAGGTCAAGGTTAGGTTAGGGGTCAAGGTGAGAGGGGGTTTGAGGAGGAGGAGGGTCTAGAACATATCATCTTTCCCTACTAAGGCGGACCATGCTCCGGATTATCAGCGCATACCGTACCGTGTCCACAGAAGCTGCCTGGGTGATATCCAGCTGCCCATCGCTCGACCTCCTCGTCGATGAGCGAGCTCGCATACAGGAAGGAGGCAAGGTAGATAAGGCAGAAGCCCGCAGACGCCTGCAACGCAGATGGCAGGAAAGGTGGGAAACGGAAACCGGGAAGGCTACATGGACCAAGCGCTTGATTCCTGACCTGCGTCCGTGGGTCAACAGAGAGCACGGCGAAACATCCTACCAGGTAACCCAGATGATTAGCAAACACGGATGCTTTAGAGCAGGGGTCTCCAAACTTTCCAGCCTTAGGGCCATACTGATTACTCCAGTAAGTTCCGAGGGCCAAAACCATATTATCATTGTTGCCGGTGGTAAAAAGTGAAATAGTCCACTGATGAAAAAAAAAGTCAAAAAGGCTGTTTAAAAAAGGCTGCAAATCGGACTAAAGTCCGCAAAACGGCAACACTGTATATTATTAATTTTCCTGTCATTATCTGTAATTTCTAGATTAGTCGTAGAGTACGAGCCATGAGTAACGTGACACAACATCTGGTGGACACAAGCGGAATTAGGTAGTACCTTCTATCGCTAACAGATAGCGCTAATAGCACGTACAGAATAATCTCGTTGGTTCGAGAAAGTTCTGGTGTCTTCCACTCACTTCTAGATGGCAGTAATTGGAATATATAAGAAGGCTAGTGGAGCAACCACAAGTCAGTTCCTATGACACTGTTGTGAAATAAAATAGTGCGTACCTCCTTAAAACGTGTTTGTGCGTGTTTAAGTTTAAGACATCTTTGTAACAGTATTTTGATTTGAATTGTTGCTTTTGTGTGTGATTTAGTAGTATGGAAAAGAAGCGAAAAATTGATAGTGAATGCAGAAAATTCAAAGATCAGTGGAACATTCAGTATTTCGTAATTGAGTCCAGTAACAAGGCGCTATGTTTGATTTGCAATGAAAGCATAGCCGTTCTCAAGGAATATAACATTAAACGTCATTATGAAACAAAACATTTTCAAAATTACTCAAAATATACAGGAAGTTTGCGGACAGAAAAATTCGAAGCTATGAAGCGCGGATTGAAATCGCAGCAATTTTCATTTACAAAACTCAAAACTGAACAAGAGGCTGCAACTCGTGCCAGCTTTCGTGTGGCTCTTGAAATTGCAAAACGTGGAAAATCATTCACCGATGGAGAAATGATCAAAGAATGCATAATTGCAGTAGCCGAAGAAATGTGCCCTGAAAAGGTAAATTTATTAAAAACTGTCAGTATGTCTGAATCAAATCAAACATCAAACACTGTGGCTCGAAGGGTAGAAAACATCGCTGAAAATATATTCTCTCAACTGTTCGACAAAAATGGACATGTTGAGTGGTTTTCTTTGGCCTTGGATGAGTCAACGGATGTGTCAGATACTGCTCAGGTGTTGATTTATATTCGAGGAGTAGATAAAAGCTATGAAGTGCATGAAGAACTTCTTGATATGTATAGTATTCATGGCACAACTACTGGTACAGATATTTTTAAAGGAGTTGAAATGGCCATTAATCAAAAGAACCTTCGATGGAAAAACTTGAAATATATTACAACTGATGGAGGCAAAAACATGAGTGGGAAAGATAAAGGAGTGGTCGCTCTTGTGTCAAAGGCTGTAGAAAATGACGGTGGCTCAAAACCATTAGTCTTACATTGTATCATTCATCAACAGTCTTTGTGCGGAAAATGTTTGGATATCTCTGAAGTTCTGAAACCAGTCATATCAACTGTTAATTTTATCAGATCTTTTGGGCTGAATCACCGACAATTCCGACAATTTATAGAAGAGATTGGAGAAAATGACTTACCTTATCATACTGCCGTACGTTGGCTTAGTGGTGGGAAAGTCCTTTTTTGAACTTCGAGCAGTGATCGAATTTTTTTTAATGAAAGCATCGCCCTCTTACTGAATTACAAAACAACGCATGGCTGTGGAAGTTAGCATTCTATGTTGATTTGACAAAACATGTGAACGAACTGAATTTGAGATTGCAAGGAGAAAATCAGCATCTTCCTGATTTATACACTAATATCAAATCATTCCGGAAGAAATTGATACTGTTTCAATCACAACTACGAAGTAAATGTTTTTCACATTTTAAAACATGTGAAATATTCAGCCACACCACTGAGACTGAGTTTCCTATCGATTTTGCAATCGAAACTTTGAGTGCTTTGAAAATAAATTTTGATACTCGTTTCTCGGACTTTGATGCCATTGCGAATCAAATTAAGATTTTTCAGAATCCTTTTGATACTGACATTGAAACCCTAGCCCCGGAACTTCAAATGGAAATGATTGATCTACAGTGCAGTGATATAATTAAGAACAAATATCAAAACTCATCTTTGTTGGAGTCTTCCACTGACACAATTTGATAATTTGCATAAATTTGCTCGTGGGCTGTTTTCTGTTTTTGGTACTACTTATTTGTGTGAGAAGACCTTCGCCAAAATGATGTACACAAAAAATGTTTACAGATCTAAATTAACTGATGAGCATCTTAAATCTCTTTTAATAATTGGTACAAGTAAAATTAGTCCACAACTACAAACTATTGTCAGTGGAAAATCTCAATTACATAAATCTCATTAGTATTTCATATGTCAATATGCTTGTTATAAGTTATGTTTTTATTTAAAATGTATAAAATGTTAGTTGGATTCATTTCAATAATTTGTTAGTTATTATATAATGAAGTTAAATTTTCTGCATATTATACTTGTCTTTACTCATTACAATTCTGTGTTTCTTTTTCCAACTTATCACAAAAACAATAACAATAAGCCTACAACAATGTTATGAGTAGTTAGCCCATGACCATATCAATGTATATGTCATATTAATAATTATTCAACATAAAATTAGAATGCTTCAGTAAACTAAATTTAATTTGCTATAAAAAATATGTTCTCTAAAAGGAGTTTTCAAGTATGCTAGCTCTCCGCGGGCCGGACAAAATCTGTCCGCGGGCCGGATGTGGCCCTCGGGCCGTAGTTTGGAGACCCCTGCTTTAGAGCCTACCTACACAGGTTCAAGCCAGCCAGACACCGCTGAACACACTTTCTTCTCCTGCGAGAGATGGGAAAACGACAGACGCCTGCAAACTTCGGAAATAGGAAAACTGTCTCCTGATAACTGCTTTAGGAAAATGCTAATAGAACAACCCCACTGGAAAGCAATCTCCAATTTCATCATTAGCAATATCACCCAGAGAGAGGCTGAAGAACGCGCTGCCGCTTTTAGCTAAATCTCAAGAGTATAAGCAAAATCAAAACTCTCAAAAAACTAAGGCAGTAACAACTGTCCGGGCTGCCCACAATAAAGGAATGCGCAAGTGATACCAGGATGCTGGTCTCTATAGCCAAGTGGAAGAAGGGGTTTAGTGAGTGAGAGCCTCATACGCACTCTGGTAGAGCTGAGGCAGGTGTTGTGGGGCAAACCACAATAAAAAAAGGTAGTAATAAAGGCGTCAGATTACTAAGCCATAAGTCCCAGGTTAGGTTAGGTAGTAGTGAACGCGTCAGATTACTAAGCCATAAGTCCCAGGTTTGGTTAGGTAGTAGTGAAGGTGTCAGATTAGCCATAAGTCTCAGGTTCAAATGGGGCACAAAAAGTTCGGGCACTTTTTGACGTATAACAAGGGGGAAATTGACACATGCGCACAAAAAAAATTGAACCAAGAAAAGGTCTATTACATGATAACTAATCAGATTCCCAATTGAATAAAAATAGTTATAATTAAAAATAATTTTTTTATTTATTATTGTACAAAATATTTATATTGAAGTATGTAGCCGTGTTTGAAATTGTTTGTTGTGTATGTTGGGTTGTATATGAATGGAAATGAATGTATGGTGACCATAAAAGCGTGAGCGTGATTGGATGTGGAATGGTATTAAGCAGGTGTAGTTTAAGGTCATGAACCTTGTCCATGTTTAATACCAATGAAAGGTCAAATGTAGTAAAAAAAAAGGTTTTAACATTTTTTATCAGCAAAATTTCCACTAAAAAAAAAGCTATCTATGTGCCTTGGGAGTGAAAACCTGGAAACAATCTCAAACAAAACATTTAAACAATTGTTATTTTATTACTCATTTGATTGTGAAGTAGTTCTGGAATTATGGAACAGACTCTAAAGACAGAAATCCTGAGTGACAAAAATAGGAACAACACAAACTCCCTCTGTCTGGCCATCGAATTATGTGTCGTCTGTGGAGATAGGGCTTCTGGCCGGCACTACGGAGCTATCAGTTGCGAAGGATGCAAAGGCTTCTTCAAAAGGTCAATCCGCAAACAACTTGGATACCAATGCAGGGGCTCGAAAAACTGCGAGGTCACCAAACACCATCGCAACCGCTGCCAATACTGCAGGCTGCAGAAGTGTCTCGCCTGCGGAATGAGAAGTGATTGTATGTAAAACAACCTTATAACTTGAAAATATTTTAAACCTCTCTTTTAGCCGTCCAGCACGAACGTAAACCCATAGTCGACAAAAAAGAATTTCCAAACAACTCCAACACCAGCTTCACTCCAAATATTAACAGGATCTTTTTACGCAAAGATCTTACTCCCGAACAGACTTCTATTCTACCACAAACTCCAATGACTGGCTGTGATATTAACTTAGGACCATTCTTCAATAAACGAATCGGTAAACTATCATTTTTAAAACATTTTAAACAGCCCTCTGCCAACTCTTGTGCTTGGTGACTTGATCTTAGACACAAGTATACGGAGCCCTTACAGTTTTTAACGTGCGTGGTAAGCCACTAATAGGGGAGGTTTCGTAGCAAATTTAGTAGCCATGCACATGAGGCCAGTGGCTTATTTTGGTTTGTGCCCCAGGATTTGAACCTGAGACTTATGGCTTAGTAATCTGACACCTTCACTACTACCTAACCTAACTTAACCTGGGACTTACGACTAAGTAATCTGACGCCTTTACTACTACCTAACCTAATCTAACCTAGGACTTATGGCTTAGTAATCTGACGCCTTAACTACTAGACCACCACCACCTAAAATATATATGTATAGTCTGTAAAATTATTATTTATGTTTGTGAGTAATAATGTGTTGTTGTTATAGGAAATCCAAATTTGCCTGAAATTCCATATCATATGTCACCTAGTCAGGCTAGTATTGAAGATGATGGTTCGATGGATAGTAATAATACAGGTGCGGGAGAATTGTCCGATGCACTGACTGTAGCCAGAGACAAGAATTTGATTTCGAAGGCATTGGACACAATGGCACGAGTGCAATGTTTGAATGGGACGGACATAACTAGCATCCAAAGTGATGATAGTGTGTACGATTTAGACGGGCCTTTGCTGCAAGAGCAACATATTGTTTTCAATCTGCAAACGCCTGGACCTGTACCGCCTTACCTCAACATACATTATATTTGCGAGAGCGGATCTAGACTTCTATTTTCTTCTATACACTGGGCTAGAAATATTCCCTCATTTCAATCTTTCAGGTACCAAAAAACAAAAGCTATCTAAAACATTTTTACCAACTTATTAAATCGGAATATAGCCTTTTTTTCAGCCGTTTTTTATCCACTCCTGGACATAGGCCTCTTCGCTCCTCTTCCACGTCTCTCGATCTTGTGCCTTCTGGTACCACCAATTTTATGTCATCTAGACCTTCTTTGCGGTCGGCCTCTACTTCTAATTGTTATTTTTGGACGCCATTGTGTGGTTTTTAGTGTCATTATTCTGCGTTGCAAGATAACCTACCCAGCTCTGGCTACACGCTCTACTATATCGGTTACTCTTAACTTCTCTCTCACTATTTCGTTCCTGATTCTGTCCTTCAGTGAAATTCCCACCATCGCGCGTTCCATAGCCCTTTGTGTCGTTGTTAGTCGATTGGAACTGTTTTTTGTGAGGTTCTTTGTTTCGAACCCGTACGTCGCTACAGGCAGAACGCACATGTTATATACTTTGCTCTTGAGATTTATTGGTATGTTCTCGTTTTCTAAGATGTACCGGAGTTTGCCAAACGCTGCCCATGTAAGTCCGATTCGCCTGGTGACTTCAGACGTCTGGTTCCCCTTTCCTAACATAGGTATATTGTTGCTCGCACTCGATTATATTGTTGGGGTCGCAAGGGCTCATAATCTTGGTCATGCTCAGGTTCTTTGTTTCTGGACGCTTGATTGAGTAGTTGTAGCATTCCCTCTAGTTCATCAGCTTGAGATGACGACGATATCGTCAGAGAAACGAAGTTGGCTAAGGTATGTCCCATCGAACTTTATACCTTTCTCTTACCAGCTTAGTCGTTTGAAAGCGTCTTCTAGGCATAGGATGAACAGCTTGGATGAGATTGTATCCCCTTGACGTCCTCCTCTCTTTATATTTATTCTTTTGGTGGTGAGTCCTTCCTCGATCTTGACGTGTAGTGTAGCTCTCGTCTTCTAGGCATAGGATGAACATCTTGGCTGAGATTGCATCCCCTTGACGTCCTCCTCTCTTTATATTTAGTCTTTTGGTGGTGAGTCCTTCCTCGACGTGTAGTATAGCTCTCTTAGGGGTCGTCCATTAATCACGTGATATTTTTTAGCAACTTTTTAACTTTTACTTGATTGAGATATTAGCTCTGACCCTACGTTTAGTACTTTACATGGTGTTGTTTCGTTATCGCTTGGGTTTTCAAAACCGAAATTGATGATCCACAAGAAGTACTCTTTGACCACTTTTGATCGCTCCGCCTCCAATGGGAAGGCGTGGGGAATTATTTTTGCTTCAAAGGTTTTTTGCAAATATCTCGTTAAGGCTTCAAAATACAAAATTGTAACGCAGATCTCCATATGTAAGACGTCGGTGTTCACAAAAAAGTATTTTTTGCAAATTTAGTTAAATCATTCGGTTTAGCCACAAAAGTAAAAAATATGAAATGCAATTTTTTTTTCAATGGGTAAGGGTCCTTCTTTGAATTTCTCTTTCTCAGTTTACATGAGTTTATATGGTCGAGTTTAATGATAAATTAAATCGAAATTAATTTATGTTCAACACCTAGACCCATCCATATAAACTCATGTAAATTGAGAATCAAAAGTCAAAGACATTCATATTTTTTACTTTTGTGGCTAAACCGAATGATTTAAGTAAATTTGCAGAAAATGCTTTTTTGTAGACACCGACGTCTTACATATGGAGATCCGGGTTATTATTTTGTATTTTGAAGCCTTAACGAGATATTTGCAAAAAACTTAAAAGCAAAAATAATTCCCCACGCCGTCCCCATTGGAGGCGGAGCGATCAAATGTGGGCAAAGAGTACTTCTTGTGGATCATCAATTTTGGTTTTGAAAAAAACATGTGACGCCATGCCCAGCACGTATTTAAAGTACCTACTCATGCATCAGCGCGATTATTTTAACAAAAATTAGCATCACCGGATCCGGTGGTCAATCCGAGAGACGTGGATCCGGCATCTAATAATAATAATACAGTACATGACAGCCCGCTCTTTGCATTACAGCAGGGTGTATGTCCTATTCTACCCAGTGGGTTTTTCATGTTCAGATGTCTCCTCTCAATTTACATGAGTGTATATGGTCGGGTTTAATGATAAATTAATTCGAAATTAATTTCAACACCTAGACCCGACCATATAAATTGAAAAATTGAATCATGTAAATTGAGAAACAAAATTCAAAGAAGGGGTAACCCATTGAAAAAAAATTGCATTTCATATTTTTTACTTTTGTGGCTAAAGCGAATGATTTCACTAAATGTGCAGAAAATACTTTTTTGTAGACACCGACGTCTCACATATGGAGAACCGGGTTACTATTTTGTATTTTGTAACCTTAACGAGATATTTGCAAAAAAACTTTCAAGCAAGAATAATTCCTCCCGCCATCAATTTTGGTTTTGAAAAAAAACATGTGACGCCATGCCCAGCACGTATTTAAAGTACCTACTCATGCATCAGCGCGAGTATTTTACCAAAAATTAGCATCACCGGATCCAGTATATAGGTACCGGATCCGGTAAACGTTTAGTGATGCCGGATCTGCCGGATTACCGGATCCGATTTTCCGGATTGCAATCCCTAGCAATATAGTATTCTTTATACTATATAGTGGTTATTTGTACTCGAATTTTTGCCTTTACCAGAATCCGTAGGGCAGACTGACGGGTCAGTATGAGATTTCGAGTTAGACTCGCTACTCACCCCGGATATATTTGTAAAAATCGACGTGTTCATTTCATTCAGAGATTTTGGCAAAATTTAAACACCGCGTTTACCCTGCGTATTGGTGAGTTTGTTAGACAGCCGACCCTCTGGGTGCAGACGCAGGTTGCAGCCGCCCAATTTGGGGCGACGACGACGGTGCGGCGACGCTGCTGTATTGGATTAACTTAGCTTCATTTCTCACCTTTGACCGTACCAGCAAGAGTGGCCCTATTAGGAGCATATGCTCCCGCTGGTATCGCTCTCCGGATCCTTGAAAGTACTGAGTCATCTCACTACGACAAACTGTTAATACCCAAAGAGAGGCTTTCCGTAACTCTGTAATATTATAGAGTCTATATCTCTATAATAATATAGAGCAGTGGTACGCAAACCGTGGGTCGCGCTGGTACTACCGCTGTCTCTTAGGATCCTTGAAAGTACTGAGTCCTCTCACTACGACATACTGTTAATCGTCGAGAGGGGCTTTCCGTAACTCTATAATATTATAGAGTCTATATCTCTATAATAATATAGAGCAGTGGTACGCAAACCGTGGGTCGCGACCCCCAAAGGGGTCGATTTTTTGTGTCGTCGAATTTATAAAAAAATTAAGGCTTTTCGTGTGTAAGTATCAGGTAGCAGTAAAATAGTGAAATGTCAATATAAACAAATGTAAATCACGTTTACTTTCTATTCAGGGGGTCGCGATAAAGTTTTACACAAAATGTTCGCAAATGAACATAGTTTGCGCATCACTGGTGTATAGTATGGGAGGACTATAATATTATAGAGTTACGGAAAGGTTGAGTATACATATTTATATATTCAAGCTATATTCCGCTTTAATAAGGGATCGTCCATTAATCACGTGAGGCTTGAAATGGGGGGGGGGGGGGGTCGGTTGTGAAGAATCACGAAATATCACATGGAGTAGCGGGGTGTAGCGAGATATCACGTGTATTTATTTTTTCGTTGAACATGCGATCAAACGTGCGATTTTTTAAACCTAAAAGCGGCGCGGACTTGTACCAAAAAATACACGTGATTTTGGGTTAAGTTTTGATTTTGGGTTGGGGGGGGGGTCATAACCTAAAACCTCACCAAGTATAACCATGGGGGAGGGGGTGCTTAAAAAGTTCCTAGAAACTTCACGTGATTAATGGACGACCCCTAAGTTGGTATGATTGAAACTTTAATAAGTTTGTTTTCACCCGAATATGCCTTGTGACCATTATGACCTTTTCATCATTTTTTTGTGCGCATGCGTCAATTTCCGCCATGTTAAACGTAAAAATTGCCCGAAACTTTCAAACTTGGCGGACGCGCATGCGCTTAACAAACCGTAAAAAGGTCTTTTAAAGTATTTTTTTTTAGTTCTGATACACAAACGGCGTTATTAAAGAATTGTTGGCCGGATTTGTTTGCGTTAGGATTGTCGCAATGCTCAAACTCTTTATCGTTGTCAATGATTCTGGGAGCATTGATTAGTCACTTGCATGCGTCTATAGCACAAGATAAAATGTCAGCAACCAAAGTTAAACAAGTCACTGATCACATTGTGAAGCTGCAGGATTACGTGAACGTGATGAGCAGGTTACATGTGAATGATCACGAGTATGCTTACTTGAAAGCCATAGCGATTTTTTCGTCTGAGCAACCAAATATTAACTTAATTAAGCAACTAGAGAAGTTCCAACAGAAATCTTTCCAGTCTTTAAGGAGTTATGTCAGCCACAACTTCCCAGAAGATGTTGATCGATTTCCTAAGTAAGTACCATATCAAAGGAGTCGTCCATAAATCACGTGATGTATTTTACCAACTTTTTAAACCTCCTCCCTCTGGTGATAAGTGATGAGGTTTTAGGTTAAACCCCTCCCTACCCAAAATCACATGTATTTTTTGGTAAAAGTCGCGCGTCGATTTTCGGTTTAAAAATCGCGCGTTCAACCAAAAATTAAATACAAGTGATATCCCACTACACGGAGGTGTAGTGGGATATCACTTGCTAACCAAAAACCTCCCTCATGTGATATTTCGCGATTCCTCACAAACCCCCTGCCCCCCCCCCTCCCCCCTGTGGAGCGTCACGTGATTAATGGACGATCCCAAATATTGTTTTTGTTTGATGTTGATGATTTTTTGTTTTAGATTACTGTTACGTCTTCCACCGTTGCGTGCCTTAGATCCTCAGATCTTGGAAGAGCTATTCTTTGCGGGTTTAATTGGACAAGTACAAATTGATAGCATTATACCTTACATTTTGAAAATGGGAGGTAACGGCAGTAGTTTTAGACAGGCGGTGAAATCCGAGACCTTAGACGATTTCAACTGCAAATGAAGGGAATCCTTTTAGGTTTATCACACTATTTATTATTAATATTTAATAATATTTGCTTTTACGATTAGGAAACTTTTTGTTTTTCAAATTTTATGTTGTTTTTCGTGTCGTATTAATTAATTTTGGGTTTGTCAAATATTTCTATTATTTTCTTTTTTCTCAACAAATTTATTAATTTTGATTGAAAGATTTATTAATTTTGAAAAGAGTTGAAATAATTTATTATTTAAGAGTATTTGTGTGCATTATATATTTTGTTTCTTATCAATTTTACAAAACAAGAGAAACCAAACTCAAGAAATTTTATCATCAGAACTTTTCATATTGGTATCAATTAGGCCTCCTCGCACTAGGCAGTTCCACGTAATACAAATGCCGTGGTAACTGACGGCAGCCACATTTGTACTCTGGCTGCCGTACAAACAAGCGTTTTATAATGGCTGCCGCAGCCAGGAATTCGTGGCTGAAGCAGCCAAGTGCCTTGGAGACTGACGGCAGCCACATACATTCGTTCTGGCTGCCGTACAATCAAGCGTGTTATAATGGCTGCCGCAATCAGGAATTCGTGGCTGCCGTAGCCAAGTGCCGCTGATACAAGTGCCTAGAAGACTGACGGCAGCCACATACATTCATGGCTGTTGCGGCCCAGGAGTTCATGGCTGTTGCGGCCAGGAATTCGTGGCCGCCTAGTGCGCGGGCATATACGCCGTGTGTTAGACTAATTCGCGGGGGTCTTAAAAAAACTTTGGGGATCCTTAAAAATAAAACTGAAAGGTCCAACATTTAAAAATGTTTGTTGGTCTTTTTAGTTTACAACTGCATATATTTATTATCATACTTAAATTATTACAATTGTGATTAAATTAGAATTTATATAAATAAATATATATTATATATAAAAATCTTGCAGGAAGGGCGCTGAAAGAGTGACGGGTTTGTCAATCAAACATTTTTATTTATTGAAGGATTTTTTGAGTTCGTTCAGTCTTTCAGTGCCATCCTGTATATTTACATAGAGAGAGTATGTACTTAACTGTAAACTATGCAGTATTAATTTTTTATATTGAGGGCAAACAGGATGTTTAAATTTTAAAAGGAAGAAATGCAATGAGAGTCCTGTCCGAGAATTTTAAAAACGAACTGTAAAATCTATTTTCAAGAAGGAAGAATAAAACGGATGTTATAAACGCGCTTGAGACGCACCATGTGATACTATTAGATATATACCCTTAAGAATATCGACAATATTTCTTATATTTACAAAAAAAAAAACATTTTTAAAATACACAGCATGGATAAAATAAAAACTTCTCAGAAAATAAATGTGTTTGATATTTTACATTACATTATATATATATATATATATATATATATATATATATATATATATATATATATACTAAGTATATATATATATATATATATATATACTAAGTATATATATATATATATATATATATATATATATATATACTAAGTATGCGTCTAAGTCTGCGACTAACGGTTGACCCGCACGTACGCATATATCTCTTGAGAATGGCGAATGTTAGTTCGCCGAAACGTCGAGAATCCGGTTCTTTTCAGAACCAACCCTCAACATCAACGCGGAATTCCCGAGAAAACAATACAACACAGGTATCTATCCGTGAAAACCTCAAATACAAGATATATATATATATATATATATATATATATATATATATATATATATATATATATATATATATATATATATGTATACAGGGTATCCCAACAAAATTTGACCCCCCCCTATAATTGGAAAACCGAATAATATTTCAAAATTCGCCGAGACCCGTCGATTTTTGTTCATGGGGGGAGCTTTTTTGACAGTCAAGCCAAATCGATATGTTCATCCCCCTAATGCCTAGCAACCCCAACTTAAAAATTTCAAATGCAACTACCCCACTTGTGGCACATCATTTTATAGCCCTTTTCATTGCTGAATACAGTGACGTACCGTTTTTAGAAATCGGTTGAGATTTGACAGAATTATTGGTTACAAACGAAAAGATGATAAACCAACTTACGCGTAGTAATTTCTACACAAATGCCCACCACTAATAAGTTTTTCATCTACTACACATGACCGCATTACCTAATTGTTATTGATGTGTCTATCAGTTTACAAAAAAAGAAGTTTCGTTACCGCGACCGGTGCGTTATCGCGGCAGATCGATTGATGTGTTGATTGGCGGTTTATGTACATGTTCAGATCAACGGGCGCGACCTCCGTATTAGCCGTGGTAGTTCAGCGTTGCACGTCCTATGCTCATGTTTTGAAATGGTAACTACATAGAAGTTTATTAAGAATTTAAAAAAATATCCTATATTGTATGATCTGGATGATGAAAACTTTAAAAACATAATCACAAAGGACAAAATTTGGAAACAGAGAGGATTAGAATTGCAAGAAAATGTTGAAAATGAAGTTTGTTGATTTTGTATTCTTTTTCTTGTATTTCTTAAATGAGTTTTAGGTGTTTTAGAAATTAAAACCAAATAAAAAATAACAAACTGACCGATTTTATTCTTCTGTGGTCAATACAAATAATGGCAGAGCTTCTTCCCCTGAGGAATTCATGAATTAGAAATTGAGTTTTGATGTGCGACGCAAACGCTCCGCGCCGGGCTGAATGAGTCTTTATGCCGGCTCCACACATTGGCTCACACGGCCAGGCCAAAGTGTGTTTCAACATTTGCTGTTCCCTCACACACCACAAGTGGGCGTCTACATATTGGCTCACAAGTGCCAACTTCTCGGTTCCCAAGTTGTAGAGCCAATGGTAACATGTCTGGCGATCTTGAACTAGCGGTTGCTGCTTTTTATATAGCATCTGCTGCATACAATGTACAACTATTAAGGCCAATGTGTGGAGGGAGAACTTGTCATGTGGGAGCATGCGCCAATTCCTTTGAAGCGGGACAGAAAACCGACAACCCTATGACCAGCCGCCAATGCATGTGCCAACCTCCACCAGCCCATTCACAAGCGCCAACTTCTTCATTCACACATTGTCCATGTGACGTATTTAGCAGCCGGCTTTACTATCTATTCTAAGTTTGTACATATTTCTTTATATTTACAACTTTGAACTCACATTTACCAAATAAAAAGGTAAATGAGTACATATACCGGTATATGTGTACATTTACTAAACTACGTACTTTTATTGTAACATCTAGATACATACTTTATTCTTTCTGAAATATAATCGTACATAAAATATGTAAAATTGTTTTTGTTTTCGTTGAAACAGGATAATACGTAATTTTTTGATAATCTGGCGGTTGTCTGGTCCCATGGGTGTCGGATTATCAAGATTATACTGTAATAGAAAATAATATAGATATTTAATTAATAGCCTTAGTAACACAAATAACATTGTTTATGTCCCACCATTAGTAGTATTAGAGCAGGGCTGTCCAACCAGTCGATCGCGATCTACCGGTCGATCGCGGCGTGATTTTGAGTGGCCCGCTACGCGTTTTGGTCGATCTTGGCAACAATATATACCAAAAAGCATATCGCCACTACAAAAAGGTTGGACAGCCCTATATTAGAGTAATTCTGTCAAGAGAACCTCTCAAATAGTGCAGTTCGGAACTGACGATAAACTGCTAGGTCCCGCATATTAGTGTGACGATGCGTTCCACAAGTATGCGCAATACTCTCGGGGGTCGCCTATACTCTCGGAAGAGAGTACGGCAGGCATAAGATGCCCCACTATAAAGTTTTGTAAAGCATTATCATCATTTTCTAGGTTTATTTAAGGTATGGAATAATGAAATTTAGTTATTTAAGAATTTAATTCTTTAACTACAGCATTCAAAATATTGCCCCAAGGAGGTGAATCCATTAATTTACTAATCCATAGCAAAATAACTGGATGTGAAGTTGTGCCGATGCTATTTCGAAAAAAAAAATTGGCTAAAGGAATGTGAACTAGATAATAAAAATAACTGAAACCAGTGTGTAAAATTGGTTTAAAAGCATTAATTGTCTCCTGCATAATTAACCGTAGAAAACACTTTCTTCACATCCTCGAACACATCATTTGGCGATTTACTAGCATCAATTTTCCGAACCAAGTCTTTCTCATTGTAATATTCTATAATTGGCTTCGAGTGATTGAGGTAGGTATTAACACGCTTCTTCAGAGATTCTGCATTGTCGTCAGTCCGTCCACTGCCTGCAGCTCCACGAACCAAACAACGGTCAATGCAAGTCTAAAACAAAAATATTAAACTGTTAACTAGGCCGGAAGCAAACAAGGAAACAACCGTCAATGCAAGTCTAAAATGAAAATAGTAAACTGTTAAGTAGAACGGAAGGAAACAACGGTCAATGCAAGTCTAAAATGAAAATATTAAATTGTTAAGTAGGATAGAAGCAAACAAGGAAACAATGGTCAATGCAAGTCTAAAATGAAAATATTAAAATGTTAAGTAGGATGGAAACAAACTAGGAAACAATGCAAGTCTAAAATGAAAATATTAAACTGTTAAGTACGATGGAAGTAAACAAGGAAACAATGGTCAATGCAAGTCTAAAATGAAAATATTAAACTGTTAAGTAGGACGGAAAGACTTAGAAAACACCTCAATGGCCTAGGCCTAGAGGAGCATGACGGATGCAGATTCTGTAGTTTAGCAGAGGAAACCCCCATACATCTGCTCAGAGACTGCGGAGCATTGCTGCAAGAGACAGATGTACCTCGGGGCTCACTGCCTTAACACAGAGGAGTTGCAGTCTTTGATTCCCACCCAGATCCTGAAGTTCCTAAAGGAGTCAGGATTAGAGGAGGCGCTCTAAATGGGTAAGTACACCAACGCTTAGAGGAAGAGAGTGGGGTACAATAAATCTATAAAGGTTGCAGTACAAGTCATCACCACCGTATCTACAATCTAAGTAGAACGGAGAAAGGAAAGAACTACTACTAAGTAGGAAGGAAAGGGTCCACGAGAGTCTAGAGTCCACGAGAGTTTGAAGGGTAGTTGAAGAAAGCGGAAGCAAAGAAATTGTATGCTAGTGCTGTGCCACATAATGAGAAAGAGACTTGAATTCGTATTTAGAAGATCAGAATGCCGTGTAAATATCTTTACTAGAAACGGGAGATCTAGCACCGACGACGTTAATGAAAATCCGTGGGAGAAGGCAACCAAGAACAGATGGCAAGGAAGAGAAGTTCTGGCTATAAAGAACATCGAAGGTCGAAGAATGCGACGGAGGTCTTCCAGAAATTGAAAGAGTCAGTTAAAATTGAGGAGGTTGGGGTGAGAATAAAGGGTATAGAGAAAACAAGCAAAGGAGACATCAAAATTAAAATCGAGGACGTGGTGGAAGGCGGAAGTAAAACCTTTAAAAGGGAAGTGATGAAGGAAACTTCAAACGATAATGGCATTATCTGGCAAGATCTCAGGGAGACTATCATGATCAGAGACATTGACAGTACCATAACAGAAGAGGAGATCAGACAAGCACTCATCAAAGAATTAAACGAAACGGGCGCCGAAAGAGAGGACATACATATCAATATATCCAATAAGAAAGGCAATAATAGCGTAACGTACGCGATTGCAAAATTGAAAAGTACTGACGCCGAGATCGTTAAAAAGAAAGCAAGGCTAACGATAGGCTGGTCTAGGTGCCGCATACAGCAGCTAGAATCACCGATTAAATGTTATAAATGTCAGGAATATGGACATAACGCTGCAATGTGCACTAGCACAGAAGAAAGACGTGGTATCTGTTTCAGATGTGGCGGACGAGGCCAAGAAACGAAAGACTGTAGGGAGGCACCTAAGTGTTATGCTTGCAACGAGAGTGGCCATGTGGCAGGGAGTAAGTGCAAAAAATAGAAGGAAGCGGTAGAACAAGTACGGGAGCGGAGAAAGGAAAAGAATGTAATCAAAACTACGAAACCCAAACATTCTAACAAATCCAATTAGATCTCAGAAGGTCGCGAACAGTCCAGGAAAGCAGGACCAGGGAAAGTTGAAGAATCCAAACTCAGTCATTTTTTCAAATAAACCTCAATCGCAGTCAGACGGCCCACGATTGCCTTTATCAGCTGGCCTATGAAGAAAATGCCGATATTCTGCTGGTGAGCGAATCAAATAGGAAACACATAAGCTAAGGGAGAAGGTATGTGGATTAACATCAGGATGCAACAATTTTGGTGAGAACCAAGGAACTGAGAGTGATAGAGTGGGGAAAGGACCCGGGCGGGTCTGGATCCAGACAAACTTCTGCTGCATATATAGCTGCTATATATCACCGAATGTCGCTATAGAAGAATTTGCTGCATATCTAGGGAAACTCGAAGCATCGCTGAAGGAGAGAGAGGGTCCTTTTGTGGTAGGCGTGGATTTCAATGCCAAGGCCTACCTGTGGGGTTCCCATATAGAAGATCGAAGAGGCAATCTGCTGGCCGATCTGGCAACAGCACTAAACATGGTGACTGCTAATGATGGAATCAACCCCACATTTGTTCGTGGAAACAGACAATCTATAATAGATGTCACCTTTTGTTCAAGCACACTAGGAACACGCTTTGATCGATGGAGAGTCTTGGACTCCGAATGTAGCAGTGACCATCTACCGATAACTTTCATGCTGAAAAAATCTGGCCACCTGCCAGAACCCTCTCGAGTAAATGTAGGATGGAAGTGGGACGAACGCAAGAAAGAAAAATTGGCTGCGAACATCTACAGCAAGCTGGCTTGGACTCGTTGCACGGCAGACAAACTTATGGAGGCGATAACGCAGTCATGCGAAGAGACGCTAACCCCTACGAATGTTCACTATGGCTCCAAAAGACCTGTGTACTGGTGGACGCCCGAAGTTGCCGCTTGTATAGCTACCTGCAAGGAGGCAAGCAAGAAGCTGGCGAGAACAAACCGCAGCAGAACCCAAAGACAACAATACCAGGTAATTCAAGACCTCAGGGAAGAATACCAATCCGCTAGGAGACTATTGAAGCGACAGGTGAAGCAGGCAAAGGCTTTGACATGGTAAAAATTAGTCGACGAAGTGAAAAACCCCTGGGGGAAAGCATATAAAATAGTCATGAGAAAGTTAAGGACACGCTCTGTATGGTCGAAAAAAGGTACTCTCAAAAGTTATTTCCTGAAAGACCGGAGGCTCGCTGGGTACCCGCGCAGGTAGGAAGTCGAAATCCTTTTACTCTGGAGGAATTGAATGCGGCTGCAACAAAATTGCGGATGGGAAAGGCAGCTGGCCCAGATGGTATCCCGGACAAAGTGATCCGTTTGGTGGTAGCAGTGGTTCCTGAAACGGTGAACGACCTCTGGGCAGTCAGTGTGTTTCCGGAAAAATGGAAGGTGGACAGATTAGTATTGATACCGAATCAAGGCACGAACGAAGACGGAACACCCAAAGTAAGGCATATACCTGCTATGCACTATGGGGAAGTTATACGAACACCTCGTCAGAGCAAGGCTACATGAGGAAATTGAGGAAAGAGGCGGAATTTCAGAAAGCCAGTACGGTTTCAGGCAGGGACGCTCAACCATTGGTGCTATGGAGGAGGTAATCAATTTTGCAAAGTTAGCAAATAGCGGTTCACGGAGAAGCAGAGATCTGTGTGCTCTCACGACTATTGACGTGGAGAATGCTTTTAACACGGGTTCGTGGAGCAAAATAGTGGAAGCTCTTAAGAAGAAAGAGATCTCACCAGAAATTGTTGCCATAACTATGAGCTATCTAAGCGACAGGTGGTTAATAGTCGAAGACGATAGAGCAGTCAAGGTGACCTGTGGGGCCCCGCAGGGCTCGGTTTTGGGGTCCGCACTCTATGACGCGGTCCTGGAACTGGAGTTGCCTGTCGGCGCCCAGACAGTGGTCTTTGCTGACGACTTGGCTCTTCTGACAATGGGTCACAAGGAGAATGACTTAATAAGTCTAACTAACCAGTCTCTAGCTAAGATAATGCAATGGATGTATGACATGAAACTAACCATAGCAATGCACAAGATGGAATCTGTGCTCCTGGTAGGTGGCAGGAGGCCGGAGTCAGTGCAGTTTCAGCTGGGTGGGTCAATAATTAAACCAGAGAAGAGTATTAAATACTTGGGGGTAGTTATGGACCAGCGGGTGAGCTTCACGATTCACATTCGTAATGTGTCGGCCAAAGCGGAAAGGAGACTCATGCCGAACGTTGGGGGGCCTCTCAGCCTGACCAGGCGTTTGTTGTCCTCGGTGGTCATTTCAATCATGCTATACGGAGCGGAGATCTGGGGAAGTGGCCTGCAACTGGGAATAAATAGAAGAATAAATAGAAGTTATGATAAGAGCACAGAGGAGGGCCTTGATTAGGGTAGTCTCTGCGTACTGGACAGTCTCGGCAGAGGCTGTACAAGTGGTGGCTGGATCCCCACCAATAACACTCCTTGTAGACGAAAGGATTGCTCTCAGAAAATGCCAAGGCCTATCCAAGAAAGAAGCGCGGCAGCGCACCATGGCGAGTTGGCAAAACGCCTGGCAAGGGGCAAAAAACGGCGCATGGACGTGAGAATTGATGCAAATCTGGGCTGAACGTAAACACAGAAACGTCGATTACCATGTGACCCAGGAGCTAACGGGACATGGGTGCTTTAATGCCTTTCTACACAGAATAGGCAAAAGGAGAAGCGATCAGTGCTGGTACTGCGGCGAAAGAGATGACGCGTGTCATACGATATTCTTTTGCGAAAAATGGGACAAGCTAAGATTAGGGATTGCAAGGAAAACTGGTGTATGGCCGGACAAGGAGAATATGACGGAAACCATATGCTAGAAAGTAAAGATAATTGGAACGCAACTGCGGAGATGCTAAGAAGCATAATAAAGGCCAAGGAAGTAGATGAAAGGAGACTGGAAGCAGGCCAACAAATTGAAAAGTAACCAAAGAGCGTGAACCCAAAGTTGCCGAGTGATAATACCCCGAGAGGGTGCAAACCACGGCAGCGCTAGTGACAAGATGAGAAAAAAGGGAAAGGTGATTTTAGTGGGTATACTATTTCTGGAAGAGAAGGAGTCCCACACTACCCAGCTAGAGGGTGCCTATAAATGGTTTCCCCTTCCTCCTAAAAAAAAAAGAAAAAACAAAGGAGGGAAGCCAACGAGGAAACCTTGTCTAAAGTTATAATTGCGAGGGACTGGAACGTAAGAATAGGAGAGAGCCTTTGAATAAAATCAAAAGATAAAATATTAAACAGTTAAGTAAATTGGTTATGATTTGTGTTTACCTCTATTGAGCAATCGAAGAATAAAACGAAAAGTAAGCTAACGCCGGTAACTTCTTCATTCCAGCCATCCAAGTTGTCTTTGTTTCTTGGGAAACCTTCGATGAGGAATTTTTCGTTTTCTGACTCGTCTATGCAGCGTTGTAAGAGGGATAAGGTGATGTCGACTGGAACAATTTTGCCATTGGTGATACAGTCTTCTATGAGCTGTCCATATTGTGAACCAGGTTTGGCATGTTCCTCTCTTAGTAAATCCCCAGCGGACAAATGCTTAAATCCAAATGTCTAGAAAGGAATGTAGTGAAAGGAATCATTGGTGCGGTTTGTTTCTGGTGGTTACCTCCGTAATTTTTTGGCATTGGGTGCCTTTTCCAGCTCCTGGACCCCCCAATACAAACACCACTTTGTTCACCATGTTTGCAATGCTCCTGTATTTCAAGGTACTAACCATATAACTGCAAAAATCAATGGAATTTGACAGATCCCCAAAGTTAATTATTCCAAGATAACCACAGATGAATTCCGGTTGGATATTTGTTTATAAACTTTTATCGCTTATCTGAATCTCATGTGGCAAGCACCAAAAATGATTTTATCTACATAGCCGGTGAAAATATAAAAATTGAAAACGACTCGTACAAACAATACCATCTACACCAAAATCCTACAAAAAATAAATGTGTACATTATACCGGTAAATGTGTACATTTACAAAACTACGTACTTTTATCGTAACATCTAGATACATATTTTATTCTTTCTGAAATACAATTGTACATAAAATATGTAAAATTGTTATTGTTTTCGTTGCATCTTGATAATCCGGCGGTTGTCTAGTCCCATATATGTCGGATTATCAAGATTATACTGTTATCGAAAATATTATAGATATTTAATTAATAGTCTTAGTAACACAAAAAACATTGTTTATGCCCCACTATTAGTAGTATTAGTGCATTGCTGTCCAACCAGTCGATCGCGGCGTGATTTTGAGTGGGCCGCTACGCGTTTTGGTAGATCTTGGCAACAATATATACCAAAAAGTATATCGCCACTACAAAAAGGTTGGACAGCCCTGTGTTAGAGTAATTCTGTCAAGAGAACCTCTCAAATAGTGCCGTTCGGAACCGGCGATAAACTGCTAGGTGCCGCATATTAGTGTGACGATGCATTCCAAAAGTAAGCGCGAGAGGTCGCCTATACTCTCGGAAGAGAGTACGGCACGCATAAGATGTTCCACTAAATCTACAATAAAGTTTTGTAAAGCATTATCATAATTTTCTAGGTTTATTTAAGGTATGGAATAATGAAATTTAGTTATTCAAGAATTTAATTCTTTAGCTACAGCATTCAAAATATTGCCCCAAGGAGGTGAATCCATTAATTTACTAATCCATAGCAAAATAACTGGATGTGAAGTTGTGCTGTTGCTATTTCAAAAAAAAAATTGGCTAAAGGAATGTGAACTAGATAATAAAAATAACTGAAACAGTGTGTAAAATTCATTTAAAAGCATTAATTGTCTCCTGCGTAATTAACCGTAGAAAACACTTTCTTCACATCCTCGAACACATCATTTGGCGATTTACTAGCATCAATTTTCCGAACCAAGTCTTTCTCATTGTAATATTCTATAATTGGCTTCGAGTGATTGAGGTAGGTATTAACACGCTTCTTCAGAGATTCTGCATTGTCGTCAGTCCGTCCACTGCCTGCAGCTCCACGAACCAAACAACGGTCAATGCAAGTCTAAAACAAAAATATTAAACTGCTAACTAGGCCGGAAGCAAACAAGGAAACAACCGTCAATGCAAGTCTAAAATGAAAATATTAAACTGGTAAGTAGGACGGAAAGACTTAGAAAACACCTCAATGCCCTAGGCCTAGAGGAGCATGATGGATGCAGATTCTGTGGTTCAGCAGAGGAAACCCCCATACATCTGCTCAAAGACTGTGGAGCAATGCTCTGCAAGAAACAGATGTACCTTGGGGCTCACTGCCTGAACGCAGAGGAGTTGCAGTCTTTGAATCTCACCCTGATCCTGGAATTCCTAAAGGAATCAAGATTAGAGGAGGCGCTCTAAATGGGTAAGTACACCAACGCTTAGAGGAAGAAGGCGCGGTGCAATAAATCTATAAAGGTTGCAGTACAAGTCGTCACCACCATATCTACAATCTAAGTAGGACGGAGAAAGGTTAGAACTACTACCAAGTAGGAAAGAAGGCCGATAATCTGGAATTCCTGGAAGAGATCACCGTGATCAGCAATGGGTCAGCAGACCAAAAAATAGTGATAAAAGACACTACCACGACAGAATCACAGTCGACAGAGTCTGATAGAAGTACAAAGAAAAGAAAAGGCCCAACAGGAAGTCCGATTCACACAAACGAGCAACAAACACCAGAGTGCGTATTACGACTAAAAAAGAAGGTGGAGGAACTACTCAAATTCAGTAAACAGAATAAGAACGTTCATAGAGGAGTTAAGAGACTGTCCGAATCAATCAGCTCAATATTGAAGCAGACAATTAACGAATATAAAAGAGATATACGTCGGTGGGCGGATTTGGACCATGAATTTCAAACTTACAAAACTAGTCAAGACTTAAAGCTAGAGGAGATGGGAAAGGAGGTGTATGCTGCGACTAGAGAAATGGCCGAGATGACCCAGGAAACGGGGAACTGAGGAAAAGACTGAAGGAAAAGGAAGAACTGGTGAGACGGGAGGATCTAGATGAAGAAAAGCTGATGAAACGCATCGAGGGAAAGCTAGAAACTCTTGACTCTGGTGCAGTGGAGGAGGACATATTCAAAGAAAACTGGCCTGAAAAAGTATTTAAAGTTACGCGGTCGAAAGGCAGCATACTCGAAAAAACGTATTGGTTATAGTGGACTTGGACAACTACAAGGATGATCCAGAGATAGAGCAGCTGAGGCAAACCTGGCCCATTACAGAAGTGATAGTTAACAACCAAGCTCAAGGGTGTTCTACGTTTGCGTATCTACGGATTGAAACACAAACCGTCCAAAGCGATGAAGAACGGGAAAGTAAAAATGTTACGGAGGAGTATACGTTTGTAGTGGGCACTAAAGAAAATGACTCTCCCGAAAGGGTCCACGAGAGTCTGGAGTCCACGAGAGTTAGAAGGGTAGTTGAAGAAAGCGGAAGCAAAGAAATTGTATGCTAGAGCTGTGCCACATAATGAGAAAGAGACTTGAATTCCTATTTAGAATATCAGAATGCCGTGTAAATATCTTTACTAGAAACGGGAGATCTAGCACCGACGACATTAACGAAAATCCCTGGGAGAAGGCAACCAAGAACTGCCGTCTGTTCTTGGTAAGAGGAAGAGAAGTTCTAGTAATAAAGAACATCGAAGGTCGAAGAAATGCGACGGAGGTCTTCCAGAAACTGAAAGAGTCAGTTAAAATTGAGGAGGTTGGGGTGAGAATAAAGGGTATAGAGAAAAAAAAACAAAGGAGACATCAAAATTAAAATCGAGGACGTGGTGAAAGGGGGAAGTAAAACCCTTAAAAGGGAAGTGATGAAGAAAACTCTAAACGATAATGGCATTATCTGACAAGATCTCAGGGAGACTATCGTGATCAGAGACATTGACAGTACCATAACAGAAGAGGAGATCAGACAAGCACTCATCAAAGAATTAAACGAAATGGGTGCCGAAAGAGAGGACATACATATCAATATATCCAATAAGAAAGGCAACAATGGCGTAACGTACGCGATTGCAAAATTGAAAAGTGCTGACACCGAGATCGTTAAAAAGAAAGCAAAGCTAACGATAGGCTGGTCTAGCTGCCGCATACAGCAGCTAGAAACACCGATTAAATGTTATAAATGTCAGGAATATGGACATAACGCTGCAATGCGCACTAGCACAGAAGAAAGACGTGGTATCTGTTTCAGATGTGGCGGACGAGGCCACGAAACGAAAGACTGTAGGGAGGCACTTAAGTGTTATGCTTGCAACGAGAGTGGCCATGTGACAATCAGCATGAAGTGCAAAAAATACAAGGAAGCGGTAGAACAAGTACGGGAGCGGAGAAAGGAAAAGAAAGTAATCAAAACTACGAAACCCAAACATTGTAACAAATCCAATTAGATCTCAGAAGGTCGCGAAAAGTCCAGGAAAGCAGGACCAGGGAAAGTTGAAGAATGGAGACGCGTCATTTATTCAAGTAAATCTCAATCGCAGTCAGACGGCCCACGACTGCCTTTATCAGCTGGCCTATGAAGAGAATGCCGATATTCTGCTGGTGAGCGAACCAAATAGGAAACACATAAGCAAAGGGGGGTGGTATGTGGATGAACATCAGGATGCAGCAATTTTGGTGAGAACCAAGGAATTCAGAGTGATAGAGTGGGGAAAAGGACCCGGGCGGGTCTGGATCCAGACAAACTTCTGCTGCATATATAGCTGCTATATATCACCGAATGTAGCTATAGAAGAATTTGCTGCATATCTTGGGAAACTGGAAGCATCGTTGAAGAAGAGAGAGGGTCCTTTTGTGGTAGGGGTGTATTTCAATACCAAGGCCTACCTGTGGGGTTTCAATATAGAAGATCGAAGAGGCAATCTGCTGGCCGATCTGGCAGCAGCACTAAACATGGTGACTGCTAAAGATGGAATCAACTCCGCATATGTTCGTGGACACAACCAATCTATAATAGATGTCACCTTTTGTTCAAGCACACTAGGAACACGCCTTGATCCATGGAGAGTCTTGGACTGAATATAGCAGCGACCATCTACCGATAGCCTTCATGCTGAAAAAATCTGGGCACCTGCCAGAGCCCTCTCGAGTAAATGTAGGATGGAAGTGGGACGAACGCAAGAAAGAAAAATTGGCTGCGAACATCTACAGCAAGCTGGCTTGGACTCGTTGCTCGGCAGACAAACTTATGGAGGCGATAACGCAGTCATGCGAAGAGACGCTAACCCCTACGAATGTTCACTATGGCTCCAAAAGACCTGTGTACTGGTGGACGCCCGAAGTTGCCGCTTGCATAGCTACCTGCAAGGAGGTAAGCAAGAAGCTGGCGAGAACAAACCGCAGCAGAACCCAAAGACAACAATACCAGGTAATTCAAGACCTCAGGGAAGACTACCAATCCGCTAGGAGACTATTGAAGCGACAGGTGAATCAGGCAAAGGCTTTGACATGGCAAAAATTAATCGACGAAGTGAACAAGGACCCCTGAGGGAAAGCATATAAAATAGTCATGAGAAAGTTAAAGACACGCTCTGTATGGACGAAAAAAGGTACTCTCAAAAGTTGTTTCCTGAAAGACCGGAGGCTCGCTGGGTACCCGCGCAGGTAGGAAGTCGAAATCCTTTTACTCTGTTGGAATTGAATGCGGCTGCAACAAAATTGCGGATGGGAAAGGCAGCTGGCCCAGATGGTATCCCGGCCAAAGTGATCCGTCTCGTGGTAGCAGTGGTTCCTGAAACGGTTCTCTCGGTGGTGAACGACCTCTTTGCAGTCAGTGCGTTTCCGGAAAAATGGAAGGTGGCCAGATTAGTATTGATACCGAAGCAAGGCATGGAACACCCAAAGTAAGGCCAATATGCCTGCTATGCACTATGGGGAAGTTATACGAACACAAGGCCAAATGAGGAAATTGAGGAAAGAAGCGGAATTTCAGAAAGGTAGTACGGTTTCAGACAGGGACGCTCAACCATCGGTGCTATGGAGGAGGTAATTAATTTTGCAAAGTTAGCAAATAGCGGTTCACGGAGAAGCACAGATCTGTGTGCTCTCACGACTATTGACGTGGAGAATGCTTTTAACACGGCTTCGTGGAGCAAAATAGTGGAAGCCCTTAAGCAGAAAGAGATCTCACCAGAAATTGTTGCCATAACTATGAGCTATCTAAGCGACAGGTGGTTAATAGTCGAAGACTATAGGGCAGTCAAGGTGACCTGTGGGGTCCCGCACGGCTCGGTTTTGGGACTCTATGACGCGGTCCTGGAACTGGAGTTGCCTGTCGGCGCCCAGACAGTGGCCTTTGCTGACGACTTGGCTCTTCTGACAATGGGTCACAAGGAGAATGACTTAATAAGTCTAACTAACCAGTCTCTAGCTAAGATAATGCAATGGATGTTTGACATTAAACTAACCATAGCAATGCACAAGACGGAATCTGTTCTCCTGGTAGGTGGCAGGAGGCCGAAGTCAGTGCAGTTTCAGCTGGGTGGGTCAATAATTAAACCAGAAAAGAGTATTAAATACTTGGGGGTAGTTATGGACCAGCGGGTGAGCTTCACGATTCACATGCGTAATGTGTCGGCCAAAGCGGAAAGGAGACTCTAGCCGAACGTTGGGGGGCCTCTCAGCCTTACCAGGCGTTTGTTGTCCTCGGTGGTCATTTCAATCATGCTATACGGAGCGGAGATCTGGGGAAGTGGCCTGCAACTGGGAATAAATAGAAGTATAAATAGCAGTGTGACCCAGGCGCTAACGGGACATGGGTGCTTTAATGCCTTTCTACACAGAATAGGCAAAAGGAGAGGCGATCAGTGCTGGTACTGCGGCGAAAGAGATGACGCGTGTCATACGATATTCTTTTGCGAAAAATGGGACAAGCTAAGATTAGGGATGGCAAGGAAAACTGGTGTATGGCTGGACAAGGAGAATATGACGGAAACCATATGCTAGAAAGTAAAGATAATTGGAATGCAACTGCGGAGATGCTAAGAAGCATAATGAAGGCCAAGGAAGTAGATGAAAGGAGACTGGAAGCAGGCCAACAAATTAAAAAGTAACCAAAGAGCGTGAACCCAAAGTTGCCAAGTGATAATACCCCGAGAGGATGCAAACCACGGCAGCGCTAGGGACAAGATGAGAAAATGGGGAAAGGTGATTTTAGTGGGTATACTATCTCTGGAAGAGAAGGAGTCCCACACTACCCAGCTAGAGGGTGCCTATAAATCGTTTCCCCTTCCTCCTAAAAAAAAAGAAAAAAAAAGGAGGGAAGCAAACGAGGAAACCTTGTCTAAAGTTATAATTGCGAGGGACTGGAACGTAAGAATAGGAGAGAGCCTTTGAATAAAATCAAAATATAAAATATTAAACTGTTAAGTAAATTGGTTATGATTTGTGTTTACCTCTATTGAGCAATCGAAGAATAAAACGAAAAGTAAGTTAACGCCGGTAACTTTTTCATTCCAGCCATCCAAGTTGTCTTTGTTTCTTGGGAAACCATCGATGAGGAATTTGTCATTTTCTGATTCATCCATGCAGCGTTGTAAGAGTGATAGGGTGATGTCGACTGGAACAATTTTGCCATTGGTGATACAGTCTTCGATGAGCTGTCCATATTGTGAACCAGGTTTAGCACGTTCCTCTCTTAGGAGATCCCCAGCGGACAAATGCTTAAATCCAAATGTCTGGAAAGGAATGTGGTGAAAGGAATCATTGGTGTGGTTTGTTTCTGGTTGTTACCTCTGTAATTTTCTGGCATTGGGTGCCTTTTCCAGCTCCTGGACCCCCCAATACAAACACCACTTTGTTCACCATGTTTACAATGCTCCTGTATTTCAAGGAACTGACCATATAACTGCAAAAATCAATGGAATTTGACAGATCCCCTAAGTTAATTATTCCAAGATAACCACAGATGAATTCCGGTTGGATATTTGTTTATAAACTTTTATCGCTTATCTGAATCTCATGTGGCAAGCACCAAAAATGATTTATTTACATCGCCGGTGAAAATATAAAAATTGAAAACGACTCGTACAAACAATACCATCTACACCAAAATCCTACAAAAAATAAATGTGTACATTATACCGGTAAATGTGTACATTTACAAAACTACGTACTTTTATCGTAACATCTAGATACATATTTTATTCTTTCTGAAATACAATTGTACATAAAATATGTAAAATTGTTATTGTTTTCGTTGAATCTTGATAATCCGTAAGTTTTTGATAATCCAGCGGTTGTCTAGTCCCATATATGTCGGATTATCAAGATTATACTGTTATCGAAAATAGTATAGATATTTAATTAATAGTCTTAGTAACACAAAAAACATTGTTTATGCCCCACTATTAGTAGTATTAGAGCATTGCTGTCCAACTAGTCGATCGCGGCGTGATTTTGAGTGGGCCGCTACGCGTTTTGGTAGATCTTGGCAACAATATATACCAAAAAGTATATCGCCACTACAAAAAGGTTGGACAGCCCTGTGTTAGAGTAATTCTGTCAAGAGAACCTCTCAAATAGTGCCGTTCGGAACCGGCGATAAACTGCTAGGTGCCGCATATTAGTGTGACGATGCATTCCAAAAGTAAGCGCGAGAGGTCGCCTATACTCTCGGAAGAGAGTACGGCACGCATAAGATGTTCCACTAAATCTACAATAAAGTTTTGTAAAGCATTATCATAATTTTCTAGGTTTATTTAAGGTATGGAATAATGAAATTTAGTTATTCAAGAATTTAATTCTTTAGCTACAGCATTCAAAATATTGCCCCAAGGAGGTGAATCCATTAATTTACTAATCCATAGCAAAATAACTGGATGTGAAGTTGTGCTGTTGCTATTTCAAAAAAAAAATTGGCTAAAGGAATGTGAACTAGATAATAAAAATAACTGAAACAGTGTGTAAAATTCATTTAAAAGCATTAATTGTCTCCTGCGTAATTAACCGTAGAAAACACTTTCTTCACATCCTCGAACACATCATTTGGCGATTTACTAGCATCAATTTTCCGAACCAAGTCTTTCTCATTGTAATATTCTATAATTGGCTTCGAGTGATTGAGGTAGGTATTAACACGCTTCTTCAGAGATTCTGCATTGTCGTCAGTCCGTCCACTGCCTGCAGCTCCACGAACCAAACAACGGTCAATGCAAGTCTAAAACAAAAATATTAAACTGCTAACTAGGCCGGAAGCAAACAAGGAAACAACCGTCAATGCAAGTCTAAAATGAAAATAGTAAACTGTTAAGTAGAACGGAAGGAAAAAACGGTCATTGCAAGTCTAAAATGAAAATATTAAACTGGTAAGTAGGACGGAAAGACTTAGAAAACACCTCAATGCCCTAGGCCTAGAGGAGCATGATGGATGCAGATTCTGTGGTTCAGCAGAGGAAACCCCCATACATCTGCTCAAAGACTGTGGAGCAATGCTCTGCAAGAAACAGATGTACCTTGGGGCTCACTGCCTGAACGCAGAGGAGTTGCAGTCTTTGAATCTCACCCTGATCCTGGAATTCCTAAAGGAATCAAGATTAGAGGAGGCGCTCTAAATGGGTAAGTACACCAACGCTTAGAGGAAGAGGGTGCGGTACAATAAATCTATAAAGGTTGCAGTACAAGTCGTCACCACCATATCTACAATCTAAGTAGGACGGAGAAAGGTAAGAACTACTACTAAGTAGGAAAGAAGGCCGATAATCTGGAATTCCTGGAAGAGATCGCCGTGATCAGCAATGGGTCAGCAGACCAAAAAATAGTGGTAAAAGACACTACCACGACAGAATCACAGACGACAGAGTCTGATAGAAGCACAAAGAAAAGAAAAGGCCCAACAGGAAGTCCGATTCACACAAACGACCAACAAACACCAGAGTCCGTATAACGACTTAAAAAGAAGGCGGAGGAACTGCTCAAATTCAGTAAACAGAATAAGAACGTTCATAGAGGAGTTAAGAGACTGTCCGAATCAATCAGCTCAATATTGAAGCAGACAATTAACGAATATAAAAAAGATATACGTCGGTGGGCGGATTTGGACCATGAATTTCAAACTTACAAAACTAGTCAAGACTTAAAGCTAGAGGAGATGGGAAAGGAGGTGTATGCTGCGACTAGAGAAATGGCCGAGATGACCCAGGAAACGGGGAACTGAGGAAAAGACTGAAGGAAAAGGAAGAACTGGTGAGACGGGAGGATCTAGAGGAAGAAAAGCTGATGGAACGCATCGAGGGAAAGCTAGAAACTCTGGTGCAGTGGAGGAGGACATATTCAAAGAAAACTGGCCTGAAAACGTATTTAAAGTTACGCGCTGGTCGAAAGGCAGCATACTCGAAAAAACGTATTGGTGATAGTGGACACGGACAACTACAAGGGTGATCCAGAGATAGAGCAGCTGAGGCAAACCTGGCCTATTACAGAAGTGATAGTTAACAACCAAGCTCAAGGGTGTTCTAGGTTTGCGTATCTACGGAGTGAAACACAAACCGTCCAAAGCGATGAAGAACGGGAAAGTAAAAATGTTACCGAGGAGTACATGTTTGTCGTGGGCACTAAAGAAAATGACTTTCCCAAAAGGATCCACGAGAGTCTAGAGTCCACGGGAGTTTGAAGGGTAGTTGAAGAAAGCGGAAGCAAAGAAATTGTATGCTAGAGCTGTGCCACATAATGAGAAAGAGACTTGAATTCGTATTTAGAAGATCAGAATGCCGTGTAAATATCTTTACTAGAAACGGGAGATCTAGCACCGACGACATTAATGAAAATCCCTGGGAGAAGGCAACCAAGAACAGACGGCAAGGAAGAGAAGTTCTGGTTATAAAGCACATCGAAGGTCGAAGAAATGCGACGGAGGTCTTCCAGAAACTGAAAGAGTCAGTTAAAATTGAGGAGGTTGGGGTGAGAATAAAGGATATAGAGAAAACAAGCAAAGGAGACATCAACATTAAAATCGAGGACGTGGTGGAAGGCGGAAGTACCTTTAAAAGGGAAGTGATATTATAGTTATATAGGTAAGTGATGTTATCTGGCAAGATCTGAGGGAGACTATCATGATCAGAGACATTGACAGTACCATAACAGAAGAGGAGATCAGACAAGCACTCATCAAAGAATTAAACGAAACGGGCGCCGAAAGAGAGGACATACATATCAATATATCCAATAAGAAAGGCAATAATAGCGTAACGTACGCGATTGCAAAATTGAAAAGTGCTGACGCCGAGATCGTTAAAAAGAAAGCAAGGCTAACGATAGGCTGGTCTCGGTGCCGCATACAGCAGCTAGAATCACCGATTAAATGTTATAAATGTCAGGAATATGGACATAACGCTGCAATGTGCACTAGCACAGAAGAAAGACGTGGTATCTGTTTCAGATGTGGCGGACGAGGCCAAGAAACGAAAGACTGTAGGGAGGCACTTAAGTGTTATGCTTGCAACGAGAGTGGCCATGTGGCAAGGAGTAAGTGCAAAAAATAGAAGGAAGCGGTAGAACAAGTACGGGAGCGGAGAAAGGAAAAGAATGTAATCAAAACTACGAAACCCAAACATTCTAACAAATCCAATTAGATCTCAGAAGGTCGCGAACAGTCCAGGAAAGCAGGACCAGGGAAAGTTGAAGAATCCAAACTCGTCATTTTTTCAAATAAACCTCAATCGCAGTCAGATGGTCCACGATTGCCTTTATCAGCTGGCCTATGATCAGAAGAAAATGCCGATATTCTGCTGGTGAGCGAATCAAATAGGAAACACATAAGCTAAGGGAGAAGGTATGTGGATTAACATCAGGATGCAACAATTTTGGTGAGAACCAAGGAACTGAGAGTGATAGAGTGGGGAAAGGACCCGGGTGGGTCAGGATCCGGACAAACTTCTGCTGCATATATAGCTGCTATATATCACCGAATGTCGCTATAGAAGAATTTGCTGCATATCTAGGGAAACTCGAAGAATCGCTGAAGGAGAGAGAGGGTCCTTTTGTGGTAGGCGTGGATTTCAATGCCAAGGCCTACCTGTGGGGTTCCCATATAGAAGATCGAAGAGGCAATCTGCTGGCCGATCTGGCAGCAGCACTAAACATGGTGACTGCTAATGATGGAATCAACCCCACATTTGTTCGTGGAAACAGCCAATCTATAATAGATGTCACCTTTTGTTCAAGCACACTAGGAACACGCCTTGATCCATGGAGAGTCTTGGACTCTGAATGTAGCAGCGACCATCTACCGATAGCCTTCATGCTAAAAAAATCTGGGCACCTGCCAGAGCCCTTTCGAGTAAATGTAGGATAGAAGTGGGACGAACTCAAGAAAGAAAAATTGGTTGCGAACATCTACAGCAAGCTGGCTTGGTGCACTCGTTGCACGGCAGACAAACTTATGGAGGTGATAACGCAGTCATGCGAAGAGACGCTAACCCCTAAGAATGTTCACAATGGCTCCAAAAGACCTGTGTACAGGTGGACGCCCGAAGTTGCCGCTTGTAGAGCTACCTGCAAGAAGCAAGGAAGAAGCTGGTGAGACCAAACCGCAGCAGAACCCAAAGACAACAATACCAGGTAATTCAAGACCTCTGGGAAGAATACCAATCTGCTAGGTGACTATTGAAGCGACAGGTGAAGCAGGCAAAGGCTTTGATATGGCAAAAATTAGTCGACGAAGTGAACAAGAACCCCTGGGGGAAAGCATATAAAATAGTCATGAGAAAGTTAAGGACACGCTCTGTATGGACGAAAAAAGGTACTCTCAAAAGTTGTTTCCTGAACGAGCGGAGGCTCGCTGGGTACCCGCGCAGGTAGGAAGTCGAAATCCTTTTACTCTGGAGGAATTGAATGCGGCTGCAACAAAATTGCGGATTGGAAAGGCAGTTGGCCCAGATGTTATTCCGGCCGAAGTGATCCGTCTGGTGGTAGCAGTGGTTCCTGAAACGGTGCTCTCGGTGATGAACGACCTCTTTGCAATCAGTGCGTTTCCGGAAAAATGGAAGGTGGCCAGATTAGTATTGATACCGAAGCAAGGCACGGAACACCCAAAGTAAGGCCAATATGCCTGCTATGCACTATGAGGAAGTTATACAAAGAGGCAGAATTTCAGAAAGGCAGTACGGTTTCAGGCAGGGACGCTCAACTATTGGTGCTATGGAGGAGGTAATTAATTTTGCAAACTTAGCAAATAGCGGTTCACGGAGAAGCAGACATCTGTGTGCTCTCACGACTATTGACGTGGAGAATGCTTTTAACACGGCTTCGTGGAGCAAAATAGTGGAAGCTCTTAAGAAGAAAGAGATCTCACCAGAAATTGTTGCCATAACTATGAGCTATCTAAGCGACAGGTGGTTAATAGTCGAAGACGATAGGGCAGTCAAGGTGACCTGTGGGGTCCCGTAGGGCTCGGTTTTTGGGCCCGCACTCTATGACGCGGTCCTGGAACTGGGGTTGCCTGTCGGCGCCCGGACAGTGGCCTTTGCTGACGACTTGGCTCTTCTGACAATGGGTCACAAGGAGAATGACTTAATAAGTCTAACTAACCAGTCTCTAGCTAAGATAATGCAATGGATGTTTGACATGAAACTAACCATAGCAACGCACAAGACGGAATTTGTGCTTCTGGTAGGTGGCAGGAGGCCGGAGTCAATGCAGTTTCAGCTGGGTGGGTCAATAATTAAACCAGAGGAGAGTATTAAATACTTGGGGGTAGTTATGGACCAGCGGGTGAGCTTCCCGATTCACATTCGTAATGTGTCGGCCAAAGCGGAAAGGAGACTCATGCCGAACGTTGGGGGGCCTCTCAGCCTGACCAGGCGTTTGTTGTCCTCGGTGGTCATTTTAATCATGCTATACGGAGCGGAGATTTGGGGAAGTGGCCTGCAACTGGGAATAAATAGAAGAATAAATAGAAGTTATGATAAGAGCACAGAGGAGGGCCTTGATTAGGGTAGTCTCTGCGTACTGGACAGTCTCGGCAGAGGCTGTACAAGTGGTGGCTGGATCCCCACCAATAACACTCCTTGTAGACGAAAGGATTGCTCTCAGAAAATGCCAAGGCCTATCCAAGAAAGAAGCGCGGCAGCGCACCATGGCGAGTTGGCAAAACGCCTGGCAAGGGGCAAAAAACGGCGCATGGACGTGAGAATTGATGCAAATCTGGGCTGAACGTAAACACGGAAACGTCGATTACCATGTGACCCAGGCGCTAACGGGACATGGGTGCTTTAATGCCTTTCTACACAGAATAGGCAAAAGGAGAAGCGATCAGTGCTGGTACTGCGGCGAAAGAGATGACGCGTGTCATACGATATTCTTTTGCGAAAAATGGGACAAGCTAAGATTAGGGATGGCAAGGAAAACTGGTGTATGGCCGGACAAGGAGAATATGAGAATATGACGGAAACCATATGCTAGAAAGTAAAGATAATTGGAACGCAACTGCGGAGATGCTAAGAAGCATAATGAAGGCCAAGGAGGTAGATGAAAGGAGACTGGAAGCAGGCCAACAAATTAAAAAGTAACCAAAGAGCGTGAACCCAAAGTTGCCAAGTGATAATACCCCGAGAGGATGCAAATCATGGCAGCGCTAGGGACAAGATGAGAAAATGGGGAAAGGTGATTTTAGTGGGTATACTATCTCTGGAAGAGAAGGAGTCCCACACTACCCAGCTAGAGGGTGCCTATAAATGGTTTCCCCTTCCTCCTAAAAAAAAAAAGAAAAAAAAAGGTGGGAAGCAAACGAGGAAACCTTGTCTAAAGTTATAATTGCGAGGGACTGGAACGTAAGAATAGGAGAGAGCTTTTGAATAAAATCAAAATATAAAATATTAAACTGTTAAGTAAATTGGTTATGATTTGTGTTTACCTCTATTGAGCAGTCGAAGAATAAAACGAAAAGTAAGTTAACGCCGGTAACTTTTTCATTCCAGCCATCCAAGTTGTCTTTGTTTCTTGGGAAACCATCGATGAGGAATTTGTCATTTTCTGATTCATCCATGCAGCGTTGTAAGAGTGATAGGGTGATGTCGACTGGAACAATTTTGCCATTGGTGATGCAGTCTTCGATGAGCTGTCCATATTGTGAACCAGGTTTAGCACGTTCCTCTCTTAGTAAATCCCCAGCGGACAAATGCTTAAATCCAAATGTCTGGAAAGGAATGTGGTGAAAGGAATCATTGGTGTGGTTTGTTTCTGGTTGTTACCTCTGTAATTTTCTGGCATTGGGTGCCTTTTCCAGCTCCTGGACCCCCCAATACAAACACCACTTTGTTCACCATGTTTACAATGCTCCTGTATTTCAAGATACTGACCATATAACTGCAAAAATCAATGGAATTTGACAGATACCCTAAGTTAATTATTCCAAGATAACCACAGATGAATTTCGGTTAGATATTTATTTATAAACTTTTATCGCTTATCTCAATCTCATGTGCTAAGCACCAAAAATGATTTTATTTACATCGCCGGTGAAAATATAGAAGTTGAAAACGATTCGTGCAAACAACACCATCTACATCAAAATCCTTCAAACCTGTACTTCACTTTCTAGTTTCGTTTTCTCACCATTAGATTTAAACGCAAATTCTGTCTTTTATTTGTTAATAAAGTTGAAAACAAATTGCTAAATTGTTACTAATAATAAAGCTAAAATATTTGCGAATTAGCATGAGTTATCAAAATTGCATTTACCTTTTCTCAATTCCTGTTGAATTAACAGAATATTACTCCTTGTCCTTGTCTAGTCAAAAGCAAAGCGGAATTTGTTACTTTCTTTGTTATTTGTCAATATCTCTATGATCAATATCTCTACCAAACAAAATGGGTTGAAAGTTCTCACACTAAAAACAATTTCGGAAAATTAACCCCAAATTTACGCGAATCTAAAATCTTGGTTAGAGTCTTCTCACTAACTTTCTCCAAATTCTCTAAATCTATCTCAACATTCTCTAAATATCAATAGAATTACTTACGGTTTCTTAATGCACCTTAAGACACTGTCAGATTTTGAAGATTTGGGGCACCGATATGAAGTTGGCGCTACAAGTTGAGCCAAGCAAAGAAAAAAAAAATTTATTTTAATTTAATCTATTCGTATAATCTGTTTAAAATTAAAACAAACGACTACATTAAATATATAAATTAAATAAACGGTATTTAAGACATAAAATTGCTTTCGGTAATAAATTTATTACTTGAATAAAAAATATCGAAATTTTTTGAATCAATTAATTAAGCATTTTTGAATAAGAACATATCAATTTTTTGACTATCCCACCTCAATCTCAACAAAACTAATATTTTATTTAGGTATTTATTGGGTATAAGCTATATTGTTAATTTAAAGTTTTCTAGTTGGCATTAGCAGACTTCATGTTGAACATTCGTTCGTGTTTTGTTTTTGTAAAAATGTTGCAGCTTGTTTCCAACTGCGTGAACTCACAAACAATGTAAGTTTTTCTTTAAATATTAAATCAGTTTGCGAAACTAGCGCTAGAATTAGGTTTAGTTCGTATTAAGTAACAAGAGTTTAACAGGGGCAATTAATTTTTTGCGATATTTTTACAAATTGTTATTAACATCGGGTTCCTGCGGTGAAAGGTGTAACCCCTACCAGGCGCGTCCCCGGGTGGCGGATAGGGGATTGCACACGCGGACCAACACCATTGCACGGTAACCATGCTTCGGCACGAGATTACCAGTTTCCTCTTATCTTTCCTTCTTTGATCTTTCGACCTCCCTTGGTCAACTCTTCGGTCTACTCTTGACCACCTTTCAACTCCTGATGCTAGTAGGTATCGAGGGCTAGGGAGTTAAACTTCTTTCTTCTTCAGTCTATAACTCCTAATCCTACGGTGGTGGACCTTACCCGTGCCAAGAGGATGCATGGCCAGAAGGAGGTCAGTCTGGTCCCTAACGAAAGGAAACCTGGCAAAAGGTATAAATTGCACCCCCCCTCAATGGATAGTGCAAACCGAGGTAACAACCACCAGGTGGGTACGGGCAACAGCTCGGAATCCCACCCTGCGCAAGCAGGCCGCCCAATCGGATCTGGTGTGGGCAACAATCCATTCCCGGAACGTGAATTCCCCAAAAAGTCCACCCGTAAAGGGAGACTCCCGTCCTCTAAGGACAACACAAGTAGCAGGCTAACGAAACCCGGGCCTAGCACTAGTAATGATTCAGAGCTGAATAAAGCGACATCTAGCAAAAAAGAGGTGAAACCGTCCGTCAGAGCCTACAGGGATAGAAGGGCGGCTTACAAACTTCTCGACAAATTTAAGGGCATCCCGGAGGAAAAGCGGTCTGATCAAGACAAGGCGAAACTCGAGTGGGCCCTTAAAGTTACGAAAGAGCATGAGTCGGCGGCAACCCAGGGATCGTCCAAAAGAAAGGACAGATCGATGGACGAATCCCCGCTCATAGGGAAAAAAAGGGCACGACTGGGTCCTTCGCCACAGTCCAACAAAAAAGGACTCCCGAAGCGCTCATACAGTGAGATCATGAAAGATCATCTGGTATGGGCGGTCATTGACAGAGGTCACCGGGATGGGAGTATCGCGCCAGCCAAATGGGGACTGGTGAAAGCGGCTCTCTTGGGCAAATACCTGGACATTCTCCAGAAGAATCCAGGCCCAGCTCCTTGCTGCAGAGACGCAGGTTGGCATCAAGGACATATCAAGCTGGTGGCTTGTGCAGATCAACGATCAGCGGACCTGTACAAGCAAGCCATCGGGGAAGTGGGGGAAGTCTGGCCAGGCGCACGAATCGAGGCTGTCTCAAGGGACAAGATCCCGAGCAGACCGAGATCGAGAGCCTGGATCCCGACGGAACCCTCTGGCCCGAGGACAATTCTGAAGATAATTCAGACCAGCAACCCTACGCTTCCAACTAAGGATTGGAGCGTTATCAAAGTTAGCGAGGCAGCGGGTATGAGAAGGCAAGTAATTGTCATCTTAAACGAAGCATCTCTAGCGCCACTGGCAGAAAGTAAGGGAGTGATCAGCTACGGCTTCGGCTCCACTACCCTGAATGTTTACAAGAGTGACCAGAGAACCCCAATCCCCTCGAGGGAAGGGGAGCCTCGGTCACATTCAGACAGTGAGATGTCAGATATGGGGGTCACGAATATGTTCTGACCTCTCCATCTAGATGAGATTAGCGAAGCAGAGGAGAATCTCTGTCACCGAAGACGACAACGACGTAACGATCGTCGCGGTGCCAGAAAACTCTCTTAGCGATGGTGGGGGTAATACAATGTAACCTCCACCACTCCAAAGTAGCCTCGGCTGCTCTGCTCCTCCAACTGTCAAAGGGAGGAGTCGACATCGCCCTAATCCAAGAACCCTGGGTCGTGGGTACCAAGATCTGTGGACTGGGCTCTGACAAGTACAGGTTACTGTACGTAAAAAACGCAGGTAAGCCACGCTCGTGCGTCCTGGCGGATAAAAGCATCAACGCTTTTATGATGCCTAACCACAGCGATTGCAACACTGTCACTGTATCTATGGGACTTTCTAATCATAGGTTATGGATGATCTCAGGATACTTCGCCCATGAGAAGGAAAGTCCCCCAGAGGGTTTCCATGGTATAATCACAGAAGCCAACCGAGTAGGGGCGGACGTGATCATTGGAGCCGATGCCAATGCCCACCACACCATATGGGGCAGCTCGGACACGAACAACAGAGGTGAGTCTTTACTAGAATTTATACTAACCTCCGACCTAGAAATATGTAATATATGTAACACTCCCACCTTCACCACAGCCGTGAGAGAGGAGGTACTTGATATTACACTCGTTTCCACTATGTCTGTCGGTCTGTCGGTGAGATGTTGGTGTTTTTTAGATCAATTTGAACCTGTTTTACCCAAACTGTTGTCGTTTTAATTTTCTGTATGTATTTCAAAACTCTCCCTGTTAGTCGTTTCTCATCTATTCTCATAACGTGCACGTAGAATTTCAGTCGCCGTTTGCTAAAATCGATGTTGGAGTATTTTTTTGCGACAGTGTGTGATTGTAGACGATACCCTTCGTCTGTTAGTTTTGGGCCAAGGGTTTTTCCGATAATTTTTCTTTCAGCCTTCTTGATGTTCTATATCTCCTTTGTAATTAAGGTTTAATATCTCGCTGGCGTAGAGTATTTCAGGTTTGATAACTGTCGCGTAGTGACGTATTTTTCTGTTAATATTTATGCATTTTTTATTATAGATGCTTGCAACTTTTCCATATGCTTTCCGCATTTTCTGTTCTTTTCATCTCTCTGTTCCTGTAGGTTCAATAATTTCGCCTAAGTATTTGAAGCGACTAACCTTGTTTATTCTTCTTGCTTATTGGATAAATTTTCTGTTTTGATGTGTTTTGTGGCCATGAATTCGGTTTTCGAAAAGGAAATTTGTAGTCCAGCTTTCTCAGCACATTCTTTAAGGACTTCGATCTGATGGATTGCTGTTTGTTCATTTTGGGAAAGGATCGCGAGATCATCAGCGAAGGCTAGGCATGTGACGTTGATGTTATCCTGTTGTTTTCCTAGTCATATGGATCTCCAAATTTTTCGATTTTCCAGTTCTTGTTCCCAAGCTTTGATAACTTTATCTAAAACGATGTTGAAGAGTAACGCTCTCCGTTACTCTTCAAGGGACAAGCTATTGCCCTGCTGGACAAGGTTTTGAGATTTCTCCGTTGAATTTGATCTTGGAAGTTGTGTTTGTTGGATGAGCCGTTGTGTTTTCGAATCCAGATTGTTTTCTTCAAGTATATTAAACAGGGACTGTCGGTCGGTGGAATAAGCTTTCCTGAAGTCATTAAATGTGCAGATGGTTGGGAGATTCCATGTAGCTCGAATTTTGAGTATAGATTTCAGGTTGAAAATTTGATCTGTGTGGTCTGAAACCTGCTTGATATTCCCCAATTCGGGGTTCGAGTTGTACTTGTTTGCGCTGTAAGGGGCAAACGGAAAAGATTTTGTAGGGAACGGAAAGGAGGGAGATTCCTCTATAGTTATTCACATCAGATTTGTCTCCTTTTTTTTGGAGTGGGTGGATGAGTAGGCTAGGACTGTAGAACCATTGAACATGGGTGGATGAGTGCGCATTTCCAATCATCTGGGAGTTCTTCACTTCGCCAAATTTCCTGAATTATGTTTGTGATTTCCTGTAATGATCGTGGTCCAAGATTTTTCAATAGTATTGCGGTTATTCCATCTTCTCCTGATGTCCTTCCATTCTTCAAGTTTTGTGATACGGTGTCGGATTTCTTCCTTATAGTGTCAGTGGATCAGCGTCGGGTTTCGTGTTTATTGAAGATGTGTGTCGGAATCGTTCGGATGATTCGGGGCAATTAAGAAGCTCGGAAAAGTAGTTCGACAGTTCTTCGCAGTTTTCTTGGTTGGTGAGTGCAAGTTTTCCATCTTTTTTCTTGAAGGATAAATTCTATGGTGAGTAACCTATAATTTTATTTGCAAAAGCTAGAAATTTCTGCTGTTGTAGTTTCTAAAGTTGTCCTCAATTGATGTGAGCTGTTCTGTTATGTATTGGCGTTTGGTTTTCTTGATGGTTCTGTTTGTCTCTTTGCGGATGTCGAGAAAGTGTTGTAGGGTTACCGGAGATTTGTTGCTGTTGTATTTTTGAAAGGCGAGTCGGCGATGATGGCTTGATCGCAGTTGGAATCCCACCATGGGTGTTTTGCCTTTTTCTTTAGTGGGATTAATTCTTTGGCTTTTATGATTATTTTGTTGCCGAAGTCGGTCTAGTTATTTGTCGGTTCTTTTTCCCATTCTTCTGTGATCTTTGTTTCTTGAATTTTTGATGTGTCAAACTTTTGGATGCACGGTTTATTTTGGTGCACTCTCTTCGGAGAGAATTTTACCTTAACTCGGGTGATGTAGTGGTCTGAATCGATGTTTGCACCTCTTCGGACTTGAATGTCGTGAATGATTCTGTAGTGGGCGTAGGAGATGGCAACGTGATTGATCTGGTATACACCTAGATGTTGGTTCTGGGATCGCCATGTTTTCTATTTTTGTGTGGGTTTTCTGAGGTGAGATATAACTTTGAGATTGAATTGTTGGCATATGTCAATCAGACGTATGCCGCTTGAGTTTTGGTGTACAGAATTTCTGCCGATTATTTTGCGATAAGTTTTTTCTTTCACAATTTCGGCATTGAAGTCTTCCATTAGGATTTTCACGTCGTCTTGCTGAATTTTGCTGATGTTTTTTTCAAGTTTGTTCCAAAAATTTTCGACGGTTTTTTTAAATTATCGATGTTGGTGGAGGCATGAGCATTTATGAGCGTATATATTTTATTTGCACTCTGAATTCGCATGGTCTTGAGTCGATTGTTGATGGCTGTGATTTCTTTGACAGCGTTGATGACGGATTTGTGTACGAGAAAGGCTATGCCGAAGATTAGTGCCCCTTTCGCAACCTTCTTTCGTTCGTTTTTTTTTGCTCTTGAAGATGCGGTAATTTCCATAATCCATGGTGTCATTGTCAGTCAGTCGTGTTTCTTGAAGCGCTAGGATGAGAATTTTTTGGCGGTCGATTTCTTGAATGAGATCATTTAATTTTCCTGTCTGCATTGGAGTATGTAATCTTGCAACGTGGCCATAGAAAGCTACCCTTCTTCTCCTTGCACAATCAGAGAGCATCACAATATGTTCGTAGAGTTCAGAGTTATGCCGCCTAATTCCCCATCTTCCTTTACCGGGTCGAGGATCCTTAGGATTCTCCTCTCTCTGATTTCCAATTTCTCTACCACACCTCTTCGGTTCAAGGAAAGACACTCCATGGCATACAAGGCTTCTGGTCGTAAGACTGATGTGTAGTGCTTAAGTTTCAGGTTGCGTGACAGGCATTTCTTGTTGTAAGTGTTCTTAGTCAGTCGATAGGCTAGTTCTAACTTGTTGAATCTCTTGGATAATGATGCTCTTTCTGACAAGTTGGGTTCAATCCATTCGCCGAGATCCTTGAATTTCTCAGTCCTCTTGATATTTCCCTGCTCTAGCAACATCTCTCTGTTTGCTTCTCTGATGTTGGTGAAGAATTCTGTTTTCTCCAGCGACACTTGAAGACCCACTTTGGCAGCCTGTTTTCTGAGGCAATTTACCTGCATTGTTGCCATCTCAAGAGAATCAGCAAACAGGGCCATATCATCTGCAAAGGCCAGGCAATCTACAACCAGTCCATCGTTCTTACGTCCCTGGTAGATACCACTCTGAGCACCCAAATTGATCAGTTCCTTGCGCCATTCTCTCAAAACCTCTGCAAGTACACAGTTAAAGAGAAGTGGGGAAAGTCTCCTTGTCTCACTCCAGTTTTTATTTCGAAGCTTTCTGAAATCTCGCCTCTAAATTTAACCTTGGAATGGGTGTTGGTCAAAGTTTCTAGGATTAGTCTGCGGGTTTTGTTGTCTAGTGCTAGTTCCTGGAGTACTTTGTTAAGCGTTTCTCTATCGATGAAATCGTAGGCCTTCCTAAAATCAACAAAGGTGACGACCACCTTGCGGTTTCTCATCTTGGAATATGCAAGTACAGTTTTAAGGTTGAGGATCTGTTCAACACAAGATCGGATCTTCCTAAAGCCCCCCTGGTATTCTCTCAGTTGACTATCCAACTGATTTTCTGCCCTTGTTTGTAACGCCTTCGAGAGAATCTTGTATGTTACCGGGACGAGAGAAATTCCAGGGTAGGTGTTTAGATCGGTAAAATCTCCCTTTTTGTGAAGCGGAACGATCAGAGCAGATTTCCAATCGATTGGTAATTTCTCTGTTTCCCAGATGATCTCGGTTATCTTACGCACGGCATTGTTTCCAGCACCTTTCCACAGTTCAGCAACGATTACCAACGAGTCCTCTCCATCTGCCTTATTATTATTAAGAAGTTTAATGATCTGGCCTAATTCTTCCAATGAAGGGGGCAGCGAGTCCGGGTTTGGTGTGGTTTGTTTATAATAGTCGAAGTCTTCGCTGGGTGGGTTACAGTTCGGTAGAGTTTTAAAGTACTGAGCCAAAAGGTGGCAGTTGTCCTTGTCGTTATAAGCCAGTTTTCTTTGTGAGTCTCTGAAGTGGAGGCTTGGCGGAGCGTATTTTCTGAGTGTCTGCTTGAAGGTTCTAAAGAAATCTCTGGAGTTATTCTTCGCAAAGCTCTATTCTATTTGGGTTAGTTGGTTTTGTGTGAAGCTTCGTTTGGTTCCACGAATTATCTGGGCTGTAAACTTTATTTGTGCCAAAATTTGTGTCTATCGTATTACTACAGATTTACGTAGACTAAAGCTCAGTGATTTAGTCTCTGTAAAAGCTACAGACTTAAAACTTAGTCCACATACTTAGAAAACTATATAGTTTCGAATAATTTAAGTTTCATTGTTTTGTCTCAGCTAGTAGTCTAGATATGTAAAGGAGTGTAAATTTATGTCTGATTTAGTTTGGATTACTTTTTCTCAGTCATTTAGCTCATGTATAAACTAGAGACTTCATATTTAGTTTGTAAGCTGAGTGATTTAGTTTCTGAAAAATCTACAGACTGAAGAATTAGTACACTATTCATTTCCTATTCATTACTATATATCAATAACGTTTTTGCAAAGTTTCAACATTTTTGACAAATAAATGCAATTTTAAAAATCTCAAATTCACATTGAAAACATTCAAATTTGCTAATTTAATTTAAGCATTTTAAAGTAGAGCGGATTATCTTTAAATTAATGCGCAATGTTTAATAGTATCACTAAAACTAAGCAATCCCAATTTAAAAAATTATTGCAATTTTTCAGACGTGATTAGAAGTTTTAGGGTGGAATATGCCCTTGTTTTACTAATTTGAGCTGCAATTCTTTTAGGTAAACAATAAATGGCAGCGATTTGTAGCGTATCGTTGGTTTCTTGGCCTGTGGGTATAAAAAATGTAAACAAACCTCGGGTCGCAGCGAACGTAAGCAGTGCGAATGAGTCGAGTTTGAACGCGAATCTAAACGATTTCAGTTATTGTCGTGCGCTTGGGGAGTGCAGTTGAAGTTTTTGTTAGCAAAAATTGTGGAAATTCTCTGGAAATTGTGCTAAAATTGTGTGAGATTGTTGCACAACGTTTTGCGAGTCAGTTTGTGAAATTTTTGTTGCAGTTTGTGCTTTGGTTGGTGAGTTTTTGCACTGATTTATTTACTAGATTTAAGGAGAATTTGAAAATTTCAGTAAAAAAATGAAAGTTGTTGCAAGAAGATTTTCATTTAAATCTGATTTAGAAATCTCAAAGTTTCATTTAATATTACCGGTTCAGCGATTTGTTTTGATTTCTGTATTTATCTACAGAATTTTATGAAACTAATAATATACAAGATATCTAATAATGTAATTCTTATTGGTACTTACGTTTTAACGCCACCACCGCTATATATTGGATCGAAAGTGTTTTAATTTTAAATAAAATGTTTCATTTTATTTATTTATTTATTTACATTGTTTAAACCCACAGGGGATCACATAAAGCAAATTATGACCTGTTGCTTTTATTTTTCTTGTTCTTCCCGAATTGTTTCATCATCTCGCTATGTTTAGCTCGACGTTCATCTGTCCATTTTCCTCTTGTTATTTTAGGTTTTTCCACTGATATAATTTCCCAGCTGTAGACCTTACGTCTAAAGATTTTTCGACTTTCGATGTCTGTCGGTGAGATGTTGGCGTTTTTTAGATCAATTTGAACCTGTTTTACCCAAACTGTTGTCGTTTTCATTTTCTGTATGTATTTCAAAACTCTCCCTGTTAGTCGTTTCTCATCTATTCTCATAACGTGCACGTAGAATTTCAGTCGCCGTTTGCTGAAATCGATGTTGGAGTATTTTTTTGCGACAGTGTGTGATTGTAGACGATACCCTTCGTCTGTTAGTTTTGGGCCAAGGATTTTTCGGATAATGTTTCTTACAGCCTTCTTGATGTTCTCTATGTCTCCTTTGTAATCAAGGTTTAATGTCTCGCTGGCGTAGAGTATTTCAGGTTTGATAACTGTCGCGTAGTGACGTATTTTTCTGTTAATATTTATGCATTTTTTATTATAGATGCTTGCAACTTTTCCATATGCTTTCCGCATTTTCTGTTCTTTTCATCTCTCTGTTCCTGTAGGTTCAATAATTTCGCCTAAGTATTTGAAGCGACTAACCTTGCTTATTGTGCCGTATTTTGTAATTAAATTTTCTGTTTTGATGTGTTTTGTGGCCATGAATTCTGTTTTCGAAAAGGAAATTTGTAGTCCAGCTTTCTCAGCACATTCTTTAAGGACTTCGATCTGATGGATTGCTGTTTGTTCATTTTGGGAAAGGATCGTGAGATCATCAGCGAAGGCTAGGCATGTGACGTTGATGTTATCCTGTTGTTTTCCTAGTCATATGTATCCCCAAATTTTTCGATTTTCCAGTTCTTGTTCCCATGCTTTGATAACTTTATCTAAAACGATGTTGAAGAGTAACGCTCTCCGTTACTCTTCAAGGGACAAGCTATTGCCCTGCCGGACAAGGTTTTGAGATTTCTCCGTTGAATGTGATCTTCGAAGTTGTGTTTGTTAGTGTTTGTTGGATGAGCCGTTGTGTTTTCGAATCCAGATTGTTTTCTTCAAGTGTATTGAACAGGGACTGTCGGTCGGTGGAGTCATAAGCTTTCCTGAAGTCAATAAATGTGCAGATGGTTGGGAGATTCCATGTAGCTCGAATTTTGAGTATAGATTTCAGGTTGAAAATTTGATCTGTGTGGTCTGAAACCTGCTTGATATTCCCCAATTCGGGGTTCGAGTTGTACTTGTTTGCGCTGTAAGGGGCAAACGGAAAAGATTTTGTAGGGAACGGAAAGGAGGGAGATTCCTCTATAGTTATTCACATCAGATTTGTCTCCTTTTTTGTGGAGTGGGTGGATGAGTAGGCTAGGACTGTAGAACCATTGAACATGGGTGGATGAGTGCGCATTTCCAATCATCTGGGAGTTCTTCACTTCGCCAAATTTCCTGAATTATGTTTGTGATTTCCTGTAATGATCGTGGTCCAAGATTTTTCAATAGTATTGCGGTTATTCCATCTTCTCCTGATGTCCTTCCATTCTTCAGTTTTGTGATACGATGTCGGATTTTTTCCTTATAGTGTCAGTGGGTCAGCGTCGTGTTTCGTGTTTATTGAAGATGCGTGTGGGAATCGTTCGGATGGTTCGGGGCAATTAAGGAGCTCGGAAAAGTATTTCGACGGTTCTTCGCAGTTTTCTTGGTTGGTGAGTGCCAGTTTTTTATCTTTTTTTGGAAGGTCAAAGTCTGTGGTGAGTAACCTTTAATTTTGTTTGCAAAAGCTAGAAATTTCTGCAGTTGTAGTTTCTAAAGTTGTCCTCAATTGATGTGAGCCGTTCTGTTATGTATTGGCGTTTTCCTGATGGTTCTGTTTGCGGATATCGAGAAAGTGGTATAGGGTTACCGGAGATTTGTTGCTGTTGTATTTTTGAAAGGCGAGTCGGCGATTGATGATGGCTAGATCGCAGTTGGAATCCTACCATGGGTGTTTTGCCTTTTTCTTAAGTGGCATTAATTCCTTGGCTTTTATGATTATTTTGTTGCAGAAGTCGGTGTAGTTATTTGTCGGTTCTTCTTTCCATTCTTCTGTGATCTTTGTTTCTTGAATTTTTGATGTCTCAAACTTTTGGATGCACGGTTTATTTTGGTGCACTCTCTTCGGAGGGAATTTTACCTTAACTCGGGTGAGGTAGTGGTCTGGATCGATCTTCGCACCTCTTCAGACTTTAATGTCTTGAATGATTCTGTAGTGGGCGTAGGAGATGGCAACGTGATCGATCTGGTATTCACCTAGATGTTGGTTCTTGGATCGCCATGTTTTCTATTTTTGTGTGGGTTTTCTGAAGTGGGTAGACATAACTTTGAGATTGAATTGTTGGCATATGTCAGTCAGACGTATGCTGCTTGTGTTTTGGTGTACATAATTTTTCATCTTCGGTATTGAAGTCTTCCATTAGGATTTTCACGTCGTCTTGCTGAATTTTGCTGATGTTTTTTTCAAGTTTGTTCCAAAAATTTTCGACGGTTTTTTTTAATTATCGATGTTGGTGGGGGGACATGAGCATTTATGAGCGTATATATTTTATTTGCACTCTGAATTCGCATGGTCTTGAGTCGATTGTTGATGGCTGTGATTTCTTTAACAGCGTTGATGACGGATTTGTGTACGAGAAAGGCTATGCCGAAGATTAGTGCCCCTTTCGCAACCTTCTTTCGTTCGTTTTTTTTTTGCTCTTGAAGAATGCGGTAATTTCCATAAGAAAGTAAGATGCGGTAATTTCCATAATCCATGGTGTCATTGTCAGTCAGTCGTGTTTCTTGAAGCGCTAGGATGAGAATTTTTTGGCGGTCGATTTCTTGAATGAGATCATTTAATTTTCCTGTCTGCATTGGAGTATGTAATCTTGCAACGTGGCCATAGAAAGCTACCCTTCTTCTCCTTGCACAATCAGAGAGCATCACAATATGTTCGTAGAGTTCAGAGTTATGCCGCCTAATTCCCCATCTTCCTTTACCGGGTCGAGGATCCTTAGGATTCTCCTCTCTCTGATTTCCAATTTCTCTACCACACCTCTTCGGTTCAAGGAAAGACACTCCATGGCATACAAGGCTTCTGGTCGTAAGACTGATGTGTAGTGCTTAAGTTTCAGGTTGCGTGACAGGCATTTCTTGTTGTAAGTGTTCTTAGTCAGTCGATAGGCTAGTTCTAACTTGTTGAATCTCTTGGATAATGATGCTCTTTCTGACAAGTTGGGTTCAATCCATTCGCCGAGATCCTTGAATTTCTCAGTCCTCTTGATATTTCCCTGCTCTAGCAACATTTCTCTGTTTGCTTCTCTGATGTTGGTGAAGAATTCTATTTTCTCCAGCGACACTTGAAGACCCACTTTGGCAGCCTGTTTTCTGAGGCAATTTACCTGCATTGTTGCCATCTCAAGAGAATCAGCAGTGCCATCAGTGCCATGTCATCTGCAAAGGCCAGGCAATCTACAACCGGTCCATCGTTCTAACGTCCCTGGTAGATACCACTCTGAGCACCCAAATTGATCAGTTCCTTGCGCCATTTTCTCAAAACCTTTGCAAGTACACAGTTGAAGAGAAGTGGGGCAAGTCTCCTTGTCTCACTCCAGTTTTTATTTCGAAGCTTTCTGAAATCTCGCCTCTAAATTTAACCTTGGAATGGGTGTTGGTCAAAGTTTCTAGGATTAGTCTGCGGGTTTTGTTGTCTAGTGCTAGTTCCTGGAGTACTTTGTTAAGCGTTTCTCTATCGATGAAATCGTAGGCCTTCCTAAAATCAACAAAGGTGACGACCACCTTGCGGTTTCTCATCTTGGAATATTCAAGTACAGTTTTAAGGTTGAGAATCTGTTCAACACAAGATCGGATCTTCCTAAAGCCTCCCTGGTATTCTCTCAGTTGACTATCCAACTGATTTTCTGCCCTTGTTTGTAACGCCTTCGAGAGAATCTTGTATGTTACCGGGACGAGAGAAATTCCAGGGTAGGTGTTTAGATCGGTAAAATCTCCCTTTTTGTGAAGCGGAACGATCAGAGCAGATTTCCAATCGATTGGTAATTTCTCTGTTTCCCAGATGATCTCGGTTATCTTACGCACGGCATTGTTTCCAGCACCTTTCCACAGTTCAGCAACGATTACCAACGTGTCCTCTCCATCTGCCTTATTATTCTTAAGAAGTTGAATGATCTGGCCAAATTCTTCCAATGAAGGGGGCAGCGAGTCCGGGTTTGGTGTGGTTTGTTTATAATAGTCGAAGTCTTCGCTGGGTGGGTTACAGTTCGGTAGATTTCTAAAGTACTGAGCCAAAGGTGGCAGTTGTCCTTGTCGTTATATGCCAGTTTGCTTTGTGAGTCTCTGAAGTGGAGGCTTGGCGGAGCGTATTTTCTGAGTGTTTGCTTGAAGCTTCTAAAGAAATCTCTGGAGTTATTCTTAGCAAAGCTCTATTCGATTTGGGTTAGTTGGTTTTGGGTGAAGCTTAGTTTGGTTCCACGAATTATCTGGGCTGTAACCTTTATTTGTGCCAAAATTTGTGTCTATTGTATTACTACAGATTTACGTAGACTAAAGCTCGGTGATTTAGTCTCTGTAAAAGCTACAGACTTAAAACTTAGTCCACTTACTTAGAAAACTATATAGTTTCGAATAATTTAAGTTTCATTGTTTTGTCTCAGCTAGTAGTCTAGATATGTAAAGTAGTGTAAATTTATGTCTGATTTAGTTTGGATTACTTTTTCTCAGTCATTTAGCTAATGTATAAACTAGAGACTTCATATTTAGTTTGTAAGCTGAGTGATTAGTTTCTGTAAAATCTACAGACTGAAGAATTAGTACACTATTCATTTCCTATTCATTATTATATATCAATAACGTTTTTGCAAACTTTCAACATTTTTGACAAATAAATGCAATTTTAAAAATCTCAAATTCACATTGAAAACATTCAAATTTGCTAATTTAATTTAAGCATTTTAAAGTAGAGCGGATTATCTTTAAATTAATGCGCAATGTTTAATAGTATCACTAAAACTAAGCAATCCCAATTTAAAAAATTATTGCAATTTTTCAGACGTGATTAGAAGTTTTAGGGTGGAATATGCCCTTGTTTTACTAATTTGAGCTGCAATTCTTTTTGATAAACAATAAATGGCAGGGACTTGTAGCGTTTCGTTGGTTTCTTGGCCTTCGGGTACAAAAAATGTAAACAAATCTCGAGTCGCAGCGAACGTAATCAGTGCGAATGAGTCGAGTTTGAACGCGAATCTAAACGATTTCAGTTATTGTCGTGCGCTTGGGGAGTGCAGTTGAAGTTTTTGTTAGCAAAAATTGTGGAAATTCTCTGGAAATTGTGCTAAAATTGTGTGAGATTGTTGCACAACGTTTTGCGAGTCAGTTTGTGAAATTTTTGTTGCAGTTTGTGCTTTGGTTGGTGAGTTTTTGCACTGATTTATTTACTAGATTTAAGGAGAATTTGTTAAATTTCAGTAAAAAAATGAAAGTTGTTGCAAGAAGATTTTCATTTAAATCTGATTTAGAAATCTCAAAGTTTCATTTAATTCTACCGGTTCAGCGAATTTTTTTGATTTCTGTATTTATCTACAGAATTTTATGAAACTCTAATAATATACAAGATATCTAATAATGTAATTCTTATTGGTACTTACGTTTTAACGCCACCACCGCTATATATTGGATCGAAAGTGTTTTAATTTTAAATAAAATGTTTCATTTTATTTATTTATTTATTTACATTGTTTATACCCACAGGGGATCACATAAAGCAAATTATGACCTGTTGCTTGTATTTTTCTTGTTCTTCCCGAATTGTTTCATCATCTCGCTATGTTTAGCTCGACGTTCATCTGTCCATTTTCCTCTTGTTATTTTAGGTTTTTCCACTGATATAATTTCCCAGCTGTAGACCTTACGTCTAAAGATTTTTCGACTTTCGATGTCTGTCGGTAAGATGTTGGCGTTTTTTAGATCAATTTCAACCTGTTTTACCCAAACTGTTGTCGTTTTCATTTTCTGTATGTATTTCAAAACTCTCCCTGTTAGTCGTTTCTCATCTATTCTCATAACGTGCACGTAGAATTTCAGTCGACGTTTGCTGAAATCGATGTTGGAGTATTTTTTTGCGACAGTGTGTGATTGTAGACGATACCCTTCGTCTGTTAGTTTTGGGCCAAGGGTTTTTCCGATAATTTTTCTTTCAGCCTTCTTGATGTTCTATATCTCCTTTGTAATTAAGGTTTAATATCTCGCTGGCGTAGAGTATTTCAGGTTTGATAACTGTCGCGTAGTGACGTATTTTTCTGTTAATATATATGCATTTTTTATTATAGATGCTTGCAACTTTTCCATATGCTTTCCGCATTTTCTGTACTTTTCATCTCTCTGTTCCTGTAGGTACAATAATTTTGCCTAAGTATTTGAAGCGACTAACCTTGCTTATTGTGCCGTATTTTGTAATTAAATTTTCTGTTTTGATGTGTTTTGTGGCCATGAATTCAGTTTTCGAAAAGGAAATTTGTAGTCCAGCTTTCTCAGCACATTCTTTAAGGACTTCGATCTGATGGATTGCTGTTTGTTCATTTTGGGAAAGGATCGCGAGATCATCAGCGAAGGCTAGGCATGTGACGTTGATGTTATCCTGTTGTTTTCCTAGTCATATGGATCTCCAAATTTTTCGATTTTCCAGTTCTTGTTCCCATGCTTTGATAACTTTATCTAAAACGATGTTGAAGAGTTACGCTCTCTTCAAGGGACAAGCTATTGCCCTGCCGGACAAGGTTTTGAGATTTCTCCGTTGAATTTGAGCTTGGAAGTTGTGTTTGTTAGTGTTTGTTGGATGAGCCGTTGTGTTTTCGAATCCAGATTGTTTTCTTCAAGTATATTAAACAGGGACTGGCGGTCGGTGGAGTCATAAGCTTTCCTGAAGTCAATAAATGTGCAGATGGTTGGGAGATTCCATGTAGCTCGAATTTTGAGTATAGATTTCAGGTTGAAAATTTGATTTGTGTGGTCTGAAACCTGCTTGATATTCCCCAATTCGGGGTTCGAGTTGTACTTGTTTGCGTTGTAAGGGGCAAGCGGAAAAGATTTTGTAGGGAACGGAAAGGAGGGAGATTCCTCTGTAGTTGTTCTCATCAGATTTGTCTCCTTTTTTGTTGAGTGGGTGGATGAGTAGGCTAGGACTGTAGCACCATTGAACATGGGTGGATGAGTGTGCATTTCCAAACATCTGGGTGTTCTTCACTTTGCCAAATTTCCTGAATTATGTTTGTGACTTCCTGTAATGATCGTAATCCAAGATTTTTTAGTAGTTCTGCGGTTATTCCATCTTCTCCTGAGGTCTTTCCATTATTCAGTTTTGTGATACGGTGTCGGATTTCTTCTAGTGCCGGTGGATCAGCGTCGGGTTTCGTGTTTATTGAAGATGTGTGTGGAATGATGTGATTGAAGAATCGTTCGGATGGTGCGGGGCAATTAAGGAGCTCGGAAAAGTAGTTGGACAATTCTTCGCAGTTTTCTTGGTTGGTGAGCGCAAGTTTTCAATCTTTTTTCTTGAAGGTCAAATTCTGGGGTGAGTAAGCTTTAATTTTATTTGCAAAAGTTCTATAGAAATTTCTGCTGATGTAGTTTCTAAAGTTATCCTCAATTGATGTGAACTGTTCCGTTATGTATTGGCGTTTGGTTTTCTTGATGGTTCTGTTTGTCTCTTTGCGGATGTTGAGAAAGTGTTGTAGGATTACCGGCGATTTGTTGTATTTTTGAAAGGCGAGTCGGCGATGATGGCTTGATCGCAGTTGGAATCCCACCATGGGTGTTTTGCCTTTTTTTAAGTGGGATTAATTCCTTGGCTTTTATGATTATTTTGTTGCAGAAGTCGGTCCAGTTATTTGTCGGTTCTTTTTCCCATTCTTATGCGATCTTTGTTTCTTGAATTTTTGATGTGTCAAACTTCACCGTTTGGATTCACCGTTTATTTTGGTGCACTCTCTTCGGAGAGAATTTTACCTTAATTCGGGTGAGGTAGTGGTCTGAATCGATGTTTGCACCTCTTCGGACTTGAATGTCGTGAATGATTCTGTAGTGGGCGTAGGAGATGGCAACGTGATCGATCTGGTATTCACCAAGATGTTGGTTTTGGGATCGCCATGTTTTCTATATTTGTGTGGGTTTTCTGAAGTGGATAGACATAACTTTTAGATTGAATTGTTGGCATATGTCAATCAGACGTATGCCGTTTGTGTTATTGTTTTGGTGTGCAGAATTTTTGCCGATGATTTTACGATAAGTTTTTTCTTTCCGAAGTTGGGCATTGAAGTCTCCTATTAGGAGTTTCACGTCGTCTTTCTGAATTTTGCTCATAGTTTTTTCAAGTTTGTTCAAAAATTTTCGACGGTTTTTTTTTATTATCGATGTTGCATTTATGAGCGTATATATTTTATTTGCAATCTGAATGCGTATGGTCATGAGTCGAGTGTTGATGACTGTGATTTCTTTGACAGCGTTTATGACGGATTTGTGTACGAGAAAGGCCATGCGGAAGATTGGTGCCCCTTTCGCAACCTTCTGTTTTGTTTTGCTCTTGAAGATGCGGTAGTTTCCATAGTCCACGGTGTCATTGTCAGTCAGTCTTGTTTCTTGAAGAGCAAGGATGAGAATTTTTTTTCGGTCGATTTCTTGAATGAGATCATGTAATTTTCCTGTCTGGATTAGAGTATTGATGTTTATTGTTCCGATTAATGTTTTCTTTTTGTAAGGATGTTTACCAGATATTCTTTGCTATGCTTGTCTGGACTCCCCAGAATCCGATAGTCCACCTGCCGTCTGTCGACGGGTGGATTGTGTACCACCTGGGGTAAAGTTGAATTTGCTTGCAGAGTTCATGTTTGCTTATATTTCACTGGTTTGGCCTGGTTGATACCAGGACCGGGTAGGACCAGAGGCCTTTGGAACATATTATTTTCAGCCGAGCTAACAGACGCTGACCAGAGTACCGGTAATTTTCACACAGATGTGACTGGTTTTTGAGCTTGTGTTCGTGTCTGCTGTTTTAAACGATGGAGTTATGGTCCATCAGCAGGGCTTCAACCCTCTTTTCCGATATCTTAGGTCGAAAAAGAGGGAGAGCAAAAATATGTGTATGTCACTTGGACATTAAAAAACAAACATATATTTTATTTAAATTATTAAACATACATTTTATTTAAAACAAACATTTATTATATTTATGTATTTTTTAGGTATAAGGTATCATGTTAGTCTAAAGTCTACTAGTTGGCGTATCGAACGACATCATTTTCTTGCATTGCCCCCAAAACCGCCCCTTGGCTACACACCCATGTCACAGACAATGTAAGTTTTTCTTTAAATATTAGATTAGTTTGCAAAACTAGCGCTAACATTAGGTTTAAGTCGTAGCTAAACGTAAATTAGGTTTAAGTCGTTTAGCTAACATTAGGTTTAAGTCGTTTAGCTAACATTAGGTTTAAGTCGTACTAAATAACAGGGGGTTTAACAGGGGTAATTAATTTTTACAAATTATTGTTAGCACCAAGTTAGAATGAATTGACTTTTTCTAAATGAATTGCTAACAATGTCAATGTGTTACATTTTTAGAATTGCATTTCCTGTTTAAGGGTGGATCAAACGTAATTACAATATTATATCTATATATATATATACATACATATATATATATATATATATATATATATATATATATATATATATATATATATATATATATTTCATTTTTAAGTTGACAGCAGCATTCTCATTTATCTTAAATTCATACGTATAATATTGTACAATTCGATTTATCCAGGGGTAAAAAATCGTATCAGCACCTCCACGTGGTTTACCCCGGGTAATGCTAACGCTGAACGTAAACCATTTTGCAGAATTATATTTTCCGAAATATAATTCTACAAAATTATTACCGAATATTTTTGTAGTTCGCGAATGTAAAGTCGGGAGTGTTATTTTCGCGGAAAGTCAAACCGTTAATTGCCGAATATTTTGTAGTGCGCGAGTGTAAAGTCGGAAGTGTTAATTTCGCGAAAAGTCAGATCGTTAATTGCCGCAAATTTTTGTAGTGCGCGAGTGTAAAGTCGGGAGTGTTAGTTCCGCGGGAAATAAAATGTATAGGGAAAGTTTCCGATAGTTTTTGCAAATAAAATAGTGCTGTAAACAGAGACACAGTGTTAGATTCGCGTATAAACAAATAAAAATCGTTGTTAGGGTAGTGATGGATCCTGTCAATGGCTTGTGGATATGGTTGGGGGAGCGGCGCAGACTGCAGGAGACGCTTGTAGGGCAGGAAGGACGCCTGCTGCTCAGGGTCTCAGAAAAGTGTAGGCAACCGTCCACCGCACAAAGGTAGGTCCTGCAAGAGATTGAGATCCAAGATGCCAAGTAGTGAGTGAGTTTTGAAATTTATTAATCGCGGTCGCGAGTGCTCCGATAGGACTTTAGCGCTCAAGATTCGGATTGGGTTTTGAGTGGGCGAAGTTCTCGAACGTCCGCAGGGAATTTAAATGGCAGTTTAGGCCGATCTGGAATATGGAGTTTGAAATGGTAAATTTTTTGTTTGATTGAATATGCGGTGAAGTTAAGGCAATACGTTTTCCATGATTTTGCCACATTTACAGATAGTTCTTCCATCACAAGTGTGCCTTTTGCATACTCATTTGCTTCATGAGTTAGTTCCAAAAATTGATACGAAGTCAGAAAACTTAAATATATCGACCGTTTCAAAACATCCTCTTCCAGAGCCTAACAGGCATCGCCATCAAGATTTCTTAAGACTAAGCAGACTCTATCTAGAAATCGCGTCTGATTAGTACTTGGTTTGCGCATTCTGCTTTGTCGTTTTGCAGAAACCGAACGATCCGGATCGTTCGGCGCGTGTGTCAAGAAGGAAGAAAGAAGAAGGGAAAAGACAGGATTCCAGGTTAGTTACTTTGAGGTTTGTTTAGTTTGTAAGTCAAAATATGTTATACATTTTTTATTAATGTTTTGCTTTTAAGCAATTTTCAGTTTAAAAATTATTAAAAAATAAGAGATATAGTGCGGTTCGCAAGTGAAATAAATCACAGTAAAAACAAAGTGTTAAGTTAAATCGGGAGTGTTAATTTCGCGGAAAGTTAAAACGTTAATTGCCGAAAACTTTTGTTGTGCGCGAGTGTAAAATCGGGAGTGTTAGTTTCACGTGAAATAAAATGTATAGGGAAAGTTTCCGAAAAAATTTGCAAATAAGATTGTTCCGTCAACAAAGACACAGTGTTAGATTCGCGTGCAAACAAAGAAAAAACGTGGTTACGGTAGTGATGGATCCAGTCAATGGATGGTGGATATGGTTGGGGGAGCGGCGCAGACTGCAGGAGACGCCTGTAGGGCAGGAAGGACGCCTGCTGCTCAGGGTCTCAGAAAAGTGTAGGCAACCGTCCACCGCACAAAGGTAGGTCCTGCAAGAGATTGAGCTCCAAGATGCCAAGTAGTGAGTGAGTTTTTATAATTTATTAATCGCGGTCGCGAGTGCTCCGATAGGACTTTAGCGCTCAAGATTCGGATTGGATTTTGAGTGGGCGAAGTTCTCGAACGTCCGCATTGAATTTAAATGGCTGTTTAGGCCGATCTGGAATATGGAGTTTGAAATGGACAATTTTTTATTTGATTGAATATGCGGTGAAGTTAAGGCAATACGTTTTCCATGATTTTGCCACATTTACAGATAGTTCTTCCATCACAAGTGTGCCTTTTGCATACTCATTTGCTTCATGAGTTAGTTCCAAAAATTGATACGAAGTCAGAAAACTTAAATATATCGACCGTTTCAAAACATCCTCTTCCAGAGCCTAACAGGCATCGCCATCAAGATTTCTTAAGACTAAGCAAACTCGATCTAGAAATCGCGTCTGATTAGTACTTGGATTGCGCATTCTGCTTTGTCGTTTTGCAGAAACCGAACGATCCGGATCGTTCGGCGCGTGTGTCAAGAAGGAAGAAAGAAGAAGGGAAAACACAGGAGAGCAAGTTGGTTACTTTGAGGTTTGTTTAGTTTGTAAGTCAAAATATGTTATACATTTTTTGTTAATGTTTTGCTTTTTAGCATTTTTCAGTTTAAACATTATTAAAAAATAAGTGATATATTGCGGGTCGTGAGTGAAATAAATCACAGTAAAAACAAAGTGTTAAGTAAAGTCGGAAGTGTTAATTTCGCGGAAAGTTGAATCGTTAATTTCCCGAAAACTTTTGTTGTGCGCGAGTGTAAAATCGGGAGTGTTAGTTCCGCGTGAAATAAAATGTATAGGGAAAGTTTCCGCAAGTTTTTGCAAATAAAATTGTTCCGTAAACAAAGACACAGTGTTAGATTCGCGTGTAAACAAATAAAAACCGTGCTTAGGGTAGTGATGGATCCTGTCAATGGCTGGTGGATATGGTTGGGGGAGCGGCGCAGACTGCAGGAGACGACAGTAGGGCGGGAAGGACGCCTGCTGCTCAGGGTCTCGGAAAAGTGCAGGCAACCGTCCACTGCACAAAGGTAGGTCCTGCAAGAGATTGAGCACCAAGATGTCAAGTAGTGAGTGATTTTTGAAATTTATTAATCGCGGTCACGAGTGCTCCGATAGGGCTTTGGCGCTCAAGATTCGGATCGGCAGTGGTTCGCAAACTTTTATTACTGCTGGTAACTCAAAATTGACAATTTAAACTCACGGTACCCTGCATCCTCTCATCTTCCATGTATAAGTATGGATATGTACTTATATATTAAAACAACATCTATATTCTATACACAAACAAGTTTTATTTTTATAATAACATTATTTTATTAACAACTATGTATATGAGAGATATATCAGCTCTTGTTGATGAACATACAAACAATTATTACCAGTATAATTTCATACATTACCAATATTTACCAATCAATGAGAAACTTGCGATTGGTGTGATGAGCATATTTTTTTATTGTCAGGGCGAATTCGAGATAGACATACTCTCATTTCATCTTCGATTGCTTTGAGTATTTCTCTTTTTTCAGTTTTGATGTTCACCAAAGCAGAAAAGCTCGCACAAATATGAAGTTGAGAAATGTAGGAGAAATTTAAGTGCTCGTAGTCCCATGTTGGGATATTCTTTTTTAATCTCAATCCAGAAGCAATTGGCGTCTAATTCTTCATGTTTTAGTTTGAGTGTTCGATCATTTCGAATCAATTCTTCCTCTTCTATAAGTTCCAAATAATTTTTTTCCATCACTGAGCCACTAATAGTTTTCTTATCCATAATATTCCACATTGATAACGGAAAAATAATTATCAACTTTTGTCACTAAAGTTTTTTAATGCTCAATAATGTGTTGCCGAATTTGGTTATTTTCCATTTCTTTAGTTCTTGAAAACAATCCCATATCACTGATATCACCCTGGCTTACTTTCTTTAGCCACAACTTCAACTTGTCTTTCAAATGCACTATTTTATCTGAAGAAGTTAAAATATTTTCATTTCTTTCCGTTTAATTTATTCAGTTGTTCAAAAATATCTGCCATATCAGCTAGCTTTGCATGCCACGCATTGTCCTGCAATAATACGCAATATTTGTTTGGTTTTCTTCTTAAAAAAATAGTAGTAATTCTGCTTTCAAATAGTAAAAGCGGCTCAATACACGCCCTTTAGACATAAAATATCACTAAAATATTAAAAACATCAGCCCCAGTAGCCGTTCTTTCAAATTCTTTGCAGCATAAAAATTGATCAATTATTTTTTCACCGCTATCAATAAATCGCGTGTACACTACTAACTGAGCTTTTCCTCCAATGTCAGTACTTTCATCAACTTGCAAAGCGTACATATTAGCTTCTTTCATTTAAAAAGCAACATTTTCTTCAATGTCATCAGACATTTCATTAATACCTATTCGTAATGATCAAGGAATTTTGTTGATATCAGCTTCCGCTACTTCTCCGAGCACTACCTTTACAATTGCTAAACAAGACGGTAAAATTAATCTCTATGTTTGCTGTCTAGCGACTAAGTATAGGTGCAGTATTTTGTAATAGCTTATATTTTGGGTACATTTCACACTTTGCAAGCGATCAATTCATTGTTTTTTATCTAGTAGCATCGGACTAAGTAACTGGCCTCTTGGACACGATCAGAAATTTTGAATTGTTTTATAAAATTACTGCTTTGTCTTTCTTTTGAACATAGCAGTCTTTTAAAATATTTCACATTTTTTTGAGAAAGATGAGCATGTTTCGTCGAAAAATGCCGAATATTTTGTAGTGCGCGAGTGTAAAGTCGGGAGTGTTAATTTCGCGGAGAGTTATATCGTTAACTGCCGAAAATTTTTGTTGTGCGCGAGTGTAAAATCGGGAGTGTTAGTTTCGCGTGAAATAAAATGTATAGGGAAAGTTTACGAAGTTTTGCCAAATAAAATAGTTGCATAAACAAAGACACAGTGTTAGATTCGCGAGTAAACAATTAAGAACCGTGGTTATTGTAGTGATGGATCCTGTCAATGGCTGGTGGATATGGTTGGGGGAGCGACGCAGACTGCAGAAGACGCCTGTAGAGCAGGTTGAACGCCTGCTGCTCATCGTCTTAGAGATGTGCAGGTTGAACGCCTGCTGCTCATCGTCTTAGAGATGTGCAGGCATCCTTCCACTGCACAAAGGTAGGCCCTGCATGAGATTGAGCACCAAGATGTCAGTGGAATATTTTGGTAGTGCGCGAGTGTAAAGTCTGGAGTGTTGAATTCGCGAAAAGGCAAATCGTTAATTGCCGAATATTTTTGTTGTGCGCGAGTGTAAAGTCGGGAGTATTCATTTCGCGGAAAGTCAAATCGTTAATTACCGAATATTTTTGTAGTACGCGTGTGTAAAGTCGGGAGTGTTAATTTCGCGGAAAGTTATATCGTTAATTGCCGTCAATTTTTGTAGTGCGCGAGTGCAAAGTCGAGGGTGTTAGTTTCGCGTGAAATAGAATGTATAGGTAGTGATGGAACTTGTCAATGGCTGGAGGATATGGCTGAGGGAGCGGCGCAGACTGTAGGAGACTCTTGTAGAGCAAGAAGAACGCCTGCTGTTCAGGGTCTCAGAGAAGTGCAGGCATCCGTCCACTGCACAAAGGTAGGCCATGCATGAGATTGAGCACCAAGATGTCAGTGGAATATTTTTGTAGTGCGCGAGTGTAAAGTCTGGAGTGTTAATTTCGTAGAAAGTCAAATCGTTAATTGCCAAATATTTTTGTTGTGCGCGAGTGTAAAGTCGGGAGTGTTAATTTCGCGGAAAGTCAAATCGTTAATTGCCTAATATTTTGTAGTGCGCGAGTGTAAAGTCGGGAATGGTAGTTTCGCGGAAAGTCAAATCGTTAATTGCCTAATATTTTGTAGTGCGCGAGTGTAAAGTCGGGAGTGTTAATTTCGCGTAAAGTAAAATCGTTAATTGCCGAATATTTTTGTTGTGCGCGAGTGTAAAGTCGGGAGTGTTCATTTTGCGGAGAATCAAATCGCTAATTACCGAATATTTTGTTATGCGGAAGTGTAAAGTCGGGAATGTTAATTTCTCGAAAAGTCAAATCGTTAATTGGCGAATATTTTCGTAGTTCGCGAGTGTAAATCCGGGAGTGTTAATTTCGCGGAAAGTCAGATCGTTAATTGTCGAATATTTTTGTTGTGCGCGAGTGTAAAGTCGGGAGTGTTAGTTCCGCGTGAAATAAAATGTTTAGGGAGAGTTTCCGAAAAATTTTGCAAATAAAATTGAGCCGTAAACAAAAACACAGTGTTTGATTCGCGCATAAACAAACAAAAATCGTGGTTAGGGTAGTGATGGATCCTGTCAATGGCTGGTGGATATGATTGGGGGAGCGGCGCAGACTGCAGGAGACGCCTGTAGGGCAGGAAGGACGCCTGCTGCTCAGGGTCTCAGAAAAGTGCAGGCAACCGTCCACTGCACAAAGTTAGGTCCTGCAAGAAATTGAGCACCAAGATGCCAAGTAGTGAGTGAGTTTTCAAATTTATTAATCGCGGTCGCGAGTGCTCCGATAGGACTTTGGCACTCAAGATTCGGATTGGGTTTTGAGTGGGCGAAGTTCTCGAACTTCCGCAGGGAATTTAAATGACTGTTTAGGCCGATCTGGTATATGGAGATTGAAATGGTTATTTTCTTATTTCATTGATAATGCTGTGAAGTTAAGGGAATACGTTTTCCTTGATTTTGCCAGATTTTCAGGTAGTAAGTGTGCCTATTGTAGACCCATTTGCTACATGAGTTAGTTCAAAAAATTCATACGAAGTTAGAAAAAATAAATATATCGACCATTTTAAAACATCCTCTTCCAGAGCCTAACAGGCATCGTCATCAAGATTTCTTAGGGCTAAGCAGACTCGATTTAGAAATCGCGTCTGATTAGTACTTGGTTTGCACATTCTTCTTTGTTGTTTTGCAGAAACCGAACGATCCGGATCGTTCGGCGCGTGTGTCAAGAAGGAAGAAAGAAGAAGGGAAAACACAGGAGACCAGGTTGGTAACTTTGAGGTTTGTTTAGTTTGTAAGTCAAAATATGTTATACATTTTTTGTTAATGTTTTGCTTTTTAGCAGTTTTCGATTAAAAATTATTAAAAAATAGGTGATATAGGGCGGGTCGCTAGTGAAATAATTCGCAGTAAAAACACAGTGTTAAGTAAAGTCGGGAGTGTTAATTTCGCGGAAAGTGAAATCGTTAATTGCCGAAAACTTTTGTTGTCCGCGAGTGTAAAATCGGGAGTGTTAGTTCCGCGTGAAATAAAATGTATAGGGCAAGTTTCCAAAAAAATTTGCAAATAAAATTGTTCCGTGGTTACGGTAGTGATGGATCCAGTCAATGGCTGGTGGATATGGTTGGGGGAGCGGCGCAGACTGCAGGAGACGCCTGTAGGGCAGGAAGGACGCCTGCTGCTCAGGGTCTCAGAAACGTGCAGGCAACCGTCCACTGCACAAAGGTAGATCCTGCTAGAGATTGAGCTCCAAGATGTTAAGTAGTGAGTGATTTTTGAAATTTATTAATCGCGGTCACGAGTGCTCCGATAGGGCTTTGGCGCTCAAGATTCGGACAGCGTTTAGAGTATTATGTATCTATCTATTGTAAATCTATTGTATTTCCTGTTTAAGGGTGGATCAATCGTAATTTCAATATTATATTTCTTTCATTTTTAAGTTGACAGTATCATTCTCATTTATGTTAAATTCATACGTATAGTACAATACGATTTATCCAGGGGTAAAAATCGTATCAGTACCTCCACGTGGTATACCCCGGGTAATGCTAACGCTAAACGTAAACCATTTTGTAGAATTATATTTTCCTGTTTTCCTGTAAAGTTACGGTAGTGATGGATCCAGTCAATGGCTGGGGGATATGGTTGGGGGAGCGGCGCAGACTGCAGGAGACGCCTATAGGGCAGGAAGGACGCCTGCTGCTCAGGGTCTCAGAAAAGTGCAGGCGACCGTCCACTGCACAATGGTAGATCCTGCTAGAGATTGAGCTCCAAGATGTCAAGTAGTGAGTGAGTTTTCAAATTTATTAATCGCGGTCGCGAGTGCTCCGATAGGACTTTGGTGCTCAAGCTTCGGATTGGGTGTTGAGCGGGTGAAGTTCTCGTACGTCCGCAGGGAATTTAAATGACTGTTTTAGGACGATCTGGAATATGGAGATTGAAATGGTTATTTTCTTATTTGACTGAATGTTAGGTTTTTGCTCTGAAGTTAAGGGAATATTTTCAGGTAGTTCTTCCATTACAAGTGTGCCTATTGCAGTCTCATTTGCTACGTGAGTTAGTTAAAAAATTCATACGAAGTTAGAAAACTTAAATATATCGACCATTTCAAAACATCCTCTTCCAGAGCCTAACAGGCATCGTCATAAAGATTTCTTAGGACTAAGCAGACTCGATCTAGAAATCGCGTCTAATTAGTACGTGGATTACGCATTCTGCTTTGTCGTTTTGCAGAAACCGAACGATCCGGATCGTTCGGCGCTTGTGTCAAGAAGGAAGAAAGAAGAAGGGAAAACACAGGAGACCAGATTGGTTACTTGGAGTTTTGTTTAGTTTGTAAGTCAAAATGTATAATATATTTTGACTTTAATATATTTTTGATTAATGTTTTGCTTTTTAGCAGTTTTCAGTTTCAAAATTATTAAAAAATAGGTGATTTAGTGCGGGTCGCGAGTGAAATATTTAATATTAAAAACAAAGTGTTAAGTGAAGTCGGGAGTGTTAATTTCGCAGAAAGTTAAATCGTTAATTGCTGAGAACTTTTGTTGTGCGCGTGTGTAAAATCGGGAGTGTTAGTTCCGCGTGAAATAAAATGTATAGGGAAAGTTTCCGAAATTTTTTTTAATTAAAATTGTTCCGTAAACAAAGACACAGTGTTAGATTCGCGTGTAAACAAATAAAAACGTGGTTAGGGCAGTGATGGATCCTGTGAATGGCTAGTGGATATGGTTGGGGGAGCGGCGCAGACTGCAGGAGACGCCTGTAGGGCAGGAAGGACGCCTGCTGCTCAGGGTCTCAGAAAAGTGCAGGCAACCGTCCACTGCACAAAGGTTGGTCCTTTAAGAGATTGAGCTCCTAGATGCCAAGTAGTGATTGAGTTTTGAAATTTATTAATCGCGGGCGCGAGTACTCCGATAGGACTTTGGCGCTCAAGGTTCGGATTAGTTTTTGAGTAGGCGAAGTTCTCGAACGTCCGCAGAGAATTTAAATGACTGTTCAGGCTGTTATTTTCCTATTTGTTTGAATATGCTGTGAAGTTAAGGGAATACGTTTTCAGTGATTTTGCCACATTTTCAGATAGTTCTTCCATTACAAGTGTGCCTATTGCAGTCTCATTCGCTACATGAGTAAGTTCAAAAAATTCATACGAAGTTAGAAAACTTAAATATATCCATTTCAAAACATCCTCTTCCAGAGCCTAACAGGCATCGTCATCAAGATTTCTTAGTACTAAGCAGACTCGATCTAGAAATCGCGTCTGATTTTAGTACTTGGTTTGCGCATTCTGCTTTGCCGTTTTGCAGAAACCGAACGATCCGGATTGTTCGGCGCATGTGTTAAGAAGGAAGAAAGAAGAAGGGAAAATACAGGAGACCAGGTTGGTTACTTTGAGGTTTGTTCAGTTTGTAAGTCAAAATATGTCATAAATTTTTGATTAATATTCTGCTTTTTAGCAGTTTTCAGTTATATATATATATATATATATATATATATATATATTTATATATATATATATATATATATATATATATATATATATATATATACATATATATATATATATTTATATATATATATATATATATATATATATATATATATATATATATACGCCACATGTTTTTATCTCTCCGCTCTTTATTGCCCGGTCCCTCATCGTTGCCATAACTTCATCTAACCCTGTCGTAGCTGGTCTTCTTCGTTTCCTCTTATTCGGTGAAGAATATTCAAGGGTCTTTCTTACCCATCTGTGTTCTTCCATACGCCTCATATATCCATACCATATAAGCTGCCTTGTTTCTATTCCTTCAGTTGTTTTGTGTATTCTATTTGTAAGTAGTCTAATTTCTACATTTGGTATTTGTTCTAACCTTGATATTCGGCATGATCTTCTGAGAAAATCCATTACTACAGCGTCTATCTTCTTCCTTGCTGATTTCGTCAACTGCCAACATTCTAACCCGTATGTTAATATTGGCTCTACGATTGCTCTGTAGAGTGTAAGTTTTGTTTTTAAGGGGATTCGATTGGACCAAAGTAAAGGATTCAAAACCCGTACGCCTTTTTGTCCTTGTTGTGCCCTGCGTCCTATATCTTGCACAGATGAGCATTTGTTTGATATAATACTACCTAGATATTTGTATTCTTCGCATTTTCTTATCTGTCTTAACTGCAGATCTGTATCTTCATCTTCTTCACCTACTCGTAAGTATTCTGTTTTGGCTACGTTCATTTTCATTCCCGCCAATTCATATTCATCTTTAAGTTTTCTTAACATGTAGTCTGCATCTTCTTCACAGTTCTCAATTATCACCTGATCGCCAGCAAAGAATAATGTTGACAGGTAGTTGTCGTCAACCTTAATTCCCATTCCTGAACATTTTTTTCTCCATTTTTGTAGCACTTCTTGAATATAAATTTTAAAAAGAGTAGGGGAAAGGCAGCATCCTTGTTTAAGGCCCTTTGTTACTCGAAATGATTCTGAACAAATATTTTGAGTCTTCACTATACTCTGGATTTTTGTAGATATTGCGTAGGGCTCTGATATATCCTCTCTTTATGTTCGTTCTCGTCAATATATTAAATAGCAATTTCAAAGGTACGGTATCGTAGGCTTTTTCAAGATCAATGAATACAAGATGAGTAGGAAGGTTTCGAGCTACACGCTTCTCTATTATTTGCTGGAGAGTATAAATATTGTCCATACAGGACCTTTCTGCCCGGAAGCCACTCTGATCTTCTATATCCTGGTACTCCAGTTCAATTCTTTTCTTTATTATCCGACCATATAACCTTCCTACCGAGCTTGTAACACTTATCCCTCTGTAATTCCCACATACTTTTCTGTCTCCTTTCTAGTAGATGGAACTGATGTATGCTAAATTCCAATCTTTTGGGATCTCCTGTCCTTCGATTAAACATTTATTAAAAATATCTACGTTTTTAATAATCTAAGTTTTTCCATTAGTATGTCTTTCCCATTTTTTATCAGCTCAATAGGATTGTCTCCAGGTCCAGCAGCCTTACCATTTTTCATTTATTTAAGTTCCTTCTTTACTTCGTTCTTATTTATTGCCTGTATTTCAATCTCGTTATTGATAATAACTTCTTCAATCTCTCCTAAAAAATTTTCCTGCTTTCTGTCAGTAGCGTCCTATAATGTTCTTCCCATTTTTTGTTTTGGATCAGGTTTATATTTCCCTTTTCTTTCTTTTTTTAGAAAATTTTCAGTTTTAAAATTATTAAAAAATAAGTGATATAGTGCGGGTTGTGAGTCAAATAAATGACAGTAAAAACAAAGTGTAAAGTATAGTCGGGAGTGTTAATTTCGCGGAAAGTTAAATCGTTAATTGCCGAAAACCTTTGTAGTGCGCGAGTGTAAAATCGGGAGTGTTAGTAACGCGTAAAATCAAATGTATAGGGAAAGTTTCTGAAAGTTTTTGCAAATCAAATAGTGCCGTAAACAAGGACACAGTGTTAGTTTCGCGAGTAAACAATTAAGAACCGTAGTTAGGGTAGTGATGGATCCTGTCAATGGCTGGTGGGTATGGTTGGGGGAGCGGCGCAGACGAGAGCAAGAGCTTGTAGAGCAAAATGAACGCCTGCTGCTCATCGTCTTAGAGAAGTGCAGGCATCCGTCCACTGTACAAAGTTAGGTCCTGCAAGAGATTGAGCACCAAGATGTCAGTAGAATATTTTTGTACTGCGCGAGTGTAAAGTCTGGACTGTTAATTTCGCGAAAAGGCAAATCGTTAATTGCCGAATATATTTGTTGTGCGCGAGTGTAAAGTCGGGAGTATTCATTTCGCGGAAAGTCAAATCGTTAATTACCGAATATTTTTGTAGTGCGCAAGTGTAAAGTCGTGAGTGTTAATTTCGCGGAAAGTCAGATCGTTAATTGCCGACAAATTTTGTAGTGCGCTAGTGTAAAGTCGAGAGTGTTAATTCCGCGTGAAATAGAATGTATAGGTAGTGTTGGATCCAGTCAATTGCTGGGGGAGCGGCGCAGACTGCAGGAGACACTTGTAGAGCAAGAAGAACGCCTGCTTTTCAGGGTCTCAGAGAAGTGCAGGCAGGCATCCGTCCACTGCACAAAGGTAGGCGCTGCATGAGATTGAGAACCAAGATGTCAGTGCAATATTTTTTTAGTGCACGAGTGTAAAGTCTGCAGTGTTAATTTCGCTGAAAGTCAAATCGTTAATTGCCGAATATTTTTGTTGTGCGCGAGTGTAAAGTCGGGAGTGTTAATTTCGCGGAAAGTCAAATCGTTAATTGCCGAATATTTTTGTTGTGCGCGAGTGAAATGTCGGGAGTGTTAACTTCGCGGAAAGTCAAATCGTTAATCGCCGAATATTTTGTAGTGCGCAAGTTTAAAGTCAGGAGTGTTAGTTCCGCGTGAAATAAAATGTATAGGGAAAGTTTACGAATTTTTTTTCAAATAAAATAGTGCCGCAAACAAAAACACAGTGTTAAATTCGCGAGTGAACATATAAAAATCGTGGTTAGGGTAGTGATGGATCCTGTCAATGGTTGGTGGATATGGTTGAGGAAGCGGCGCAGACTGCAGGAGTCGCCTATAGGGCAGGAAGGACGCCTGCTGCTCAGGGTCTCGGAAAAGTGCAAGCAACCGTCCACTGCACAAAGGTAGGTCCTGCAGGAGATTGAGCTCCAAGATGCCAAGTAGTGAGTGAGTTTTCAAATTTATTAATCGCGGTCGCGAGTGCTCCGATAGGACTTTTTCGCCGAAGATTCGGATTGGGTTTTGAGTGGATGAACTTCTCGAACGTCCGCAGGGTATTTAAATGACTGTTTAGGCCAATTTGGAATATGGAGATTGAAATGGTTATTCTCTTATTTGATTGAATATGCTGTGAAGTTAAGGGAATACGTTTTCCGTGATTTTGCCACATTTTCAGGTAGTTCTTCCATTACAAGTGTGCCTATTGCAGACTCATTTGCTACATGAGTTAGTTTAAAAAATTCATACGAAGTTAGAAAACTTAAATATATCAACCATTTCAAAACATCCTCTTCCAGAGCCTAACAGGCATCGTCATCAAGATTTCTTAGGGCTAAGCAGACTCGATGTAGAAATCGCGTCTGATTAGTACATGGTTTGCGCATTCTGCTTTGCCGTTTTGCAGAAACAGAACGATCCGGATCGTTCGGCGCGTGTGTCAAGAAGGAAGAAAGAAGAAGGGAAAACACAGAAGATCAGGTTAGTTTGTAAGTCAAAATACCTTATACATTTTTGAATAATGTTTTGCTTTTTAGCAGTTTTCAGTTTAAAAATTATTAAAAAATAAGTGATATAGTGCGGGTCGCGAGTTAAATAATTAACATTAAAAACAAAGTGTTAAGTAAAGTCGGGAGTGTTAATTTTGAGGAAAGTTAAATCGTTAATTGACGAAAACTTTTGTTGTGCGCGAGTGTAAAATCGGGAGTGTTAGTTCCGCGTGAAATAAAATGTATAGGGAAAGTTTCCGAAAAATTTTGCAAATAAAATTGTGCCGTAAACAAAGACACAGTGTTAGATTCGCGTGTAAACAAATAAAAGCCGTGGTTAGGGTAGTGATGGATCCTGTCAATGGCTGGTAGATATGGTTGCGGGAGCGGCGCAGACTGCAGGAGACGCCTGTAGGGCAGGAAGGACGCCTGCTGCTCAAGGTCTCCGAAAAGTGCACACAACCGTCCACTGCACAAAGGTAGGTCCTGTAGGAGATTGAGCACCAAGATGGCAAGTAGTGAGTGAGTTTTGAAATTTATTATTCGCGGTCACGAGTAGGGCTCCGATAGGGCTTTGGCGCTCAAGATTCGGACAGGGTTTTGAGTATTATGTATTTATCTATTGTAAATCTATTGTATTTCCTGTTTAAGGGTGGATCAATCGTAATTACAATATTATATTTCTTTCATTTTTAAGTTGACACTATCATTCTCATTTATGTTAAATTCATACGTATAATATTGTACAATACGATTTATCCAGGGGTAAAAATCGTATCAGCACCTCCACGTGGTTTACCCCGGGTAATGCTAACGCTGAACGTAAACCATATTGTAGAATTATATTTTCCTGTAAAGTCGGGAGTGTTAATTTCGCGGAAAGTCAAATCGTTAATAACCGAATATTTTTGTAGGTCGCGAATGTAAAGTTGGGAGTGTTATTTTCGCGTAAAGTCAAATCATTAATTGCCGAATATTTTTGTAGTGCGCGAGTGTAAAGTCGGTAGTGTTAGTTCCGCGTGAAATAAAATGTATAGGGAAAGTTTCCGAAAGTTTTTGCAAATCAAATAGTGCCGTAAACAAAGACACAGTGTTAGATTCGCGAGCAAACAATTTAAAACCGTGGTTAGGGTAGTGATGGATCCTGTCAATGGCTTGTGGATATGGTTGGGGGAGCGGCGCAGACTGCAGGAGACGCCTGTAGAGCAAGAAGGACGCCTGCTGCTCAGGGTCTCAGAAAAGGGCGGGCAACCGTCGACTGTACAAAGGTAGTTCCTGCAAGAGATTGAACTCCAAGATGTCAAGTAGTGAGTGAGTTTTCAAATTTATTAATCGCGGTCGCGAGTGCTCCGATAGGACTTTGGCGCTCAAGATTCGGATTGGGTTTTGAGTAGGTAAAGTTCTCGAACGTCCGCATGGAATTCAAATGACTGTTTAGGCCGATCTGGAATATGGAGATTGAAATGGTTATTTTGTTATTTGATTGAATATGCTGTGAAGTTAAGGGAATACGTTTTCCGTGATTTTGACACATTTTCAGATAGTTCTTCCATTACAAGTGTGCCTATTGCAGTCTCATTTGCTGCATGAGTTAGTTCAAAAAACTCATACGAAGTTAGAAAACTTAAATATATCGACTATTTCAAAACGTCCTCTTCCAGAGCCTAACAGGCATCGTTATCAAGATTTCTAAGGACTAAGCAGACTCGATCTAGAAATCGCGTCTGATTAGTACATGGTTTGCGCATTCTGCTTTGCCGTTTTGCAGAAACTGAATGATCCGGATCGTTCGGCGTGTGTGTCAAGAAGGAAGAAAGGAGAATGGAAAACACAGGAGAACAGGTTGGTAACTTTGAGGTTTGTTTAGTTTGTAATTAAAAATATGATATACATTTTTTGTCAATGTTTTGCTTTTTAATAGTTTTCAGTTAAAAAATTATTAAAAAATAAGTGATATAGTGCGGGTCGCGAGTGAAATAATTCGCAGTAAAAACAAAGTGTTAAGTAAAGTCGGGAGTGTTAATTTCGCGGAAAGTTAAATCGTTAATTGTCGAAAACTTTTGGTGTGCGCTAGTGTAAAATCGGGGGTATTAGTTCCGCGTGAAATAAAATGTATAGGGAAAGTTTCCGAAAGATTTTGCAAATAAAATAATGTCGTAAACAAAGACAAAGTGTTAGATTCGCGAGTAAACAATTTAAAAGCGTGGTTAGGGTAGTGATGGATCCTGTCAATGGCTGGTGGATATAGTTGTTGGAGCGGCGCAGACTACAGGAGACGCCTGCAGGGCAGGAAGGACGCCTGTCGCTCAGGATCTCAGAAAAGTGCAGGCAACCGTCCACTGCACAAAGTTAGGTCCTGCAACAGATTGAGCACCAAGATGTCAAGTAGTAAGTGATTTTTGAAATTTATTAATCGCTGTCGCGAGTGCTCCGATAGGACACTGGCGCTCAAGGTTCGGATTGGGTTTTGTGTGGGTGAAGTTCTCGAACGTCTGCAGGGAATTTAAATGACTGTTTAGGCTGATCTGGAATATGGAGTTTGAAATGGACAATTTCTCACTTGATTGAATATGTGGTGAAGTTAAGGGAATACGTTTTCCATGATTTTGCCACATTTTCAGAAAGTTCTTCCATTACAAGTGTGCTTTTTGCAGGACTCATTTGCTACATGAGTTTGTTCAAGAAATTCTAACGAAGTTAGAAAACTTAAATATATCGACCTTTTCAAAACATCCTCTTCCAGAGCCTAACAGGCATCGTCTTCAAGATTTCTTAGGACTAAGCTGACTCGCTCTAGAAATCGCGTCTGATTAGTACGTGGTTTGCGCATTCTGCTTTGACGTTTTGCAGAAACCGAGCTATCCGGATCGTTCGGCGCGTGTGTCCAGAATGAAGGAAGAAGAAGGGAAAACACAGTAGACCAGGTTGGTAACTTTGAGGTTTGTTTAGTTTTTAAATCAAAATATGTTATAAACTTTTATTAATGTTTTGCTTTTTAGCAGTTTTAAGTTTAAAAATTATTAAAAAATAAGTGATATAGTGCGGGTCGCGAGTGAAATAATTCACAGTAAAAACAAAGTGTTAAGTAAAGTCGGGAGTGTTAATTTCGCGGAAAGTTAAATCGTTAATTGCCGAAAACTTTTGTTGTGCGCGAGTGTAAAATCGGGAGTGTTAGTTCCGCGTGAAATAAAATGTTTAGGGAAAGTTTCCGAAAGATTTTGCAAATAAAATAGTGCCGTAAACAAAGACACAGTGTTAGATTCGCGAATAAACAATTTAAAACCGTGGTTAGGGTAGTGATGGATCCTGTCAATGGCTGGTGGATATGGTTGGGGGAGCGGCACAGACTGCAGGAGACGCCTGTAGGGCAGGAAGGACGCCTGCTGCTCAGGGTCTCAGAAAAGTGCAGGCAACCGTCCACTGCACAAAGTTAGGTCCTGCAAGAGATTGAGCACCAAGATGTCAAGTAGTGAGTGATTTTTGAAATTTATTAGTGCGAGTGCTCCGATAGGACTTTGATCTTAAACAGGTAGTAATCAGCTAATAAACAGATATAATCAGCTAATAAACAGGTTTAAACAGGCAGTAATCAGGTATAATCAGCTAATAAACAGATATTGGCGGTTTGCGAAAGCGCTAGGACCGAAACAAATGTAAATTCAGACCCCTATGTAAAACCTTGTGGGATTTTGCGCTAGAACTCTGATAGCTTATCTACTGGAAAGGAAAGCAAATATAAATAAATTAATGTTCTTAAAGTTATATTTTGCATAATAATAAATAGACATTGTTATTGCACTTTATTAACTAAATAGCAAATGAAAATAAATAAATATTTAATTCTCAAAAAGCATAAATACACGATTTCCTTAGAAGGATTTTTACATAACAGCGGATTTGGCAGATCGCCTGGAATGACTAGGTCTTGGAACACTGGAAGTCCTAATCCTCCTCTCTATCTTTTTCCCGGCGTTGTAACTGTGGTAGACATTTTTCATACCACGAACAGCTGGTGTGGGTTTATCAACAATGGAACTCATATGTTTCCTCATATTATTTCCGGTATAAGCAACACCTTTCACTTGAAATTCTGTAGTGTCGGTGTTCCATAACATTTTACCTTCAATAGTTTTCTAAAAACCAAAAAATAAGTTAACAATAAATCGATTAATTTAAATAATTTAACAAACCAGATATTCTTTGGGAATATAATTGTCGACCATAACATTTGCTAGCTGTAATTCTCTTACTAATAATCGGTAATTGTCTAGTAAAACTTCCATTTCTCGCTGGTATTCATGTTCTTTGTCTGCATGTTCTTCTTTGACTTCGTTTAAAAGTTGTTGGACTTTCTTAATATTATTAGTTATGCCAACTTTTTCCTCTTGTAAGGTTGAGTATTGTTCTTCAACATTTATTCTTTCTTGCTGCAAGACAACAAAATGAATACAAATTAAGTGTAATATGAAAATATTTACGCCTTTCTTTTGGATTTCTTCTTGCAACTGTTTGCTATATTCTTCCATAGTTTGTAATTCCCCTCTGGACAGCTCCAATAGGAATTCCTGCTGTTTAGCTTTTTCAAATAAATTCTCCAACCAATATCTTCTTTTGGATCAACGAAATTTTATTTAACAATTCACCCTTTTCCTTTCTACGACAAAAAATAATTAAAAGAAAAACAATAATGATAATTATTTAAATAATTACTCTGTCTTTTCGATTTCTTCGTTTAGCTTCCTGGATTCTTCCTCCAAAGTTATATCTTTCTTTTTCTAAACAAAAACTTAATTGAAACGTTTCCAAAACAAATTTCGGTACTTACGTATTAACCCTACCACCACATTTTTAAATGCCGCCAATCTACACTTAAAATTTTCATGATAAAACATAAAATAAAACATTTTATTTAAAATTAAAACATTTATTAAACTCAAAATACTTTCTTTAACCCCGGTTAGATTAGGTTGCCCTCATAAATCAAGACAACATACGCGCGAATTCTCGATCCAATATATAGCGGTGGTGGCGTTAAAACGTAAGTACCTAAATTTCCTTATTTACCTTGTTTTTTAATTTCGCTGCTTCCCTTTCCTCATGCAACGAAATAATGTGAATCCTCTGTTGTAATTTTTCGATTTCCAACTCGAAACATTCAATAAGACCCTTTTTGGTTTCCACATTAATCCTAGCTGTATTCTTAATAAATTTTACCCGACTAGCATATCTCAAAGTACAAATGCTTTCTTCATAATCCATCTCGGATGGACTAACCATAGCAATCTTTAAAAACCTTAAATAAATCTAAGAAACAAATTTGAATTTGGTTTGTTACCATAGCAGTTTTTGAATTTCCTCCAAGAGAATCTTGAAGCAGCCTTGTTAATTTCGAATTTCTATAAGGGATGTGGGAGCTTTTCCCATCAACTAAAGCCGAGATAACATTTCCCAAAACCGAAAGAGATTGGTTAATATTACTAGCTTCTTTGAGTCTGTCTCCTGTAGCTTGAGTCCTACTCAATCTCTCCGAACCCTTAAATAAAATAGAAATTAATAAAAATAACAAAACTGTTTAGTAGCAACATACAGCTAAATCGACAAGATTCAATTTTCCAATAGTCGTTTTATTGTCAGATCTGTGTTTAGATTCAATGGTGATAGTAAAAATTGCATGAGATCTAGAACTAACATCGTTCATCAAAGTAGATCTAGTAATCCTATTATTATTGCCACGGTTCATTAGATCAGTAATGGATTCCATCGAATCCACAGTGAAACCCATTAAATCTTTGACGTAAACACCGATGTACTTCTGTTCTCTAACTTCGAGTTTGGTGTTTCGAGTGGTCGAAAGTAAATCACGAACATCTTCATTGTAAATTTCTAAATAAGTTACTGTTACAGTGAAGGATTTTTCTTCAATGGCTCTAGCTTTGTGGGTGAATATGTGTGCAAAAGCGTTTGGAATAATTCCTTTTAGATCTGGCACTTTGTTGTTGCCTGCCATTGTGAAGGTTTTTCCAGTTCCAGTTTGTCCGTAAGCGAAAATTGTTCCATTGTACCCTTGGAAACTTTTAAAATTTTCCAATAACTTGATAAATAACAACTGTAGCAAAATAAATGTTCACTCGTTCACTTTTGAACGGGTTATCACAAAGATAATTCTAGTTTTTAAGCAATCGATTCAGTATTCCAAAATTAGTCGCAAAAACTAGCTTATAAAAAGGAAAGGAAAGCTAAATATAAATTAATGTTCTTATAGTTATATTTTGCATAATAATAAATAGACATTGTTATTGCACTTTATTAACTAAATAGCAAATAAAAATAAATAAATATTTAATTCTGAAAAAGCATAAATGCACGATTTGCTTAGAACGATTTTTACATAACAGCGGATTTGGCAGATCGCCTGGAATGACTAGGTCTTGGAACACTGGAAGTCCTAATCCTCCTCTCTATCTTTTTCCCAGCGTTGTAACTGTGGTAGACATTTTTCATGCCACGAACAGCTGGGGTGGGTTTATCAACAATGGAACTCATATGTTTCCTCATATTATTTCCGGTATAAGCAACACCTTTCACTTGAAATTCTGTAGTGTCGGTGTTCCATAACATTTTACCTTCAATAGTTTTCTAAAAGCCAAAAATAAGTTAACAATAAATCAATTAATTTAAATAAATAAACAAACCAGATATTCTTTGGGAATATAGTTGTCGACCATAACATTTGCTAGCTGTAATTCTCTTACTAATAATCGGTAATTGTCTAGTAAAACTTCCATTTCTCGCTGGTATTCATGTTCTTTGTCTGCATGTTCTTCTTTGACTTCGTTTAAAAGTTGTTGGACTTTCTTAATATTATTAGTTATGCCAACTTTTTCCTCTTGTAAGGTTGAGTATTGTTCTTTAACATTTATTCTTTCTTGCTGCAACATAACAAAATGAATACAAATTAAGTGTAATATGAAAATATTTACGCCTTTCTTTTGGATTTCTTCTTGCAACTGTTTGCTATATTCTTCCATAGTTTGTAATTCCCCTCTGGACAGCTCCAATAGGAATTCCTGCTGTTTAGCTTTTTCAAATAAATTCTCCCCTCCAACCAATATCTTCTTTTGGATCAAAGAAATCTTATTTAGCAATTCACCCTTTTCCTTTCTACAGCAAAAAATAATTTAAAGAAAAACAATAATGATAATTATTTAAATAATTACTCTGTCTTTTCGATTTCTTCGTTTTGCTTCCTGGATTCTTCCTCCAAAGTGATATCTTTCTTTTTCTAAACAAAAACTTAATTGAAACGTTTCCAAAACAAATTTCGGTACTTACGTATTAACCCTACCACCACTACATTTTTAAATGCCGCCAATCTACACTTAAAATTTTCATGATAAAACATAAAATAAAACATTTTATTTAAAATTAAAACATTTTTTAAACTCAAAATGCTTTCTTTAACCCCGGTTAGATTAGGTTGCCCACATAAATCAAGACAACATACGCGCGAATTCTCGATCCAATATATAGCGGTGGTGGCGTTATAACGTAAGTACCTAAATATCCTTATTTACCTTGTTTTCTAATTTCGCTGCTTCCATTTCCTCGTGCAAGGAAATAATGTGAATCCTCTGTTGTAATTTTTCGATTTCCAACTCGAAACATTCAATAAGACCCTTTTTGGTTTCCACATTAATCCTAGCTGTATTCTTAATGAATTTTACCCGACTAGCATATCTCAAAGTACAAATGCTTTCTTCATAATCCATCTCGGATGGACTAACCATAGCAATCTTTAAAAACCTTGAATAAATCTAAGAAACAAATTTGAATTTGGTTTGTTACCATAGCAGTTTTTGAATTTCCTCCAAGAGAATCTTGAAGCAGCCTCGTTAATTTCGAATTTCTATAAGGGATGTGGGAGCTTTTCCCGTCAACTAAAGCTGAGATAACATTCCCCAAGACCGAAAGCGATTGGTTAATATTACTCGCTTCTTTGAGTCTATCTCCTGTAGCTTGAGTCCTACTCAATCTCTCCGAACCCTTAAATAATAGAAATTAATAAATATAACAAAACTGTTTAATAGCAACATACAGCTAAATCAACAAGATTCAATTTTCCAATAGTCGTTTTATTGTCAGATCTGTGTTTAGATTCAATGGTGATAGTAAAAATGGCATGAGATCTAGAACTAACGTCGTTCATCAAAGTAGATCTAGTAATCCTATTATTATTGCCACGGCTCATTAGATCAGTAATGGATTCAATTAAATCCACAGTGAAACCCATTAAATCTTTAACATAAACACCGACGTCCTTCCGTTATCTAACTTCGAGTTTGGTGTTTGGAGTGGTCGAAAGTAAATCACGAACATCTTCATTGTAAATTTCGAGATAAGTTACTGTTACTGCGAAGGATTTTTCTTCACTGGCTCTAGCAATGTGGGCGGATATGTGCGCGAGAGCGTTTGGAATAATTCCTTTTAGTTCTGGCACTTTGTTGTTGCCTGCCATTGTGAAGGTTTTTCCAGTTCCAGTTTGTCCGTAAGCGAAAATTGTTCCATTGTACCCTTGGAAACTTTTCAAATTTTCCAATAACTTGATAAATAACAACTGTAGCAAAATAAATGTTCACTCGTTCACTTTTGAACGGGTTATCACAAAGATAATTCTAGTTTTTAAGCAATCGATTCAGTATTCCAAAATTAATCGGAAAAACTATCTTATAAAAAGGAAGGGAAAGCTAAATATAAATTAATGTTCTTATAGTTATATTTTGCATAATAATAAATAGACATTGTTATTGCACTTTATTAACTAAATAGCAAATAAAAATAAATAAATATTTAATCCTGAAAAAGCATAAATGCACGATTTGCTTAGAACGATTTTTACATAACAGCGGATTTGGCAGATCGCCTGGAGTGACTAGGTCTTGGAACACTGGAAGTCCTAATCCTCCTCTCTATCTTTTTCCCGGCGTTGTAACTGTGGTAGACATTTTTCATGCCACGAACAGCTGGTGTGGGTTTATCAACAATGGAACTCATGTGTTTCCTCATATTATTTCCGGTATAAGCAACACCTTTCACTTGAAATTCTGTAGTGTCGGTATTCCATAACATTTTACCTTCAATAGTTTTCTAAACACCAAAAAATAAGTTAACAATAAATCGATTAATTTAAATAATTTAACAAACCAGATATTCTTTGGGAATATAGTTGTCGACCATAACATTTGCTAACTGTAATTCTCTTACTAATAATCGGTAATTGTCTAGTAAAACTTCCATTTCTCGCTGGTATTCATGTTCTTTGTCTGCATGCTCTTCTTTGACTTCGTTTAAAAGTTGTTGGACTTTCTTAATATTATTAGTTATACCAACTTTTTCCTCTTGTAAGGTTGAGTATTGTTCTTCAACATTTATTCTTTCTTGCTGCAACACAACAAAATGAATATAAATTAAGTGTAATATGAAAATATTTACGCCTTTCTTTTGGATTTCTTCTTGCAACTGTTTGCTATATTCTTCCATAGTTTGCAATTCCCCTCTGGACAGCTCCAATAGGAATTCCTGCTGTTTAGCTTTTTCAAATAAATTCTCCCCTCCAACCAATATCTTCTTTTGGATCAACGAAATTTTATTTAACAATTCACCCTTTTCCTTTCTACAACAAAAAATAATTAAATAAAAACAATAATAATAATTATTTAAATAATTACTCTGTCTTTTCGATTTCTTCGTTTTGCTTCCTGGATTCTTCCTCCAAAGTGATATCTTTCTTTTTCTAAACAAAAACTTAATTGAAACGTTTCCAAAACAAATTTCGGTACTTACGTATTAACCCTACCACCACTACATTTTTAAATGCCGCCAATCTACACTTAAAATTTTCATGATAAAACATAAAATAAAACATTTTATTTAAAATTAAAACATTTTTTAAACTCAAAATGCTTTCTTTAACCCCGGTTAGATTAGGTTGCCCATATAAATCAAGACAACATACGCGCGAATTCTCGATCCAATATATAGCGGTGGTGGCGTTAAAACGTAAGTACCTAAATTTCCTTATTTACCTTGTTTTCTAATTTCGCTGCTTCCCTTTCCTCATGCAAGGAAATAATGTGAATCCTCTGTTGTAATTTTTCGATTTCCAACTCGAAACATTCAATAAGACCCTTTTTGGTTTCCACATTAATCCTAGCTGTATTCTTAATGAATTTTACCCGACTAGCATATCTCAAAGTACAGATGCTTTCTTCATAATCCATCTCGGATGGACTAACCATAGCAATCTTTAAAAACGTTAAATAAATCTAAGAAACAAATTTGAATTTGGTTTGTTACCATAGCAGTTTTTGAATTTCCTCCAAGAGAATCTTGAAGCAGCCTCGTTAATTTCGAATTTCTATAAGGGATGTGGGAGCTTTTCCCGTCAACTAAAGCTGAGATAACATTCCCCAAGACCGAAAGCGATTGGTTAATATTACTAGCTTCTTTGAGTCTGTCTCCTGTAGCTTGAGTCCTACTCAATCTCTCCGAACCCTTAAATAATAGAAATTAATAAAGTTAACAAAACTCTCTAGTAGCAACATACAGCTAAATCAACAAGATTCAATTTTCCAGTAGTCGTTTTATTGTCAGATCTGTGTTTAGATTCAATGGTGATAGTAAAAATGGCATGAGATCTAGAACTAACATCGTTCATCAAAGTAGATCTAGTAATCCTATTATTATTGCCACGGTTCATTAGATCAGTAATGGATTCCATCGAATCCACAGTAAAACCCATTAAATCTTTGACGTAAACACCGACCTACTTCTGTTCTCTAACTTCGAGTTTGGTGTTTCGAGTGGTCGAAAGTAAATCACGAACATCTTCATTGTAAATTTCTAAATAAGTTACTGTTACAGTGAAGGATTTTTCTTCACTGGCTCTAGCTATGTGGGTGAATATGTGTGCAAAAGCGTTTGGAATAATTCCTTTTAGATCTGGCACTTTGTTGTTGCCTGCCATTGTGAAGGTTTTTCCAGTTCCAGTTTGTCCGTAAGCGAAAATTGTTCCATTGTACCCTTGGAAACTTTTCAAATTTTCCAATAACTTGATAAATAACAACTGTAGCAAAATAAATGTTCACTCGTTCACTTTTGAACGGGTTATCACAAAGATAATTCTAGTTTTTAAGCAATCGATTCAGTATTCCAAAATTAATCGGAAAAACTAGCTTATACAAAGGAAGGGAAAGCTAAATATAAATTAATGTTCTTATAGTTATATTTTGCATAATAATAAATAGACATTGTTATTGCACTTTATTAACTAAATAGCAAATAAAAATAAATAAATATTTAATCCTGAAAAAGCATAAATGCACGATTTGCTTAGAACGATTTTTACATAACAGCGGATTTGGCAGATCGCCTGGAGTGACTAGGTCTTGGAACACTGGAAGTCCTAATCCTCCTCTCTATCTTTTTCCCGGCGTTGTAACTGTGGTAGACATTTTTCATGCCACGAACAGCTGGTGTGGGTTTATCAACAATGGAACTCATGTGTTTCCTCATATTATTTCCGGTATAAGCAACACCCTTCACTTGAAATTCTGTAGTGTCGGTGTTCCATAACATTTTACCTTCAATAGTTTTCTAAAAACCAAAAAATAAGTTAACAATAAATCGATTAATTTAAATAATTTAACAAACCAGATATTCTTTGGGAATATAATTGTCGACCATAACATTTGCTAGCTGTAATTCTCTTACTAATAATCGGTAATTGTCTAGTAAAACTTCCATTTCTCGCTGGTATTCATGTTCTTTGTCTGCATGTTCTTCTTTGACTTCGTTTAAAAGTTGTTGGACTTTCTTAATATTATTAGTTATGCCAACTTTTTCCTCTTGTAAGGTTGAGTACTGTTCTTCGACATTTATTCTTTCTTGCTGCAACACAACAAATTGAATACAAATTAAGTGTAATATGAAAATATTTACGCCTTTCTTTTGGATTTCTTCTTGCAACTGTTTGCTATATTCTGCCATAGTTTGTAATTCCCCTCTGGACAGCTCCAATAGGAATTCCTGCTGTTTAGCTTTTTCAAATAAATTCTCCCCTCCAACCAATATCTTCTTTTGGATCAACGAAATTTTATTTAACAATTCACCCTTTTCCTTTCTACAGCAAAAAATAATTAAAAGAAAAACAATAATGATAATTATTTAAATAATTACTCTGTCTTTTCGATTTCTTCGTTTTGCTTCCTGGATTCTTCCTCCAAAGTTATATCTTTCTTTTTCTAAACAAAAACTTAATTGAAACGTTTCCAAAACAAATTTCGGTACTTACGTATTAACCCTACCACCACTACATTTTTAAATGCCGCCAATCTACACAATTTTCATGATAAACCATAAAATAAAACATTTTATTTAAAATTAAAACATTTTTTAAACTTGAAATACTACGTCTTTAACCCCGTTTAGATTAGGTTGCCCACATAAATCAAGACAACATACGTGCGAATTCTCGATCCAATATATAGCGGTGGTGGCGTTAAAACTTAAGTACCTAAATTTCCTTATTTACCTTGTTTTCTAATTTCGCTGCTTCCCTTTCCTCATGCAAGGAAATAATGTGAATCCTCTGTTGTAATTTTTCGATTTCCAACTCGAAACATTCAATAAGACCCTTTTTGGTTTCCACATTAATCCTAGCTGTATTTTTAATGAATTTTACCCGACTAGCATATCTCAAAGTACAAATGCTTTCTTCATAATCCATCTCGGATGGACTAACCATAGCAATCTTTAAAAACCTTGAATAAATCTAAGAAACAAATTTGAATTTGGTTTGTTACCATAGCAGTTTTTGAATTTCCTCCAAGAGAATCTTGAAGCAGCCTCGTTAATTTCGAATTTCTATAAGGGATGTGGGAGCTTTTCCCGTCAACTAAAGCTGAGATAACATTCCCCAAGACCGAAAGCGATTGGTTAATATTACTAGCTTCTTTGAGTCTGTCTCCTGTAGCTTGAGTCCTACTCAATCTCTCCGAACCCTTAAATAAAATAGAAATTAATAAAAATAACAAAACTGTTTAGTAGCAACATACAGCTAAATCAACAAGATTCAATTTTCCAATAGTTGTTTTATTGTCAGATCTGTGTTTAGATTCAATGGTGATAGTAAAAATGGCATGAGATCTAGAACTAACATCATTCATCAAAGTAGATCTAGTAATCCTATTATTATTGCCACGGTTCATTAGATCAGTGATGGATTCAATCGAATCCACAGTGAAACCCATTAAATCTTTAACATAAACACCAACGTCCTTCCGTTCTCTAACTTCGAGTTTGGTGTTTGGAGTGGTCGAAAGTAAATCACGAACATCTTCATTGTAAATTTCTAAATAAGTTACTGTTACGGCGAAGGATTTTTCTTCACTGGCTCTAGCAATGTGGGTGAATATATGTGCAAAAGCATTTGGAATAATTCCTTTTAGTTCTGGCACTTTGTTGTTGCCTGCCATTGTGAAGGTCTTTCCAGTTCCAGTTTGTCCGTAAGCGAAAATTGTTCCATTGTACCCTTGGAAACTTTTCTCGACAATTGGATATGCAATGTGTCTATATAAATCCATCTAGAACGAAATGTGATATTAGTTTTACGGTTTGTGGAGGTAAAGAGGTTTTAACTTGTGTGCATGTCGAGCCAAAAACATGGTCGAATTTAAATGATTTTGTTTTCTCATGACCAACTTTGAAGAGGGTTATGACATTCTCATCAGAATCCAAAGTGACGATGTTCTGGTGGCCATCTGATGTTTCTTTCTTGTTTAACGGTCGGATTCTTATTACAACCCTTACGTTTTCCACTTCACCAAGAGTTTGCTTTTTATTTGCCATCGTTTATATTACAAAAATAACATGAAACTAAAAATATATTCAATGATTACTCATAAATATATTGGTTACTATACAATACATACATTACAGGTAGAGTCCACCTTAAATCAATACACACAATTTATTCCAATAAATCCAAATATGTGGAATCCAGGGCTATTGTCACTAAACCAACTTTTACTTAAACAAACTGTGTGTGAATTTAGTAAAACTTCAAAATTTGTTTCCCAAAGCAGAGGTTTTCTTTTATTTAGGAAAATATTTATTTAAATCTAAACGTCAAAAACAATTTTCTAAAACAGTATTTCCATAAACGTCAGAAATAGTGCTACTATTTCCCGTCAGGGAACATGCGCACTTTTCATAGATGTCGCTGTGAATACAACCATTGAGTTTACTAAAATTATTGATTCCGGAATAGGCCCCTATGAAATAGTAGAGCTATTGCTAGTTTAGGTTTAGTGAATTTAATAAAACTTCATAAGTTGTTTCCCATGATAACTGTTTTCCAAATTTTATTTCGGAAAATATTTATTTAAATATTAGATATTTGTCTCTCGTAGATCTCGTTGTCAGTACAACCATTGAGTTTACAAAAATTATTGCTTCCAGAATATATCCTTATGAAACAGTAGAGCTATTGATAGTTTAAATTTAGTGAATTTAATAGAACTCCATAAGTTGCTTCCCATGGTAACTATATTCCAAATTTTATTTCGGAAAATATTTATTTAAATCTTAGATATTTGTCTCGCGTAGACTTCGTTGTCAATACAACCATTGAATTTACTAAAATTATTGCTTCCAGAATATATCCCTATGAAACAGTAGAGCTATTGATACTTTAAATTTAGTGAATTTAATAAAACTTCATTAGTTGTATGCCATGGTAACAGTTTTCCTAAATTTATTTCGGAAAATATTTATTTAAATCTTAGATAGAATCTAAACATCAAAAACGATTTTCCAAACAGAATCATTTCCACGAACGTTAGAAATAGTTCTACTATTTCCCGCCAGGGAATATGCGTAATTTTCATAGATGTCGCTGTGAATACCATTGAGTTTACTAAATTTATTGCAAAATAGATCCCTTTGAAATAGTAGAGTTATTCATAGTTTAACTAAATAGATGGTACATGTATTCCAGAATTTTAGGAAATCTTAATTTGGAACATAATTGTTTTTTAATTAAAATGTAATTGCTATTATATTTGTTTTTATTTAAAAAAAGAAACGAGAAAAGATTAAAAAAATCTTTTAATTATATTTAACATAAATCGTTTCATAAAGGGAGATATTGTATGCAATACATTTTTGTTTTCGTTTGTTATTCTGAAGCGAATAAGCACGGCGGGCAATTGTAGAATAGAAAGTATAAAATGAGGGACAGATTTAATATCATTAAAATTCATGGGGTCGCCTTAAACGTCAGTTATGTGACGTCGGCGTCCCAGCGCAGACAAGGGTGGCCAATAAACCGAGAATGTTGTGGCCTTCGTCGAAAAAATATACGCGCCATGAAAACTCTAGATGTTTTCATTATCTGAACATAATATTTCTATATAAATAATTCTTCAAGTTTTTAATAAAAACGAAGCCAGTATTAGTTTTTTTTGGTTAAAACAAATTAATATCTAAGAATTGGATTTTTAAGTGGTTATTAAGTTTGGGAAGCGTCGACGTCTGATTTTTGGAACGAGTTAATGATGGGAATCACGCAGATCTCGGCACTGCGCTGCGGGCGATTCCCGAAACTTTCCGCTAATCTTTAAGCATATCTGGACTTGCGAAAGTAATAAAAACCCAACTCCGAAAAGAGTTATTCGCCCTTTAGCTCCGCCAAATTTCGGATTTATTATCGCCGATCCCTAATTATTATCTTCAATCGTCTTCCCACCCACAATGCCATGGAAAACAAAAAACTGTGTCGAGGAATCAAACTGCGAAAGTAATCCTATGTAAGCTCCTTGTTTGATATCATCCCCTGATAGGATTTTTTGATTTGTCACAGCAAAGCCTAATGGAATTTCCATGTTTATATGCAAATGTCTACATCAACAGGTAACAGGAAGAAGCCTTCACAAATATTGGCTTACATCCATATACATATATATATATATATATATATATATATATATATATATATATATATATATATATATATATATATATATATGTACATATATGTACAAATATATATATATATATATATACATATATATATATATATATATATATATATATATATATATATATATATATATATATATATATATATATATATATATATATATATAATTTATTCAGATAAAAAACATCACAAGTTTTAAATCAATTATTCCAGTCTACTAATTTAATTGTTCCATAGTCAAAGTACTTGGCGTGCGTTTCTTTTTTTTGGAGAAAACAAAACGAAAAGCGGCGTCGGTTCATAGTTATATAATAATAATAGGAATATATAATTGCGCCTTTGACAACTTTTAATGGGTGCTTTTGTATTCTTAATTGTCAATAGTTTCAATTCTCAAACTAAATTGCCACGCTTGTGCGTTTAGCCTCTTCTTTTTTACGAACGTAGCTGGAAGCTGAGAGCTGAACGGACAAGTGGCTCTACGAACATCTCCCATCACGCCGGAACCGTGGCTAGCATATCTTCAGCGTGGTAGTTGTATAGGGTTTATACAAAAACCGACTTTTTGAAAAACCGGTTTTCGAATTCAAAATTTACAAAAAACCGGTTTAACCGGTTTTCATTTTTTTTTTCGACAAAAAATTAGCAACATATTTTTTATTTTCTTTATATAAAATAACAAAAACCGAAATCAATATCAAGTCAGAATATAAAAATAAGGATTTCACATTAATTACATAAAATAACAAAAACTCAAACAATGATTTCAGCTTTCTGTTGGATTTTAAGTTTTTCTTCAGGGTCTTTAAGTTACTTCTGAATTGATTTTTCCATGGCTTCTTTTAAAAAAGCACGAATCCTGTGAATTTGGAAATATGTGTATTTTGCAAATACAGCAAAAGGGTTGCTAATTCTACTTGGCCTTAATCTTCTTTCTTGAATTCGGTCTTCTAAAGCATAATATAATTTCGAACTTATTTCAGTGTTTAACTTTTGATTCATTTAACAGAAATTCAAATATAACCCCACTTGTTAACTTTCGTAACATAGCCTAACATAGAATGAATAGCAAATCAAATAAGAAGAAAAATAATTTTTACCTAACAATTTAATATCCGGTAAAACCGGTTTTTTCAATTTAAAAACCGGTTTTCAAATGTGACAAATATTCTTTAAAAGCCGGTTTTTCAAATCCATGTTTCAAAAACCGACAAATCCTATAGTTGTAGTTAAGATGGTTGTTGATTCATCTTATTTGGGCTGGATCTTCCAATTGCGCCTCAGTTTTTCGTCGTTTTCCTTCAATGAAATAACGATTTTAACGAATCTGCTCATCCCATCCAGGTTTTCTTTATTTTGCAACATGTATCCCATTACCGTTCTTGCATTAAACGGTATCTTCATATTGCCTGTTAGCTCGGCCCTTTCTGCTTCCCATCTCCAGCAGTCAAATATTGTGTGGCTTACAGACTCCACTTCGTCACAGTATTCATATATGTCGAGGAAGACGATAGTCGAGGAAGCAACGATGCTCTGTGAAGAACTGGGTCAAGTTAAAGTTAGTCTCACCATGCCTCACCATTCTCACCCTCGCTAGGAACGGCAATTATAGATTGTCTATCACATCCTCGTGTAGTTCGGCTCTCGAAAACAAAACGAAAAACGGCGTCGGTTCATAGATATATAATAATAATAGGAATATATATAATTGCGCCTTTGATAACTTTTAATGGGTGCTTTTATATTCTTAATTGTCCATAGTTTCAATTCTCAAACTAAATTGCCACGCTTGTCCGTCTAGCCTCTTCATTTTTACGAACGTAGCTGGAAGCTACTGAGAGCTAAACGGACACGTGGCTCTACGAACATCTCCAATCACGCCGGAACCGTGGCTAGCATATCTTCAGCGTGGTAGTTGTATAGGGTTTATACAAAACCGACTTTTTGAAAAACCGGTTTTCGAATTCCAAATTTCCAAAAAACCGATTTATGCCGGTTTTCCAATTTTTGTCGAAAAAAAAAAATAGCGAAATATATTTCATTTTCTTTATATAAAATAACAAACACCGAAATCAATATCAAGTCAAAATATAAAAATAAGGATTACACATTACTTACATAAAATAACAAAAACTCAAACAATGATTTCAGCTTTCAGTTGGATTTGTTTATTTGAAGTTTTTCTTCAGGGTCTTTAAATAACTTATGAATTGATTTTTCCATGCCTTGCTTTAAAAAAGCACTAATCATATGAATTTGGAAATATGTGGATTTTGCAAATACAGCAAAACAGTTGCTGATTCTACTTGTCTTCTTTCTTGAATTCGGTCTTCTAAAGCATATTATAATTTCGAACTTATTGCAGTGTTTAACTTTTGATTCATTTAACAGAAATTCAAATATAACCTCACTTGTTAACTTGCGTAACATAGCCTAACATAGAATGAATAGCAAATCAAATAATATTTTTGCCTAACAATTTAATATATATATACTTTTTGAAAAACCGGTTTTCGAATTACAAATTTCAAAAAACCGGTTTATGCCGGTTTTCCAATTTTTGTCGAAAAAAAAAAAAAAATAGCGAAATATATTTTCTTTTCTTTATATAAAATAACACCGAAATCAATATCAAGTCAAAATATAAAAATAAGGATTACACATTACTTACATAAAATAACAAAAACTCAAACAAAAATTTCAGCTTTGGCTTTTTAAGTTTTTCTTCAGGGTCTTTAACCGTTTGAGTGCCACGCGGCGCAAAAGCGCTGCGTTCGTTTGTCTCGAAAACCGCGACGTTTCAGTGTGTCAAGTCAAACATCAAGTCGAAACATGTCCCGCAGTTTCCGTGCGTTCTTGCAAGAATTGATTAGCAGTCAAACGCTTAAGTAACTTATGAATTGATTTTTCCATGGCTTCCTTTAAAAAAGCATTAATCTTGTGAATTTGGAAATATGTGGATTTTGCAAATACAGCAAAAGAGTTGCTAATTCTACCTATTGTTAGCCTTAGTCTTCTTTCTTGAATTCGGTCTTCTAAAGCAGGGGTCTTCTAACTTTACTGTCTTAGGGCCATACTGATTACTCCAGTAAGTTCCGAGGGCCAAAACCATATTATCATTGTTGCCGGTGGTATCAAGTGAAATAGTCCACTGATGAAAAAAAGTCCGAAAAAGTACGCAACGTTTAAAAAAGGCTGCAAATCGGACTAAAGTCCGCAAAACGGCAACACTGCATATTATTAATTTTCCTGTCATTATCTGTAATTTCTAGATTAGTCGTAGAGTACGAGCCATGAGGAGTAACGTGACACGACATCTGGTGGACACAAGCGGAAATAGGTAGTACCTTCTATCGCTAACAGATGGCGCTAATAGCACGTACAAAATAATCTCGTTGGTTCGAGAAAGTTCTGGTGTCTTCCACTCACTTCTAGATGGCAGTAATTGGAATATATAAGAAGCCTAGTGGCGCAACCACAAGTCAGTTCCTATGCCACTGTTGTGAAATAAAATAGTGCGTACCTCCTTAAAACGTGTTTGTGCGTGTTTAAGTTTAAGACATCTTTGTAACAGTATTTTGATTTGAATTGTTGCTTTTGTGTGTGATTTAGTAGTATGGAAAAGAAGCGAAAAATTGATAGTGAATGCAGAAAATTCAAAGATCAGTGGAACATTCAGTATTTCGTAATTGAGTCCAGTAACAAGGCGCTATGTTTGATTTGCAATGAAAGCATAGCCGTTCTCAAGGAATATAACATTAAACGTCATTATGAAACAAAACATTTTCAAAATTACTCAAAATATACGGGAAGTTTGCGGACAGAAAAATTCGAAGCTATGAAGCGCGGATTGAAATCGCAGCAATCTTCATTTACAAAACTCAAAACTGAACAAGAGGCTGCAACCCGTGCCAGCTTTCGTGTGGCTCTTGAAATTACAAAAAGTGGAAAACCATTCACCGATGGAGAAATGATCAAAGAATGCATAATTGCAGAAGCCGAAGAAATGTGCCCTGAAAAGGTAAATTTATTAAAAACTGTCAGTATGTCAGCAAACACTGTGGCTCGAAGGGTAGAAAACATCGCTGAAAATATATTCTCTCAACTGTTCCTCGCAACAAAATGGACATGTTGAGTGGTTTTCTTTGGCCTTGGATGAGTCAACGGATGTGTCAGATACTGCTCAGGTGTTGATTTATATTCGAGGAGTAGATAAAAGCTATGAAGTGCATGAAGAACTTTTTGATATGTATAGTATTCATGGCACAACTACTGGTACAGATATTTTTAAAGGAGTTGAAATGGCCATTAATCAAAAGAACCTTCGATGGAAAAACTTGAAATGTATTACAACTGATGGAGGCAAAAACATGAGTGGGAAAGATAAAGGAGTGGTCGCTCTTGTGTCAAAGGCTGTAGAAAATGACGGTGGTTCAAAACCATTAGTCTTACCTTGTATCATTCATCAACAGTCTTTGTGCGGAAAATGTTTGGATATGTCTGAAGTTCTGAAACCAGTCATATCAACTTTTAATTTTATCAGATCTTTTGGGCTGAATCACCGACAATTCCGACAATTTATTGAAGAGATTGGAGAAAATGACTTACCTTATCACACTGCCGTACGTTGGCTTAGTTGTGGGAAAGTCCTTCAGCGCTTTTTTGAACTTCGAGCAGTGATCGAAATTTTTTTGAATGAAAAGCATCGCCCTCTTACTGAATTACAAAACAACGCATGGCTGTGGAAGTTAGCATTCTATGTTGAATTGACAAAACATGAACGAACTGAATTTGAGATTGCAAGGAGAAAACCAGCATCTTCCTGATTTATACACTAATATCAAATCATTCCGGAAGAAATTGCTACTGTTTCAATCACAACTACGAAGTAAATGTTTTTCACATTTTAAAACATGTGAAATATTCAGCCACACCACTGAGACTGAGTTTCCTATCGATTTTGCAATCGAAACTTTGAGTGCTTTGAAAATAAATTTTGATACTCGTTTCTCGGACTTTGATGACATTGCGAATCAAATTAAGATTTTTCAGAATCCTTTTGATACTGACATTGAAACCCTAGCCCCGGAACTTCAAATGGAAATGATTGATCTACAGTGCAGTGATATATTTAAGAACAAATATCAAAACTCATCTTTGTTGGAATTTTATGAGAGTCTTCCACTGACACAATTTGATAATTTGCATAAATTTGCTCGTGGGCTGTTTTCTGTTTTTGGTACTACTTATTTGTGTGAGAAGACCTTCTCCAAAATGAAGTACACAAAAAATGTTTACAGATCTAAATTAACTGATGAGCATCTTGAATCTCTTTTAATAATTGGTACAAGTAAAATTAGTCGAAAACTACAAACTATTGTCAGTGGAAAATCTCAATTACATAAATCTCATTAGTAATTCATATGTCATTATGCTTCTTATAAGTTATGTTTTTATTTAAAATGTATAACATATTAGTTGGATTAATTTCAATAATTTGTTAGTTATTATATACTAAAGTTAAATTTTCTGCATATTATACATGTCTTTACTCATTACAATTCTGTGTTTCTTTATCCAACTTATCACAAAAACAATAACAATAAGCCTACAACAATGTTATGAGTAGTTAGTCCATGACCATATCAATGTAGATGTCATATTAATAATTATTCATCATAAAATTGGTATACTTCAGTAAACTAAATTTAATTTGCTATAAAAAATATGTTCTCTAAAAGGAGTTTTCAAGTATGCTAGCTCTCCGCGGGCCGGACAAAATCTGTCCCCGGGCCGGATGTGGCCCTCGGGCCGTAGTTTGGAGACCCCTGTTCTAAAGCATAATATATTTTCGAACTTATTTCAATGTTTAACTTTTGATTCATTTAACAGAAATTCAAATATAACCTCACTTGTTAACTTGCGTAACATAGCCTAACATAGAATGAATAGCAAGTCGAATAAGTTGCAAAATAATCTTTACCTAACAATTTAATATCCGGTAAAGCCGGTTTTCTTAATTTAATAGCCGGTTTTCAAATGTGATAAATTTTCTTTAAAAGCCGGTTTTTCAAAACCGGGTTTCAATATCCGACAAACCCTCCCTACTGTTGTAGTTAAGATGGTTGTTGATTCATCTTATTTGACCTGGATCTTCCAGCGTCTCACTTTTTCGACGTTTTCCTTCAAGGAAATAACGATTTTAACGAATCTGCCCATCCCATCCCAGTTTTCTTTATTTTGCAACATGTATCCCATTACCGTTCTTGTGTTAAACGGTATTTTCATATTGCCCGTTAGCTCGTCCCTTTCTGCTTCCCATCTCCAGCAGTCAAATATTGTGTAGCTTACAGACTCCACTTCGTCACAGTGTTCATATATGTCGAGGACGACGATAGTCGAGGAAGCAACGATGCTCTGTGAGGAACTGGGTCAAGTTAAAGTTGGTCTCACCATGCTTTACCATGCTCACCCTCGCTAGGAATGGCAATTATAGATTGTCTATCACATCCTCATGTAGTTTGACTCTCGAAAACAAAACGAAAAGCGGCGTCGGTTCATAGTTTTCATGGGTGCTTTTATATTCTTAATTGTCCATAGTTTCAATTTCCAAACTAAATTGGCACGCTTTTCCGTCTAGCCTCTTCTTTCTTACGAATGTAGCTGGAAACTGAGAACTGAACGGACAAGTGGCTCTACGAACATCTCCAATCACGCCGGAACCGTGGCTAGCATATCTTCAGCGTGGTAGTTGTATAGGGTTTATACAAAAACCGACTTTTTGAAAAACCGGTTTTCGAATTCCAAATTTCCAAAAAACCGGTTTAACCGGTTTTCGAATTTTTGTTCGCAAAAAAATAGCGAAATATATTTTATTTTCTTTATAGAAAATAACAAAAACCGAAATCAATATCAAGTCAAAATATAAAAATAAGGATTTCACATTACTTACATAAAATAACAAAATCTCAAACAATGATTTCAGCTTTCAGTTAGATTTGTAAGTTTTTCTTCAGGGTCTTTAAGTAACTTATGAATTGATTTTTCCATGGCTCCTTTAAAAAATCACTAATCTTGTGAAATTGGAAATATGTGGATTTTGCAAATACAGCAAAAGAGTTGCTAATTCTACTTGTCTTCTTTCTTGAATTCGGTCTTCTAAAGCATATTATAATTTCGACCTTATTTCAGTGTTTAACTTTTGATTCATTTAACTGAAATTCAAATAGAACCTCACTTGTTAACTTGCGTAACATAGTCTAACATAGAATGAATAGCAAATCAAATAAGATGAAAAATAATTTTTACCTAACAATTTAATATCCGGTAAAACCGGTTTTCTTAACTTAAAAACCGGTTTTCAAATGTGACAAACTTTCTTTAAAAGTCGGTTTTTCAAAACCGGGTTTCAAAAACCGACAAACCCTATAGTTGTAGTTAAGATAGTTGTTGATTCATCTTATTTGGCCTGGATCTTCCTATTGCGCCTCAGTCTTTCGTCGTTTTCCTTCAAGGAAATATCGATTTTTACGAATCTGCCCATCCCATTCCAGTTTTCTTTATTTTGCAACATGTATCCCATTACCGTTCTTTCGTTAAACGGTATCTTCATATTGCCTGTTAGCTCGTCCCTTTCTGCTTCCCATCTCCAGCAGTCAAATATTGTCTGGCTTACAGACTCCACTTCGTCACAGTATTCATATATGTCTAGGACGACGATAGTCGAGGAAGCAACGATGCTCTGTGAGTAACTGGGTCAAGTAAAAGTTAGTCTCACCATGCTTCACCATGCTCACCCTCGCTAGGAATGGCAATTATAGATTGTCTATCACATCCTCATGTAGTTCGGCTCTGGAAAACAAAACGAAAAGCAGCGTCCGTTCATAGTTATATAATAATAATATTAATATATAATTGCGCCTTTGGCAACTTTGAATGGGTGCTTTTATATTCTTAATTGTCCATAGTTTGAATTCTCAAACTAAATTGCCACGCTTGTCGGTCTAGCCTCTGTTTTTACGAACGTAGCTGGAAGCTGAGAGCTTAACGGACAATTGGCTCTACGAACATCTCCAATCAGGCCGGAAAAACCGGTTTATGCCGGTTTTCCAATTTTTGTCGAAAAAAAAAAAAAAATAGCGAAATATATTTCATTTTCTTTATATAAAATAACAAACACCGAAATCAATATCAAGTCAAAATATAAAAATAAGGATTACACATTACTTACATAAAATAACAAAAACTCAAGCAATGATTTCAGCTTTCAGTTGGATTTGTTTATTTGAAGTTTTTCTTCAGGGTCTTTAAATAACTTATGAATTGATTTTTCCATGCCTTGCTTTAAAAAAGCACTAATCATATGAATTTGGAAATATGTGGATTTTGCAAATACAGCAAAACAGTTGCTGATTCTACTTGTCTTCTTTCTTGAATTCGGTCTTCTAAAGCATATTATAATTTCGAACTTATTGCAGTGTTTAACTTTTGATTCATTTAACAGAAATTCAAATATAACCTCACTTGTTAACTTGCGTAACATAGCCTAACATGACTAGAAGCCTAACTGAACAGAATGAATAGCAAATCAAATAATATTTTTGCCTAACAATTTAATATATATATATACTTTTTGAAAAACCGGTTTTCGAATTACAAATTTCAAAAAAACCGGTTTATGCCGGTTTTCCAATTTTTGTCGAAAAAAAAAAAAATAGCGAAATATATTTTCTTTTCTTTATATAAAATAACACCGAAATCAATATCAAGTCAAAATATAAAAATAAGGATTACACATTACTTACATAAAATAACAAAAACTCAAATAAAAAATTCAGCTTTGGGATTTTTAAGTTTTTCTTCAGGGTCTTTAACCGTTTGAGTGCCACGCGGCGCAAAAGCGCTGCGTTCGTTTGTCTTGAAAACCGCGACGCAGCGCCTTTGCGCTGCGAGTTTCAGTGTGTCAAGTCAAACATCAAGTCTAAACATGTCCCGCAGTTTCCGCGCGTTCTTGCAAGAATTGATTAGCAGTCAAATGCTTAAGTAACTTATGAATTGATTTTTCCATGGCTTCCTTTAAAAAAGCATTAATCTTGTGAATTTGGAAATATGTGGATTTTGCAAATACAGCAAAAGAGTTGCTAATTCTACTTATTGTTAGCCTTAGTCTTCTTTCTTGGATTCGGTCTTCTAAAGCATAAAGGAAACACTGCACTAGGGTATGGTCCTTCACACACCACGAGCTTCTTCCTTGGAGCATAGATTTGGTGGTTTCCAACTTTAAATATGAGACACCAGGGCCGTCCCTAGCAAGTGCGGGGCCCAGGGCAAAAAATAATTTTGGGGCCCCTTAGACATTTTTTTATAATTTAAAATCTACAAAATAATATTGTATTTTGAAAATTAATTGTAATGACAAGACAAGGATAATAAATACTGTTTATTTGCTTTGCTCAAGAAAAATAAAAAAGTAAAAGAATCTTTATTTAGTAGTACAGCAAAAAATTATGAAAAACAATGTAAAATGTAAACGAATATAAGATAAAAAATTCCAAAATTTAATAAAAACAAAATATATCCAAAACATAACATAAATATAATCAATAAAATAAAAAAATATATAATTTTTTAAATATCTGACCATATATTTATTAGCTATATCTAAAGTTTTTTTTATTTAACGAAATTATTTTTTCGTGCCTTTATATCTGAAAATGCATTAATGATTCCATCAAAATTTAAACTTTAACACAACTCGTGCTCAATCGACAGTAATGTTAAATTGTTTAGTCTTTTCTGGCTCATACTAGTTCTCAAATAATTTTTGACTAATTTTAACTTTGAAAAACTCCTTTCCGTCAAAATTATTCGTAAAACTGCAAACAAATTAAGAAATGATTCTCGAATTTGTGATATATTTTTTGAACACTCTAAGGGTGATATTTTTTTATTGTGCCTTTGCAGAAAATTTCGCAAAATACCTTAAATTTTTCAAATAATTCGCTAGCACTTATATCACGGTTTTCGCCGTTAGGCAGGATTAGACCTAGGCAGTGGCGGCTCGTGGATGATGTTTGTGGGAGGGCTGGAAATAATTATAATGAAAAGTATTTCTACGAGTTGAAAAACCCGCATTTTCATTGACACATACAGAAACATATTGAATTTTTTAATTCAGTGACAACCTGTTAACCAATTTTGCTTCATATAAATGTTGAAATTAAATTTTCGGTCATAATTATTTGAACGACTTTGTAACACTGAAACTCGAGTTCTTAGAAACAAACTCATAGAATGCCTAAAATACATAGTGCGGACTGCAATGTTTGCAGCCCACGATATACATATTACAAAAACGTATATCGCGGGTGGGGGTAACCAGCTCAATACACTAACTACGCGGCTAGACTCGGTCTGAACTGACTGCAGCCCGAGATATGAATTTACAACAGCACTAAATTACACAATGCACACATACAGAGCGCCTATCGAGGTATTTATTACCTACAATTAAAAAAATAAATATACTACGAACGGAAAAATATGTTTTTGTAAAATAATTGTATATTAATGGAATAGTTTATAATAATTAAAAACATGTTTTCAATTTGGCGGGAGGGCTGCAGCACTAGTCTAGTCTATTCAGTCTTGCATTCTTGCTTCAGTCTAATCCCATTATTAAAAAATAATCAGATGTGAATGGTTTGTTTATAATATAGTGGGAGGATAATGGAAGGAAATTGAATAAGAAAAGAAAATTCCTACGTTTCGAGCTATCTAATAAGAATTTTGCGGAGGAAGGATATGTTCCATAATAACATAAGGAAACGAGATTACAAGCGACATATTTTACTGAAATTGATTGCGGATGGGAAACAATTAATATTTATAAATGATGTTTTTGATGTGTAAATCCTAAGCAGCGAGTGTTGCGGCGCGTCGTTAATTCTAATTTCAATCGGCTGGCGGCATTCAAACGCCGAAATTACTTCTTTCATTGTTGCAGCCATCGGAACGGCTCCCTCAACACATATTAATATCCCGTTTTTTTCCGCCGCCGCGGCTGATGCGATATTAATCATCGCCTATTACACATCCTAATTACTAATTATTTTGCGAAACTAATGAATATCTCAAGCATCCTCTTGCCCATTATGCAAAATGATTAAATCTCTCCCATTATTACATTACCTCTTCCATAGATTGACATTAATGTTTTCAAAATAGGATCACGGCTAGGCAACAATATACAAAGTCGCGTTTGTTCAGTTTGAGAAATATATATTTGAGAGTCGCATTCAGAACGTGCAAACGCGACAACAGAAACAAATTGTAATTTAAATTAATAGATTATTATATGTTTTTAAAATGTTTTTAATATTTGCTCCAGAAATAGCCTAACCTAGGATTAAGTTCATCTACATATTTACAAACATCTTTCGTAGCCAAAGGGTTAGTACCTTGATTAACAACACTTTTTGCTTTAAATCTTATTCATCTAATACAGTGGTTGTCAAACCGGGTGCCGCGAGCGTATGCCTGGGGTGACTCAGCAATTATCAAGAAATGTAAAAAATGTTAAAAGAAAATTACATGAGGAGGTAAACGAATTTGAGTTTCTACTTTTATTGCTGAATGTGTACAATTGGCTAAAATCTGGGTGTTTAAAATTCAAAGGTGATGAGCTCACAAAAGCTCCTGAAGCGATTAATTCAATGACAACCAGCATCGTCGGACGAAACGAAATATCCTAGCAGACATTTGCGAGTCTAAATCATTCAAGTTCGTCCGCCTCAGTTAGCGAAAACGCAACTCACGACCAAAAGATAATCCGAGCAAAATAACGAAATATGATCTTAGCTAAATCGCTATGGAAAGCGTTGAATAGCCATAGAGTTTTTGAAAGATATCACATTCAAATCCCGATCCCTTTTTAGGGTTCCGTACCGAAAACGGAACCCTTATAGGATCACTTTTTTGTCCGTCTGTCTGTCTGTCTGTCTGTCCGTCTGTCTGTCTGTCTGTCCGTCTGTCTGTCTGTCCGTCTGTCTGTCTGTCCGTCTGTCCGTCTGTCTGTCCGTCCGTCTGTCCGTCTGTCTGTCCGTCTGTCTGTCTGTCAAGACCATTTTTCTCAGGAGCGCGTAGAGGTAACAAGTTGAAATTTTTATCTGCGGTCTCTTTCAGCTGTAAAAAAATCAAACTTGTAAAGTCAACGCGATCAAAAGATATGACCGTTTATGTCGCATATTTTGCAATTTCACAAGGGAATCAAAACCTACAGGATACTTCCCGTTGACCTAGAATCATGAAATTTCGCAAGAAGCGTTGTCTTACAGCATATGTAAATGGAAAAATCTGAAAACCGTAAATATGTAGTTTAATTACAAGAAAAATGCGAATTTACTATTAGAAACTTATGAAAATACACTAATGTGTTGCGTGGTATTGTCAGGCACCAGAAGCATATGGGTAACCTAACCTAACTGTATGCTAGTTAGGTCCTCCTCGGTTAGGTCCGAAGGTTAAAAAGTATGTGTCGGCACCAAGCTGTTTATTCTAAATTTTCTTTGTTTATATTCGTTATGCATTTCATCACGTACGGCTCTATATACATAATATATACAGGGTATATATTATGTCAAAATTTTGCTTGTTTATAACCGACATGCGACATACTCAAGTCTCGTAACATCCTGTATATATTATATTTTGTCTAATTTTTGTTTATAATCTACATATACTTAAATCACGTACGCCCTATATTGTTTGGTAGTCAATTGCCCAAAAGCAGTCAATTGAACAACTGAATCTTAAGAGTATCGAAATAGATCTAGAAATAGTTAGATCTTAGATTAGTTAGAAGTTATTAGTTAGAAGTTAGTGAATAAGTGTAATACTAAAATAGTAAGTTTTCTTTTTACAAGTTTAAAAATATTCGCGTTATTTAAAAAAAAATACCCTGTATACCTTTATACAGGGTATATAGGTATACAGGCAAAATTGAGCAGTAAAAACAAATAGTGAAGTCCCAGAACCCCTAAATACTCATAGTGAATGGGGGATGTATGGTAATAAAATATAGGGTAGAATTCCATCGTATGACAGCGACATCTTGAGGTCTTGCAGCGCTACTAAGATGGTTGTGATTTCAGGAGGGCCACTTGTCAAGTTAACTGAATGTGCTTGCTACGTCCTCCACAAAAAAAGATACCTTACTTACAAGTTTGTACGGAACCATCGGTGCGCGAGTCACAACTCGCACTAGGCCGGTTTTTTTAATATCACGCAATTCTGTGCGCATGAACGAATGCGGTAGTCCTATAATATTTAGAGTCTATGAAATATAAATGAATGATTGTATGAATTTAGATTTGATTGAAAAATGTAAATTGCCACATTGATATCATTTTGGATCGGGGGTTCGCGCGTATGTGATATCTTGATTTATCTGGCGCTTTGCGGTGTGCAATCTAACCTGGGTTAAACCAACGGTCCTTGCCATATTATCCTATTTTGGGTTCTTCGGTTTAGGCACAAAAGTAAAAAATACGCCTTCTTTGAATTTCATTTATTAATGCACATGGGTTTAACTGGAGAACGCGGTTTGAGAGTAGGGAAAGATGGTTCCTTCTAGATCCACCTCCCCTCTGACCTTGACCTTGACCCCAGACCTTGACCCTGACCTTGACCCCTGACTTTGACCCCATGACCTTGACCCCTGACCTGACCCCTGACTTTGACCCCTGACCTTGACCCCTGACCTTGACTCTGACCCTGACCCTGACCCTGACCTTGGCCCTAACATTGACCCTGACCTTGACCTCGACATTGACCTTGACCCTGATCTTGACCCTGATCCCTGACCTTGACCCTGACTTTGGTCTTGATCTTGGTCTTGATCTTGATCTGACTCTGACCTAACCTACTAGTTCTGAACGCGGCCGAGCGAGTATGCGTAGATGGCGCCGCGATTTATCAGTAGTTCTGAACGCGGCCGTGCGTAGATGTGTAGATGGCGTTAGGATATATTCAAAAATGTGCGGTGAGGAGGGCCGTTCATCCCCAACTTGCCGTAAACGCATGCCGATCTAATTAATTTCGGAAATTTATCTGCGTCTAGTCTGATGCTGATTTGTTTGTCTCAACCTGTTTGTCTGAACAATTTGTTTGTCTCAACCTGTCTGTGGACACGCGCAATATCAATGAACTTCTAACGGATTTTTTGCTTATCTGCTGTACGCGAGAGCGTGGGACTAATAAATTATGTCGGTCTAATCAATTTCTTAGAAATTCATATGCGTGTTTATTTTAATGAGCATATTAAAATTATGATTTACTGTTCGGCTTTTCGATTAGACCTGACCGAATGTCTGCCGTAGATAACAACCCGTTATAGCAGCTTTAATCCACTTTTAAACAGCTTTCAATCAGCTTTAAATAGCTTTAATCCACTTTTGATCAGCTTTAATCCACCTTTAAACAGCTTTAATCCATTTTTAATCAGCCTTAATCCACCCCTAAACAGCTTTCAATCAGCTTTAAACAGCTTTAATCCACTTTTAATCAGCTTTAATCCACTTTTAAACAGCTATAATCCATTTTTGATCGGCTTTCATCCACCTTTAAACAGCTTTCAATCAGCTTTAAACAGCTTTAATCCACTTTTAATCAGCTTTAATCCACTTTTAAACAGCTTTAATCCATTTTTGATCGGCTTTCATCCACCTTTAAACAGCTTTCAATCAGCTTTAAACAGCTTTAATCCACTTTTAATCAGCTTGAATACACTTTTAAACAGCTTTAATCCACTTTTAAACAGCTTTCAATCAGCTTTAAACAGCTTTCAATCAGCTTTAAACAGCTTTAATCCACTTTTGATCAGCTTTAATCCACCTTTAAACAGCTTTCAATCAGCTTTAAACAGCTTTAATCCACTTTTGATCAGCTTTAATCCACCTTTAAACAGCTTTCAATCAGCTTTAAATAGCTTTAATCCACTTTTAATCAGCTTGAATCCACTTTTAAACAGCTTTAATCCACTTTTAAACAGCCTTCAATCAGCTTTCAATCAGCTTTAAACAGGTTTCAAGCAGGTTTAAACAGCTTTAATCCACTTTTAATCAGCTTTATTCCACTTTTAAACAGCTTTAATCCACTTTTGATCAGCTTTAATCCACCTTTAAACAGCATTCAATCAGCTTTGAACAGCTTTAATCCACTTTTAATCAGCTTGAATCCACTTTTAAACAGTTTTAATCCACTTTTAAACAGCTTTCAATCAGCTTTAAACAGGTTTCAAGCAGGTTTAAACAGCTTTCAATCAGCTTTAAACAGCTTTAATTCACTTTTAATCAGCCTTAGTCCGCTTTTAAACAGCTTTAATCCACTTTTAAACAGCTTTAAATCAGGTTTAAACAGCTTTCAATCAGCTTTAATCCACTTTTAATCAGCTTTAATCCACTTCCCACCCAATCGACGAACCGGACAGTAAATCAAAATTTGAATATGCTTATTATAAAATAAACGCGCAATTTCTAAGAAATTTAAATTGTTATCAGCAGCAGGTAAATTTCCGAGAAATTAATTAGACCGGCATAATTTATTGGTTTCACGCTTGTATGTAGCTGATAAGAGAGGAGGTTTGCTGTCGACGGCAGACATTCGGTCTCGTCTAACGGTAAATCAAAATAAAAACGCAGATTATTTCCAAGAAATTGATTACCCTGTGTTTCATAAAATTCGATTCAGTTGAAAAAAGGATTTAAACAACCATCGCATAAATATTTTTTAACGCGACGAGATGATTATTTCTCCGCTCGCGCACCGCTGATAAGATAATAGGGTTGTTATCTACGGCAGACATTCGGTCAGGTCTAATCGAAAAGACGAACAGTAAATCAAAATTTTAATATGCTTATTAAAATAAACACACAGATGAATTTCTAAGAAATTGATTAGACCGCCATAATTTATTAGCCCCACGCTCTCGCGTACAGCAGATAAGCAAAATATCCGTTAGAAGTTCGGTGATATTGCGCTTGTCCGCAGACAGGTTGAGACAAACAAATTGTTATCAGCATCAGACTAGACGCAGATAAATTTCCGAGAAATTAATTAGATCGGCATGCGTTTACGGCAAGTTGGGAATGAACGGCCCTCCTCACCGCACATTTTTGAATATATCCTAACGCCATCTACACATCCACGCTCGGCCGCGTTCAGAACTGCTGATAAATCGCGGCACCATCTACGCATACTCGCTCGGCCGCGTTCAGAACTAGTAGGTTAGGTCAGGGTCAGATCAAGATCAAGACCAAGACCAGGGGTCAGGGTCAGGGGCCAGGTTCAGGGGTCAAGGTCAGGGTCAAGGTCAGAATCAAGGGTCAGGTCAGGGTCAAGGTCAGGATCAAGGTGAGGGGTCAAGCTCGGGGGTCAAGGTCAAGGTCAGGATCAAGGTCAAGGTCAGGGGTCAAGGTCAAGGGTCAAGGTCCAGGTCTCAGGGCGGGGGGGGTTGTATCTAGAAGGAACCATCTTTCGCTACTTTTGAAGTTTATAAGAAAATTGCAATGTCAATTTCAATAGGCATCAACGTATGCGCTATCTAGAACTGAAAGATTTTTTAATGTATCTGTTGCAGTTTACAAAATGTAGTTATTTTGTTATAGTTATGGTTATTTATAGTTATGGTTATTTATAGTTATTTGAGGGACGGCGGTTGCCGCCAGATTATCAAATATTTTGCAAAATGCATAAGGAGATTTGATAGAATTTACAAATGTGTAAAATTATATTGTTCCACGTAGTGTGAAACTTTTTTTAACAAATCCATCACAAATTCCAACCAAAACCGAACTCGAAGATATCAAAATATTCAAAAATAGAGAAAGAATGTATAAAACCTTCATAGATTTCAAGGAAACTTTTGCTGAATATGGGTATCCAGTAGAAGCACCCGCTGATCAAAATTGAAAGCGCCGCCCCACAATGGGGGCAGCGTGGCGAATTATTTTTGCTTCAATGTTTTTTTGCAAATATCTCGCCAACGCGTTGCAACGCCTCAAAATAGAAAATTACAACCGGGATATCCGTATGTAGTTTGTCACGGCAGAAATTCAAACCAAAACCGAACTCGAAGATATCAAAATATTCAAAAATAGCGAAAGAATGTATAAAACCTTCATAGATTTCAAGGAAACTTTTTCTGAATATGGGTATCCAGTAGAAGCACCCGCTGATCAAAATTGAAAGCGCTGCCCGCCAAATGGGGGCAGCGTGGCGAATTATTTTTGCTTCAATGTTTTTTTGCAAAAATCTCGCCAACGCGTTGCAACGCCTCAAAATAGAAAATTACAACCGGGATCTCCGTATGTAGTTTGTCACATCAGAAATTCAAACCAAAACCGAACTCGAAGATATCAAAATATTCAAAAATAGCGAAAGAATGTTAAAACCTTCATAGATTTCAAGGAAACTTTTTCTGAATATGGGTATCCAGTAGAAGCACCCGCTGATCAAAATTGAAAGCACTGCCCCCCAATGGGGGCAGCGTGGCGAATTATTTTTGCTTCAATGTTTTTTTGCAAATATCTCGCCAACGCGTTGCAACGCCTCAAAATAGAAAATTACAACCGGGATCTCCGTATGTAGTTTGTCACGGCTGAAATTCAAACCAAAACCGAACTCGAAGATATCAAAATATTCAAAAATAGCGAAAGAATGTATAAAACCTTCATAGATTTCAAGGAAACTTTTGCTGAATATGGGTATCCAGTAGAAGCACCCGCAGATCAAAATTGAAAGCGCCGCCCCCCAATGGGGGCAGCGTGGCGAATTATTTTTGCTTCAAAGTTTTTTTGCAAATATTTCGCCAACGCGTTGCAACGCCTCAAAATAGAAAATTACAACCGGGATCTCCGTATGTAGTTTGTCACGGCAGAAATTCAAACCAAAACCGAACTCGAAGATATCAAAATATTCAAAAATAGCGAAAGAATGTATAAAACCTTCATAGATTTCAAGGAAACTTTTTCTGAATATGGGTATCCAGTAGAAACACCCGCTGATCAAAATTGAAAGCACTGCCCCCCAATGGGGGCAGCTTGGCGAATTATCTTTGCTTCAATGTTTTTTTGCAAATATCTCACCAACGCGTTGCAACGCCTCAAAATAGAAAATTACAACCGGGATCTCCGTATTTGGTTTGTCCGGGTAAGTAAGTATTCTTTGCAAATTTTGTAAAATCGTTCGATTTAGTCGCAAAAGTAAAAATATTAAAAGCAAAATTTTTTCCCATCTCTGAATTTCGATTTTCAATTTACATGGGTTTAAATGGAGAACGCGGTAAGAAGTTTGCAAATAAATTTATTCTGCAAAAACGGTTCGCTTTGGGAAGATGAACACGGCAAATTTTGAAAGGTGCTAAAAAACATTACGTGATTATTGGACGACCGCAAGGGTGCGGCGAGATTTTTTCAGCTCGACAAGGGTGCCGCGGCAAAAAAAGTTTGAGAACCACTGATCTAATACCTACACAAGACCGTCACTCACTGAATCTATTTGTAACTAATTAGTTAAACTAGCAGCTAATTGAAACGATTGTTTGAATTATTTAGAGGGATTTATTTAAATGAATTAAATTTGTGCAGAGAAGTTCGTAAGTACTGGTGTTTTATTTTTTCGGGTGGGAAGAATAATATGTTGTCGAAACTATATCCAATTGAATTAGATTTATAGTGATGAAATCTTCGGCGAAATTAAACTTGTTCGGTCCTCGGTTTTTTTTTTCTGGTGTCATTAGTTTCCTTCTTGCCCCCGACACCAATATAAGACCCCGCCATTTCCCTCCACCCATACCTGGCGACGTAAAAAATTACACCAATTACTTGTTTGTTTCATTCGATCCGAAATAATTAACCCAATTTTTAAAAATATGTTTTAATTAGTGTTTAATTGAAGTAAACGGTTGATGCAATTATGGTTAGTTTATTTTTGTTTCGCGGCTTTCTTTCCGTTCTGCGGCTATGTGAGAATTTGCGGAGTTATTTTATCCGCGGTGCGGATTTTTTTCCAGTAAGTATACGACATCAGAGAGCGTCCGCGTCTGAATCTCTAAAGACGCGTCCAAGCAGAATATTTTAATTACAACGCGGCCGTTCTTTAAATTCCACGAGTATGCATCGTGAAATGTGGAATAAAAAGCGGCGGGCGGACGGAAAAATAGTCTCTCAAGTTTAACCACAAGATATGCTTGTTTTTCCCCGCCGGTCCGTCTTTGTCCGGAAAATAAATAAACTTGTAATTAAAAGTTTTTTTTTTAATTCTTCTTTTGGAAATAAATTGTTCGTCTAATTTTTTGACAAATTGGCTAAAATTTTTTAAAAGACTAGAAAAGACTCGATCAATCTAAATGGATCATGTTCGTGTTTTCGTTACGTGTTTTACAGCGGGACGCACCTTATGCGCACCATATACACAACGGTCCACCGGAGAGGTCTACATGTGCAGGTTTGCCTGCACAGGTAGACCGGAGCGTGTGTGGGAATAGGACATGTTCAGTTTCTTGGGTGACCTGCGCAGGCAAACCTCCACATGTAACCTCTCCGGTAGACCGTAGCGTGTATGGCCGGCATTACGTAAACATGCTTTAACAAATAGGAAATAAATAAAACTTATTATTGTAAAACGATTCGATATAATTGAACGGTTTATTATGAAAGTTATTATGAAGTCCATTTGTAAAAACGACTAACCACTTTATATTTAAATTTCCACGTTATCTTATCACTTGGAGCGAAATTGTTGCTAAATATATTTAAAAACACTAGTAACGTTCGTTTTTTAGGGTTTCCTACCGAAAACGGAACCTTTATAGGATCACTTTGTTGTCCGTCTGTCTGTCTGTCTGTCTGTCTGTCTGTCTGTCTGTCTGTCTGTCTGTCTGTATGTCTGTCTGTCTGTCTGTCTGTCTGTCTGTCTGTCTGTCTGTCTGTCTGCCTGCCTGTCAAGACCATTTTTCTCTGGAACGCGTAGAGGTAACAAGTTGAAATTTGTATCAAATACTCGGGTCTGCGGTCTCTTTCAGTTGTGAAAAAATAAAACTTGTCAACGCGATCAAAAGATATGACCATTTATGTCGCATATTTTGCGATTTCACAAGGGAATCAAAACCTAGGGTACTTCCCGTTGACCTAGAAACATGAAATTTGGCAAGAAGCGGTGTCTTACAGCACATGTAAAGGGAAAAATCTGAAAACCGTAAATATGTAGTTTAATTACAAGAAAAATGCGAATTTACTATTAGAAACTTATGAAAATACACTAATGTTGTCGTAGTGGTATTGTCAGTCTCCAGAAGCATATGGGTTGAATGCAGTTAGGTCCTCGTCGGTTAGGTCCGAAGGTTAAAAAGTATGTGTTGGCACCAAGCTGTTTATTCCGAATTTTTTTTGTTTATATTCGTTATGCATTACATCACGTACGCTCTATATCCATAATATATACAGGGTATTTATTACGTCTAAATTTTGCTTGTTTATAACCGACATGCGACATACTCTAGTCCCGTAACATCCTGTATATATTATATTTCGTCTAATTTTTCTTTATAATCTACATATACTTATATCAGTCAATTGAACAACTGAATGTTAAGAGTATCGAAATAGATCCAGAAATAGTTAATATATTAGTTTATATTAGATCTAGAAATAGTTAGATCTTAATATAAGTTAGTGAATAAGTGGAATACTAAAATAAAGTTTTCTTTTTAAGTTTAAAAATATTCGCGTTATTTAAAAAAAATACCCTGTATACCTTTATACAGGGTATATAGGTATACAGGCAAAATTGAGCAGTAAAAACAAATACTGAAGTTCCAGAACCCCTAAACACTCATAGTGAATGGGTGATGTATGGTAATAAAATATAGTGCAGAATTCCATCGTACGACAGCGACATCTTGAGGTTATGCTTGCAGCGGTACTAAGATGGTCGTGATTTCAGGAGGGCCACTTGTCAAGTTAACTGAATGTGCTTGCTACGTCCTCCAAAAAAAGATATCTTACTTACAAGTTTGTACAGAACCCTCGGTGCGCGAGTCACAACTCGCACTTGGCCGGTTTTTTTTTTGTCTAATGAACGATTAACTCGAGAGTCTTCTTCTTGTTTCGAGTAGCCCTACTTTGGACCACGTTTGATTAACTTTTTGGCTTTGATCTTTGCCCAGTATTGTCGCATCTTCTGCCGGTGTAATCTGTATAAAATTCTGCGAGTTTTGATACGTAATATGTAAAAATTTAAAATAAAATTTTTTAAAGCATATTTTTTGACATGTCATGGATATTGATATACAATACATCAAAAGCCGCAAAATTTTGTACAAAACAAGCAACTAATAATCCTTTTATGTTTTGATGAAACGTAAGCTGGAAATTAGCTTATAAATTAGAAAAGCTTAGAAATTAGATAAAAAAGACGCGCAAAATAAACTTTCGGATTTTTGCGCGAAAATTTTTCCAAAGCAATCTAAATTGTCTGAATCTTTTTCTAAACTATTCTAAATTAAATGTAGATTAGAACTATGTATGATACTTGTAGTTGCAAGGAGAATAAACCTCTCAAATTGTCTATAAAACGATTCGATCAGTTTTTGAGCGACTCTAAACTCTGTTCTTCGGATTCCCTCTTCAATTTGATTTAATCTGGCCCTCGTAACAATTTCTTATTAAAAGCTTTGATGAAATTACAAGCTGTTCGGGCCACTTTTGTTGGTTTAATTAATTTTCGGCCTCTATCCAATGGAGGGCGACAGGTGCCCCGACCTGGGTCGAGTCCAAATTAGGAAAAAATCACGCCTTGATATGAGATATCGGGCAGTGTGTCTTGAGAGCTCGGTCTGACTTGTTGGCCACGCTTGCTGTTCGGACCGTGTCTCTCCAAATTTCACAATTTCCAAACAAAACACAGGCGGGTTAGATCACTTACCTGATTGGGCTGCCAGCGTCTCCAGCACGTTGAATCGTCCTTCCGGCGCTTCGTCTAAGGGAGGAAATGGGAATAAAAGGGTAAAGGAATTCCCTTAAATCGGCGTCTTTGGGACGTCCGGCTCCGCTTCAGCCCTTGGGATCGTGATCACCCCTGGTTAATTTGGATGGGAAATTCAAATTACGCACATGTGCCAGTTTGCGTGGATTTCACGTTTTTCCTTCGCACTCGCCGAGCGTGTTTAGTCGACTCTACGCAGCGAACTGATTAATTTTATCTATTCGCGAAAAAGTTAATAAATCGCGCGACTTCGACACCGATCGATACACCTGTTTCCCCGTCTATCGATTGAAGCCGAAGTTAATCCAAATAAATGAATTGAAAAATCTGGACGCGCCAAATTGGCGCGAACACTCGTGTTAATTTGATGTAAATCTTCATCGGGTGGTTCGATCACCGCATGGAAGGCAGCATCGGCTTTTCTCCCGTCCGGAACAATTTGCTTTAAGAGTTTCCATATTTGTATTTTCCTACTCATATTATTTCTTCATATTTCCTCCCTTAAATAGGCTACGGAAGAACGTTCCATGGAGTGGGTCAGGGACGTCTGCACCCTGAAAGTAAGTGATCGGACCATACCGATTTGATATACAAACGCTAAATTTATCGTAAAATACAGTAAATAAAACAGTAAATAAAGTCGGCGAGTCCGCGACATTTATCGTGCGTCTGACTTCAGCCGACATGTTAACCACACTCGTGTTTGTTAGTTAATTTGATGTGAATCTTTATCGGGTGGTTCGATCACCGCATGGAAGGCAGTATCGGCTTTTCTCCCGTCCCGAACAATTTGGTTTAAGGGTTTCCATATTTGTATTTTCCTGCTCATATTATTTCTTCATATATCCTCCCTTATATAGGCTACGGAAGAACGTTCCACGGAGTGGGTCAGGGACGGTTGCACCCTGAAAGTAAGTGACCGGACCATCCCGATTTGATATACCAACGCTTTTTTTCAAGAATTTATCGTAAAATACACTAAATAAAGTAAATCGGCGAGTCCGCGGAATTTATCGTGCGTCTGACTTCAGCCGACATGTTGGCCACGCTCGCGTTTGTTAGTTAAATTGATGTGAATCTTTATCGGGTGGTTCGATCACCGCATGGAAGGCAGCGTCGGCTTTTCTCTCGTCCCGAACAATTTGATTTAAGGGTTTCCATATTTGTATTTTGCTGCTCATATTATTTCGTCATATTTCTCCCCTTAAATAGGCTACGGAAGAACGTTCCACGGAGTGGGTGAAGGTAAGTGACCGGACCATCCCGATTTGATATACAATCGCTAAATTTATCGTTAAATACAGTAAATAAAGTAAATCGGCGAGTCCGCGGAATTTATCGTGCGTCTGACTTCAGCCGACATGTTGGCCACGCTCGCGTTTGTTAGTTAAATTGATGTGAATTTTTATCGGGTGGTTCGATCACCGCATGGAAGGCAGCGTCGGCTTTTCTCTCGTCCCGAACAATTTGATTTAAGGGTTTCCATATTTGTATGAACCCCAGAAAACCCACCCTTGGCTACGCCCATGCTTCTTCTTCTTCCTGTTTCAAATAGGCCTACTTTGGACCACGCTTGTTCATTTGTTGGGCTTCGATCTTTGCCCAGTATTATCGCATCTTCTGCCGGTGTAACTCCTTTCTCTCTTCGGTACAGGGGTACTTTTCCTTTGGGGTTTTTCCTGAAATCCACGGACTTCCTTCAGGGTGCGCCACTCAGATTGTCTGTTTTAGATCTCCAAAGTCCAAAAGATCTCCAAAGTTAGTGTCAGTTCTTTAATATCTTTCGCGGTTTCTGTTAACCAAGTGGCACGAACCTTCTTGTTTTGCCAGAAGGTGAACAGACGGTTGGTTAGGCGGTTTGGAGGCAATCTTGCAACGTGGCCATAGAAAGCTACCCTTCCTTGCACAGTCAATGAGCTTCTCAATATATTCATAGAGCTCACAGTTATGTCGCCTTCGGATTTTCCCATCTTCCTTTACTGGGCCTAGGATCTTCTTGAGGATTCTCCTCTCTCTGTTCTTCGAGAGTCAAATCGTTCTTCAAGAGTCGTCATTAATGATATATTTGTTTATACTTTCATTCACTTAATTTTTGTTGATCCAAAATAACTCAAAAATAATGACTTACATTTTCATAATCTGTGTAATATTCTGCGTGTTTTGATATGTAATATGTAAAAATTGGAGAGGTGTCGATATTCGCGATTTGTGAAAATTTGTGAAATATTTTTTGTCATGGATATTGACAGACAATACTTCAAAAGACCCGATATTTTGTATACAAGAAGCAACTAATAATCCTTTTCTGTTTTGGTGAAACGTAAGCTTGGAATTAACTTATAAATTAGAAAAGCTTAGAAATTAAATAATAAAGACGAGCAAAATATGGTACTTCCGAATTTTTGCCCGAAACTTATAAATTGTCTGTATCTTTTTCTAAACTATTCTAAATTAAATGTAGATTAAAACTATGTATGATACTTCTAGCTGCAAGGAGAATAAACCTCTCAAATCGTCTATAAAACGATTCAAATGTTTAATTTAATTTTCAACGATCAGTTTTTGAGCGACTCTAAACTCTGTTTTCCGGATTCAACTTGATTTAATCTGGCCCTCGTAACAATTTCTTATTAAAACCTTTGATGAAATTACAAGCTGTTCTGGCCACTTTTGTTGGTCTAATTAATTTTCGGCCTCTATCCAAAGGAGGGCGATAGGTGCCCCGACCTGGGTCGAGTCCGTGCTAAATTAGGAAAAGATATCGGTTTGATATGTGAGATATCGGGCAGCGTGTCTTTAGAGCTCGGCGAGTCCGCGATATTTATCGTGCGTCTGACTTCAGTCGACATGTTGGCCACGCTCGCGTTTGTTAGTTAATTTGATGTGAATATTTATCTGGTTCGATCACCGCATGGAAGGTAGCATCTTTTCTCCCGTCCCGAACAATTTGATTTAAGGGTTTCCATATTTGTATTTTCCTGCTCAAATTATTTCTTCATATTTCCTCCCTTAAATAGACTACGGAAGAACGTTCCACGGAGTGGGTCAGGGACGGTTGAACCCTGAAGGTAAGTGACCAGACCATCCTGATTTGATATACAAACGCAAAATTTATCGTTAAATACAGTAAATAATGTAAATCGGCGTGTCCGCGACATTTATCGTGCATCAGACTTCAGCCGACATGTTGGCGACGCTGACGTTTCTTAGTTAATTTGATGTGAATCTTTATCGGGTGGTTCGATCACCACATGGAAGGCAGCATCGGCTTTTCTCCCGTCCGGAACAATTTGATTTAAGGGTTTCCATATTTTTAATGTCATGGATGTTGACATACAATACATCAAAAGACGCGAAATTTTGTATAGAACAAGCAACTAATAATCCTTTTCTATTTTGGTGAAACGTAAGGTTGAAATTAGCTTATAAATTAGAAAAGCTTAGAAATTAGATAATAGAGACGCGCAAAATATCGTACTTTCGGATTGTTGCCCGAAACATTTTCCAAAGGAATCTAAATCTTTTTCTAAACTATTCTAAAATAAATGTAGAGTAAAACTATGTATGATACTTGTAGTTGCAAGGAGAATAAACCTCTCAATTTGTCTATAAAACGATTCGATCAGTTTTTGAGCGACTCTAAACTGTGTTCCCCGGATTCCCTGTTCAACTTGATTTAATCTGGCCCTCGTAACAATTTCTTATTATAAGATTTAATGAAATTACAATCTGTTCGACCCACTTTTCTTGGTATAATTAATTTTCGGCCTCTATCCAAAGGAGGGCAACAAGTGCCCCGAGCTGGGTCGAGTCCGTGCTAAATTGGGAAAAATTCACGCCGCGATGTGAGATATCGGGCAGTGTGTCTTTAGAGCTCGGAGAGTCCGCGACATTTATCGTGCGTCTGACTTCAGCCGACGTGTTGGCCACGCTCGCGTTTGTTAGTTAATTTGATGTGAATCTTTATCGGGTGGTTCGATCACCGCATAGATCGGGTTTTCTCCCGTCCGGAACAATTTGCTTTAAGGGTTTCCATATTTGTTTTTTCCTGTTAATATTATTTCTTCATATTTCCTCCCTTAGATAGGCTACGGAAGAACGTTCCACGGAGTGGGCCAGGGACGGTTGCACCCTGAAAGTAAGTGATCGGACCATCCCGATTTTATATACAAACGCTAAATGTATCGTTAAATACAGTAAATAATAAAGTAAATAAAGTAAATCGGTGAGTCCGCGACATTTATCGTGCGTCTGACTTCAGCCGACATATTAGCTATGCTCGCGTTTGTTAATTAATTTGATGTGAATCTTTATCGGGTGGTTCGATCACCGCATGGAAGGTAGTATCGGCTTTTCTCCCGTCCAGAACAATTTGATTTATGGGTTTCCATATTTGTAATGTCATGGATATTGACATACAATATATCAAAAGACGCGAAATTTTGTATAGAACAAGCAACTAATAATCCTTTTCTGTTTTGGTGAATCGTTAGCTTGAAATTAGCTTATAAATTAGAAAAGCTTAGAAATTAGATAATAAAGACGCGCAAAATATCGTACTTTCGGATTGTTGCCCGAAACTTTTTCCAAAGCAATCTAAATCTTTTTCTAAACTATTCTAAAATAAAATGTAGATTAAAACTATGTATGATTCTTGTAGTTGCAAGGAGAATAAACCTCTCAAATTGTCTATAAAACGATTCGATCCGTTTTTGAGCGACTCTTAAACTGTGTTCTCCGGATTCCCTCTTCAACTTGATTTAACCTGGCCCTCGTAACAATTTCTTATTCAAAGCTTTAATGAAATTACAAGCTGTTCGGGCCACGTTTGTTGGTCTAATTCATTTTAGGCCTCTATCCAAAGGAGGGCGGCAGATGCCCCGACCTGGGTCGAGTCTAAATTAGGAAAAATTCACGCCTTGATATGAGATATCGGGCAGTGTGTTTTGAGAGCTCGGTCTGACTTCAGCCGACATGTTGGCCACGCTCGCGTTTGTTAGATAATTTGATGTGAATCTTTATCGGGTGGTTCGATCACCGCATGGAAGGCAGCATCGGCTTTTCTCCCGTCCGGAACAATTTGCTTTAAGGGTTTCCATATTTGTATTTTCCTGCTCATATTACTTCTTCATATTTCCTCCTTTAAATAGGCTACGGAAGAACGTTCCACGGAGTGGGTCAGGGGCGGTTGCATCCTGAAAGTAAGTGACCGGACCATCCCGATTTGATATACAAACGCTAAATTTATCGTTAAATACAGTAAATAATAAAGTAAATAAAGTAAATCGGCGAGCCCGCGTCATTTATCGTGCGTCTGACTTCAGCCGACATGTTAACCACGCTCGCGTTTGTTAGTTAATTTGATGTGAATCTTTATCGGGTGGTTCGATCACCGCATGGAAGGCAGCATTGGCTTTTCTCCCGTCCGGAACAATTTGATTTAAGTGTTTCCATATTTGTAATGTCATGGATATTGACATACAATACTTCAAAAGACGCGAATTTTGTATAGAACAAGCAACTAATAATCCTTTTCGGTTTTGTGAAACGTAAGCTTCTTCTTATTCATGTGTCATGCCCTCCAAGGGCGTTGACGACCAATTTCATTATTTGAATTTTATCTGCAGCTTTTCGAAATAGGGATCTTGTACTTTGTCCAAACCATTGGCGAAGGTTCTTGAGCCATGATGTTCTGCGGTGGCCTGGACTGCGCGTACCTTGTATTTTACCCTGTATTATTGTCTGCTGTAACCTGTACTTATCATTTCGGATAACATGACCAAGGTATTCCAGTTTTCTTCTATTTATTGTGTTGAGAACTTCTGTTTGCTTATTGACTCTTTGCAAGACCTCGACGTTAGTAATTCGATCCACCCAAGAAATTCTCAGCACTCTACGGTAAGTCCACATCTCAAAAGCCTCCACCTTCTTACACATAGCCTCCGTAAGTGTCCAAGCCTCGACGCCGTAGTACAGGATACTAAACACATAGCACTTCACAATCTGTTTCTGAGGGGGATTTCCAAATGCCTGTTGTTCAGCACTTGCTTCATTTTGGTGAAAGCTCCTCTTGCCTGTTCGATGCGGCTTCTAATTTCCGATGTCGGCTTAACGACAACGAACGTAAGCTTGAAATTAGCTTATAAATTAGAAAAGATTAGAAATTAGATAATAAAGACGCGCAAAATATCGTACCTCCGGATTTTTGCTCGAAACTTTTTCCAAAGCAATCTAAATCTTTTTCTAAACTATTCTAAATTAAATGTATATTAAAACTCTATGATACTTGTAGTTGCAATGAGAATCAACCTCTCAAATTGTCTATAAAACGATTCGATCAGATTTTGAGCGACCCTAAACTCTGTTCTCCGGATTCCCTCTTCAATTTGTTTTAATCTGGCCCTCGTAAAAATTGCTTATTAAAAGCTTTGATGAAATTACAAGCTGTTCTGGCCACTTTTGTTTGTCTGATTGATTTTCGGCCTCTATCCAAAGGAGGGCGAGAGGTGCCCCTACCTGGGTCGAGTCTAAATTAGGAAAAATTCACGCCTCGATATGAGATATCGGACAGTGTGTCTTGAGAGCTGGGCGAGATGGGCGACATTTATCGTGCGTCTGACTTCAGCCGACATGTTGGCCACGCTCGCGTTTGTTAGTTAATTTGAGGTGAATCTTTATCGGGTGGTTCGATCACCGCATGGAAGGCAGCATCGGCTTTTCTCCCGTCCCGAACAATTTGATTTAAGGGTTTCCATATTGGTATTTTCCTGCTCATATTATTTCTACATATTTCCTCCTTTAAATAGGCTACGGAAGAACGTTCCACGGAGTGGGTCAGGGAAGGTTGCACCCCGAAAGTAAGTGACCAGACCATTCCGATTTAATATACAAACGCTAAATTTATCGTTAAATACGGTAAATAAAGTAAATCGGCGAGTCCGCGACATTTATCGTGCGTCTGACTTCAGTCGACATGTTGGCCACGCTCGCGTTTGTTAGTTAAATTGATGTGAATCTTTATCGGGTGGTTCGATCACCGCATGGAAGGCAGCGTCGGCTTTTCTCTCGTCCCGAACAATTTGATTTAAGGGTTTCCATATTTGTATTTTGCTGCTCATATTATTTCGTCATATTTCTCCCCTTAAATAGGCTACGGAAGAACGTTCCACGGAGTGGGTGAAGGTAAGTGACCGGACCATCCCGATTTGATATACAATCGCTAAATTTATCGTTAAATACAGTAAATAAAGTAAATCGGCGAGTCCGCGGCATTTATCGTGCGTCTGACTTCAGCCGACATGTTGGCCACGCTCGCGTTTGTTAGTTAAATTGATGTGAATCTTTATCGGGTGGTTCGATCACCGCATGGAAGGCAGCGTCGGCTTTTCTCTCGTCCCGAACAATTTGATTTAAGGGTTTCCATATTTGTATGAACCCCAGAAAACCCACCCTTGGCTACGCCCATGCTTCTTCTTCTTCCTGTTTCGAATAGGCCTACTTTGGACCACGCTTGTTCATTTGTTGGGCTTCGATCTTTGCCCAGTATTATCGCATCTTCTGCCGGTGTAACTCCTTTCTCTCTTCGGTACAGGGGTACTTTTCCTTCGGGGTTTTTCCTGAAATCCACGGACTTCCTTCAGGGTGCGCCACTCAGATTGTCTGTTTTAGATCTCGAAAGTACAAAAGATCTCCAAAGTTAGTGTCAGTTCTTTAATATCTTTCGCGGTTTCTGTTAACCAAGTGGCACGAACCTTCTTGTTTTGCCAGAAGGTGAACAGACGGTTGGTTAGGCGGTTTGGAGGCAATCTTGCAACGTGGCCATAGAAAGCTACCCTTCCTTGCACAGTCAATGAGCCTCTCAATATATTCATAGAGCTCACAGTTATGTCCACAGTTCTGGCCACTTTTGTTGGTCTAATTAATTTTCGGCCTCTATCCAAAGGAGGGCGATAGGTGCCCCGACCTGGGTCGAGTCCGTGCTAAATTAGGAAAAGATATCGGTATGTCGGTTTGATATGTGAGATATCGGGCAGCGTGTCTTTAGAGCTCGGCGAGTCCGCGATATTTATCGTGCGTCTGACTTCAGCCGACATATTAGCTATGCTCGCGTTTGTTAATTAATTTGATGTGAATCTTTATCGGGTGGTTCGACCACCGCATGGAAGGTAGTATCGGCTTTTCTCCCGTCCAGAACAATTTGATTTATGGGTTTCCATATTTGTAATGTCATGGATATTGACATACAATATATCAAAAGACGCGAAATTTTGCATAGAACAAGCAACTAATAATCCTTTTCTGTTTTGGTGAATCGTTAGCTTGAAATTTGCTTATAAATTAGAAAAGCTTAGAAATTAGATAATAAAGACGCGCAAAGATTGTTGCCCGAAACGTTTTCCAAAGCAATCTAAATCTTTTTCTAAACTATTCTAAAATAAAATGTAGATTAAAACTATGTATGATTCTTGTAGTTGCAAGGAGAATAAGCCTCTCAAATTGTCTATAAAACGATTCGATCCGTTTTTGAGCGACTCTTAAACTGTGTTCTCCGGATTCCCTCTTCAACTTGATTTAACCTGGCCCTCGTAACAATTTCTTATTAAAAGCTTTAATGAAATTATAAGCTGTTTGGGCCACTTTTGTTGGTCTAATTCATTTTAGGCCTCTATCCAAAGGAGGGCGGGGCAGATGCCCCGACCTGGGTCGAGTCTAAATTAGGAAAAATTCACGCTATGAGATATCGTTTCTCGATATGAGATATCGGACAGTGTGTCTTGAGAGCTGGGCGAGATGGGCGACATTTATCGTGCGTCTGACTTCAGCCGACATGTTGGCCACGCTCGCGTTTGTTAGATAATTTGATGTGAATCTTTATCGGGTGGTTCGATCACCGCATGGAAGGCAGCATCGGCTTTTCTCCCGTCCGGAACAATTTGCTTTAAGGGTTTCCATATTTGTATTTTCCTGCTCATATTACTTCTTCATATTTCCTCCTTTAAATAGGCTACGGAAGAACGTTCCACGGAGAGGGTCAGGGGCGGTTGCATCCTGAAAGTAAGTGACCGGACCATCCCGATTTGATATACAAACGCTAAATTTATCGTTAAATACAGTAAATAATAAAGTAAATACAGTAAATCGGCGAGCCCGCGTCATTTATCGTGCGTCTGACTTCAGCCGACATGTTAAGCACGCTCGCGTTTGTTAGTTAATTTGATGTGAATCTTTATCGGGTGGTTCGATCAGCGCATGGGTAATCAGCATCGGCTTTTATTCCGTCCCGAATAATTTGATTTAAGGTTTTCCATATTTGTATTTTCCTGCTCATATTATTTCTTCATATTTCCTCCCTTAAATAGGCTTTTTAGGCTAACCCAACATTCGTCCGTAACGTTGGGTCAGAGACGATTGCACCCTGAAGGTAATTGACCGGACCATCCCGATTTGATATACAAACGCCTAAATTTATCGTTAAATACAGTCTATTCAATGTTCTTGTTCATGTTGTTCACAAGCATCGATTATCTTGCCTTTGCAAATCCTTATTTAGCTGATTCAGTTTTTCTGTTATATCCACTAAAAAACAAAGGTCTAACCACCAATCATCACTTGATTCAGGAACAGATTCGATGTGCACTAATCATTGTTTCAAGAAGTGAGCCCAGTCTGATTTAGTCTATATTAATTGGTTGAACTTGATCGGTATAATATTGAATGAAATGGATTAAAATATTTCGTTGTAATTAAAGAAAACAACAGAATATTTTGTGGTTGAGGGGGATGGGAGATGAATTGGGTTGTTGTTGCAAGAGTTTACGGGAACATGTTGTTGTAAGTGTGAAGGGGTTAGAAAGCAAGCACGTGTCTATTCTGCGCCGGAAGGTGTAATTCCTTTAAATTCCGCATCTAATCTAGATTTAAGCATTAAGCCCCGGCAGAGCAGGGAGCTGTTATATTATCTTTGATCCGTTTGGAGCGGTAGCGACGGCGGCCTGATAAAAGCCGTCGCCTGTGGCCACGGTTCGGATAAGTCGATGGGTACTTCGGTGGAGGCGGCGGTGGCGCCGGGTTGCCGTGCGGTCGGCGGGTCCGTTTGTGTTTGGCGCACCGGTAATCACGAGGAACTCATTATGACACGCGTCCGGCGGTTGATGGCTGGATAAACAGTGCGAGCCTTTCAGTCTGATATCGGACATTAGATACCTCCATTAATATAAATTAGCACCGTCAGGTTCGCTTTAGACATCCTGCCCTCCTCGCCCACGTTTTTTATTTTAACTTATTGCCTTTGTTTTCATCTATAATATAATTGCATTGATGATGCTGAAAACCGGCGGTTAATTCATCACACACAAACAACAACAACGTTTTATTCTAATTAATAACAAACGGGAATCATTTAACATTAAAACCAACTCCCTTACTTTTCCCCACAAAATTAATACATTTTCATTTCAAACCGCGTCCACTACTGCATAATCTATTTTCACTAAATACAATTCATTGCTTCGTTATTTTACACTTATCACAGATGTTTTATTAATAAAGACGTCGTAAAACAAGTTAAGCAATTAAATCTAAATAAGTGTAATAATCTAAATAAATTAAGAAACATTTTATAGACAAACACGCTGATTTACAACCCAATGGCTTATTTACACTGAAGAGTGCTAAGAACTTATGTTACAACCCGCTAGATGTTTGATCTTTCTTATCTAAACACAACTAGTTATTAAAGGCAATTTTAAAACAACATATTTTTAGTCCTATTGGAAATCGCACACTTACCAAGCGTTGATAATGTTATAAATTTCTACGAAAATTTCCTATTTTGTTTCACAAAAAATGGGTTTGTCAAACCATTTGGCTAAGAAATCATGTAACACCCTTCCACAAATATATATATATATATATATATATATATATATATATATATATATATATATATATATATATTCTCCCCCATTTCCTATATATCTCATAAGTAAATCCTTCGGAAGTGTTTACCCGCTACTTCTCTCATATACTCCAATATAAACACCCTTAACTAGAAATATTCCAGAATCAAAATCACAAAAAAATAAGTGTTCTTGAAATCCTAAAGATATGAGATGAATCCATCTGAATTTTTCTGTATTTTCTCTGAATTCTTTTACAGTAATTCAGAGAAAATACAGAAAAATTCAGATGAGCGGTTGTTAAGGGCTCGGAAACTTCCAAGCCCTTAACAGCCGTTAATCTTATATTTGATAGGTGTTTCTGCAAAAATTTTGTTAATAGTCTTTTGCTACATTGTTTTACGTAATTTTTTACAAACTTAATAAATCCGGAACACAGCCTGAATATTTAAATATTATACCTTTCCGGAGCTCTATAATACTAATGAGTTTTTTAGGACTACCAAAAACAAATCATGTGAAATTTGTCTGCTATTTTATAGCTGTCGTCCACCTTCGTGGCACTCAACAAAAACCAGAAAAATCGTATGAGAGATTTATCTCTCATCAGCACAGCTTTGCTTTTATGAACAACAATCTGTAAACCACTTACTTGAAACCCATGTGGATGATTAGGGTTAGATATTTTTAATTTGACGTTTCGTGAGAGACATGAACTTAGTAGGTTATTGATTTAAATGATAATTTAGAATTGGTATACATTATAGATAATCATATAAACCTAATAAAGTCGGAACACAGCCTGAATATATAAATATATTAAGTTAGGGTTTCACACGCGAACGATATTTTTCTCGTCTCGTCCCGTAAAAGCGAGACGACATCGAGACGAGACCGCATGTGGTCTCACTCTTGCGAGAGCGAGAGCGTATTAGGTCTGGCTCTTCTGGATCTGGATCGTATGTGGTCTCGCTCTCGCGAGAGCGAGAGCGCATGTGAACTCGTTCTCGCGAGACACGAAAGTCTCGTTTATGATCCCGGTCATACTTCTTCTTCAATCTTTGATTCTAATACGGGCAGCCGTAATATTTTATTGCATAAATTTGAACTCCGGGCTCGGCCATGTTAGGTTACGTTAGGTTAGGTTTAAGTGGCAGCTAATGCTCACATAGGCCTCAGATGGGCCCGTTGTGTTACCACGGTACTTGGAGTACAACCCTCCTCAGAGGATTTTGTCAAACCATTTCGAGCCATGGATGAACCTCATGAGAGTCTGCGCATATAGTGCTCTATCATCCAAGAAAGGTCGGCCTAAGAAGAGCAATCGTGTTGCGGTCAGAGAGGGGCATTGTCATAGGTAATGCTGAACACTCTCCTCTTCCTCCTCGTCCAGGCAGCATCTGCAGTAGTCCCGCTTCGCTATGCCCAGTCTCTCAGCGTGCTTGCCAATGGGACAGTGTCCCGCGATGACTCCCACTGCCAGTCTGATATCGTTTCTTTTTAGAGAGACGATGTTGGTGCTTCTTTTCCTGTTTCGGTGAGGCCATATTTGCCTGGTTACCTCGCAGGTGTCTTCATCCCTCCACCTTCGCTCCGCTAGGTTCGAGGTTATTTCAGCTATGGTCTCCTTGCACGAGGCAAATGGAATACCAATATCCTGTAATACTTCGGTTGAGTGCAGGCTTGTGCCGTTCTTTGCAAGCTCATCCGAGTTTGTGTTACCTGGGATCCCGCTGTGGCTTGGTACCCACATGAGTCTCACGTTTGTGTGTGCTGCGAGCTCAATCAGCTTTCTCCGACAGTCAGAGACCACTGCTGAGTGCACATGCTAGTAACTGCCCGGAGAGCAGCTTGGCTATCGGTGTAAATGTGGATCTGTTCACCAGGGTCCCCATTTACCATCAGCCACTATGCTGCCCCTTTTATGGCGGTTACCGCCTGTAGAACGCTGCAGTAGTCTGGCACCTAAGCTAATTCTGAGGTTGAGGTCGTTGGAGAAAACGACCTCCGCTACCCACTTTATCCTACCTCCGTGAGCCGTCTGTAAAGATCTGCGTGTGTCCTGCTGGTACCTCTTTCTTTTCCATCCACTCCTCTTTAGAGGGTATGTGGTATGAGAAGTTGTTGCCAAAAGCAGGTGTTGCTAGACATCGGTCTATGTTTTTGGGCACCCCTTTAAATTCATTGATTATTCCGGCGTGTCCACGATAGTCCGATGTCAACATTCACACTGACTTTAGTCTAAGTGCTGTGGTAATGGCAAGTTGCTTGCCCATTAAATCGACCGGGGCTATGTCCAAGATTGTCTCCAAGGCTTTCGTAGGCGTCGTTCTCAGCGCTCCCGTTATCATGAGCGCCGCCATTCTCTGCACTTTTGTAAGTGCCATTTGATGGACTCTTTTATTCTAAGTGCCGGCCACCATATAAAAACGCCGTAGTAGAGTATTGGTGTTACTACGGCTCTGTATAGCCAGCAGGTAATCTTGGGGTTGAGGCCCCAAGATTTCCCCACCGCTCTCTTGCAAGAGTACAGCGCCACCGTTGCTTTCCGTACTCTTTCGTTTATGTTGAGCTTCCATGATAACTCTCGGTCTAGTATGAGACCTAAGTACTTGGCGCTCTCCTTGATCGTCAGTTCAGTGCCCTTTAGCATTGGGAGCCTGAATTCTGGGATGTTGTATTTCCTTGTGAAAACGACTAGCTCGGTTTTCGCCGGGTTGACATCTACGCCACACCTTTTGCACCATTGCGCTAGTTTCAATAGGGCCCCTTCAACAATTTGCGACATTGTATTGAGGTATTTCCCTGAGGCCGCTATTGCTACGTCATCCGCATAGGCGACGACCCTGCAGCCGGATTTCCTAAGATGGAGGAGCAGCTCATTTAGCGTGATGTTCCAAAGCAATGGTGAGAGGACGCCTCCTTGTGGGGTTCCCCTACTCACCTTCCTTCTTATGTGGGATTCTCCCATTGTGGCCCTAATGTTCCTTTCACGGAGCATTTTTCCGATCAGGTGACATAGAGCGTTGTCCATAGCTAGTCCAGTTAAGGCTGATTCTATGGCTTCAGGCTTCACGTTGTTAAATGCCCCTTCTATATCGAGGAAGACAACCATCGTGAAATCCTTATGCCTCATCGAGCTCTCTATCTGGTTTACCAAGGCGTGGAGTGCTGTTTCCACGGATTTCCCCTTTGTGTATGCGTGCTGAGACATTGACAGCATTTCAGGGTGTAATGCCTCCTTCATGTGCAAGAGGTGTGTGAGGCCTTTCCTCCTTTTGGGATGAAGACCGCTTCGACCTCTCTCCATATTTTTGGGATGTATGAGAGGTTTATACATGCCTTAAACATAGTCTCCAACCAAGGTGTAACTATATCTATGGCCTCTTGCAGCTCAACTGGACTGATCCCGTCAGGTCCAGGTGACTTAAAGGGTTTGAAGCTTTTGATGCTCCAGGTTAACTTATCTCCACCTACGATTCTGTCAGCCAGATACCGAGGTGGAGCAGTTATGGTGGAGTCCACTACACTTATTCCATTGTTTGGAAAGTGTGTATCCATGAGTAGCTCCAGCGTTTCTTCCTAACCTCCGTTTTGAAATTCCGTAGGCTGTTTTTATAGGCAGTCCACTTATTGGTGCTTTTTGCCTCGTTGAACAGCCTCCTGCTTTCCTTTCTTAGGGAGCTTATTAACGGCGTCCACCATCGTGGTTTGCTCTTACCTATCCTGCTCACGACTTTGCATGATGTGCGCATGGCCTTGTTACAGGCACCTGTGAACTGTTTTACAGTTCTGTCTAGCCCATCCCCTGTTTTTGGTGTTGGGGGCGGCTCTTCCGATAGAAGACCCGATAGGGTAGTTTTGTTCTTACCCCAGTCAGTCTTCCGTTTGTCTACAAACTTAGGCTTTGTTTGCATCTGTATGCCTACCTTAAATTCAATATACCTGTGATCCGAAAAGGAGTGTTCTTTTGACACTTTCCAATTTCTTACAAGGTTAGGCGTTTTAGTGGAAACGAGTGTAATATCAGGTACCTCCTCTCTCACGGCTGTGGTGAAGGTGGGAGTGTTACCCATATTACATATTTCTAGGTCGGAGGTTAGTATAAATTCTAGTAAAGACTCACCTCTGTTGTTCGTGTCCGAGCTGCCCCATATGGTGTGGTGGGCATTGGCATCGGCTCCAATAATCACGTCCGCCCCTACTCGGTTGGCTTTTGTGCTTATACCATGGAAACCCTCTGGGGGACTTTTTTTCTCATGGGCGAAGTATCCTGAGATCATCCATAACCTACGGTAAAAAAGTCCCATTGATACAGTGACAGTGTCGCAATCGCTGTTGTTAAGCATAATGAAAGCGTTGATGCTTTTATCCGCCAGGACGCACGAGCGTGGCTTACCTGCGTTTTTTACATACAGTAACCTGTACTTGTTAGAGCCCAGTCCACAGATCTTGGTACCCACGACCCAGGGTTCTTGGATTAGGGCGATGTCGACTCCTCCCTTTGACAGTTGGAGGAGCAGAGCAGCCGAGGCTGCTTTGGAGTGGTGGAGGTTACATTGTATTACCCCCACCATCGCTGAGAGAGTTTTCTGGCACCGCGACGATCGTTACGTCGTTGTTGTCTTCGGTGTCAGAGATTAGCGCCAGATTCTCCTCTGCTTCGCTAATCTCATCTAGATGGAAAGGTCCGAACGTATTAGTGACCCCCCATATGTGTCATCTCACTGTCTGAATGTGACCTAGGCTCCCCTTCCCTCGAGGGGATTGGGGTTCTCTGGTCACTCTTGTAAACATTCAGGGTAGTTGAGCCGAAGCCGTAGCTGATCACTCCCTTACTTTCTGCCAGTGGCGCTAGAGATGCTTCGTTTAAGATGACAATTACTTGCCTTCTCATACCCGCTGCCTCGCTAACTTTGATAACGCTCCAATCCTCAGTTGGAAGCGTAGGGTTGCTGGTCTGAATTATCTTCAGAATTGTCCTCGGGTCAGAGGGTTCCGTCGGGATCCAGGCTCTCGATCTCGGTCCGCTCGGGATCTTGTCCCTTGAGACAGCCTCGATTCGGGCGCCTGGCCAGACTTCCCCCACTTCCCCGATGGCTTGCCTGTACAGGTCCGCTGATCGTTGATCTGCACAAGCCACCAGCTTGATATGTCCTTGATGGCAACCTGCGTCTCTACAGCAAGGAGCTGGGCCTGGATTCTTCTGGAGAATGTCCAGGTATTTGCCCAAGAGAGCCGATTCCACCAGTCCCCATTTGGCTGGCGCGATACTACCATCCCGGTGACCTCTGTCAATGACCGCCCATACCAGATGATCTTTCATGATCTCACTGTATGAGCGCTTCGGGAGTCCCTTTTTGTTGGACTGTGGCGAAGGACCCAGTCGTGCCCTTTTTTCCCTATGAGCGGGGATTCATCCATCGATCTGTCCTTTATTTTGGACGATCCCTGGGTTGCCGCCGACTCATGCTCATTCGTAACTTTAAGGGCGCACTCGAGTTTCGTCTGTCTTGATTAGACCACTTTTCCTCCGGGATGCCCTTAAATTTGCCGAGGAGTTTGTAAGCCGCCCTTCTATCCCTATAGGCTCTGACGGACGGTTTCACCTCTTTTTTGCTAGATGCCGCTTTATTCAGCTCTGCATCATTATTAGTGCTAGGCCCGGGTTTCGTTAGCCTGCTACTTGTGTTGTCTTTAGAGGACGGGAGTCTCCCTTTACGGGTCGACTTTTTGGGGAACTTACGTTCCGGGAATGGATTTTTGCCCACACCAGATCCGATTGTGCGGCCTGCTTGCGCAGGGTGGGATTCCGAGCTGTTGCCTGTACCCACCTGGTGGTTGTTACCTCGGTTTACACTATCAATTGAGAGGGGGGGGGGGGTGCAATTTATACCTTTTGCCAGGTTTCCTTTCGTTAGGGACCAGACTGACCTCCTTCTGTCCATGCATCCTCTTGGCACGGGTAAGGTCCACCACCGTAGGATTAGGAGTTATAGAGATGAAGAAGAAAGAAGTTTAACTCCCTAGCCCTCGATACCTACTAGCATCAGGAGTTGAAAGGTGGTCAAGAGTAGACCGAAGAGTTGACCAAGGGAGGTCGAAAGATCAAAGAAGGAAAGATAAGAGGAAACTGGTAATCTCGTGCCGAAGCATGGTTACCGTGCAATGGTGTTGGTCGTGTGCAATCCCCTATCCGCCACCCGGGGACGCGCCTGGTAGGGGTTACATCTTCCCCCGCAGGGCTCGGCCATGTTACATTTCATTATATAAGAATTAAAAAGTTAAAAGAGTAAAAGTTAGATTCCGTAATATGAAATATATGTCGTAGACAACAACAATTAAACAATTATGTTCGTTTCTATTATTGATTTAAAATCGTCAACAAAATAGAAGGTTTATATAAAAAGACATTATAGTGTGTTATCGCTACATCTTCATGTGGATGGAACAAAGCGAAATTAGAAGATATTAATAGTAACCAAATAGAAAATTTATGTGAAGATACAGTGATTAATTTACAATAAAATGAATGATTACTTCGTTTTGGACTATCTTAACAATAAGTTCTAACAAGAACGATATTTGGCGAGATTAGACGAGACGAGACAAACGGTAACGAGAGCGAGACGAGACAAACGGTTACGAGAGCGAGAGCGAGACGAGACAAACGGTTACGAGAGCGAGAGCGAGACGAGACAAACGGTTACGAGATAGAGAGCGAGACCAGACTAACGGTTACGAGAGCGAGAGCGAGACGAGACTAACGGTTCCTAGAGCGAGAGCGAGACTGAGACGAGAGTAATTTTTTACACAACAAACGAGAGCGAGACGAGATTTTTTAAACTCTCGCCCTATCTCGTCTCTTGTGAAGCCCTATATTCAACCTTTCCAGAGCTCTATAATACTATTGGAGAATACTATTCGACACTCCTTATTTATGAACTCGCTATATTAGGCTGCAGAGCATCAATTTCCACTGAGTGACCATCTATTTATTACATATAGAGGAACATCGTATATAAATTAGTTGGAAATCTGTGATAAATTCATTAGCTATTGAGATTGTAATTATTATTTAAATTATGAGGAAAATAATCTATGAGGTCAGTCAATCAGTCAGACAGTCATTCAGTCAGTGAGTCGGTCCGTGATTCAGTCAGTCATTCAGTCAGTGAGTCGATCAGTCATTCAGTTAGTCAGCCATTCAGTCAGTCAGGTACTGAGTCAGTCAGGTACGGTCAGTCAGTCAACCAGTTCTGCTGGCTATAGCCCGCGGCTTCGATCGCATGGATTTTTACAACAGTAAAATTAATTTCGGCCAGCTATGTTTTGTCACCAGCCAAATATTGATCATCTTGTGAGAAGTATGTAGATTAGGGCTTCACACGAGACGAGATAGGGCGAGAGTTTCAAAAATCTCGTCTCGCTCTTGTTAGTTGTGAAAAAAATTACTCTCGTCTCAGTCTCGCTCTCGCTCTCAACCCTTAGTCTCGTCTCGCTCTCGTAACCGTTTGTCTCGTCTAATCTCGTCAAATATCGTTCTTGCTAGAACTTATTGTTAAGATAGTCCTTAACGAGGAAATCATTAATTTTATTGCAACTTATAACTGTCTATGCATACATTTTCTATTTGGTTATCTTCGAATTTCGCTTTGTTCCATCCACATGAAAATGTAGCGATAACACACTATAAATGTCTGTTTATATAAACCTTCTATTTTGTTGACGATTTAAAATTAATAATAAAAACGAACATAATTAGAAATTGTCTACGACATCTATTTCATATTACGAAATCTATTGTTATACTAGAAGAATTTCAATACAAATTTCTGAATTAAAAAAAAATCCTGTGTCAAGGCTATCAGCCACGAAAATTCCAAAATGACAATTTCAATAGATAAATGTATGCGCTATCCAGAACTGAAAGATTTTCGAATACATCTCTTACAGTTTTTAAAATATAGTTATTTGAATGTGTTGCCTTCTGTGCTGCGTTGACTTCGAGAGGCGGCGGTCGCCGCAAAATAAAATATTTTGCAAAACTAACTGAGGGATATAATAGACAGACTAATTCTCTATAAATATGTCTAATCTTATTGTTCCACGTTGTGTGAAACTTAGTAAAATATTTTTATAAATGAATCCAGACTTGTCAATAACGAATTCCGAACGTCTCGTCGACGCCTCAACTTAGAAAATTATAACAGTTACCACCTTATGTAGTATGTCGGTGTCTACAAAAAAGGTTTTTTTGCAAATTTTGTCAAATCGTTCGGTTTAGAGTCACAAAAGATTCAAGTTACTAGTTAATTCAATGTACAAGGGTTTAAATGGAGAACATGGTTGGAGGTTTGCAATAAAAAATCCTACGCAAAATCGGTTCGCTTTGGAAAGATGAAAAAGACAGACTTTTTACAAGAAAATCTGCTTTATCGAACAGTCTAAAATACATGTTCAGCAGAGTTCAAAAAGTTGGAAAAAAAATACTTGAAAAATTTCCACACAAATTTCTGAATTTAAAAAAAATCTTGTGTCAAGGCTATCGGCCACGAAAATTCCAAAATGACAATTTCGATAGATAATAGTATGCGCTATCCTGAACTGAAACATTTTCGAATAGATCTCTTGCAGTTTTTAAAATATAGTTATTTGAATGTGTTGCCTTATGTGCTGCGTTGACTTTGAGAGGCGACGGTCGCCGCAAAATAAAATATTTTGAAAAACTAACTGAGGGATATGATAGACAGACTAATTCTCTACTAACATGTCTAATCTTATTGTTCGACGTAGTGTGAAACTTAGTAAAATATTTTTATAAATGAATCCAGACTTGTCAATAAAGAATTCCGAACAACGTCTCGTCGACGCCTCAACTTAGAAAATTATAACAGTTACTACCGTATGTAGTATGTCGGTGTCTACAAAAAAGGTGTTTTTGCAAATTTTGTTAAATCGTTCGGTTTAGTCACTAAAAATTCAAGGGGTACCCCTTCTCTGAATTTAAATTTTCAATTTACATGGGTTTAAATGGAGAACATGGTTGGAGGTTTGCAATAAAAAATCCTCCGCAAAATCGGTTTGCTTTGGAAAGATGAAAATGACAGAGTTTTTCCAAGAAAATCTGCTTTATCGAACAGTCTAAAATACATGTTCGGCAGAGTTCAAAAAGTTGGAAAGAAAAAATACTTGAAAAATTTCAACACACATTTCTGAATTAAAAAAAAATCTTGTGTCAAGGCTATCGGCCGCGGCGACCTGGTGGTTTTTGCGAATCGGCACATCGTACACAAGATAGCGTCCACCTCCATCGAACGGTGTAGAAGTAATGGCAAAATTCCATCCACTTCCGGTTTGGCAGCCGCGAACGTCCGATTTTGCAAAACCATCTACCGTACGGTCATTTTTGCAAAATATCGCACGGCCTGTTCGAAGGCCCAGAGCGGAAGAACCTACGAAACCAGACCCGCAAACGGGAAGGTGTTCCGTTCAGCGGTCGGCTCGCAATAGAACGTCAAAGAATATGGTTTTTTGCGATTTTTTTTTCGGTTTTTCGCACTCATCTCCAAATTTTCAACGAGGATGACAGTCGAGATGACAGTTTTGTGCGGAAAAAAATGGCGCTCCCAATACCACCACTCGAGTCGCGGTCGGTCCAAATACGGCCGTGAAATAGAAATTTCGTTTTCGTGAATTTAACCACTTTCGCCCGGCAAAATTTCTTTCGAAAATCAATTCAAACTCAACACGTCCGTTTTCATTCTCCAATCCCGATTTTACGCATTTCTCCCGCCCCCTCCCGGAAAGGCGTGTCATAATATTTTAGTATATGTAATAATGAAATGTAACTTGCCCGAGCCCGCACTTTATGCAGTTATTTATGCAAGAAAATATTACGGCTGTCCGTATTAGAATCAAAGATTGAAGAAGAGGTTTGACCGAGATCAGAAACGAGAATCTCTTATCTCGCGAGAACGAGACCACACACGCTCTCGCGAGAGCGAGACCGCATAGGTTCTCGCTCTCGCGAGAGTGAGACCACATGCGGTCTCGCTCTCGCGAGAGTGAGACCACATGCGGTCTCGTCATGTTCTCGTCTCGCTTTCACGAGACGAGACGAGACGAGAAAAATATCGTTCTCGGGTGAAGCCCTAGTCTGTTCGTATGTGTGGCTGTTTGTGGCATCGTAGCTCCTAAACGAATGGGCCGATTTTGATGTGGTTTTTTGTTTTTGAAAGCTGTCATGATCGCAGAGGTTCTTCGCTATAATTTATGAACATCTATTCATGCGTTTGATGACCATTGTAGGGAAAGGTCCTATGTTCTGGACCCTACTCACTCCTCGACCCCCACCACCATCCAAATAATGTCTGTAAAATATGCAATCAACAATCCCCAACAAGGCTAAAGTATGTAGGAGATCTACGCTCACAGAAACACCTCCAAGCAACAATGAAGCCGGTCCGGCAGAACATCATCCAAGCTTATGTCAGTTTAAGAACAGAATGGTCAGCTATGGTATTGATGGTTCAGGGATTGATGTAGATAGCTTTATTAGTAAATTGAACAGCCGTTGTACGATAATCCGCATTTTATCTATCCACTTTCCGTCTATTTTCCGTCCACTCCGTCCACTTTCTGTCCACTCATTCCACTTTTCGTCCGCTTTCCATCCATTTTCCATCCACTCTCCGTCCACTTTAATAACACACAGCTTTAAACAGCTTTGAATCAGCTTTTAAACAGCTTTTATTCAGCATTCAATGAGCTTTAAACAGCTTTGAATCAGCGGATGAGTGTGGATGAGTGTGGATGGTGCTGGGGTCCGTTCACTTTCTGTCCACTCCGTCCACTTTCCGTCCACTTTCCGTCCACTTTCCATCCACTTTCCATCCACTTTCCATCCATTTTCCTTCCACTTTCCGTCCACTTTAATCGACTTTTAAACAGATTTAATAATCTTTTAAACAGCTTTTAATAATCTTTTAAACAGCTTTAATCAGCTTTTAAACAGCTTTAAACAGTTTTGAATCAGCTTATATACTGCTTTTATTCAGCTTTCAATCAGCTTTTAACAGCTTTGAATCAGTGGATGAGTGTGGATGGTGCTGGGGTCCGTCCACTTTCTGTCCACCCCGTCCACTTTCCGTCCACTTTCCATCCATTTTCCTTCCACTTTCCGTCCACTTTAATCGGCTTTTAAACAGATTTTAAACAGATTTAATAATCTTTTAAACAGCTTTTAATAATCTTTTAAACAGCTTTAATCAGCTTTTAAACAGCTTTAAACAATTTTGAATCAGCTTATAAACAGCTTTTATTCAGCTTTCAATCAGCTTTAATCAGGTTTAAACAGCTTTGAATCAGTGGATGAGTGTGGATGGTGCTGTCCACTTTCCATCCATTTTCCGTCCACTTTCCGTCCACTTTAATCGGCTTTTGAACAGCTTTTAATCATCTTTTAAACAGCTTTAATCAGCTTTTAAACAGCTCTAAACGGCTTTGAATCAGCTTTTAAACAGCTTTTAATCAGCTTTCAATCAGCTTTAAACAGCTTCAAACAGTTTATAATCAGCTTTAAACAGCTTCGAATCTGCTTTTATACAGCTTTTATTCAGCTTTCAATCAGCTTTAAACAGCTTTGAATCAGTGGATGAGTGTGGATGGTGCTGGGGGTCCGTCCACTTCCTATCCACTCCGTTCACTTTCCGTCCACTTTCCATCCACTTTCCATCCATTTTCCTTCCACTTTCCGTCCACTTTAATCGGCTTTTAAACAGCTTTTAAACAGATTTAATAATCTTCTAAACAGCTTTTAATAATCTTTTAAACAGCTTTAATCAGCTTTTAAACAGCTTTAAACAGTTTTGAATCAGCTTATAAACAGCTTTTATTCAGCTTTCAATCAGCTTTAATCAGCTTTAAACAGCTTTGAATCAGTGGATGAGTGTGGATGGTGCTGAGGTCCGTCCACTTTCTGTCCACTCCGTCCACTTTCCGTCCACTTTCCATCCATTTTCTTTCCACTTTCCGTCCACTTTAATCGGCTTTTAAACAGATTTTAAACAGATTTAATAATCTTTTAAACAGCTTTTAATAATCTTTTAAACAGCTTTAATCAGCTTTTAAACAGCTTTAAACAATTTTGAATCAGCTTATATACAGCTTTTATTCAGCTTTCAATCAGCTTTAATCAGCTTTAAACAGCTTTGAATCAGTGGATGAGTGTGGATGGTGCTGTCCACTTTCCATCCATTTTCCGTCCACTTTCCGTCCACTTTAATCGGCTTTTGAACAGCTTTTAATCATCTTTTAAACAGCTTTAATCAGCTTTTAAACAGCTCTAAACGGCTTTGAATCAGCTTTTAAACAGCTTTTAATCAGCTTTCAATCAGCTTTAAACAGCTTCAAACAGTTTCTAATCAGCTTTAAACAGCTTCGAATCAGCTTTTATACAGCTTTTATTCCGCTTTCAATCAGCTTTAAACAGCTTTGAATCAATGGATGAGTGTGGATGGTGCTGGGGGTCCGTCCACTTCCTATCCACTCCGTCCACTTTCCATCCATTTTCCGTTCACTTGCCGTCCACTTTCCGTTCACTTGCCGTCCACTTTCCGTTCACTTTCCGTTCACTTTCCGTCCACTTTCCGTCCACTTTAATCGGCTTTTAAACAGCTTTTAATCATCTTTTAAACAGCTTTGAATCAGCTTTTAAACAGCTATAAACAGCTTTTAATCAGCTTTTAAACAGGTTTTAATCAGCTTTAAACGGCTTTTAATCAGCTTTTAAATTGAAAGTGGGCTAAGTGGACGAAAGTAGACTGAGTGGACGAAAGTGGACCGAGTGGATGAAAGTGCACTGAGTGGACGAAAGTGCACTGAGTGGACTAAAGTGAACGGAAAGTGGACGGAAAGTGGATGGAATGTGGACGGAAAGTAGACGGAAAGTTGGCGGAAAGTGGATGGATAGAATGCGGATTCTCGTACAACGACTATTGAGTTTACTAATAAAGCTATCTACATCAATCCCTGAACTATTAATTCTATAGCTGTCCACTCTGTTCCTAAACTGACATAAGCTTGGATGATGTTCTGCCTAACCGGCTACACTGTTTCTTGGAGGTGTTTCTGTGATCGTAGATTTCCTACATACTTTAGCCTTGTTGGGGATTGTTGATTGCATATTTTACAGAAATTATTTAGCTGTCTGCGGCTCCAACTTTATTTTCTTGGTGTAGGGTGAATGTTCAGTATTTAGACTTCTCTTCTTGGTGTGCGGTTTTGGTGGTGGGGCTTGAAGTGGGGGTTGGGGCGTTGCTTGAAGTGGGGGTTGGGGCGAGACTTGAGGTGTGGGGTTGATTGGATGGTGGTGGGAGTCGAGGAGTGAGGAGGCTCCAGAACATATGATCTTTCCCTACTGACCATCAGCTCATTTCCTACTTAACAAAATTAATCTGCAACCAATTTGACACGACTGTTTGTCTAGTTCCGTATATCCAAACTTGTGTTATAACTTGTGTTTGAAAGCTGACGTAATCGAGAAGTTTCATATACACATCCTTGTAAAATACTTTGTCTCTCCTTTTCACCTCCTTGGAAATGAAATATTCAAAAATTCTTTTGTAGTGAATGTTTACGTAATAAAACCAACGTTTCTTTTAAAGTCGTCAGTCAGTCAGCGAGGAAAGTTTTTTCTGTTATAATGTAATCAAGGAAGGAAAGAAAATGTGTTCGCGCCAATTTTAATAAATCTGTATTTTTAATTCAACATTTGAATCGATTTCGGCACCGATTAACAGAAGGGGAAAGGTGTATCGACCTGGACCGAAATCGCGCGATTTACTTATCAATTTACTTCGCGAATTTATATTATTCGGGAGTATACTTCGAGTGTAAGAAGCAAAAAGACAAGAATCGATGCGCGAACCAAGCTCGAGCGACACGTGCACGCAACTTTAAGTTTATCGTTTTAAGTCAAGTTAACCAGGGGTGTAATCACGAGACTATAGGGCTAATACGTTTCGGTCTTTCCATGAAATGGAATGTCAATAAAAATACCACTCTGAAATCAAGAAAACATTCGGGCATCCAACGTCTGAAAGACAACAATTTTAAGGGAATCCCTCTATTTATTATTCCCATTTCCTCCCTTAAAAAAGGCACCGGAAGGACGATCACACGTGGCGGAGACGCGAGCAACCATAACAGGTAAGTGATTAGACCAGCCCTGTTTTAAAACTGGAAAATTTGATTTTCGTGAGTCACGGTCCAAACAAAATGTATAAGTGAATTCTAACAACAGGTGAAAAAGGCAGTTGTGAATTTTTCCAGGAACGTATCTGCCCAAAAAAGGGTAAATCGAGGGATTAGCGTAAATCTATAATAGATAATAAGCAATTATTTTGTGTTGGATAATAAATTGGAATATATAATGGGGCGAGTGTGTGTGTGTGGGTTTGGATTCCCGTGAGTGTGACACTTCAATATCGAAATATTCGTTTGAGGGTAGAATTTCTTGTTACTCTTTGATATGCATACGCTGTGGTTGTATATACAGTGGACGTCCAACCATCGTCATTACCGCAGGTACGCCTCTGCTTCGTCGCGACGCGACTCGAGATGCCGACGGAATATAAACCACGGAAGCGTAATTAGAACTCCAAGCGCAAACCATAATTAGCCGCAACAATTAGTTACCTTATAAAATGCATTAGAATTGTGTTTTTGTGTAAGTGATCGTAGATATATGATAGGAGCTGTGAGTTGGGTTTTTTTTTAATTTTATTTTCTAGCTAGTCATAGTCGTGTGTCACTGTCGCCGGCCGCTGGACGGAAATTAAACAGATTAATAGCACGAACGTTCAATTGGACTTCGACAGGATGGGGAATTTTTCGTTACAAAACGAGCTACTTCAATTTAGCGTGTACCGATTACTACCAAAGCCATAAAATCAATCGGGAGATTTGTTGTTTAATATATACTAACCTGCAAGCTAGTAATCACCTTACATTCAGGTCGAACAATATCATTCAATTAGTAAACAATTCCTCACATTCATTATTCTGTATATATAGATCAGAGTGGATATTTCTGGCATCCCATTTCTGACGCCAGTTCCTAAAACAATGCTTGTTATGTTGGCCACGAGTAATTCGATACAATTTATCGAAGTCACTTTATTTTTGCGAGCGTTTTTTTTTATTCCCTCGTAAATCGGAAACGTGTAAATCCAGTTATTTGAATAGAAGTTCGGTTAGTCGGCGAATTAGTAATAATGTAATGAAATGTAATTGTCGAATAATTAAGGTCATTTTCGTGATTTGGTTATCCCTCCTATGTTGAGCGGCAAATCCTTGAAAATTCCCGACCACTGTACTTGTCAATGAATAGAAACAAAATTGAAATTGTGCTCTAAATCAATTTACATACATTTAAATTAATTGAAAACCAATGGGGATTTCAATCAGAGAATTGTACAGAGATGTGCTTAAGTTTTAATTTAAAATCTATGCTTGTCTTTTTTTAAATCGTTCCAAATGCAATTGTTTATTTGTGTTCGCGCCAATTTTAGTAAATCTGTATTTTTAATTTAACATTTGAATCGATTTCGGCACCGATCAACAAAACGGGAAAGGTGTATCGATCTGGTGATTTATCAATTAATTTCGTCGCGAATTTATATATTAGTCGAGCCGTACGCTTCGAGTGTGAGAAGCGTGAAGACCGGAATTGAAGCTCGAACGAAGCTCGACCGACACGTGCACGCATCTTTAAGTTTCTCGTTTTAAGTCAAGTTAACCAGGGGTGTAATCACGAGCCCAAAGGGCTGAAGCGGCATCCAACGTCTGGAAGACAACAATTTTAAGGGAAACCCTCCATTTACTATCCCCATTTCCTCCCTTAAAAAAGGCGCCGAAAGAACGATTACACATGGCGGAAACGACGCCAGCAACCCTAACAGTAAGTGATTAGACCAGCCCTGTTTCAAACTGGAAAATTTTATTTTCGTGAGACAGGGTCCAAACATTGGACCTTCTTACCGGATCGGGGTCAGTTAGTCGAAGACGTACATGTGCTCGGGCGCTGTTGGATTCGCCATTTTGTTTCCGATCTCTGCGGAAACACTCAAATCATACTCCATTAATTTCGTTGATCATTAATTTTGTCCAGATATCCTGCTATCGTTATAATCAGTTAGTTATCTGGTTATTCAATTTCGTCGATTATTAATTTTATCTGGTTATCCAGTTTTGTCGGAATAATCAGTTAGTTATCTGGTTATTCAATTTCGTTGATTAATTATTTTATCTGGTTATCCAGTTTCGTCGGAATAATCAGCTAGTTATCTGGTTATTCAATTTCGTTGATTATTAATTTTATCTGGTTATGCACTTTCGTCGGAATAATCAGTTAGTTATCTGGTTATTCAATTTCGTTGATTATTAATTTTATCTGGTTATCCAGTTACGTTGGAATAATCAGCTAGTTATCTGGTTATTCAATTTCGTTGATTATTAATTTTATTTGGTTATCCAGTTTCGTCGGAATAATCAGCTAGTTATCTGGTTATTCAATTTCGTTGATTATTAATTTTATTTGGTTATCCAGTTTTGTCGGAATAATCAGTTAGTTATCTGGTTATTCAATTTCGTTGATCATTAATTTTATCTGGTTATCCAGTTTCGTCGGAATAATCAGCTAGTTATCTGGTTATTCAATTTCGTTGATTATTAATTTTATCTGGTTATGCACTTTCGTCGGAATAATCAGTTAGTTATCTGGTTATTCAATTTCGTTGATTATTAATTTTATCTGGTTATCCAGTTACGTTGGAATAATCAGCTAGTTATCTGGTTATTCAATTTCGTTGATTATTAATTTTATTTGGTTATCCAGTTTCGTCGGAATAATCAGCTAGTTATCTGGTTATTCAATTTCGTTGATTATTAATTTTATCTGGTTATGCACTTTCGTCGGAATAATCAGTTAGTTATCTGGTTATTCAATTTCGTTGATTATTAATTTTATCTGGTTATCCAGTTTCGTTGGAATAATAAGCTAGTTATCTGGTTATTCAATTTCGTTGATTATAAATTTTATTTGGTTATCCAGTTTCGTCGGAATAATCAGTTAGTTATCTGGTTATTTAATTTCGTTGATTATTAATTTTATCTGGTTATCCAGTTTCGTCGGAATAATCAGCTATTTATTTGGTTATTGAATTTCGTTGATTATTAATTTTATCTGGTTATCCACTTTCGTAGGAATAGTCAGTTAGTTATCTGGTTATTTAATTTTGTTGATTATTAAGTTTGTATGGATATCCCGATTTCGTCGGAATAATTAATTGATTGTCTAGTTATTCATTTTTCGTTGATTATTCAACTTTCTGTTTGGTTATCCAGATTTCGTCGGAATAATTAGTTAGTTTGGTCTGGTTATTCATTTTTCGTTGATTATTCAACTTTTTATCTGGTTATCCAGATTCGTTGGAATAATCAGGTGTTCTCTGCTTATTCATTTTTCGTTGATTACTCAATTTTTATCTGGTTATCCAGTTTCGTTGGAATAATCAGTTGACTGTCTAGTTATTCATGTTCCGTTGATTATTCAACTTTTTATCTGGTTATCCAGGTTCGTTGGAATAATCAGTTGATTGTCTAGTTATTCATTTTGAGTATTCGGCTCTCATTTGAAAGTTCGATTTTATGAATATTCGATTTTGGCTAAGTATTCAGCTCTCGTTTGAATGTTCGATTTTGTGAATATTCGATTCTGTCTGAGTATTCAGTTCTCGTTCGAATATTCGATTTTGTGAATATTCGATTTGTGAATATCCGATTCTGTATGAGTCTACAGTTTTTCCTTTGAATGTTCCATTTTGGTTTGGTTATACAGTTCACGTTTGAATATTCGATTTTGGTTTCTTTATTCAATTATTGCCTGAATCAGCTTTTTGGGATGTTCGATTTTGTTCGACTTATTTTGTCAATTTTCGTTTTTCATTCTTTCCTTAGTATTTTCATTACAGCTCATCGCCTTGGGATCCTTTTCTTATCATCGCGTATCCACTCCTAGATTCAAGCCGAGCTTCTGTCGGTGTCTTTCCGTTATAGTTCCCGTCAGAAAATCCCCGCTGCATTTCTATCTTATTTATATATGTTGTGGCAGTTCCAGGACTCTTTCCATCACTCTTTCTATCTGATGGCACCGCCTCCCGCGCACGCTAGTGCACCATCATCATCGTCTGCTCCATTGAGTGTTGTCATGGAGTAAATAAGAAATACCTTACAACCCGTTTTTATTTGGGGTAGGGTACCACAATCGGCAGTTTCCATGTAACTTTCCATTGGTTTGCAGCAAGTAGGCTTCTTTCTGTTTATTGTATGCGTAATCGTTTGATACCCAAAATTTTGGCAGATCCAATGTTACTGAAGATTTCCGTTTGTATTCGTGCCCTCCTAATCTGAATCGATTATTGTCGGAACACAGTCTTCGTCGTTGTTGATTTATTGGATCACTGTTTATCCGAGCGGGGCGCCACCCTGCCCTAACCATGGCCAGCGCATCGCATAAGACGCTGGGAGTTAGGCGATAATAACTTCGAGTGTGAGAAGCGTGAAGACCGGAATTGAAGCGCGAACGAAGCTCGACCGACACGTGCACGCATCTTTAAGTTTCTCGTTTTAAGTCAAATTAACCAGGGGTGTAATCACGAGCCCAAAGGGCTGAAGCGGCATCCAACGTCTGGAAGACAACAATTTTAAGGGAATCCCTCCACCTACTATCCCTATTTCCTCTCTTAAAAAAGGCGTCGGAAGGACGATTACACGTGGCGGAGACGACGCGAGCAACCCTAACAGTAAGTGATTAGACCAGCCCTGTTTCAAACTGGAAAATTTGATTTTCGTGAGATACGGTCCAAACATTGGTCCTTCGAACCGGATCGGGGTCAGTTAGTCGAAGACGTAAATGTGCTCGGGCGCTGTTGGATTCGCCATTTAGTTTCCGGTCTCGGCGGAAACACTCAGAGCATACTCCATTAATTTCGTTGATCATTAATTTTGTCCAGATATCCTGCTATCGTTGAAATAATCAGTTAGTTATCTGGTTATTAAATTTCGTCGATTATTAATTTTATCTGGTTATCCAGTTTCGTCGGAATAATCAGCTAGTTATCTGGTTATTCAATTTCGTTGATTATTAATTTTATCTGGTTATCCACTTTCGTCGGAATAATCAGTTAGTTATCTGGTTATTCAATTTCGTTGATTATTAAGTTTGTATGGATATCCCGATTTTTTCGGAATAATTAATTGATTGTCTAGTTATTCATTTTTCGTTGATTATTCAACTTTCGATTTGGTTATCCAGATTTCGTCGGAATAATTAGTTAGTTTGGTCTGGGTATTCATTTTTCGTTGATTATTCAACTTTTTATCTGGTTATCCAGATTCGTTGGAATAATCAGCTGTTGTCTGGTTATTCATTTTTCGTTGATTACTCATTTTTTATCTGGTTATCTAGTTTCGTTGGAATAATCAGTTGGTTATCTAGTTATTCATGTTTCGTTGATTATTCAACTATTTATCAACTAGTTATTTATCAACTAGTTATCCAGGTTCGTTGGAATAATCAGTTGATTGTCTAGTTATTCATTTTTCGTTGATTATTTAACTTTTTATCTAGTTATCCAGTTTCGTTGGAATAATCAGCTGTAGTCTGGTTATTCACTTTTCGTTGATTATTCAATTTTTGTCTGGTTATTCAGTTTTCGTGGTGAATATTCGATTTGTGAATATTCGATTTTGGCTGAGTATTCGGCTCTCGTTTGAATTTTCGATTTTGTGAATATTCGATTTTGGCTGAGTATTCAGCTCTCGTTTGAATGTTCGATTTTGTGAATATTCGATTCTGTCTGAGTATTCAGCTCTCGTTTGAATATTCGATTTTGTGAATATCCGATTCTGTATGAGTCTACAGTTTTTCCTTTGAATGTTCCATTTTGCTTTGGTTATTCAGTTCACGTTTGAATATTCGATTTTGGTTTGTTTATTCAATTATTGTCTGAACCAGCTTTTGGGATGTTCAATTTTGTTTGACTTATTTTGTCAATTTTCGTTTTTTATTCTTTCCTTAGTATTTTCATTACTGCTCATCGCCTTGGGATCCTTTTCTCATCATCGCGTATCCACTCCTAGATTCAAGCCGAGCTTCTGTCGGTGTCTTTCCGTTATAGTTCCCGTCAGAAAATCCCCGCTGCGTTTCTTACTTATTTATATATGTTGTGCCAGTTCCAGGACTCTTTCCATCACTCTTTCTATCTGATGGCACCGCCTCCCGCGCACGCTAGTGCACCATCATCACCCTCTGCTCCATTGAGTTTTGTCATGGAGTAAATAAGAAAGGCCCGTTTTTATTGGGGGTAGGGTACCACAATCGGCAGTTTCCATGTAACTTTCCATTGGTTTGCAGCAAGTAGACTTCTGTGTATTGTGTGCGTAATCGTTTGGCACCGGCAGATCCAATGTTACTGAAGATTTCCTTTTGTATTTGTGCCGTCCCAATCTGAATCGATTATTGTCGGAACATAGTCTTCGTTGTTGTTCATTTATTGGATTACTATGTATCCGAGCGGGGCGCCACCCTGCCCTAACCGGGGCCAGCGCATCGCATAAGACGCTGGGAGTTAGGCGATAATAACACTTTTTCCACCTTGTGTGTTTGTTTCAGAATTTTGATGCATGAGTGCCTTTCTTCGCTTGCGGTTGTCGAAAGAATAGTCCTTCGAATATTTCCTTGGCTTAAGTGCCTTGTCGTTGATGAGTACCGCCTTGGCACCCGCGGTCCCCTAGATCTGAATCGACATATATTACAAGGTCTCATGTTGCAGGGTTATTGTTAGCGGTAGGCTATAACTGCATCTCCTTGTCATGTGTAACCTATTTACCAAATGCCTCGTCTACGTTTGTTTCAGATCTGTTTAGGTCAGAGGTCAAGTATTGTCAAGTCTTATGTTCCAAGGTCTCGTGTTGCAGAGTTATTGTTAGCGGTAGTCTATAACTGCACCTCCCTTGTTACGTGTAGCGCTTGAGCTTTCCGCTGACCCCGCGGTTCCTAGTCTGATAAAAATATGTTGTGTCGTGATATTTCGCCATAACTCACCGTCTTACAATCGGTGAATAGTTCAGTAGGGGTCTCGATCTCGTCGTGCGATATTGTATGGTTCGAGCTTACTGATCTATTTATTTGCTTTGTTTCAGATTAAGATGGATAGTGCCGTTTTAAAGGATTTAGCTATAGCATTCTATTATTGCTCGTATGTTCGCTTTGGTCCTTTGACAAACACTTTGTTTTCTTTGGTCATTATAGCAATCATCTTGTCCAGGGCCAAACAGTTTGTCATTGTGTTTGATTTCTTTGGTCTTTGTCGTGATCATCTTGTCCAATGCCAAACTGCTTGTTATTCTGTTTGTTCGCTTTGGTCCTTGTCGTGAGGACAAACACTTGTCGTTGTGTTTGTTTGTTCTCTGATCTTTGTCGTGATCATCTTGTCCAAGGACAAACACTTTGTTGTTGTGTTTGTTTGTTCTTTGGTCGTCGTTGCGATCATTTTGTACAAGGTCAAACACTTGTTGTTTTGTTTGTTTTCTTTGATCTTTGTTGCGATCATCTTGTACAAGGACAAACACTTGTCGTTGTGTTTGTTTTCTTTGGTCCTTGTCGTGATCATCTTGTCCAAGGACAAACACTTTGTTTTTGTGTTTGTTTGCTTTGGTCTTTGTCGCGACCACTTGTACTCGCGACGTAATTCATTGGTCTAGTGAACGCAAAGTCTCATTTGTTCCGCGTGATCGGCGATCAGTTGTTGACATATGAAGAGATGAATACTTGCCTGGTCCAAATAGAGGCCTTGCTGAATTCTCGTCTTCTTTGTCCTTTGAGCGAAGACCCGGCCGAAGCTTTGGCATTGACTCCCGCACATTTCCTCACCTTGACACCTTTAAAGGCGCTTCCCGCTTCGGATGTATCCGCGTTGTCGGCTACGCGATTATCGTGGTATCAGCTCCTTGACCAAATTGTCCAATTCTTCTGGAAGAAATGGACGCAAGAGTATCTCCATGAGCTCCAGGTTAGGGCGAAATGGGTCCAGGGTACGCCAAATTTCCCCCTCTACCCCATCTCATTTACCCCCTCTTCAATGGCCATTAGGAAGAGTCGTTGACGTGTTCCCGGGACAGGATGGTATTGTACGTGTAGCTTCGGTCCGCACTACCGGGGGATTGTTTAAACGGCCCATGGCCAAGTTGTGTCCCCTTCCGTCTCAGTAGTTTGTCGTTGCGAGTTCTTTGTTCTATTTTGTTAGTTGTACATATCTATATATTGGAATACCAAGGTTATTTTAGTTAATTTCATTTTGTTATTTCTATTTTGTCGAAGTTGACCGCATTTTCATTTATTGTATTGGTAGAAGTTTGTTTATTTTTTCTCTTTTATGGATTTGATTTTGGCCCATCCTGGCCTATTATTGTTCAGTTTTGTGCTGAAGTGGGTTACTTCAGGGGCGGAGGGATGTTCGCGCCAATTTTAGTAAATCTGTATTTTTAATTTAACATTTGAATCGATTTCGGCACCGATCAACAGAAGGGGATAGGTGTATGGACCTGGGCCGAAATCGCGAGATTTGTCAATTAATTTCGTCGCGAATTTATATATTAGTCGAGCCGTACGCTTTGAGTGTGAGAAACGTGAAGACCGGAATTGAAGCTCGAACGAAGCTCGACCGACACGTGCACGCATCTTTAAGTTTCTCGTTTTAAGTCAAATTAACCAGGGGTGTAATCACGAGCCCAAAGGGCTGAAGCGGCATCCAACGTCTGGAAGACAACAATTTTAAGGGAATCCCTCCACCTACTATCCCTATTTCCTCTCTTAAAAAAGGCGTCGGAAGGACGATTACACGTGGCGGAGACGACGCGAGCAACCCTAACAGTAAGTGATTAGACCAGCCCTGTTTCAAACTGGAAAATTTGATTTTCGTGATATACGGTCCAAACATTGGTCCTTCGAACCGGATCGGGGTCAGTTAGTCGAAGACGTAAATGTGCTCGGGCGCTGTTGGATTCGCCATTTTGTTTCCGGTCTCGGCGGAAACACTCAGAGCATACTCCATTAATTTCGTTGATCATTAATTTTGTCCAGATATCCTGCTATCGTTGAAATAATCAGTTAGTTATCTGGTTATTAAATTTCGTCGATTATTAATTTTATCTGGTTATCCAGTTTCGTCGGAATAATCAGTTAGTTATCTGGTTATTCAATTTCGTTGATTATTAATTTTATCTGGTTATCCACTTTCGTCGGAATAATCAGTTAGTTATCTGGTTATACAATTTCGTTGATTATTAAGTTTGTATGGATATCCCGATTTTTTCGGAATAATTAAGTTTGTATGGATATCCCGTTTTTTTCGGAATATTTAATTGATTGTCTAGTTATTCATTTTTCGTTGATTATTTAACTTTCGATTTGGTTATCCAGATTTCGTCGGAATAATTAGTTAGTTTGGTCTGGGTATTCATTTTTCGTTGATTATTCAACTTTATATCTGGTTATCCAGATCCGTTGGAATAATCAGCTGTTGTCTGGTTATTAATTTTTCGTTGATTACTCATTTTTTATCTGGTTATCTAGTTTCGTTGGAATAATCAGTTGATTATCTAGTTATTCATGTTTCGTTGATTATTCAACTATTTATCTGGTTATCCAGGTTCGTTGGAATAATCAGTTGATTGTCTGGTTATTCATTTTTCGTTGATTATTTAACTTTTTATCTGGTTATCCAGTTTCGTTGGAATAATCAGCTGTAGTCTGGTTATTCATTTTTCGTTGATTATTCAATTTTTGTCTGGTTATTCAGTTTTCGTGGTGAATATTCGATTTGTGAATATTCGATTTTGGCTGAGTTTTCAGCTCTCGTTTGAATGTTCGATTTTGTGAATATTCGATTCTGTCTGAGTATTCGGCTGTCGTTTGAATGTTCGATTTTGTGAATATTCGATTCTGTCTGAGTATTCAGCTCTCGTTTGAATATTCGATTTTGTGAATATCCGATTCTGTATGAGTCTACAGTTTTTCCTTTGAATGTTCCATTTTGCTTTGGTTATTCAGTTCACGTTTGAATATTCGATTTTGGTTTGTTTATTCAATTATTGTCTGAACCAGCTTTTGGGATGTTCAATTTTGTTTGACTTATTTTGTCAATTTTCGTTTTTTATTCTTTCCTTAGTATTTTCATTACTGCTCATCGCCTTGGGATCCTTTTCTCATCAT